>OX402020.1:6868817-8068817 GCA_947859395.1 Eupithecia insigniata
ACTCGTAATTCTGTGTGATCCCTCACACAAAGTAGTACCCTCCACACGTCGTATTGGCGAGCTAAGTGAATAAGTGCGTTTCGATTTACTAGTAATTCTGTGTGATCTCTCACACAAGGTTGTACCCTCCACACGTCGTGTTGGCGAGCTAAGTGAAATGTAGTCATTCACACGCTGTGTGAATAAGTGCGTTTCGCTTTACTCGTAATTCTGTGTGATCTCTCACACAAGGTGGTATCCTCCACACGTCGTGTTGGCGAGGTAAGTGAAGCGCAGTCATTCACACGCTGTGTGAATAAGTGCGTTTCGCTTTACTCGCCACTCTGTGTGATCCCTCAAGCCTAGCTCGGACTACTTTAGTAATTTAGTTTAGTGACGTGTAATTTAGTAGCTAAACTACTTGCTACTGCCCAGAAATCGGCTATTAACGGCTATTTTAGAAGAGCACGGGCGCGTTGTGGAATAATATGGCGTGCTACTCGCCCGATAAAAATTAATAAAATGGATCGACTCGACTTAATCGTTCACTAAACTACTTGACTTAATTGTTGTGGTTCGCACATTTTTTGTTACTAAATTATTACTCGCTACTCTACTAAATTACTAGCCTAGTCCGAACCAGCCTTCATACAGAGTGGCGAGTAAAGCGAGATTCGGTTCGCTTCGCTCGCGACTCTTTGTGCAGGTTGGAATTATGATGGAAGATGTAATGAAACTTGTTATTTCAGAATAAAACGGTCCTAAAGGAGCACATGTTAGTTCACTCCGGGCTGAAGCCGTTTCGTTGTGAGACCTGCCCCGCCACCTTCCGTACCAAGCAACATCTTAAGGTTACTACTAATATTTTAAATTTTTTAGGGCTCCGTACCTAAAAAGGAAAAACAGAGCCCTTATAGCCCTTTTCTCAAAAACGCGCGGAGGCTTTTGATTGTGTAGTTCATGGTACATTAATTACACAATCAAAAGCCTCCGCGGCTTTTGTTTGGGCGGGGCTTTTGGTTGTGTAGTTCATGGTACATTAATTAGAAAATTGAGACACTATGGAATTCAAAACAAGGCACTGGACCTTTTGCAATCATATGTATCTGATAGAGTTCTAAAAGTAGATATTGGTAAATATAGATCTAGGGGCTCAAAAATAGAATTAGGCGTCCCGCAAGGATCAATATTGGGTCCTTTCTTATTTTTAGTATACGTATATGATCTCCCCTTTTTAGCAAAAGATCTGTGTGAGTATAGTCTTATTTGCTGATGATACTTCTCTGATTTTTCAAGTTGACAGAAATAAATGTAATTATGACGATGTAAATGATTCGCTTTCACACGTACTAGATTGGTTCACCGCCAATAATCTGTTACTCAATGCTAAAAAACCAAATGCATAAATTCATGTTACCTAATGTAAGAGAATTTCTAACTAAAATAATGCTAAAGAATGAGATTGTTCACTTTGTAGACTGTACTGTTTTCTAGGGTTACATATTGATTCCACTCTTCAATGGAAACCGCAAATTGATACTCTCGCAGGTAGACTTAGTTCAGGAGCCTATGCAGTTCGTACAATTAGATATATTACCGATGAAGATACAGCTAGGTTAGTTTATTTCATTTACTTTCATAGTATTATGTCTTATGGTATTTTGGTTTGGTCCAAAAAAGGGTGGTACGCGCTATTTACAAATTAAAGGCACGCACGCGACTCTTTGACGGAATTTTTTAAAGAAATAAATATTTTGACAGTAATATTGCAATACATCTATGAAAATCTAATGTATACGCACCAAAATAGAGATAGCTTTTTGAAAAATTGTGATGTTCACTATAGAAATACAAGAAACAAGAACAAATTACACATCCCAGCATATAGATTACGAAAGGTAGGGAAATCATTTATGGGCAATTGCGTGCACCTCTATAATAAGCTTCCATCTGAAGCAACTGAACTCCCTATTCGTAAATTTAAACAGTACATTAAACAAAATCTTATCGGGAAGGCCTTTTACTCCCTAGATGATTACATCAATGATGTTAATGCTTGGCCAGATGTCGCTCCGTTCCGCACTGTCAGTAGTATGTAAGAAATTCAATGTTCTGTTTAGCTTTAAAGAAATATTGACATGTATCTAAAACGCATTAAATTTAGATTTAGATAGGCAAAATAAACATGTATTAGACACATAACATAAGTGATATTATAATGTTCTAGTGGTTTCTTTTTCACTTCTTCCACTAGTGGACAAAAAATTTAGAATATCAATAACACCTTATTTCTTATTTGAAAATAATAACTATGTTTATTATCAAATAAGAAACGGACGATAGGGGGAGACGTGGACACAGTTTTTAATGATCTAAAAATCATCACAGATGAATTTCGGCAAATAGGTTTAGACCTAAATTTTTCTTCTTACTACGAAACGAAAACCTATAGGGTAATTTTTATTGACCTAGAATCATGAGATTCAGCAAGAAGCAAGGCCTTATAGCACAAGTAAAGGGAAAAATCCGAAAACAGTAAAAATATTTTTGGTTTTTGCAAGCGACCAAAACCTATAGGGTACCTACGACCCTTTGACCTACAATTATGAAATTTGGCTAGAAACAAGGTATTATAATTACGGAACCCTCGGCGCGCGAGTCCAACTCACATTTGACGTTTTTATTTTTAATTATTTTATTTCTATTTCTTATTTACCGGCGGCGTTACGCCCCGTAATGCTGGTCATAGTACCCACCTTAAGAAAACATTTCGGTATATGTTTTTTCTAGATGCACGAGGAACGCCACGGGCCGCCGTCGCGCGAATGTCCGCAATGCGGTAAGAAGTTCGCGAGTGCAGCCAACCTCTCCAACCATATACGGGTAATTCTTTGAGAGAGAGAGAGAATTTATTTACTCAAACAAACATATAAATATATATTTTAAATGAAAACAATGATCATCATCATGATCAGCCCGTACACGTCCACTGCTGAATATAGGCCTCCCCCAAACGACGCCACGGATAGCGGTCCTGAGCCACCTCCATCCAACCACTCCCTGCGACCGCTACGATGTCGTCGGTCCATCGAGTGGGACGTCTTCCCACACTCCGTTTCGCATTGCATCGCGGTCGCCACTCGAGAACCTTTACTCCCCAACGGTTATCAGTTCTACGAGCTATATGGCCATCGCCACTTCAGCCTGCTAATTCATAATGAACATAATACCATATATTAATTAATAAATATTCCAGATAACTAACCCACTATTAAATGGTGATCATTACATATAGTAGTAGTAGTAAAGTAATTTATTTCAGATAATCACAAATCCATATAAAAGTTAGTAACAATTGTCTTAATAATAATGTTAGTTTATCTTAAGTGAGCGAAATATCATTTAACTAATACAGCAATGCTGTGTTTGTATAGCGGCCCATCCAGCTTATCCGCTATCATCATCAGGATGCTGTTAGTTGACCGGCGGACTCTGCTCAACAGTGAGGCCGTTTTCTTGCGCCTACAGGCAGCGAAGCCATCAACTCGCGCTTCGGCGAACATGCCGGAAGCGCTGCAGAACCGCCGGAGCCCTAACAGCATCCTGAAGGCATTGTTATATTGGATGCGAAGGCTTTCTGAGTGCAGTTATACCACAGGCTGCTCGTGTAAAAAGACTGACAGAATGCTTTAAATAGACTTATTTTGACGTCATCGGAACATCGGGCAAACCTGCGGGCCAACATATTCGCTCTCACCGTCAAAGCTCTTCGCTCCCTCTCTAGGTCCTCTTCATCCCTTAGATTATCAACTATTATTGTCCTAAGTATTTAAATTTATTTACCCTATTTACAATAATTCCATTTAACATAACTGGAGGTACATATAGGTAAATATTACACGTTTTGTTCACAAATAATAATTATTCATATAATATTCATATTTAATTCTTATCTAGGTAGGCCTAAATCTAGTAGGTAACATGAAAAAATTATAAGGTGTTTATTATGGGTACAAGGGGTCCCTGCCTCAGCATGTTGCAGTATTTCTTTCATTTTCACTTCTTCCACTAGTGGACAAAAAATTGAAGTGAAGAGAATATCAATGACACCTTACTTCTTATTTGATAATAATAACTATGTTTATAGTATAAAATTTGACTTGTCTAAGTGCTTATTTTGTAAGCCTAAAGAAATAAAGTTATTGGTTCTGATAAGAGAATTTGCCCAATACTGCACTGGTTTTCAGGCAGGGCCGTGAGAAGTGACGTGTACATGATACAGTCATGAGTTATCCAGTATGCTTATTTACTAACTTTGTACATGGCGGATAACATTATCCATTTTTACAACTTAAGTAGGTATGCAGCTATGCAGACTAAAGACATTGTGTTGCCTTGTCAACCCAATCTAATTTTTTTTTATATGTTAGCTGTAACTACATATAATTAGTAGGTCACAATTTGTTGATGCGTTTTGTGTTCTTTTTTGTGTGTTTTAAGTGTTTCCTCTGATGGTAGTGCAAAATGCAGCTATGCAGACTAAAGACATTGTGTTTTGCCTTGTCAACCCAATCTAATTTTTTTTTATATGTAGCTGTAACTACATATCATTAGTAGGTCACAATTTATTGATTCCTTATGTGTTCTTTTTTGTGTGTTTTAAGTGTTTCCTCTGATGGTAGTGCAAAATGCAGCTATGCAGACTAAAGGCATTGTGTTGCCTTGTCAACCCAATCAAATTTTTTTTTATATGTAGCTGTAACTACATATCATTAGTAGGTCACAATTTATTGATTCCTTATGTGTTCTTTTTTGTGTGTTTTAAGTGTTTCCTCTGATGGTAGTGCAAAATGCAGCTATGCAGACTAAAGGCATTGTGTTGCCTTGTCAACCCAATCAAATTTTTTTTTATATGTAGCTGTAACTACATATCATTAGTAGGTCACAATTTATTGATGCCTTATGTGTTCTTTTTTGTGTGTTTTAAGTGTTTCCTCTGATGGTAGTGCAAAATGCAGCTATGCAGACTAAAGGCATTGTGTTGCCTTGTCAACCCAATCAATTTTTTTTTTATATGTAGCTGTAACTACTTATCATTAGTAGGTCACAATTTATTGATGCCTTATGTGTTCTTTTTTGTGTGTTTTAAGTGTTTCCTCTGATGGTAGTGCAAAATAAATACATTGTGTCTATTTACCTCTTTTCCCGCCCAGATTCACGGTGCGCGTCGGTACTATTGCGACGTGTGTTCAAAAGGATTCGTGCAATTCGGATCTCTGCGTGAACACATCCGCGGCGTGCATATGCAGCTCCGCGCGCCGCGTAATCGCCGCTCACACAAAAGGACATTGGAATAGTTGTATTTTAAGTGTAATATGATCTAAATTATTTATTATTAGAGAATGAAAGCTATACATAAATGCATTTTTTAATCTCTGGTGTCGTTTTTGTTCAATATCATCATCATCATCAGCCCATACTCGTCCACTGCTGGACATAGGCCTCCCCCGTACGACGCCACAAATAGCGGTCCTGAGCCGCCTCCATCCATCAACTCCCTGCGACCGCTACGATGTCGTCGGTCTATCGAGTGGATGGTCTCCCATGTAGGGGGGATTTGCCATAATCACCACGCTTGGCAGGCGGATTGGTGATCGCAGTGTTGGTGTTTAAAAAATACTCAGAAGGAAGCTG
The DNA here is from genome assembly GCA_947859395.1 of Eupithecia insigniata. Taxonomy (NCBI): domain Eukaryota; kingdom Metazoa; phylum Arthropoda; class Insecta; order Lepidoptera; family Geometridae; genus Eupithecia; species Eupithecia insigniata. The sequence continues at coordinate 6,874,491 of OX402020.1, forward strand.
CTGCCCTTCCTCTGGTAGGTTCCCTTAGTCGGCTTTTACGACATCCACGGGTTGAGTTGGAGGGGTCGTTATTCGTACGCCGCGGCCCCACGGCTTCAGGTGTTCAATATATTGTCCGATTATTTAATAAGAGTATGAAAAGCAATTTTGAATATTAGAGCGCGAAAGAATCGCTATTTTACCGTGTTTTAGGGCGCGTACACATAGCGATCTGTTTTACAGGTCCGTTATTTGATGGCGTATGTAGTTGCATGAGCAAGTTCCTACACGATACAGTATTCCGGATCCAGTAAAAAAACCCACAAAAAAAGGAAATACGATGATCCGTTTATATTTTATTTTTTATTGGATCGAAAGCGCGCTCGCGGGCGTGCGGTGTGCTGCAAAAAGTCGCCATTTGCAGGTTGACTAGAGTACACGTGCGTGTCCAGTGCGCTCCTATTCATGGCAAGCAAGGCGTTTGAAAAATACATTGACTAAGAAGTTTTGATAAATTGTGTTGAAAGTAGACTAGTTCTTTGGGACAAGACTCTGGAGATTTATAAATATAAGATTACAAAAAACGCAGCTTGGCGCCAAATATGCGTTTTTCTAAAGGAGGATTTTGAAACTATGGAATGACAAGAGTTTGGTAAGTATTTACTTATATCTATAGAGAGATTGGATCGTACCTAGGTAGGTAGGTATGCAGCCAAACATAGGTCGTTGAAATTACAAAGTTTATAAAGTAGATAGCACAAGGAATACAGTTAAGATTATTAATTAGGTAAGTAGACAGTCAAAATGGACCTGGTTATCCCCAGATGGGAAATACAAAAATGAGATTGATTTTATCATAACAAACAAGGCAAAATTCTTCAACGATACACATGTTATACAAAATCTTAACTTCAACACTAACCACCGTATGGTACGCTGCTGCTTAAAGAGAAGCATACCCAAGAATTCCCGAAAAGCTCTAGTTAATATGCCTATACCAGTGGAACAGTACACGAAGAATGTAGACTCAATTTCTATCAAGTCATTAATTGAAGTTCTTAACTCTGACAAAAGTGTACCCCAAAAATATGACATGATAGAAGAGAATCTGTCAAAAATGAAAAACACAAAGGCTACCAAGCACCTAACCTTATTCAGTGAGAAAAGTATTAAACTTCTAGAAGAAAGAAAAACACTCATAGCGAACAACAACTACGGCCAGTTAAATAGAAACCGAATTTCAAGCCTCAGCAAACAACTAAGAGAATCCATGAGAAAGGACCGTAAAGCCAAGAGATGGAAGCTATTAGAAGATGAAATAAAAAGGTCAGGTGGAACTAAGAAAGCTCTCAACTCACTACAGGAGAATGGGAAGCTATGGATCCAAAGCCTGAGAAACAGCGCAACCAATAAAGTAACTAAACGCACAGAAGTCCAGAAACTCGCCACAGAATATTATAGAACACTCTACTCGAGCAAAGAAATACACCAAGCAAATATGACCAACATAATCTAATCAAAAAACTATGACTGCAGAATACCAATAGTACTTACACAAGAAGTAGAAAATGCCATCAATACGGAAAAACTAGAACGAGCGCCGGGACCTGACAATATACCAAATGAGCTAATGAGAGGATCAACACAAGAACTAAGCCCAATCCTCGCAAAGATCTTCACCGAAATACTTATCACAGGTACCATACCGAAGCAGTGGAGAGAATCTCACATAATTCTATTGCACAAAAAAGAGGCCCTAGATGACATAGGCAACTACAGACCGATAAGTCTCATATCTAATGTGTATAAAGTCCTGCAAAAGTAATCCTACAAAGAATAACAAGGACTCTAGATGAAAATCAACCTATAGATCAAGCAGGATTCAGAAAAAACTTCAGCGCGATTGATCATATTCATTCTATCAAGCAAGTCTAAGAAAAATACAACGAATATCAGAAACCTCAATACATTACTTTTATAGACTATAGTAAAGCCTTTGATAGCTTGAATCACAAATGCATCTGGCCAGCCCTGAGGCAACAAGAGGTTGACATTGTATATATACAAGCCATCCAAAATATATACAGGGAAAGTATAAGTCGCATAAAACTGGAAACAAAAGGACACCCATTCCCTATAAATAGGGGAGTCAGGCAAGGAGACCCATTATCACCAAAACTTTTTAATGCCGTGCTCGAGAGCATCTTCAGGAAGCTGGACTGGGATGAGTTTGGGCTCAACATCAATGGTAGCAAACTAAATCACTTAAGGTTTGCGGATTACATCATTTTGCTTGAAGAAGATCCAGCTAAACTACAGGCTATGATACAAGAACTAGATGAGAAAAGTAAGGAGATTGGACTCAAAATGAATGTCAGCAAAACTAAAATGATGACCAACTCCGTTGAGGTGGACATGGTCCTCGAAGGAAATAGGTTGGAATACGTCAGTGAGTATGTCTACCTAGGACAGATTATCTCTCCCAGCGATTCAATGACAAAAGAAGTGAACAAAAGAATAGCGAGTGGATGGAGAAAATATTGGTCACTCAAAGAAGTCATGAAAAGCAAAGATCTTGGCACACATATAAAAAAGAAGACCTTTAATACCTGTATTCTTTCATGCCTAACTTATGGAAGTGAGACCTGGTCACTTACAGCAAATCACAGAGACAAGCTGGCCAAATGCCAACGGGCAATTGAGAGAAGTATGTTGGGTAAAAAACTGAAGGACAGAATCAGAAATGACGTTATAAGATCAACCAAAGTTACCGACATACTTACACACATTGACCACAAGAAATGGGGCTGGACCGGGCACATGCTACGTAGCAAGGTTAATAAATGGAGCAAACAAGTCACAACATGGTACCCGAGGGATGGCATCAGAAGTCAGGGGCGTCCAAAAACAAGATGGGAAGACGACATACGCCATACGTCGCAGAGGACAGGCCTCAATGGAGGCAGTTGGAGAAGGCCTATGCCAAAAGGCACACCGAACAGAGGGACATTTTGTAGTAGCAACACAGGAACATGAGCAGTATTGTAAACCAGTTCGGAAATAAAAGGCTTTATTATTATTGTTTCTCATTTCCATGATCACGGGCCATATAGTGACCCGGTCCTTTGGGAGGCATGCGTGGAGCCGAAGCCAACAGCACAGAGGCCCTTTATGAGAATTAATCTAAAGGCGAGAGCTACACATAGCGGGTATCATCCTTGGTTGCACAATATGATACACCCGAAGATGATATCCGCCAGGTGTAGAGACTATTGCAAAGGAAAATTAAAATAACAAAAAAGCCATGTTATTGTGGTGAATGATGGACTGGGGTAAATGGGCTATGGGGGAAACTATGGACGCCTGCCATAAACATACTCTCAATACTGTTACAAGCGGCAGACGGTGGAATGCCGAATGCTAGATGGGTTCCTCAAAATGTTGGCTTATATGCCGGTAAAGGAACAACATCGGTGCAAACGACTAAGGGGTGTCGAGAGGTGCGGCCCCGATTTCACCATCACGAAGACACGTGAGCGGGCTTCCTCGTTATTACGCCATTAGACACTTCCACCCCCGAGTCTACCTAAGATGCATCTCTCGCGACTCCACTCAGACCGGCGAATGAAGGCAAGCAAGAGGTGGGGATCTGGTTCTCTTGGGGTACCACTCCGCAAGCGGAGACGAGAACCAGGAACTTCCCCGGGAGCACTCGGTATACCCGTGGTGTCGCTACTCACCAACAGCTCGCCACAAGCTGCCCTGCAGGTTAATTATTATTATTATTATCATTAAGTACACAGTCCATTTAGTCTTCACAAGTTCTAAGTACGAATAATGTCTTTACGATATCACTATAACCGTTACCAGTTCTCCGTTATGATATTTATCTCGAGTTGACGCGGGCATCACGTCGCGTCGTCGTCGGTGCTTAGAGAGGCGTGCGTTCAACTCTGTGATATTTGTCTACTGAGAAAACGTTCATCCTTGTTAAAAGTCTGAGATACATACACGATGCAAAGGTAGGTTGTTTTAATGAAATCATTATTCGTCTGTACGACGTGCATGCTCCCGTTCGAGCAGTCAAGATGAAACATCTTCTTGCACCCTGGCTCACAGATGAAATTCGGTCTGAAATGCACAAGAAACTAGCAGCCAAAGTTCGTTTTAGAAGAACTCCGACGGAACATAACAAAGTCAAATATGCTGAAGCTAGAAATCACTGTAATAGGGTGTGTAGGGATGCACAACGCCGTTACATCCATGAATATGTTACGAATAAAGACCCGGCAAAAGTATGGAAGTTCCTACGCATACTCGGGATCGGAAAATCACGTCAAGATACACCCAAAGATCTCGATATAAATTCTTTAAACTCACACTTCTCTGCCTCTTCCAGCTTTGATGGATCTGCTAAACTTAAAACTTTGAATTTTCTGGCTTCTCTTTCCACTCCCGACTTTTCTCAATTTTCGTTCAGCCAATTTACTGATGCCGATGTTAAAAAGAGTATCCTTTCCATCACGTCTAATGCTGTTGGTAGCGACTGCATAAGTAAAAAGATGATCATCCCGATTCTTGATGAAATCCTTCCAGTAATAACTTACCTTTTTAACTACTCCATTGAGACTGAAACTTTCCCTAGTGTATGGAAGGAGGCTCAGGTCACCCCCCTCCCTAAAAAACCTAATCCTTCTTCCTTTTCGGAGTTCCGTCCCATCTCTATTCTTCCTTTCCTCTCTAAAGTCTTAGAGCGCCTTGTGCACCAACAGCTGAGTATTTTTCTTACTTCCAACAATCTTTTGAATCCCTTCCAGTCCGGTTTCCGTCCAGGCCATAGTACTGTCTCTGCTCTTTGCAATCTTCATCAACTCCATCTCCAAACATTTATCTTCTCCCTACCACCTCTATGCAGATGATTTGCAGATCTACACGCGAGCCCCTATTGAATGGCTACATGAAGCCATTGCAGAGGTCAATAAAGATCTCGAAAACATTCACGACTGGAGCAAATCATTTGGGCTCAAGGTAAACCCTAGTAAAACCCAAGTGATTGTTATAGGTAGCTCTAGGATGATAGCTCGTATCGACTGGGTTGACATGCCGAAAGTAATTTTTAATGGGGTCGCGATCGAAATCAGCGATACAGTAAAAAATCTGGGATTGCTTGTGGATAGGCAATTATCGTGGGGTCCTCAACTGGCAGCAGTTTCCAGGAAGACTTTTGGTATAGGTGCTTCTTTAAAGCGATTGCGTAACTTCCTTCCTACTTGTACCAAAATTGCGCTTGCACAATCCTTATTGCTCCCTCTTCTTGACTATGCAGACGCCAGTTATCCCGACTTAACTGAAGACCAACTCAATAAACTTGAGCGTCTTCAGAACTATTCCATTAGGTTCATATTTGGCCTGCGTAAATTTGACCACATAACTGAGTACCGTAACAGGCTCAAGTGGCTACCCATTCGTCTTCGCCGGAATGCTCATGTTCTTAATCTCCTTTACTCTGTTCTTTTCCTTCCATCAACACCGTCTTATCTAAAAGACCGTTTTGAGTTTCTCCATCAGTCCCATTCACTATCCCTTCGTTCTTCTGATACTCTTCTTTTAAAAATTCCTTTACACACTTCCCAGTTCTATGGTGATTCCTTCACGTTGCAGGCTGCGAGACTCTGGAACGCCCTTCCTGTATCCATTCGACAAGCTAAATCCCTTCCTATTTTCAAAAGTATGGTTTATCAACATTATCTGTCCGCTCCTGATAAATCTTAATATTTTTATTGCTATCTTGTAAATTATTTGTATTATTTTTGTGTTACGCTTATCATAAAATTTTTGCAGTTTCTGTTTTTATCTAAATACTTATAATGTCAAAATTATTTTGTTTATAAGTCATTAATTACGCCACCGTCAGCTCTAATGCGTACGAATCCTATCCATCCAAAGGTTGCCTGGAAGAGATCACTGTTAGCGATAAGGCCGCCGATTGTACCACACTAGAAATAGTTACTATTAAGTTCTTGTATAAATATTTAATGTATTGATGGTGCAATAAAGAAATATTCTATTCTATTCTATACACAGTGTCCAGTAGCGTCGGATCTGTAAAATGGGTCCTGTGTGAATACCTCCAGTAACGACGACGGATCCGCTAAACAGGATCCTGTAAATGCTGTATGAATATTACCTCCATTATCGACGGATCCGCTAAATACGATCCTTAAATGCTGTGTCAGCCACGGATCCGCTAAACAGGATCCCGTAAATGTTGTATGAATATTACCTCCATTAGCGACGGATGCGCTAAACAGGATCCTGTAAATTTTGTGTGAATATTACCTCTAGTAGCGACGGATCCGCTAAACGAGATCCTGTAAATTCTGTGTGAATATTACCTCTAGTAGCGACGGATCCGCTAAACGGGATCCTGTAAATATTGTGTGAATATTACCTCTAGTAGCGACGAATCTGCTTAACAGAATCCTGTAAAAACGAACGTTCTATGTGTACGTGCCCTTACAACTCAAATTGATAGACCACGGGCGGAGCCATCATATTGTATGGTTGACAAATAGAAATGTCAGAATGCGCAGCCCGAATCCTTTATAGCCACAGCCAGTTTACTTTAATCTAACTCGGGATCGGGATTTTTGTATTGTGTACAAAGCAATACAAATAAAATGCAAAACACAAAAACATTATAAAATTCTAATGCTGGGTTTCTTCAATAATAAATCAATTTCAGCCACCAATGTTATTCAACAAAACAGCCTTCCTGGAACGAACATAATACCTATTATAAACAAAACCAACACTATTCTGTGTTTGTGAGGTCCGGCTATTTCCTGATCGATTCCTTTGCCATGGCTGCGAATAAAATATGCCGCATTTGCCTCCTCACTGACGTGCCACTACTAGACATGACTGATACCCATCTAGAGTACTTTGAAGATATCTGCGCATATAAGGTACATATCATAAAATAGTAGTTTTAACTTCTGCACAACTATGGCTTATTGCAGAGCTGGTTAAACGCCTTTCGTATTAAGGGTTAATACAGCTATTTCTGCTATCTTATACATTAATAACAGTAGGGTGCATCAGGGTAGGAAAGGATGAAAACCATTAGGATGTTACAAAATACATGATGGCGATATGATAAAAAACACAGCAGTTAGACCAGAATTTCAAAGAAAAAGTCGACGGGGTAAGTTTGAAAAAGCAAAACGAACTCCTCCATTTTCCGAAAAATATCACACGTCCAACCGGCCATATGAGTAACGCAACAAAATGGCTGTGCCATAAATAGATGATAAAAATATGGTAGATTAGAGAGTTATTTGATTTATCCGATCTTACCCCGAATCCGACTTACCCTACTTTAAAAGAAGACTATTTAACTATCAGAGGATAAGGAGGGTGCTTGTACTTTTCCCAGCTATTTATTGAAATTAAAATACCAACCAGGGCAACACGGTTTGATGTTCTAATTCTAAGCGGGGGAACTGGGATCTGCACTGACATCTCGCATAGGAGTGTATTGTGCATTGTCCCCCTGCCTAATTGGGCCCTAACCAGCCCAGCTCCTTGAAGTATCGGAGCAGGATTTTGGCGATTGACAGCTTCGTTTCAGCTTTTCTGTATCTGTTAACGGAATTGATGTCTCTATGAGATGATGACGGTTTGATGTTTGATCAAGCATATTTTGTATAGGAGCAAACTATTGAACAAAATCAGCCACCTCTTTCTGCTTTTTGTTCTAGAGTGGACATGCTAAGCACCTTTCCTGTTCTCCATGCTATGATTCTCTGAAAGTAAATATGATATTCAGAAACAAATGTGTGAAAGCTAATAAAATATTACAAGAATGGAAAAAAGGTAAAAGCCTGGTAAGTGAACTAATCTAAAATATGTATTTATATATTGGGAAACAAAAATAAACATATAACATTAAATAACTAAAATATGTATTTATATATTGGGAAACAAAAATATAAACATATAACATTAAATAACTAAAATATGTATATATATATATTGGGAAACAAAAATAAACATATAACATTTAATAACTTAAATATGTATTTATATATTGGGAAACAAAAATATAAACATATAACATTAAATATGGAAACTAGACCATTTAAGCTAAAATAGTTTCCACATTATAGTTTCTGTTATAATGCTAGTTTTTCTGAAATAAATGTATTTTTATACTATTGTGGGTCTAGAACTAGTGCAATTTTTAGAGAACACTAGGGTTCTCTAGGTAAATATCTTGGTATTAATGACACTACTAACTAGGTGTAATTGCACCCATAACCTAAATGGTTCTGGGTTGGATCATTTTTGCATTAATCAGTCCAATTAATTGTACACATGTAATTTTTTGACAACAAATGGAAAATTAAAAAAAAGTTACTTGTTTTTCCAATTACATATTTTTTTGTACTCAGAAGTTTTTGATTTAAGTTTTCCACACACAATGTATTTTGTTTTTAATGGAATAAATAAATGAAATGAATGATAATTTGTCCAAGTATCTATTTAACAGTGGCATTGGATATCGCAGCGTGAGTTTCTTTAATGAAATTGTAAGCTTAGAATAATGTTTTAATTACAAATATGATTTTTTTTGCAGGAAAAGCCACCTATACAATCATTGCACAGTCTCCTAACAAATTCCAAAAATTATAAATTAAAATGTACAGAAAAAATAACTCACAAAAAAATAAATCAATTGAATAAAAGAACAAAAAAATGCAATGAACACAAAAAATTAGACAGTGAAAATGAAAAAGATGATTTAATTAACATTGAGCAAAATATTAAAGTTGAAGATGTTAAGGATATCAATTTTGAAATTAAAATATGTGATGATATTTATGATGATAAACTTATTATCGAAGATATTGAATATAATGTGAAGAAATTGAAAAATGAAGATGATAATGATGAAGCAAATGATGATATTCCTAATGATACAACTGGTGATGTGAAAGATTTAAAAATTAAATCTAAAAAGGTGAAAAAAGGTAATCCTTACTAATATTTAAGAAAGTAACTATGTCTGTTTGTTACATTTTCAGGCCTAAACAACTGAACAGAACAATATAATTTGGCAGGGAGGTAAATGGTATCCCAGGTGTAATGGACACTTGGTAAATCAAGACTGGCGATTGTGGGTAGTTGTTATCAGCATCTTTATCCAAGTACCCCCGTAGATCTTGTTATTTAATGTTCATCAACACTATATTGAGCGCACTCACAGTTTCCAATACACCACATGCCTTCCCCCATAGTCATTAGGTGTATCATTATTGAATTAATTGTCCAAAGTTCTATGTATTTAATATCCTACTATTTACAAAACACTTTTTTTAACTACTGTCCTTGTAACATGTCACCTGCGCATGTAACTACGGCATGACTAGGTATGCCCAGCAATTCACGGGCTTCATTGCAAGGGCCCGGGCGTACGTCTGAATCCCGTCTCCGTAGCTGGTTGATATGCCTGGTGACTATCGGTCCATCCTCCATCTTCACTAAGAAACGAACTGGACCTTTGATTCTGACAACTTCTCCTTTAACCCACTTTTCTCCTCTGGCATAGTTGCGCAGCCACACCTTATCCTTCAGTCTGAAGGTTCTCACCGGTACTTCCATATTGCTTTCAATTCGTCTCTCAGTAATTGGCTTCACTGATAATGGGTGTAATATATCAAACCGTGTTCTAAATCGACGTTTATTAAGCATTTCTGCCGGTATCATCCCAATGACTGAACTTGGCGCTGATCTCAAACCGAAGAGAAGACGTGGTAGTATGATATCCACGTCTGTCCCTGCCAAACTATTTATTCTTGACTGTCTGTACGAACCTCTCAGCTTGGCCATTCGACGATGGACTATACGGCGGCGTTAATATATGTCTTATGCCATTGCAATTCATAAAGTTCCTGAATTCTTGTGATGTGAATGCTGTACCATTATCTGACACAAGAACTTCTGGTAGTCCTTGCTCCGCAAAAAATTCTCTCAATGCTTTAATTGCACACTCACTTGATGTTGTACGTACTATTTTTACTGCTGGCCACTTTGAGTATGGATCAGATACACCTTCCGGTCTACAGGACCTGCAAAATCTATATGATAGGCATAGGCTACTTGAAAAGCACGTGTGAAGTCGTGAACAGCTGCTAAAATTTATTAAAATATTCACATTCTCTCTCAGACAGAAATTTTCCCTCTGACAAAAGAGATCTGTGGGTCATTTATTCAATGTTTGTGGCGCTACTGGCAAGGTATTCTCGTGACAGGAGATTACGGCTTCGATTAACATCTCAGGACAAATGTTTCTGCAGCATTATTCAAATTATTTTATGATTATCAATTATTTAGTACTCTATCACTACTTTGGCGGCTTGGGGCTGTGTATGATGCTGTGTGGATTGTCCAGCATTATTTATTGATTAGTTTGTTTATCTTGTTTGCTTACATATTATTTGATTTGTTTAAACTTATTTGTTGTAATTTAGTTATTTTTCTTTGATACTTTCTTTTTCCGTGGGGTCGCGGCGTACGAATATCGACCCCTCCAACCTCAACCCGTGGATGTCGTAAGAGCCGACTGAGGGAACCTACCAGAGGAAGGGCAGCAGCTTCCTTCTGAGTATTTTTAAACACCAACACTGCGATCACCAATCCGCCTGCCAAGCGTGGTGATTATGGCAAATCCCCCCCTACATGGGAGACCATCCACTCGATGGACCGACGACATCGTAGCGGTCGCAGGGAGTCGATGGATGGAGGCGGTTCAGGACCGCTATTTGTGGCGTCGTACGGGGGAGGCCTATGTCCAGCAGTGGACGTGTATGGGCTGATGATGATGATGATGATGACTTTCTTTTTGTTAAAATCAGTTGTTTTATTTACTTATTTATCAATTTATAGTTATGTTAATTCCCACAGATCCGGAAATTAATAAAAAAAGTACAACAGTCAGAGAGTACGACCAGTTCCAAGATGTCTTCAATATCCAGATGTTTAAAACAATCGAAGGTATTTCAAATTCTGCCTAACTAGATGAAAAAGACTAAAAATAATAATCATAGTATCTCCCATCTAATTCTAATTCTAAGTGGGGGAACTGAGATCTGCGCTGACATCTCGCATGGAAGTTTATTGTGCATTGTCTTGTCTCTGCCTAACCAGGCCCTAACCGCCCAGTTCCTTGAAGTACTGGAGCAGGACTTTTACTTATTAACAACTTCGTTTCAGCTTTTCTGTATGTGTGGATGGGTTTGATGTCTCTATAAGACTCTTCAATCCAGTTTTCCGTCTGACCTCCTCTGTGGCTGTGAAGTGTATTACAGCGTGTTCCACAATCTCTTCTTCTGGAAGCAGCCACGACACAGGATGTCTGTATATCCCACAGAAATGTTATATATTTAGCTGTCCAACTTTTTGTCACAGTTGCTTCACTGTGTTTTCAAGTTTTATGGGACAAGTAGTTATTCCTTGGGAATAATTTTTTTATTAGACCCCGGACGTCTAATCATCATTCTCTATTTATACAAAAGTGAAAGAATCATTTGGATTTATTCACAAGAAGAAGAATAAATCTTAATAATTCTATAACATCTAACGGTGCATTCCGAATTACGATTACAGCGCTGATAGCGATCACAAAAATATTTTGCGTTCCAAATTAGATATCACGATATTGACAGATGAGTGCTAACATTAATTCGGAACACTTATGAGCGCGCTCACGGTCACGTGTCGTGTCGTGGTGTCAATGTCAATATCTCATTGCAATACAAAAAGAGATCATCAAAGTTATTCTCAGACCGTTGATTTGGTCTTCTATATTTATTTCCATTTCTTTGTAAAAATTTGCAAACGAACGTTTTGTTGAAAAAACCCAAAGAAAAAACAGTTAGTAAACAAACCCAATTGTCAGATTTGACAGCACGCTCACAGAGATTTCAGTTTGTAGCATGGTCGTTGATATCGCAAAATGGCGCATGTAATGATGTCATCTATGACGTCACACGGGACAACGTTGTCGCGCTCACGATAATACGGAACGCGTGTGAGCGCGATGATATTGATTTTAGCGTAATTCGGAATGCACCGTAAGTGTATGTAATATATTTAACGTCATCATCATCATCAGCCCATACACATGCACTGCTGGACATAGGCCTCCCCGTACGACGCCACAAATAGCGGTCCTGAGCCGCCTCCACCCATCGACTCTCTGCGACCGCTACGATGTCGTCGGTCCATCGAGTGGATGGTCTCCCATGTAGGGATTTGCCATAATCACCACGCTTGGCAGGCGGATTGGTGATCGCAGTGTTGGTGTTTAAAAATACTCAGACGGAAGCTGCTGCCCTTCCTCTGGTAGGTTCCCTTAGTCGGCTCTTACGACATCCACGGGTTGAGTTGGAGTTGGATATTTAACGTATTATCTATCATTGTTCCAAGTGTATTTTCTCCACTAGAAAACTCTATGACTCATTTTATTTCAGATGCTAGAACGGAGCTTCTGTCCCGTCTAGGCTCGGAGCCCTATTTATCAGCGCAGTACCGCTGTGAACTCTGTTATTCTACCTTCAAGAGCGAAAACCTACTTTTGTTCCACAAGAAATGGCATAACGAGGTACATACGTACGTAGTTCTTATACATTTCATAAATTAAAAGCAGCTCCCCTATCATCATAGATTTCCGATGTGGCGCGGCGGGAAAGATCCGCTTGCGACGCAGGAGATTGCGGGTTCAATTCCCGCCTAGGGACAAATGTTTGTACGATCTGAAAATGTTTGTTTTACATGATGTAAATGTTTGTTGCACATTAAATCAGTGATCATCATCATATCAGCCCATACACGTTCACTGCTGGACATAGGCCTGTAAGAAAGTTAACATCTTCATCGAATTTTCACAAGCTGGCAACACTTACAGAATTAAACAGTAGGTGTTGCCAGCTGGGGAAAATATCGCCACATTCTAGCGAAATTCTAGCACATGGCATCGTGTGAGGGACATACGATGCCACAAATAGCGGTCCTGTTATTTCATCAATTGTTGAAATAATTTTCTGTTTTATCCTATTTAGTTGCTTTAAATTAAGAGCTCGAATTATGTTCCCTAATTTTCGCTAGAATGTGGCGATATTTTCCCCAGCTGGCAACACCTACTTTTTAATTCTGTAAGTGTTGCCAGCTTGTGAAAATTCGATGAAGATGTTATCTTTCTTACAATTCATGCCGTTTTTTTTCTAGTCTTCCCCGTTCGAATGTCCAGTATGCAGTTTCCGTTTCGTAACGCGTAAGTCTCTCAGAAACCACCGGACTAAATGCCACAGAGGAAAGTTCTCTTGCAAGCTGTGTCCCCTTGTCACTTATCATGAGTAAGTCGAACACACAATTTTTTTTGACATCTACAATGCATAATATTTAAAATCCCGGCTAAGTGCGAGTCAGTTTAATTAATAAAGTTATAAGCAAAGTATTTTTTTTTGGGTAGGATTTAAGTTAGGATTTAAGGAAATGGGAATGTTTCAGTTCAGTGATGAAGAGGCATTTTGAGAAACATCAAGGGAAGATATACAAATGTGATTGTGGACGTGCATTCAAGTAAGACTTAATACATTTAAAAAACTTCTATTTTCTTTGATTTTAAAGGTGCGTTTCCTTGGAGCGGAAGGGGTAGATTTGTGACAGATTTTAAAAAATCGTGTGTAAAAGTGCGCTGTTCCTCCTGTTGTCCCATGAAAATGCATCCTTAGGGCTCTCAAAATTCAATAAAAGAGCGTTGTTAATAGGCTGTTAACGTAATAAATTTCTTGCTATTTTTTTTCTTAGTTTATTTTATGTATATAATCATTGCATATGTACATGTCCAATATATGATGTTACAATATTTGGTAGTATCAACATGAGACCTGTAAAGGCGTTGCAACATTCAGAGTTCTTAAATATAAAATAAATGTTTACAATAATCATTTAGTCCTCTTATATTATGTTATAACTAGCTGTTGCCCTCACCTTCGCCCGCGTTTTATCGAGATAAAAAATAGCCTATATGTTATTCCAGGTCCCAAACTATACCCATACCAAATTTCGGCCTAATCTGTTCAGTAGTTTTTACGTGAAAGAGTAACAAATATCCATACATCCATCCATACAAACTTTCACATTTATAATATAGTTAGGATATAATACAACGGAGGCACTCCAAGTGTATATAAAGCGTACGCCGCCCATTCTGCCACGCGCCGCCGTTGAGTCAACACCTCGTCCCGAGGCTCATTCTGCTACAAGTCGTCGCGATGTTCGGACGTTCACTCTCTTAGTTGTATTGTTCCGACAAGTACCTTAGTGTTGTTGAATTACTCCACAGATGTACTAGGGATGCTACGCATAATTACTCACTGGGCTTGCGTACCTTGCCCTGTGCAGACGTTATTTTGTGGTGTAACCAGTAACCACCTAGTTGTTCATGTAGATTGTTAATAAACCGCTTATGTTGCTTTGTAATTCCTGATCTTGCTAATAAAACCCGCTTCTGGTTCCTAAAAATATTATACTAGGATAATAGTAGTATTCCCATTCATTTCTTATATATTGTGTGCTAGTTTATACTAAGTATGGACTGTGTGTTGCAAAAGCAAATACCTTAATGATTTTGTACGAATTTAAATAACTTTTTCAGTCACATGTCAACATATCTGAATCACAAACGTAACTTTCACGATAGCGGACACGTGTGCGTAACGTGCGCGCGTACGTTCGTGTCTCAGCTTGGGCTGCTGCATCATAGAGCGAGGGCTCACCAGGTCTGTATAAATAATACAATCTTTTGCTTGCAGACAGCTGATGATGATGACGATAGTGGCGTACTATCGTCATCATCATCAGCTCATACAGAATCGGAATCAATAACTTTATTTATTTAGGCTTACGAAATAAGCACTTTGATAAGTCAAATTTTATACCTTGAACATAGTTATTATTATCAAATAAGAAATAAGGTGTTATTGATATTGTCACTTAAAAAAAAAACCACTAGTGGAAGAAGTGAAATAGAAATCACTAGCACAATTACATATACGGCTGAACTCGAATAAGTAGGAGGTTCTATGTATGTCCGCCGATTTCTCCGTCTTTACTATATTTCATCATCATCATATCAGTCCATACACGTCCACTGCTGGACATAGGCCTCTGAGATACGAGGCCACAAATAGCGGTCCTGAGCCGCCTTCATACATCGACTGCGACCGCTACGATGTCGTCGGTCCATCGAGTGGATGGTCTCCAATATAGGGGGGTTTTGCCATAATCACCGCGCTTGGCAGGCGGATTGGTGATTGCAGTGTTGGTTTTGAAAAGTACTCAAAAGGAAGCTGCTGCCTTTCCTCTGGTAGGTTCCCTTAGTCGTCTCTTACGACATCCACGGGTTGAGTTGGAGGGGTCGATATTCGTAAGCCGCGGCCCCACGGCCTTTACTATATTTACAATTACACTATTTGGAAGATTCTTTTGCAGTTAGAGAGAACGATAGAGTGTATAGAGAACGATTCCGAGGTAGTGCCATAAAATTTTTATTCCCCAGGGATTGGTATTCATCCCTCAAAACTTTAAAACACCAGTTTTACGAACTCTGTTTTTTAGTTTTTTTTTATCAAATTATATAATACTAGCTGCTGCCCGCGCCTTCGCTCGCGTTTAATCGGGACCAAAATAGCCTATATGTTATTCCAGGTCCCAAACTATACCCATACCAAATTTCAGCCTAATCGGTTCAGTAGTTTTTGCGTGAAAGAGTAACAAATATCCATACATCCATCCAAACAAACATTGACATTTATAATATTAGTATCCTCACTTTATTACGACGTCTACGATCTAATTAAGTGCGTCCCTCGCGACGCACGATTTTGATTTACGCTTTTTGAAAGCGTTTGTCTCTGAATTTGCCAGCATAAATGAAAATGTAGAATTTTACTCACATGCAGGAAATCCCATAATAAGTTATATCTCCAATTTGTAGGCGAAGTCAGAAGAGCCGCCTAGCGATGGTGTGCTGTGCTCTCTGTGTGATCTCACGTTCCCGAACCAACGCGTCCACAATGTGCATGTACTCAGCACGCACAAAAACACGAAGGAAGCAAAGGACATGTGGGTAGTTTACTTTTCAATTTTAATAAAATAAATAGACCTTTGTGACGTAGGGGGAAGGCTGCGAAGGTTAGCCTGCGCACAAGAGGTTGCGGGTTCGATTCCCGCCTCGGGGCAAATGCTTGTACGATCTATAGATATTTGTTCCGGGTGTTCAGTGTTTTCTATATATAGTAAAAATATATTTGTCTGTAATGTTTTAACATTACTAGCTTCCGCCCGCGTTTTTCGGGATAAAAAAATAACTTTTAAGTTATTCCAGGTCCCAAATTATATCCATACAGAATTTCAGCCCAACCAGTTCTGTAGTTTTTGGGTGAAAGAGGAACAAACATCCATACTCACAAACTTTGACACAAATAGTAGGAAGTATAACGGTTATCTAGTACCCATAACACGAGGTCTGGTTACATTAGGGCTAGATGATGGGCTCTGTGGATTGTCCAGCATTATTATTCTATTTATTTATATGCTTTTAATACAGGATCGCGTGTCAGTATTGCGGTCTGACATTTGACGACACAACTCAGTTGAAGGAGCACAAAAAACAGAGCCATCTAGCTATCAAAAATGACAACGGCCCTAGCAAGTGTGAGCTGGTAAGTTGACAATTTACACAAGCTCTACCATGTCTGTGACAATTTATAATACGCGTTAAAAAAGTCTCGACGAAATGAGTTTTATGATAAAAACGGGTACCAAAAACATTATAACGTAGGTAAAGTCAAGGAATTTATATACTTAGTTACGTTACTATATAAATTCCTTGGGTAAAGTATAATTGAGAAAGTTTTGATATGGCAACTAATATTGATTAAATTTTAGGGTTTCCATAACAACCTTGTCGCTAGATCTAACGATGATGTTTCTATGTACAGTCTGAATACATTTTTATCAATGACAACCTCTAAAATGTCAAATTAACGTAGTGTTTCCGCCTTAGCATCTTTCTCGCTAGATCTAGCGTATATATATCGCCTTATGGAATTTTGTGTACAGTGCGGGGCGGAAGGCAAAGGACGTGAATGGCGGCAGCAACACTTTAAAGCAGAACATCCTCACGTCAAATGTCAGAACGCGAGCGAAGACTCTACGCAGCACATGTGCGATCAGTGCGGAAGGTTGTTTAGTGTGAGTATTCTATCGCTGTAGGGGATCTGACGTTAAAGTAATAAAGAATTTTGACTTATGGTTCTCTTATTTATATATAATCAATCGTTCACAGCGATGTAAACTTCGGACTCCCAGATTCGTCACAGATACTTCCTCTGTGTTTAGACTTGCCCAGTCCATCTTTAATTATTATGCACCTGGTAAATTCTATCTAAACGTAGATAAACAAAATTCGTGCATTCTTTTAACATTTAGACTGCCCATTTTTTGACCACACATGGCCATCTGGTAAATCTCCGTGTGCCCCACAGAGGCTAGGATATGAAAGAATTACTAGAAAGTCCATAGCAATAAAATTATCGAAAATCTTAAAAGCTCAGTCCGAAATCTTACAAACGTGGCTTTAATTTTTGTTTTGAATGGATTCATTATTTATATTACAGAGTATCTACGTACTCCGCGATCATTTAAACACGCACAGTGGCTTACGTCCATGGGCTTGCCGCTCTTGCGGAACTACCTTCAGTTCGTACTCAGCGCGCGCACAGCATGAAGTGAGGCACGGGCCGGCGCTCGCCTGTCCTTACTGCCCCGCGCGCTTCCACAGTTCATCGGGTCTCTGTATGCATAAACGCAGGTAAGACTTCTGTAGTATGTGGGGATCGGTAATACTTTGTTGATAGAAGGACTCCTTACTATCACAAAGGAGAGCGTGCGCGAGGGCACGCTGCTCTCCTCTGTACAACGACTTATGCCTCAAAATTAAACATCATAGTCTATGAAGATTATTTTATCAGGCTTTTTGTTTATAGGCACGTAGGCGCGCGCACGCACGTGTGCGGTGTATGTGGGCGCGCTTTCCTGCTGGCAGCGCAGCTGCGTGAGCACGTGCGCGCCGTGCACCAGCACCGCCGCCGCCGTCAGCCACCGCGGGATCGCCGCGCCGCGCCGAGATACCACAAGCCGGTCGTTACTAGGATACAACTATAACTACGACCACCACAAGCGGGTCGTTACCAGGATACATAACTAAATGATAAAATAAATCAGTAATGATAGACATTTACAAAACATCACATACGCAGCCCCTAGGACGTCCGTAGTGAACAATATGCCTGCAATCTGCCGCTGTTGGCACAACATTCACCCCGTGTCTTTCTAGTATCATCACTGCCAACATTTGAATTTAACTTTCAAGACCACCCAGTACAAGCCAATCTTCGCCGCGATTCAGCTGCAAATGTTACAATAATCTGTTTTGCCATTGTCTGTTTCATGGCTTTGAATCATATTTTAAGCACTTTTTATGGTGACCTATACTGTAAATTGACATATTCAAGTGTGCCTTGAGCTCCTACAGCGAATAAATAGATGTCTTCGATATGGAAAAATAATATTTGCCTTGTGCGCTTTTAGTTTCATCACAGCCAATTCGGATGTCGATAAGCATCAAAGTACTGGGTCAAGCCTGGTGTGTTTTTAACTCATGATAAAAATATAAGTTTGTAAATATTTATTCAATAGTAGCCATAAATGTAAATATTTAATATTATCCTGTACATATATGTAGATTATAGGTATTTAATGTGCACAGTTATGGTTGTTTTATTTATTAAATAAATAAAAAAAAAGTCAATCTCACAAAATCAGCCTAAAAATCAGCTGAGCATGATATTTTGGATGTATATTTTCAGGGATAATATGATGAAAAATCTATGTATACTTCAAATAAAAAAATATTATTTTTGTAAACCTTTATGTAAAGTGACCCGAAAAGTATACATTACGCATTAGTTTTAAAAAATGTATATACTTACCCATATTTAATGTGGCTCGAAACTTTGCCCGCGAGTTACTTTTTTGCGGTTTTAATATTTTCTGTATAAAATAAAACTACTTGGAGAGAAAAGATTCCGTGCCTCTGCGAATGGGTCTTACTTATGAAGGCATAGCTCTCAGCTGGTAGCTGTGCCTTACTAGTGCTTTCATCTGAACAAATATCCGATGCTCGCTGCACGCAGCTCTGCCGCTCTAGCCAGCACACTTCAGATTAGCCACAGTACATCGCACAGCTTCGGTGGAGACACCCTAGCTGAAAAACTTCTCCATATCGGACATCTCCACGCATAACTACTTTGGTGGAGTCTGGGCCTTAGCTGTATGCAGCAAGTCTACGAGTCACCTTCCCATTTAACTTGCATTGGTAATGTTGGTATGCACGCTGTATAATCATCGCCGAATTCATTAAAAAAAACATATTTCGCAGTTAAAGCGGGCAGCACATCACATGCTGTCCAAAATAAATTCTAGGTAGAGGCAACACTGGCTGCCAATGTTTGTTTTGCTAAAAGGAAGGAACGAAGATGTCTTGAATTGTAAGAACTTCGCGAAAACTACATACCTAAGTTGATTTCGTGAATACCGAACTTATTATCGTGGAAAATGCCAATTTACAAAATATGTCGTGTGTGTTTACGAACTGATTTTGAATTACGATACCTGAATGGTCCGGTTTTGGAATTATTCCAAGAATTTTGCGGTAAAACAGTAAGTATCTCAGCATCGAAGTACTCTTGATCGCAAAACGTCCTTAATTCTGTTGCAAATTTTGAAGCTGCACGAGTCATTTCATAATTATTTAAGTACCTATGAAATTAAGTTTGCCATAGAAGTTGATCAATACAGAAATGGCGTCGGGTCGAGTCTACCTATCGATTGAAGAAGGTAGAAAAGAAGTTTATAGCTAAACACAAGCTAACTTGGAAATTTTGGCACAGTATGGGTCTATGGGTAATGAACCTATACCCTCAAATCAAATATTTTATTGCAACTTAATGTCCATAAAATGTTGGAAAGTAGGTGCCTATCCGATTGTAGCTAGGTAATATAACAGGAATTTTAAACCTGCTATCCAGATAATAACTGGTAACATTGTTGTATCTTCACACACGCTTTTTCTGTATCTATTCTATTTATTTATTCCATATAGATACTTGTAGTACACTTGGAAAGGTCAATTTTTAAACAAAGTAGGTAAAACTAAACATAAATTAGTACAGACTACAGACAGTATATTCATCTAAGATGATGGGGTGTGTATAATATTAAATTCATCAGCAATAGCCCCGTCCAGAGTACAGCAGGATTTTTCTATAAGCATTTTTTTATCGCAATACATACTAAAACTGTTTACATTTGTAATGTATGCTGTTGGTGATTGATAAATAGATATAAATTCCTAACCTAATATTGTTATGTCAAGTTAGTTGTCAGTTGTGATTCCCGCTAAAACCAATAAATATGATCTTGGATATGCAACTCAGTTTTTATTATATCTGAAGTCCCGAGGAGCCCTAAAACTATTACAACATTTGTATTCCTAATTTCAATATAAAATTAAATAATTTGTAGTCTTGCCAAATGTGATTAAGGTCTGTCCAGCCACTTAAAGCATCAAATGGTACTTAAGCGTGTAGATATATTCTTTAGAAGTTATTGTAAGGCTCTAGAAAGACAGACTGCATTTCAACTGTACTCCGACTGCAAATTTTCTGTTTGAATGCAGTCCATCTGTCTAGTCGTACCAATAAGTAATGATGATGATGATGATGAATTATGTATTACTTGTATTATATAAGTACATACATTTTGTTGGAACTACAATTACAAAATTCTTTATTGTACACCATGAAGAAAACATTAAAAATAGACATTACATAAAACATGTATCCGGCCTTATCGCATAGCAGCTCTTCCAGGCAACCATGGAACTCATTTAACTATAATCCCGGAGGTGTGCGTTGCGACCTGCGACACAGTATTTTACTTCTGCAGGTCGCATCACTTCCTATTCTTGTTATTTACACCACAAGTATATTCCTATCATAAATACTCTTTACTTATCTATCCTGGTTTGACCTATTAACCAATTGAATTTTAATATTTTTTCAGAAGGGAAACACAAGCTGTTTCTGCTGTTCATTTTGTCATCATTTGTTGAAAAAGTACAGTAGTTTCAAAAATAAGTGTCTACAATCGAATCAAGTTCTTGAAAACTGGAGGATAACCAAAAGTCAGGTAAATATAATTGAGTCTACACTTCAATTTTGTATCCAGTAGGGCTTGTGTTATGGGTACTAGACGACATATCTATGTACTTAAAAATAATAAAACATTTATTTCAGGCAACATTAGTCTAGTAATAATGTATTTAATACAATATATTATCCCGCTTGCTGCTGCCCGCGCCTTCGCCCGAGTTTTATCGGGATAAAAAATAGCCTATATGTTATTCCAGGTCCCAAACTATACCCATACCAAATTTCAGCCTAATCAGTTCAGTAGTTTTTGCGTGAAAGATAACAAATATCCATACATCCATCCATACAAACTTTGACATCCTACTAATATTATAAATGTGAAAGTTTGTATGTAATTTATAGATATCTCTTACTCTTTCACGCAAAAACTACTGAACTGATTAGGCTCAAATTTGGCATGAGTATGGTTTGGGACCGGGAATAACATATAGGCAATTTTTTATCCCGATAAAACGCGGGCGAAGGCGCGGGCAGCACCTAGTTTATAATATTAGTAGGATACAACCCGGTACAGTCGGAACAAATATATGCAGTTCGTACAAACATATGTCCCAAGGCGGGAATCAAACCAAAACCTCTAGCATCGCAGGTGAACCTTCGCCCGCTGCACCATATCGGTCATTGATCAAGTTTTAACTAATATTTAAATGTTGTTAGTTTTAACAAAGTTAAGTTTCATTTTCCTATTTCAGAATAAACCAGCATTGTCTGATCTGCACAAAGACATCCAACCGAGTTCCTATGGCATATTCACTCAAGAATTGAAATATATTAATATATTTGAAGAAAAAGAAGATACTGATATCACTGTTAAATTAGAAAAATACGAAGATAATTATAGCCATGAAATAAAAACTTATAATAATGATAAATACAGAAATGATAAAATTGTAATTGATAATAATGATGAAAACATAAAAGACAATGATAAAAATGAAATTGATAATAATGATGAATACGCAAATGATAATGATAAAATTGGCGATGATTTGAATGATAATGACACTGATGATGATAAGTGTCTGATAGACTTTGTTAAGCCTAAAGTAAAGGAGAAACTTGTGAAAATTAAGAAGAAAAAGAGTGGAATACAGAGCCATGATAATTCAGGTACGTTTTAAATTAAGGGCGGCCAACCCGTCTTACTTTTCATACAAACGCTCGTACGTGATTATGGCGCTATAACAGATCTTTCTTTGAAACTTTTAACTAATAGGTAATCTTGTGCACTATATCTAGGTTTCTATCGTAACAAAAAATCGAAATTTGGAGAAACAAATTCAGTATAAGCCACCGAAATCTGCGTTTTAGCACAAATTTTACGTGAACTTTGAGCGTCTATAATGTACTCATAAATTGTAAAAGTAAAGAAAATATTAAGATAGAAACCTTGCAAATATAATGGAGATTCTAAACGACAAAGTTTTATTTGACAAACTTGTAAGGTTTACTGAAAAACACGTATTTCCTGGAACAAGTTTTATGAAATTTTCGCACACTATTCGGTTACTTTCGCACTATTCGCGAAAGTAACCGAATGCCAACCGAGCGCTCAGGCGCTTTCTCTCTCTTTTCGCTTTGCCTCTTTTTCTAACATTGCGCTGGATGAAACAACAAGCTTTTCAATCACGCTCGCGTTGACGATGGTAGGACCGGGAAGGGCCCCCTTAATCAACTTTAACCCGTGAAAGATAATGAACCCGTGAAAAGTTTATTTAGGTACCTACTCTAAGTACATTTACTTTAAACTTTTTTAAGTTACTCTATCCTTGTCAGTTTATACAATCAGAATCAATAACTTTATTTCTTTAGGCTCACAAAATAAGCACTTAGACAAGTCAAATTTTATACTATAAACATAGTTATTATCTTATATATAAAATTTCCATGTCACAATGTTAGTTACCGTACTCCTCCGAAACGGCTTTACCGATTTTTACCAAATTTTATATGCGTATTCAGCAGGTCTGAGAATCGGCTACTATCTATTTTTCATACCCCTAAGTGATAAGGGTTGAAGGCAAAACAACGTTTGCCGGGTCAGCTAGTTATCAAATAAGAAATAAGGTGTTATTGATATTATCGTCACTTCAATTTTTTGTCCTCTGTGTATATACATATAGTCTAACCTCGTCAGTTTATTTACATAGTTAAACCCCATCGTAGCTACCTTTGCTCCCGCCAAATTAGATTTGAAATGTTTGTAAACAAACCACAACAAAAATTTAAATTTGTCGGCAATATTTATTGAAGGAAAGATCCTGCGAAAGATCACAAATCAACAGAGAATGCGGAATTATAAAAATTCACGTAAAAATTATAATTGTTGTTTGGTGTCAAGGTGGGTTTTACAATCATTTCACATCGAATTTGACTAGAGACTGGCCCGGGTCAGCCTATAAACATAAAGTACTTGTAGTAAACAACTTTCTAATTCTTCCTTTCTTTCTGTGAATGCATACATATAAATTCGAACTACTGTCTGTTACCTTTTCACGATGTCTATGAACTGTCTTAATGAATATCTGCTGAACAGATCTTAATGAAATTTGGCAGGAACGTAGGCGTTATCCTGGGGACAGACATAGGCTACTTAAAAACCGCGTGCGAGGCCGCGGACAGCAGCTAGTTCAAATATAAATAAAAACGATGGGTGTTTTTTCAGATGAAACATATCCAAAGAACCAAAAGCCTCGAAAGCCATTAAAGGACCTTAAAGAATACGAAAGCGTTTTCGACATCCAACTCTTCAACACCGATGCTGAGATCCGACACGAGTTTGCCGCTAGGCACATTTCTCCTAGATATTTGGAGGCGCCATACAAATGTGATATCTGCTACACCGTGTACAAATGCCAGAAGCTAGCTGATTTCCACATGAAATGGCATCTTGTAAGTCGTTCATTTCATTCATATGTCATTAATTTCATTCATAATTCATTCGTTTCATTTAGAGTCATTCATTAATGAATAGAAAATTATTTTGCTGCTAAGACGACTTCCTAGATATTTGCAATATTTCAATAAATATTTGATATCCAAATATCTATTGGAGGCGCCATACAAATGTGATATCTGCTACACCGTGTACATATGCCAGAAGCTTGCTAATTTCCACATGAAATGGCATCTTGTAAGTCGTTCATTGCATTCATATGTCATTAATTTCATTCGTTTCATTCAGAGTCATTCATTAATGAATAGAAAAATATTTTGCTGCTAAGACGACTTCCTAGATATTTGCAATATTTCAATAAATATTTGATATCTAAATATCTATTGGAGGCGCCATACAAATGTGATATCTGCTACACCATGTACATATGCCAGAAGCTAGCTGATTTCCACATGAAATGGCATCGTGTAAGTCGTTCATTTCATTCATATGTCATTAATTTCATTCATTAGTTATTCATTAATGTAATGAGTAATATAAAGAATAAGTATTTTGTTGCTAAAACTTCCTAGATATTTGGAGGCTTTGGGATTTCCACATCAAATGGGATCTTGTATGTAAGTCATTGATTTCATTCATTAATGAGTAATATAATTTATATATCTATAACGCTGCCCATCCGAATCCAACTCGGATGGGCAGCGTTCGGGAAACTTCGCAATATCTTCTCGTCACAGATACCGCAGAGCCTCAAGACGAAAGTCTTTAACCAATGTGTGCTACCAGTGATGACTTACGGATCCGAGACGTGGTCGCTTACTATAGGCCTTGTGCATAGGCTCAAAGTCACCCAGCGAGCTATGGAGAGAGCTATGCTCGGAGTTTCTCTACGCGATAGGGTCCGGAATACGGAAATTCGTAGAAGAACTAAAGTTACCGACATAGCTCTCAGAATCAGCAGGCTGAAGTGGCGATGGGCAGGCCATATAGCTCGTAGAACCGATAACCGTTGGGGAGTAAAGGTTCTCGAGTGGCGACCGCAATGCAATGCGAAACGGAGTGTGGGAAGACCTCCCACACGGATGGACCGACGACATCGTAGCGGTCGCAGGGAGTCGTTGGATGGAGGCGGTTCAGGCCCGCTATTCGTGGCGTCGTTTGGGGGAGGCCTATATTCAGCAGTGCAAAAACTTCCTAGATATTTGGAGGTGTTGGGATTTCCACATCATCCATTAATTAATGAAGTACTTTGCCTCACAGTACAGGACAAGTGTCGAAGCCGAAGTTCCGATGTGTGTGCTATATATTTTATACGCACTTCTTTATAACCAAACACATTTCATTCACTCACTCACCTAGTCATTCATTCCTTGTTTCAGCCGTCAGCGGGTGAATTCCCTTGCGATGTATGTGCAATGCGTTTCAAGTCTCACTCTGCGATGCGCAAACACAAGACCGATGTGCACATCGGACGGTTTGCTTGCAAGAAGTGTCCTCTCATCACGTATCACAGGTATTTTCTACATAAGGCGCTACCCCGACCCAATCAGAGCCGCCACCTATTTTATCGTATTATTACGATATACAAAGGAATTTTCAAAAACCCCTTGGCCCGTTTGATACCTATCATAAGCTTATTTTTAATGTCCTGTAACAGTTTTATATTGTATAGCTTAGGAGGAAATGCGAAAGCCAAGTTTGGTGGCCAAAAAGTGCAACTTCGCATCTCTTCCTAAACTATACAAAATAAAAATATTACAAACAGGCATTAAAATAAAAAAAAAAATGGATCATTTTATGATAGGTATAACAAACAGGCCAAGGGATTTTTGAAAATTCCTTTAATATGAACGTAATAATACGATGAAAATAGGTGGCGGCGCTAGTTTGGATCTGTGAACCGCTTCAATTGCAGGTTCGATTCCCGCCGTTAATTATTTGGGTGGGGCGTTCTCGCGACAACTTTACAATAGAGGAGGTTGTTATTAACATCAAATTATTGTCTTCCTCTGTTTACTTTGGGACTAAGCCAGGGGCCGTAGCCAGAAACTCATTTTGGAGGGGAGGGTTGGAGACCCCACCGAAAACCTCTAAATGTTATCGGCGAGTGGAGCGACCCGCGAAAAATGTGTATTTTGCTAATTTTGTACATAAAAATTAGCAAAATACACATTTTTGAATGAATGAATGAATGAATGACTTATGGATGAAATGAACGACTTACAAGATGCCATTTCATGTGCATTTTTTTATAACTTAGATGCATCAAGATTTGGAGCACGGGCAAACGACCGTTTGTCATCAGGAAGAGGAGCGAGCCGCAAAAAAATTGCATTATTTTTAATAATTATTCGTGGTGGTACCCTCCCTGGCTGGACTGAGCTATTTATTGTTGTGTAAAATGTACTGAATTATTTATTGATTCAATACAGCGTCATTTATCACATAGTCATTCTTTACTGTTGATGAAAAGTTAAATAAAAAATTTCTTTTTCAGAATGGTCATGATTCTACACTACAGAAAACACCAAGGCTTTAGTTATGTCTGTAAAATATGCAACAAGACGTATAAGTAAGTAATAGATATATGTATGTAGCTAAGACCCTGAAGGAACAGAGGTTTCTATGTATTTCCCGTTGTTTCAACCGCATTACAGCAATCATGGTCACTAGGGATCCAGCTGTAGTCCAAACGTAATGTTTTGTGCCGTTTTCGCACGGAATGAAAGTTATTTATTTGTTTTTAACTCACTGCGGATCCGCACTGCTAGATCTAGCGCCAGATGCTGGATCCAGCATTGGTGGTATATCGTGCGTGTTTTCATTCGATAAAATTTCGGCCATAGTTGTTGATACATGGTTTAAAACTTTTCGAATCTTAGGCTGACCTTCTCCCCAGAGTGTGGCACCGTAAATCATCATCGACCGGCCGAAACTGTCCTTTACTGGACAAGCACTCACAAATAAGAGGCTTACTCACAAATGTCAGGCTTCGTCGATGTTTATGATGACTATGTTTTATCCTTAATTTATCAGCATTATAGTGTGTTTATACATTACAGTCACAGTTCGACCTACATGTCTCACCTCCGCAAGTCTCACCGCACTGAGCATGTGTGCGTGACATGCGCACAGACTTTCGTGTCAGAGAAAGGACTCTTAGTGCATCGGAAGAAGGTCCATAATGTAAGTAACAAAACCTTCTCCACACAAGGGAGGGGGGTTGTCATAATCGTTGGTAGGCGAATTGGAGATCGCAATGTAAAAAATATATCTCACATGATGGAAACAAATATTTGTTCTGGGTGTTCTCTATATACAATAAAAAAATTAACAAGTAAAAAAACCTTATTAAGTATACGTACATATATATATAGTATCAACTGATACTATATATACATATATGTACGTACTCTAGTACCCATAACACGAGCTCTGCTTAGCTTGGGGCTAGATGATGCTGTGTGGATTGTCCAACATTATTTTTATATATTTATTTATAATATCTATCCACATAATGTTTTTAGGCTTCTAGTAAGTTCGACGCTAACGGCACGGCCCGCTGCACACAGTGCGACCTGACGTTCGCGAACCAGCAAGTGTACACCGTGCATCTCATGAACACCGACAAACATAAGGACAAGGCTGAGGCGCTGTGAGTTTATACTCTTACTGCTATTAGCTACCATGATCCAAGAAAACAATTTCGGCTCCTCCGGGAGTGTCTCCAGGTAACGTCACTGTCCAGTTGCCACTTTATTGCAACAAAACGTATGTTGGGGTTATCTCCTCGTTGAGGGCACTCCAGTTATAGTTAAGTTTGTAGGTAATACAGCAACACTAAACCACTGTTTATAGTCTTTAGATTTATTAACAATTTAAATGTTAGGTAATCTGAGCCGCACGTAATGTTTAGGTACGTAAAGAGACACATCGGTGTGTGACAAAGGTTTCGTTACGACTGTTTCTTTTTCTTGTTTACTCGTTAATAAAGTGAATCAAGTTAATAAAGTATGAGCAATATTGGCTCGTACGACGTAGAAGTTGGGAAACAAATGTGATAAGGGTCAATTGAATGTCAATTGAATTGAATATGGCGTATTTTGAAAACGATAAACAGACTTCAAATTCCATTACTTTTACACTGTTTTTAAGTTTTGCGGGATAAATAATAAAATCATTTTCTACACAATAGTGAAAGAATTATCCAAATCTGTGCATACCTAATTGGCGGAGATATCGCGTAACATACATACAAAAAAAAACACAGACGAATTGAGAACCTCGGTCGGTTAAAAAGAATGTCAATCGTCAATTAGGTTTGTAAGATCAGATAAAACAGCGTTAGTTAAACACGAGTCAATGTGATAATTGGTAAATACAAAACCACATAGTTTGTAATACAAGGAGCTCGGGGAGTTACGATTTTACGCTGTTGGTAACACCAGAAAACCAGATTCGACTTCTCATTTGCCGATGGCGTCGATGACGTAGGGTCGTGTCACCCACGTGACCTCGTGTCTTGGAAGACCATACCTTATATTATATGTATATATACAGTTATTGCGCTTCTAGTAAATTAGTCGCTAACGGCAGGGCTCGCTTCTCCTATACCGTTGTAGCGATACCTCCTACATCCTAATCTGTACATACTCATATGACATGTCATAGGTTATGCATAGTTACTATTGTTAAGCACTCATGTACCTAACGTAAACACGACGAGACCTCAGTCTCGCGTTGAACTTCAATAAAAACGCACATTAATATCATCATATAAAAGTATTTCATTCCGTAAATAATATCTTTGCAATTAATTATATTTGGCAACAATCAACAACACAAGCATATAAATTGCCAAACCGTAATATGGCGCGAAAGTGGAAGGTTTTAGAGGGAAAGGTTTGTCCAGCATAAGAGGAAATGAGGCTACCAAAAAATAAATAGAAAAGCTTTGCCTAAGACCACACAATAGATCAAATGAAACACTCCTTGTTAGACAGAAACATTATCTTCAACCCTGACACAGCGAGGCGAGCGAAGTAATAAATAATCCTACTTCCTTCTAATATTATAAATGTCAAAGTTTGTATGGATGGATGTATGGATATTTGTTCCTCTTTCACGCAAAAACTACTGAACAAAATAGGCTGAAAGGGTATAGCAGGTTAAGTATTGAGAATGTGTCCCCAGAGCAAAATGTAATGAATATCATATTGTTTTGTACGTTGCTCATCTGCATTACTATTTATGTAGTTTTTCACTGTCTATCTCTTACTGTCATTGAGTAACCTTGAAAAATTACCTGATAACAGCAAATTCTTTAATGGTCTCGTTCTCGAAAACTAAAAGAGCTAGGAATGTGATTCCATTATTATTAATTTTACACGATCAAATAATTTTCTTTAAGGAATTCGTCAACTCTAGAAGGCTGCGTCCCTAATTCAGCAGACCAGATTTAGTTATATGAGAAATGAAGTCCTGTTCTGTAATGTCTCGTATTTTCGCAGCATAGCGTGCCCGGAATGCGGTATCCAGTTCCCGGACAAGCTAGCGGTGCGCGCGCATCGCCGCGAGATGCATCCGCAGTACAACTTCAGCGCGATGAAGCGAGCCGAGAGCGGACAGCCGCAGGGTCAAATCTGTCCCTTGGTAAGTGTGTTCCGCACGATTTGTGCCATATCTGTCCCGTGGTAATTGTGTCGTCGGTCCATCGAGTGGCATTAGCATTGCCATACAGCAGGGCAATGCAGCTATTGTCTTGGGGACGCTTCCGACTGATATTGATATGGACCAGTTGAGCTACCTGTAGATTTTTTGCAACAGTCTGCGGTTAGCTGTATTATTTCAATTGTAAAATACTAGTTTTAATTGTTTTTATTATTTGATTGTAATTTTCTTTGTTAATAAAGATTATTAATACACTGATGAACAAACGGAACGTAAAAAAAATGGAGGCAAATCTCTCCACAATAAGGCTCTCTTCCAACAATGTTACACTGAGCGTATCTTTCTCCGGTTCGTCTCCATACTTTGGTCCTTCCATCAACTGCCTTCTGACAGAATCTGAAGTTGTTAGTAAAGAGTACTTTTCCCCAATCATCATCATCCCAATCGTCCAGCTATGCTCATTCGCATCTAGCGAATGTGTTTAGCTGGACCGAGTTAATCGATGACCTGTGGTGAGCAATGGGCCTCTGGCTGGCAAGTATGCCCCTACACCAGCTGCCTTAACTCTTCTTATCGTTTTGGTGCTAACTGTTACAATTGTTGAACTTCCTGTAGCTTTTTTCGTACCTCTGAACAAGTCGAAGCGAAAACTGCTTACAATAAATCTGCCTTCCCTCTCCGTTTTTACTCTGTTGCGAGCTTGTCCTATACGTCTGTCGGTGTCGTTTAACATTGCGAAAAATCACAGACATGGGAACATGAAAATATTTTATGTCGTTCTACCTTATTTTTGCGTTCCTTTATATTGGTACCTGAGTGTATAAAAAAAAAATTCTTATATTCTAGTGTGGTGCATCAGGGACACACAACACATGGCTATACCGTCATTTCCTTGAGTCCCATCCCACGCAAAACTATGAACAATGCGTGGCCAGCGAGCGACGTAAGCATCTCTGTGACCAGTGCGGGAAGAGTTTCTTTGTACGTACACTACATTCTAAAATATCACTATTGTATGTACAGTCAGCAACCAAGACATCCAACATTACAATACTTCTTAATGCTAAACCGTTTCACAATTGAGTGACAGACTAAACAACGAAATTTTCTTGTCCTTGTACGGTTACAAAAATCGATGAACAAAAATTTTCCTAAAGTAATGAAACATTTTATAAAACTAACGTTTTATCCATTTGATCTATTTTTGTCACGAGTGCTGTACTGTAATTTATGAAACAATACATAATTTCCCAAAAATCGCTAAACAAAATTTTATAAAACTAACGTTTTACTTAGTATAATTTTGTCATTGGTGTGTGTGTTACCTATAACCTAACTTATTATGTGATTCAGTTTTCTTTTATATGTAATTGGTTTTGATAACCGTTTTAAATACATAACTTTATTAACAATAGTATTTTTTTTGAAAAAGTGAGCAAAATCTTAGTTTATTGATCAATTTTATTTAATGTTATCTGAATTCAAACTAACGTAGTCTAAGATTTGTTACTAACATATCATCATCATCATCAGCCCATACACGTCCACTGCTGTACATAGGCCTCCCCCATACGACGCCACGAATAGCGGTCCTGAGCCGCCTCTATCCAACGACTCCTTGCGACCGCTACGATGTCGTCGGTCCATCGAGTGGGTGGTCTCCCATGTAGGGGGGGATTTGCCAACACTAACATATGGATCTATGTAATCTGAAAAATAAACAAATTTATTTATTCATATTTATTATAAAAATATTTTTTCTTGAGCGTGCTGATATTAAAGCTCGAGCTAGCGAAACAGTTTAGAATAGAGTCACGAGCGTAGCGACTGGCTCCAAAAGTAGACTGCTGAGGTAGCGTGGGATTTAAAAGGCACGAAACTAAAAACATTTGCTCTCGTGTTAAACATACAACTTTACACCTCGACTAGTGAGAAAATATTTTGTAATTTATACGCTTTGTGAGAATGTGTGGGCCACACAACCTTATACAGCACGAGCGAGCCACACAGTGTAGCTCGCTTCGCTCGACGCACTGTGCTAATCGTGAGCTCTGTCAAACGCGCCCACTCACTCGAATTCTTCAATATATGTACATCTGAGTAGGAAATCAATAAAATAAATATAAGAATTAATTCATTTATTAAAATGTTATTATTTTCAGAATATAACTCAACTAAGGGAGCATGCGTTTGCGCACGCGGGGCTCAAGCCGTTCCGATGCGATCAGTGTTCCGCCGCCTTTAGCTCCAAGTCACATCTCAAGGTATGTGTATTTTTACCCGAATACCGGAGGGTTATGATTTTAGCACCCTATGTATGTATGTAGCCGATTTCTTTGTTCCCACGTAGCGCTGAAACTACTACTTCGATTTCAACAAGTGAGGTATCGATTGATTCGTCTCATTACCCCGATGGTTATAGGCTATATGGTGTCCGACAAAATTGAGGGTCTTAAGAGATAGCTGGGTCTAAATTACGCCTGGAACACTTCGATAGCGCGATAAAATTTTGCAAGAGACGACATCTAGTTACAGTTCGAGTCTAATTTAGTTTGATGTGATGAGTGAAGGATGACACACCCGTTGCCATGGAGACCTCTTGTTTATTTGTTACCATGGCAACGGGTCATCTAGGGATGGGCAAATGAAAAAATGTATCGATATACATATATTGTATCGATATATGTATGGTAAAACAAAATATAGTTAAAAACTAAAACCCGACTACATAAAAGTCTTAAACAAGCGTTCACCTATTGTCCATAGCATTTTCTTTTGATACTTAGGTAGTCGGAGGCACCCACCCCATATACCTAGGGTACAATTAGTAACAAAGGCCTCCGACTACCTAAGTATCAAAAGAAAATGCTATGGACAATAGGTGAACGCTTGTTTAAGACTTTTATGTAGTCGGGTTTTAGTTTTTAACTATATTTTTTTTACAATAACCAGGTTGCCCCGGCGACCGGGACGTGTTAAAAGGCACTAATGGTTATCTCAACTTCCGATTCGATTTACGAAATTCTTTAAAAAGAACGAAAGCGATTGTAGTGTCTTTTCTTATGGACAAATATAGGCTGACGATGAGCATGTTTTTAGCGATTGTAGTGTTTTTTCTTATGGACAAATATAGGCTGACGATGAGCATGTTTTTAGCGATTGTAGTGTTTTTTTCTTATGGACAAATATAGGCTGACGATGAGCATGTTTTTAGCGATTGTAGTGTTTTTTCTTATGGACAAATATAGGCTGACGATGAGCATGTTTTTAGCGATTGTAGTGTTTTTTCTTATGGACAAATATAGGCTGACGATGAGCATGTTTTTAGCGATTGTAGTGTCTTTTCTTATGGACAAATATAGGCTGACGATGAGCATGTTTTTAGCGATTGTAGTGTTTTTTCTTATGAACAAATATAGGCTGACGATGAGCATGTTTTTAGCGATTGTAGTGTCTTTTCTTATGGACAAATATAGGCTGACGATGAGCATGTTTTTAGCGATTGTAGTGTCTTTTCTTATGGACAAATATAGGCTGACGATGAGCATGTTTTTAGCGATTGTAGTGTTTTTTCTTATGGACAAATATAGGCTGACGATGAGCATGTTTTTAGCGATTGTAGTGTCTTTTCTTATGGACAAATATAGGCTGACGTTGAGGATGTTTTTTCGTTACAGTTTCATTCGGAGCGTCACGCGCCACCTCGCCGCGAATGTTCACACTGCGGCAAGAAGTTTGTTAGCGCTGCCAACCTGTCCAACCATGTGAGGGTGAGTGCGATACGCTTCTATCAACAAGTCAAGTGAAGTCATCTTAAGGAGTTCCCGACGTGTATGCAACTAATAAATAATGCTGGACAATTCGCACAGCATCATCTAGCCCCAAGCTAAGCAGAGCTTGTGTTATGGGTACTAGATAACTGATATACATAATACAATATATTGCATATATAGATATTTTTTTATAAATAGAAAACGACCAGAACACCCTGAACGAATATCTGCAGATCGTACATATATTTGTCCCGAGGCGGGAATCGAACCCGCAACCTCGTGCGTCGCAAGCGGACCTTCGCCCACCGCGCCACATCGGTCGTCAAAACTACCCCACTAGACATCGTCATCGACTAAAGCTTCCCAAAACAAGATTAGCAAACACTAAATCCAAAATTTACTACATAGGAGTAAAAAAAATATAGTTAAAAACTATAACCCGACTACATAAAAGTCTTCAAGCGTTCACCTTTTGTCCATAGCATTTTCTTTAGATACTTAGGTAGTCGGAGGCATTTGTTACTAATTGTACCCTAGGTATATGGGGTAGGTGAACGCTTGTTTAAGACTTTTATGTAGTCGGGTTTTAGTTTTTAACTATTTTTTTTTACACCTTTTTACTAATAGTTTGAGAATCGTTAACCTCACAAAAGTTTGAGAAACGGTTCCGGAAAGTACAAACAAAGACCTTTGCAACGATACCACACACGAGCATATTTACTAACATTGAGATTTCGACCCTTTCTTAGACCCCCGCTATCTCGTTAGACACCCATTTTTATCTGACGTCACATAGCCTATAACTATCGGGCTATTAACCTTTGGTCAGTCGCGCATTTTTTGTTAACGCGGTTGGTCGCATGGGGTCTCTGAAGACCCCAAAACTAAACAGCCTAAAAACACCTTCTGAATTACTATTTTCCTAATTGTATAAGCAAATAATTGGTATTTAATTCAAAAACAAAAAAAGTACAACAAGTTCTTAAATTAAATTTTTATATTTCTGCCTTAAACTTGCAATCTAAAAAAAGTAACCAAAATTTCTGTCTCTGAGATCACAATCACAAAAAATATATCTTAATCTAACTAAACGAAGCAACTTTATCTTTTAATAAATCTATATGCGATTACACTAGAATAACAAAGACAGTTACGTAAAATTTGAAACGCCCCAACAAAAAAAAAAACATAAACTTTTACCAATTGAAATCAGTCAATTTTATACAAATTTTTTCTTTCAACACAGTCGATACATATCAGTTTGTTATGTGTTGGGCATAGGTTACCGTTGCAAAAATTAAAGACAGATTAGAATTTTCTATCAGTTTGTCTAGGACAATTAATGCAACGCTTTCTCATAGGAATGAAATTATTTTCATTGTGTTGATCCTGATCCCATCCTGAAGAGGAGGTATGAATCGTCTCAATATCTGTTTCAATCCCGGATATATTTATCAAGGGCTTTTCATCATCATCACTACGAAGTTTCCAAATCCATGTATGTGTTGTTGTTGCGATTCCAAAACCACATTTTGTTCGTCCAACGATTCCATAACCCGATGCTTCTCATCTCAATATACTCAAGCAAAGATTCCAAGTTCTCAGGTTGTTCGTCCTGGCATACCTCATGTTGCTCATTGTTTGTTTTTTGATAATAATTACTATATTTATAACTGTTCATAGTATAAAATTTTACTTGTCTAAGTGCTTATTCTGTAGACCTAAAGAAATAAAGTTATTGATTCTAATTCTGTTGTGCCGTTGGTCCATTCTGCTCAGAATCAGTGTTATACTCAATTTACTAGTTAAACAAATCAAAAACAATTAAAAAATACATAAAAATTGTGTTTCAAAAGAAAATCAAACTAAAAATACAATTCAATTATACTTACGCGGTTAATCGCGTGGGGTCTTTCAAAGCCCGTACGCGCAAAACACGTCTTTTTCTCACACCACCTATGCGTGAACGGAAGCTAGTGCCGAAACGTGGCAACTATAATCCAACTTGGGAGGGTACATGAAATATTGAATCGCTGGGATAGTTTTAACTGATAAAATTTTCGATTTTTATAACACCTGGGCTTTCAAAGACCCCACGCGACTAACGGAGGGTTAAGACGGATCATGTGACACCTCATTTGTTGAAATCGGACCAGTAGTTTCAGCGCTACGTGGGAACATAAAAATCGGCTACATACATACATAGGGTGTCAAAATCATAACCCTCTCGTAGTCGGGTAAAAATTTACAATAATCAGCCGGACTTTATAACTATTGCCGCATCGACTGCAATATTCACTAAAGAGAATCCTAGTGGACAGGGCATATTACAGTTAAGAAGAGTTTTACGTGGACACATATGTTGACGCCAATCCGCCGTCAGTACCTAACATTAATAATCTAAATATTCCAACGTTTGTTATGTTTGTTAACATAAGCGGTTGAGTACAATTTCATACAGCAATCAGTTCTGATTGAAAACCAGCGTCGCTATCGTCCTCGGACGAAACGACATCAAGCTGAGGCGAGACCTGATTAGCCGTGCACACATTGGGAAAGACCAATTTTTTTTCTAACCTTGGGACTCTACTACAGGTTATCTGTTAATTATAAAATATAAATCCCAAAGGCTATTTTCATGTTTATTCCTAATTAAGTGTATTTCTGTATTTCTCTTTCTTTGTATATCATGTGTGTGGCTATAAATATATTCATTAATCTACACTCGCGAGCACCTGAATCGACTCACTCCTACAAAAAGTCGAATGTGTAACTTTTTCGACAATGACTTGAGTATACTGATAATATAATGGTATCATTATAAAGCTTAAGGATTACAATTTTAAAGATAATACGTTTTATGAAAATTAATCATGCCATTTTTGAAAAAAAATACACTTTGTACATTTGAAGGGTTGAGTCGATTCAGCTGCTCGCGAGTGTAGTTAACCTACTTCCTACTTTAACCTAGTAATATTATAAATATCAAAGTTTGTAAGGATGGATGT
Source organism: Eupithecia insigniata (assembly GCA_947859395.1). Taxonomy (NCBI): domain Eukaryota; kingdom Metazoa; phylum Arthropoda; class Insecta; order Lepidoptera; family Geometridae; genus Eupithecia; species Eupithecia insigniata. The sequence continues at coordinate 6,911,221 of OX402020.1, forward strand.
ATGCATATTTATGTTTTTGTATTATATTAAAGCCGAAGCCTAAGCCGTGGGGTCGCGGCGTACGAATATCGACCCCTCCAACTCAACCCGTGGATGTCGTAAAAGCCGACTAAGGGAACCTACCAGAGGAAGGGCAGCAGCTTCCTTCTGAGTATTTTTAAACACCAACACTGCGATCACCAATCCGCCTGCCAAGCGTGGTGATTATGGCAAATCCCCCCCTACATGGGAGACCATCCACTCGATGGACCGACGACATCGTAGCGGTCGCAGGGAGTTGATGGGTGGAGGCGGCTCAGGACCGCTATTTGTGGCGTCGTACGGGGGAGGCCTATGTCCAGCAGTGGACGTGTATGGGCTGATGATGATGATGATGATTATATTTAAAAAAAAAATGTGAAGAGAATATCAATAACACCTTATTTCTTATTTGATAATATTAACTACCTATGTATGTTTATAGTATGAAATTTTACTTGTCAATTGGCTTATTTTGTAAGCCTAAAGAAATAAAGTTACTGATTCTGATTCTGTATGAGCTGCAAATAATCAAATATGCTCTGCTTAGTTTGGGGCTAGACCAATCTTCTAGTAGGTGCCCATAGCACAAGCTCTGCTTGGTTTGGGGCTAGACCAATCTTCTAGTAGGTACCCATAGCACAAGCTCTGCTTGGTTTGGGGCTAGACTAATCTTCTAGTAGGTACCCATAGCACAAGCTCTGCTTGGTTTGGGGCTAGACCAATCTTCTAGTAGGTACCCGTAGCACAAGCTCTGCTTGGTTTGGGGCTAGACCAATCTTCTAGTAGGTACCCATAGCACAAGCTCTGCTTGATTTGGGGCTAGACCAATCTTCTAGTAGGTACCCATAGCACAAGCTCTGCTTGGTTTGGGACTAGACCAATCTTCTAGTAGGTACCCATAGCACAAGCTCTGCTTAGTTTGGGGCTAGACCAACTATGTAACACAGTTAATACAATAAACTATTTATTTACAATTTTTTTATAAAATACAGGTATAATGCAAATTTTAGTATGGCTACTAAAATTTGCACTCATAAGTTCTTGTGGTTTGTCTTCTTTCAGTCCCACATCGGAGACCGACGCTACAAATGCACGCTCTGCGGCAAAGGGTTCCTACACTGTGCAGCGTTGCGGGAGCACGTTAGAGGGGTGCATCTACACATACGGAGGCAGAGGAAATGCAAGTGAATACGGGGGTTCTAGTGAACTATAAAGGGTGCCAAGTAACATGTGTACTAATTGTAAAAGTTTTAGTACAGGTGATGGACGAAAAGAAAAGGCTCGTAGAAATGTAAGAAACGCGTGTATTCCGGTCGAAAATATCTGAGCACTAACTGTTAAGGTGCATAGTAATGCGACAGTAGCGCCACTTTTTATTTTTTCTTCTATTATCGTTATGGAAAAGAATTACCAAAAGTTCTCACCGCCAATTTATAATACCCAATATAAACTATTTTTCGACACCTCTGTAATAGTTTTGTTTCATTTAGTATTAGCAGAAAATTGATTGCCTTTGTTATTTGATTATTGCTTTTGGTGGCCACCAAACGCAATAAACCATTTTCTGCTAGTAGCGTGGCGACCGGCACGACGCGTCACGCGTGATCAGTTGCTAACGCGTTACTAACCGGTTTGTAACTAGTAGCGTCGTGTGCGAACCTGTGCGAGAATATATGGGCGGTGACGCTCAAGTAACTCCTTATTAATTTGAGTTTGTAACTAGTTCTTTTTGAGTAGCTCCATGTGCGGAGGGCCTTAAAACATGCCAGATGCATACAAACTTTTTGATCACGCGCTCGTCCCACTCTCCATCCTCGCGTCATTTGCTGTCTCTTTTTACTGTAGTGGTAAGAAGAGAGCGCGATAGATGGTGGTTCGATACATTGTCTTACAGGGTAAAAATCACAAGCTGAAATTAACTAGACGCACGCAGGTAGGAGCCATATAGCTATGCGGACTTCGTCATGTGCTGCGAGTGTGCCTACCTACGTAGGTATGAGAGTTGAACTGCCTTCTCAATACTATGCTAATACTAATCAGAAAGGGGGTGATTTTAGACCCCAAGGAGATCAACTTTCGACATACGATTTCTTAAATTTCCTTTTTTTTTCGGAAAAATCGTAGAATATGTTTTAAATATGTTTCGGGGCACCCTGTATAATAGTAGAAGCGTTGTGTAAAGGTGGAGTGAGTCAAAAACCTTAGAAGAGTCTTCGGTGGTGAAAATCTAGTTAATATGATAAATTATTACTAAATCTGTTTTTGTGTTTTTTTTACATTTTATGTACATAAATATAATCCTACTTCCTACTAATATTATAAATGCCAAAGTTTGTATGGATGGATGTATGGATATTTGTTACTCCTTCACGCAAAAACTACAGAACTGATTAGGCTGAAATTTGGCATGGGTATAGTTTGGGACCTGGAATAACATATAGACTATTTTTTATTAACGCGGGCAGCAGGTATTTTATATATCGAAAATATCATGAAACAACGGTTTTGAAAAGAATCATTGGGCCGTTGCGCGTTGGTATGGTTGGTGGTACTGCCTCCACTCTGCCTATCGAAGTTTGTGTTCGCTATTTATTCTAATGTTTTAAAAAGCAAAGGAAAATTCAGGCTGAAGCTAATTTAAACAAACCAAATTATGGAATAAAGATAGTTCTAAAAGGTAACAAAATTACCTATTCAAAGTTTTCGATGGTTTGGAGGAACTACATTTAATATCGAATTGCAGATTTTGAGAAGACACTTGTTTGATATTTTTACAGTTCTTACCATATTTATCCAGTAGATATGTTGCCAGAATTGCCCTCACGCAAACTTGAAAAGTTATGATTATGAAAGAGAAGTTTCTAAAAAATTTTTAAGAACTAAAATAAAAAAAATCGGATAAAAGTATTTTTTTTACTGAAATCATGTAGTTTTGTTCAACTAATTTAAGAAATTTTAGGAGAACCATGACTTTAAAACAAATTTCTATGGGAAACAACTACATATTTAATTGGAGGTAGGCAGAATTAGGGTTCCTATTATGTTACTTATAATAAATTATTCAAAGAACGTAGAAAAAAATTCAATCCACCCGATCACTGTAGAACACTTGCTTGCGCAAACTATGTTTGTGCAATCATGCATGTACAAATGTTTGAGCGTATATTCGCGCACGCCGGGCTATTATTGGCACCATGTGTCTGGTTTGCCCACAGACATCGTAGAGCTACTTCCCTATTAGAATTCTGTGGGTTTGCCATTTTTTCTCTGTTTTCCAAGTTTCGTGCACATGTGTGGCAACGACCTAATGTCAAACATCAACCAAAATAGCGTACGTTACGTGTAAATAGCTTGTTATTTTACCCAAAGTTGCCCGAAAGCTCAATCACTTGCATTCACTTTCATTTCATCTTGGCGTTGGAATTACTCGGCTTTTAAATGAAAAACATCAATATTTTCCGCAATTATCTTTTCGTGTGCTCCTTCTTTTTGTGAGAAATCGCAGCAGCCCTCATCTGAAGATGCATCTCTGCGAACTTGTTGAAATTCTATTTTATATCCTAGAACATAAGATCAGTTTCTACAATACATACAGAGTTTTGTGAGAAATTTAATAACTTTGTACTATGTTTTGCTAGTAGAAGAACCGCTATTAAACTAGAATCTTAGAGAAAATGTCGGTTTTATGCCGCATATGTTTGCAATCCAATATTATTGATAGCAAACCAAATGACAGCATTCTTGTGGAATTTCACTACGATTTGTGTGAAAAAGATGTAAGTAACTACCCAGGATAGTAAGATCCATACCTACAGCTCCACTTCTATTAAAAATGCTGGACAATCCTCACAGCATCATCTAGTATATATAATAAGAATAGTAGCAAAAATGCACTGGTATATCCACGCATGTTCTTATATTATACCTGTAAATAATAGATTCAGGCGTTACTTTGCGGAAATCCATTGCACAATATTAGAATGAAGAAATATTTAGTAACAATTCCGCGTATAACCTTCTCTGATAGTATTCATCAAAGTAAGTTGTCTACTAGTTTCGTCTCTCCACGAGACATCTTCAGGACACCACAATACTCGACCTTGACATTGAGATTGGTAAGCACAGCAACACCGACAGAGTCCCGCTAGTGATGTTGCCTCTCCGAGCTCCGCGCGCCAAGTGAAGCAATGCCCGCAAAACCCCCCTTTATATAGTCACGGATCAAACAGTGCGCACACAAAGTTCATAGTGTGTGTGTGGCAGTACTATTGTTTGAAAAGATTCGTAATAACGGTGACCGAGGCAAACCTGTACTAAGTTCATTCAACAGTGTATTATTACTATATTTTGTAATTTCTAAATTTTCTAAGACTGACATCCTAAATCCCTTATCACAAGTATGTAAAATAGAAAAACAATGATTTTGACTTAAAGAATGACCAGATTCCAATAAATGTTTTGCAAAGTTAGATTTTTCTGGATAATTGTTTCTATAAGCAGCTAAATGTTCTTTATACCTAACCTGAAAACTACGACCCGTTTGACCTACATAAATACCATTACATTCGTCACATACCAACTTATAAACACCCGATTTTTTATTGTTATCTAACCTATCTTTACCGTTACAAATCTGTTTTAATAAATTGTTTGTTTTGAACGCTGCGTGTACTTTATGTTTAGACAAAACTCTTGAAACTCCGTCACTCAATGGACCTAAATAAGTTAAACTGCCCACAAATTTGTCTATCCTTTCTGGAGCTACGGGATACAATAAGGAACGGATAATGTTTTGTTGTTTACTTCTTATTAAACCATCAACCATCTTTCTACTATATCCATTACTTTCAGCCGTGTGGTAAATAATAGATAGCTCTCTGTTAAAGTTCTCCTGAGATAAGGGGACTGACATCATTCTATGGACAAAACTACGGTAAGCTGATAGCTTATGTTGGAATGGATGACAAGATGAATTTGGTATTGTAATATCTGTGTAAGTAGGTTTTCTGTAAATTTGAAAATCATGCCTATTGTTTAACCTAGTTATTGTCAAATCTAAAAAGTTCAGTGAACCACCAATTTCTAATTCAAGTTTAAATTTTATTTTTGGATGAATTGCATTAAGTTTGTTAACGAACAGTTCTATTTGACGCAAACTTCCAGTCCAGCATATGATAATGTCATCTACATAACGATAATAATATAAAATGTTTGATTCCCCTATAATGTTTTTATTCTCAAAACTGTCCATGAAAATGTCTGCCATAAGTGGACTTAGTGGTGAACCCATAGCTAACCCTTCTTTCTGTTTGTAATATTGATTGCCAAATTGGAAGTAATTTTGTTGCATACAAGTTCTAGTCAAAGATATTAACTCCTCCTTTTCTGCCGGAAGTACTCGTTGTCGCTCAAGATGTCCTTCCAATATTATCAAACTCTCCTCATAAGGTACGTTTGTAAATAAACTTTCTACATCCAGCGATAATAACTTTGCATTGTGAGGCAGGCTAACATCTTTAACTTTGTTGACCAAATCCATACTATTCTTTAAGCTATACTTTGGATTGAATCTAGATCTACTTTTTAATTCGTAATTTAAATATTTTGATAAACCATATGCTGGTGCTCCTATGTAAGAGACAACGGGCCGGATTGGAATATTATTTTTATGTAAACGTTGTCTCTTACATAGGAGCACCAGCATATGGTTTATCAAAATATTTAAATTACGAATTAAAAAGTAGATCTAGATTCAATCCAAAGTATAGCTTAAAGAATAGTATGGATTTGGTCAACAAAGTTAAAGATGTTAGCCTGCCTCACAATGCAAAGTTATTATCGCTGGATGTAGAAAGTTTATTTACAAACGTACCTTATGAGGAGAGTTTGATAATATTGGAAGGACATCTTGAGCGACAACGAGTACTTCCGGCAGAAAAGGAGGAGTTAATATCTTTGACTAGAACTTGTATGCAACAAAATTACTTCCAATTTGGCAATCAATATTACAAACAGAAAGAAGGGTTAGCTATGGGTTCACCACTAAGTCCACTTATGGCAGACATTTTCATGGACAGTTTTGAGAATAAAAACATTATAGGGGAATCAAACATTTTATATTATTATCGTTATGTAGATGACATTATCATATGCTGGACTGGAAGTTTGCGTCAAATAGAACTGTTCGTTAACAAACTTAATGCAATTCATCCAAAAATAAAATTTAAACTTGAATTAGAAATTGGTGGTTCACTGAACTTTTTAGATTTGACAATAACTAGGTTAAACAATAGGCATGATTTTCAAATTTACAGAAAACCTACTTACACAGATATTACAATACCAAATTCATCTTGTCATCCATTCCAACATAAGCTATCAGCTTACCGTAGTTTTGTCCATAGAATGATGTCAGTCCCCTTATCTCAGGAGAACTTTAACAGAGAGCTATCTATTATTTACCACACGGCTGAAAGTAATGGATATAGTAGAAAGATGGTTGATGGTTTAATAAGAAGTAAACAACAAAACATTATCCGTTCCTTATTGTATCCCGTAGCTCCAGAAAGGATAGACAAATTTGTGGGCAGTTTAACTTATTTAGGTCCATTGAGTGACGGAGTTTCAAGAGTTTTGTCTAAACATAAAGTACACGCAGCGTTCAAAACAAACAATTTATTAAAACAGATTTGTAACGGTAAAGATAGGTTAGATAACAATAAAAAATCGGGTGTTTATAAGTTGGTATGTGACGAATGTAATGGTATTTATGTAGGTCAAACGGGTCGTAGTTTTCAGGTTAGGTATAAAGAACATTTAGCTGCTTATAGAAACAATTATCCAGAAAAATCTAACTTTGCAAAACATTTATTGGAATCTGGTCATTCTTTAAGTCAAAATCATTGTTTTTCTATTTTACATACTTGTGATAAGGGATTTAGGATGTCAGTCTTAGAAAATTTAGAAATTACAAAATATAGTAATAATACACTGTTGAATGAACTTAGTACAGGTTTGCCTCGGTCACCGTTATTACGAATCTTTTCAAACAATAGTACTGCCACACACACACTATGAACTTTGTGTGCGCACTGTTTGATCCGTGACTATATAAAGGGGGGTTTTGCGGGCATTGCTTCACTTGGCGCGCGGAGCTCGGAGAGGCAACATCACTAGCGGGACTCTGTCGGTGTTGCTGTGCTTACCAATCTCAATGTCAAGGTCGAGTATTGTGGTGTCCTGAAGATGTCTCGTGGAGAGACGAAACTAGTAGACAACTTACTTTGATGAATACTATCAGAGAAGGTTATACGCGGAATTGTTACTAAATATTTCTTCATTCTAATATTATACCTGTAATTTCTAAATCTAGCTGTGTTTTATAAAAATATTGTAAATAAATAGTTTCTTGTATTAACTGTGTTACAAAGTTGGTCTAGCCCCAAACTAAGCAGAGCTTGTGCTATTGGTACCAACTAGAAAATTTTAACTAAATACTTGATAGTTATCAATGTTAAGAATAGAATAGATATTTGTTTATTTGCAACTCAATACAGAATCAGAATCAATAATTTTATTTCTTTAGGCTTACAAAATAAGCCAATTGACAAGTAAAATTTTATACTTTAAACATAGTTATTATTATCAAAAAAGAAATAAGGTGTTTTTAGTATTCTCTTCACTTTAGTAATTTTTTTTATATTATAAAAAAAACATACAGTAAGTAACAATAAAAAGTTAGTACCTACAGACAAACAGACTTATTTTTGCATTGAATTACAAAACAGTCTCAGTCTCAGCATGAGCTGGTTGTACACTGATAACAACCAACGCTGGTCTTCCGACAGAGCCAATAGATACCTACAAACAATAAAAAGTAATACATACATACATACAAACTCATGTTTTGGTTGTATATAGAAAACACCCAGACCCGTAATAAATATCTGCAGATTGTATAAGCTTTTGTCCTGAGGCAGGACTAAATAATAATTATTTAAAATATAAACCTGCAACCTCCTGCGTAGCAGGTGGACCTTCGCCTGCTGTGCCACAAGTCACCTTTATCTGTGAATTGGAGGTAGCTCTCTTTGTAACTCTTTCTCAGCTCATCAACCAATAACATCTGAGAGTAATATATCTGATTTCGTTCATTTGTAAATTTTTGCACAATTGATAAGAAATTTTTAGAATTTAAATTTATATTTTTTTAAATTATTAATTTTTCAGGTGGTTCTAAAAACAGATGTCATATTCTGTGCCTTGTGTGAACAGTTGTTAAAAAACTTTTACGAGTTTCGCTCAAAATGCCGTTATTCTAATGAAATTCTCAAAAAGAATATTCAAGTAAGTTAGTTACTTAATATACCTATTATATATGGTGTTTGTTCCTTCTTCAAGAACTTTGCCTAAATAAAACTTTGTTGAAGAACATGGATTTAGGAAATTCTTGTCATGTTATCATCTTAGGAACTAAACTGACTTCCCTCAATATTTTCACAGAAAAATCTGGAAAATTGTGACATTTCATCTGATACACTACAATATGAAAATAATACATCAAAATGGCCAGAAGCCAAGCAAACTGATAATACTGAACCAGAATTGCCAGAAGATAAGTTTTCCCAGCCTGAAGATAGCCCGAAAATCAAAATTGAATGTGCAGAAAATACCATTTTAAACACTGAACTGAAACCTGAGATAGATAAAGAAGAAATAACATTTAAAATTTTAGACAATTACTACTGCAGTGATATCTATAAAAACTATGATGATGATGATGAAGATTATAAACCTGAGAAGAGGAAGAAAAAACAAAAGAAAGAAAAGAACAAATACAGCAAAGAAACAAGTAATAAGAACAAACTCTGCAAAGAAACAAGTCATAAGAACAAACTCAGCAAAGGAACAAGTCATAAGAACAAACTCAGCAAAGGAACAAGTAATAAGAACAAAATGAGCAAAGAACAAACAAGTAAGAACAAGCTGAGAGATAGAATATTGGAGTTGTTAGAGCGAGATGAATTTAAAGATTTAGGTGAGGGTGTTGAAATTGACAAGGATCTATTCCTTAAGATATATAATAAATCTACAATTGGAAGTGTTCGGTGTACAATATTACTGCAAAACCCTGGTAAGTTAGTATGTTTATTATTCTTTATTTATTGCCCAGCTTGCAAACCAATTCTCATTTATTTTTGGTGCAACTTCATTACTAAAATAGCCTTTCTTAAGAGTCTTATCTAGCTGCAAATTCAAAGCAAGCTTCCGTGATTAGGGCCATCAACGCCAATGTTCAAAGCCTTTTTAGACTCACAAAAAAGCTCATAACAAGTCATGTCTTTTTCTTTTTGAAGGAGGCTCCCACCAGTATACCAGTAGACAAAGGCCAAGAAAGAAGAAGAAGTAAAGTCTTAGTTGTTGCTTCATGTAGTTAATCTTAATCTTTTCCAGACACAAAAGAAGAACTAGATAGGTTAAAAAAGTTCCTTCTACACCTCTTAAAAAAGAATAATCCAGAGTATGAAGAGATGTTTGAAATTGAGAGATTAGATACAGAAGAGCTTAAACTACAAGAGTTTAGTGGGAGGAAGTTAAGTAAGGAGTATATGGAAGCGGAGTACAAATGTGAAGTTTGTTTCAAAGTTTTTGATGCGCAGAGGCTTTTGGATTATCATAGGAAGTGGCATGAGGTGAGAGCTAATTCTAAGTGAGGGGAGTGAGATCTGCACTGACATCTCGCATGGCATTGTATTGTGAATTGACCCCCGGCCTATCCAGGCCCTAACGAGCCCCAACTCCTTGATGTACAAGGTGAGAGCTATTTCGGCAGAGTTTTAGCGGGAGTACACACTCGCCGAGGTATCCCGAGGCAGTGCGAGCACAAGTGTGCCACTTTTTTTTAGGTAATGGTAAAGCGTTTGACCACCATCACACTTGAGAAAGTGAAGATGTGGCCTAAGATGGAGAAGGCTTTCCCAGAAGGAACTTATTTATTCGGGATTTGAAAACTTCATGATTTTACTCTACCGGAAAAACAGACGCACTACTGGTACTGGTGCGCTCGTCTAGAGTAAGGGTTCCTAGGCTTTTGTTACGTCTCAGCCGCTTGTCGGTATTTTCGCCTACGCCAAAGTGCCTCGTTGGCCCTCGTGAGGCTTAGGACAATGAGTTTGTAGTGTACATAGTGCCTCTCCTCGAAAGAACGAGCGCCTGACGTCAATAGACCCTCAACGAGACGTGTCGGCGAGTGTGTAATCCGACATAAAAAATTCACCGACACGTCTCGTCTCGTACGCAAATTAGAGCAAATACGCTTTGTATTTGCTCTAATTTGCGTAGAAACAATAATATTAATACACGATACGATAGTATCGAGTGGCAGCTTAGGACCGCTATTCGTGACGTCGTTTGGGTGAGGCCTATTTTCAGCAATGGACGTATACGGGCTGATCACGATGATAGTATCGATGGATTCGTGGAGACGATCCTGTTTTATATGGGGTTGGTACCAAACCCCCATATAAAACAGGGTCGTACAACTCGACCATGTGGATATCGGACTACGCAAATTCGATACAAAAATAACCATTCGACTACCTACTCGGTACCTGTGATAGCAGCGAGTTTTTACTCTATTCTCGATACTATAGAGTAGTTATTAATTTGTGTTAGTTTATGCTGTGATAAACTATTTAACCGAGATCAAAAGGAGGTTCTCAATTCGTCTGTATGTTTTTTTTGTATGTATGTTACGCGATATCTCCGCCAATTATGGACCGATTTTGAAAATTATTTCACTATTGTATAGAAAATGATCCCGAGGTGGTCATTTGTATCCCCAGGGAATTAGTATTTATCCCGCAAAACTTAAAATAAGTGTTAAGTCAGGGAATTTAAAGACGGTGCATCGTTTTTTAAAACATTTACAACAATTAATATCTTTATTTATTTATTTATTAAGATAGGAACGCCAACAGCGTATACATTGTGCATTCTTAAATATATAGTTATATAGTCAGGTTCTAATATACATATATATACACTAATAACAGGCCGACTCAACATTGTCTTATAATTTATTTGTATATTGCAGCCAACGCCTGGCTCCATCATATGCTCAATATGCTTGATGCGGTTCGCTCGCCGGAAGTCGCTCGCTCAACACCTGAAGGACAACCATTGCGCTGTCTACCGCTGCAAGCTCTGTCCGCTGCTTACTTACAACTTGTGAGTATTGTACCAGTCTTAGCGAAATGGACTCTATTTGTACTAGACATATGCTTGATGTGTTTCGGTCGCAGCAAGTCGCTCGCTCAACATCTGAAGGACAACCATTGCGCTGTCTACCGCTGCAAGCTCTGTCCGCTGCTTACTTACAACTTGTGAGTATTTTACCAGACTCTTAGCGAAATGGACTCTAGTATTGTATCAGACTCTTAGCGACACGGGTCCTATTTGTGTCAATCTCATAGCGGAACAGACTAGTGTTGTACAAGCCTTAGAAATACTATTTGGATTGGACCTTTATTATGTACTAGATACTCGTATAATGCTTGATGCGGTTCGCTCGCCGCAAGTTGAGGAAGCTTCTTGGGGCGAGCACGCCGGTAATCGCTGCAAGTTCTGCGAGCTCTGACGGCTGCTGTCTTACAGCTTGTGAGTATTTTGTTTGACTACAAGTGTTTAGAACTATCAAACTGCGGCCACATAGTGTACATCATAATATAATAATAATTTTGTATAAATTATAATTTATTTATTTATTATTATCATATACACGAGCGGCAAAATGCAAACAGCAGAGGTAACTATAGCCGTCATTACGCCTGCCGTGAACTGTCGACGGCTGCCGCCGACCGGTGTCGACGATATCGACGGCTACAGTTACCGCTGTCGTTGGCACTTTGCCGCTCGTGTATATGAGCACTTAGAGCTCAGATCGAGTTACGGCTCGCTTTGCTCTTCACGCTGCTGGCATGGCTGCCATATTTTATTCAGTCTATTTGTAAATTGTATGAATTAAAGAAATGCATTTTCAGTTCCGTGATGGTGAATCACTTTCATCACCACAAAGGGAAAGAATATCCTTGTCCAGTCTGCTTGAGTGTGTTCAGGTAAGCACACGATTTTAGTTTAAGCGCTTAAGTAATTGCTCAAACTTGTTTGTACAAATTAAAAGGATATCTGTGAGACAACATTTTCTGAAGACAATATTCAAAATTTGATTTATAAAAAAAAAACTCACAAATGCGCTATTAAATTACATCAGAACAATAAAGGTTCCAATGTTATAGTCTAAAAAATACACATAGAAACGTGCGTAGGAAAATCGCTAAATACGTACCTGATATTCGGTAGTTCGTTCAAAATATTTTTCATCCCATCTATTCGAAAAATACGAACAAAGTTCGCCTTTATGTGCACCCAAAAAGAAAGTCTATGAATATTATTTAGGTCAGACTAGGTAATTTGTCCCTCAACTTACTACCAGCTATGTATTTGTTATTATGTATTAGTGTATATTTCTATTTGGTATATGTGTATTAGGATTATTTTAGTTTGTATTCGTTTTAGTTTTATTTTCGTATCTAATACCTGCACCGCCTTCCTTTGATCTTTTCGTTTAAGCTTTGGTTGCCTGGAAGAAATCGCTTTAAGCGATAAGGCCGCCTATTATTTTACCTTTTTGCCAAACTGTTTAGAAGTTTTTCTGAATAAAGCATTATCTATCTATCTAAAGGTGGTGTTTAAGGAACTTTTAGCGGGCAGAAAAGAACTTTTATTCCTCTTTATAAATTCCTAATTCAAAAAGTGCGCGGAAAAGTGTATGGCCGCGCAGTTATTGAATTCGGAACGTCTTAGTTTTTAACGCCAGCAAAATCGAACGCAAATATTGTTTGAATAAATACTGGCTGGTAAGACGCGACGGACCATATAGCGCCGCCGCCGCTGCGTCGGCTGAATGAAAAAAAAAAGAAATCAAATTAAAAACGCGCGAACTACAGCCCACGTTTTCGTAAATTTTCACGGATTCGGTTTTGTTTTCAAAAATGAGTTCATGTGACAGTGAAAATATAAGCATTTAGTTGATTTATTATTATGTACTATTTAATTTCATTTAGTTGTTATGTACTTACTATTTTATATTAAATAATAATATTAGAATAAAATATGAGGCACCTTTTATTTTCTCATAGAGGGTGATGAAAAGTAGAGTGTATCACTCGGGCGCAAAATATATTTTTGGCTCGGGCGACATACTTTAAATCCCTCGCTACGTTCAGGATTCTACTGTAGAATCCCTCACTTCGCTATGGATTCAAAAAAGCGCCCTCGCCGTAAAAATATTATTTTGCTCCCTTATGATACAATCTACTATTTACGTTTAGTGTAGATGTTTAGATAATCTTTATTCCTTTTAGTAACAAGAGTACGATGAACAACCACAGACTGCAGGCGCACAAGACCGCGCATATTTGTTCCCTATGCGCGCGAAGCTTCGTCTCAGAGAAGGGACTTTACTTCCACAAGCAACTTAAACACAAGGTACGTCACTGCTCTCACTGCATGTTACTGACCCAAATCCAAAGGGGTGACAACGGAAACTCAAGCGGGGGGCAGGGTAAGAATCCGCCGTGGGTACCCAATTTTCTCTAAAAAATTGTTCAGTTTCCCTTTTCTTTCTAACAATATGCTACATGACATAAGCAGCCTGCCATGCCGAGGTGAATTGAGCTTTAATAATCAATAAAAGAATTTTTAAATTTTACAAAAGATTAATTTGGCTTGTATTCTTGCAGGATGAAGAGACGTGCGAGCTATCCACGTGCGTGTGTAACACGTGCGGCGCCGCGCTGGGCTCGCCGCAGCTGCTGGCCGCGCATGTGCGTCTGACGCACAGCGCGCTCACAATGTGAGTACGTAAACGTTCTACACACTTATGTTTTAACTAGCTGTACCCCGCGGTAAAACCCGCGTTAAATTTGTAAGCCGTAAATCTCCCATGGTAATTCGATGTTTTATCAAGTCAAAATGCAGCATATATGTTATTTTCCATCCTTTCAACGAACTCTATGCCAAAAATCAAGTCGATTGGTTGCGTAGTTAGGGCATGAAGGAAGGACAAACAAACAAACACACTTTCGTATTTATGATATTAGTTAGGATTGCTCGTCCCCAAGCAGTGATACAATAGGACATAATAGATTGTATGAGAGCTAAGTAAACTTTTGAAAATGAATATGAGCTGAAGTGATCTTACTGTACTTGCTTGTCGTACTGTATAGATCTGAATGTTGGGCAACGAAAGGAAAGGATGAATGAACTGTCCATGCAGCAGATGGATGTTTGGAGTGACAAGGATGGATAAGATAAGGAACGAGTACATTAGAGGAAGTTTGAAAGTGGCGCCAGTAACGAAAAAAATGAGGAGTAACAGGTTAGGGTGGTAAGGGCATGTTATGCGGAGGGAATGTCATGTGACGAGAAGAGTGTTAAATTTAAATGTAGACGGAAATAAGGGGAGAAGAAGACCGAAGAAAAATGGATGGATTGTGTGAAAGAGGACATGGTTAAGAAAGGTGTAAGTATAGAAATGACGGCTGATAGAGGAGAGTGGAAGAAAAATAAATGTTGTGCCGACCCCACCTAGTGTGGGGTAAGGGCAGGAAGAAGGAAAGAAGATAAGCTGAAGTGCTCTTGATTCTATAGAAAGCTAATCTAAATTAGTTTAGACTCAGCTCGCATAGCTGTTGCAGTTTTTCATACTTGTGTGCAGTGCAGACTGAAAACTATGCAATCAACTCGAGATCATCCGGAATAAATATTAGCACTTCGTACAAAAATTTGTCCCTAGGCGGGAATCGAACCCGCAACCTCCTGCGTCGCAGGCGGACCTTCGCAAACCGCACCAAATCGGTCATCAAGTATGAATGGAAAATCTCAAAAACTGCATAGGTAACACATGTTGTGCTAAGGTGTGGAAGTTTCTTAAATCATTAGGAGTTGGTAAATCCCGACATAATGATTCTTCCAATGACTTGGATATAGATTCCCTGAATCAACATTTCTCTGCTTCTTTTAAGTTTGAGGGAACTATTAAAGCCCAAACTCTTAACGCACTTTCTCTTATTAAAACTCCTGATTTTCCTTCTTTCATATTTCGTGAATTTACTGACGGTGAGGTTAAGAAGTGCATTTCCTCCATCTCTTCCAATGCTGTAGGTACTGATTCTATCAGTAAGAAAATGATTATTCCTGTCCTCGATGATATTGTCCCTGTGATCTCATATTTGCTTAACTTTTCCGTAAACAGTGGAGTGTTTCCTAGCGCGTGGAAAGAGGCGCAAGTAACACCACTTCCTAAAAAATCGAAACCCTCTTCCTTTTCCGATTTCCGGCCAATATCCATTCTTCCATTCCTTTCCAAGGTCCTGGAACGTCTTGTTCACCACCAACTTAACCTTTTCCTTAATACCAACAACCTTCTTAACCCTTTCCAGTCCGGTTTCCGTCCAGGCCACAGTACTACCACTGCTCTCGTCAAGATTAGCGATGACTTACGAGATGGTATTGAGAGTCGCCTTGTCACTATCCTATCCCTCCTAGACTTTAGTAGTGCCTTCAATAACGTCGATTTCGATGTTTTGTTAGGTATCCTGCGCTCCCTTAACTTATCTCCATCAGTAGTTCACTGGTTTCGTAGTTACCTTTTCGGTCGCCGGCAACGCGTTACTATTGACGAAAAATCCTCCTCATGGTGTCAACTGAGTGCCGGTGTACCTCAGGGCGGCGTTTTATCTCCTCTTCTTTTTTCTATCTTTATTAACTCTATCTCCAAACAACTATCTTCTTCCTACCACCTTTACGCAGATGACTTGCAAATTTATACTCAGGCTCCTGTAGAACAGTTAAGTGAAGCTATCGATAAGACCAACTCCGACCTGAAAACCATTCTCGAATGGAGTACTTCCCACGGGTTGAAGGTTAACCCCTCAAAAACCCAGGTCATTGTTATTGGAAGCTCGAGAATGATAGCAAGGATAGACTGGCCTAACCTTCCGCAAGTTCTATTTGGCAACACTGCAATCCATATTAGTAAGAACGTTAAAAACCTGGGCATTTTTATGGACAGGCAATTCTCGTGGGAAACACAATTGGCAGAGGTAAGCCGTAAGATCTTTGCATCGGCTGCCTCCCTTAAGAGGCTACGTAACTTCCTGCCGACTTCTACCAAAATTACGCTCGCCCAGTCACTCCTGCTCCCTATCCTCGACTACGCTGACGCCAGCTATCCCGATCTAACCCGAATGCAACTTGACAAGCTTGAGCGACTTCAAAATTTCTGCATACGCTTCATCTTCGGTCTGCGCAAGTATGATCACATTACCGAGTACCGCAATAAGCTTAAATGGTTGCCAATCCGCCTTCGCCGGGACGCACACTTTCTCTCTCTCTTATACTCCATCCTTTTCATTCCTAATACTCCGCGTTATCTTAAGGAACGATTTGAGTACACTCACCAAACCCATTCCCGTTCTCTTCGTTCTACCGACACCCTTCATCTGACAACCCGCTCCTGCCATGCCCATAGCTCTTCCTTCTCCGTGCGCGCCGTAAAGCTGTGGAATGCTCTACCTGTTTCTATTAGACACGCAAAGTCGCTCCCTGTATTTAAGAATATGGTCTATGAACACTATCTTTCTTCAGTTATAAATTGTTAGTTTTTAATGCACATATTTTTATATAAAGTTGGTATGTATTATATTATATATATGTATTTTATTTTATGTATTGTATGTATGTATTGTATATTTAAGAAGTTCGCCACCGTCTATACGTATACAACTGCTTCGTGTCCATCCCAAGGTTGTCTGGAAGAGATCGCTCTTAGCGATAAGGCCGCCCATTGTGCAACTATGTTATTTATATTTTTCTGTACATATCTATATTTTTTTGGTGTGCAATAAAGTGTTATGTTATGTTATGTTATGTTATGTTATGTTGTTTATCTTCCAGTCACAAATGCTTCCACTGCAAGGAAGTGTTCCGTACACTTGAAGAGCTGAGGCAGCATAAAGTCTCCAACAACCACCAGAGGTCGCCTCGGACTGCGCTGAGGAAACCCATCGACAACACGGTAATATACTTATCAATAGTATTTACGTACGTAACGGCCAAACTTAAGTAGCTGAGGTGTTGGGTACTTGTATTCCAAAAAAGGACAAGGCTACGCAATGTCTTCACATAGCGTTCCTTCGTACTTCGAGGATGCAATGTGACGTCACGCAGCAGCAACCGCCATGCTACTTCATGCTAGACCTTTTATGACACGGCAATTTGACAATAGCATGACGTATTATTTATTGATGACTTCAATATTATGATGACCGACCGATGTGGCGCGGCGAGACAAGATCGAACGTGCGACGAAAACGGTTGCGGGTTTGATGATCGGTAAAAGTACCGGTATTCATGAAAAATATCGATACCTTGGTACTGGTACTGACGTTAGTATGGATATAAATTATATCGATAATTAAAAAGTATCGATACTGCGTCGAGGTAAGTGAGTAAGAGTTCAAAATACCGGTATTTTCAAGTACCGGTTTGTGTATATATGTAATTTCAAATGCCCTGTCTAGTACCCGTAACACAAGCTCTGCTTAACTTGGGGCTAGATGATGCTGTGTGGATTGTCCAGCATTATTTATTTATGTCTTTGGTCGTTACAGGTGGTTCCCCTGAACAGCGACGAGAAGCCATATTGCGTTGAGTGCGACAAATCATTCAGTACCCGCAAAGGATATCTCCGGCACTATAATACCAACCACAACCTAAATAGAATGTAAGTTCTAAATCTCACAACCTTTTATAGGATACATACCTTCATTATTCGCACCGCTAAGGAATGGAACTCACTGCCTGCTTCAGTTTTTTCCGGTGAATTACAATCTGGGTCTCTTCAAGACAAGAGTGAACAGGTGTCTTCTAGACCTTCGTGATACAACGTCGGCCACATCATCACTTTCCATCAGGTGAGATTGTGCTCAAACGAAGGTCTATACACTATAAAAAAAAAACATTTCGGTAAATGCTCCCAGGAACTTCAAGACCTAATCCCACCATCTCCCTCCCACTCCAGGTCAAGCAGACGAACGGCACAATACCATCTCTTTTTTCTTGTATCTTTTTCTCCATTCAAAGGTTGCCTGGGAGAAATCCGACGATAAGGCCGCCTTTTGTACTGTATTTATTTTAATTTTAGATATAAGATTTTTTATGTAATTTTAATAGGTACGAGTACAATAAAGTATTCATTCATTCATCCTTATCTGGTGGATATACCATCCACACACACAAAATCTTGACAAATTATATATCCTAATGAATCACTCTATCGATTGTTGAAAACCGCATGAAAATCCGTTGAGTAGTTTTTGAGTTTATCGCGAACAGACAGACAGACGAGGCGAAGTACTTTGTTTTATAATATGTAGTGATATTTATACTATTTTTGACTTGTCTACGTGCTTATATTGTGAGCCTAAAGAAATAAAGTCAGCTTAGGGAGAACTATCTGTAGATTGTTTGCAACAGTCTGCAGTTAGCTCAATTGTTTCAATTATAAATACTAGGTTAATTTGTTTATATTATTTGAACGTTTAGTAAATATTTGTTGTGATTAACTATTCCAGACAAAAATGCGGTTTCTGCCAAGCGAAGTTCACGTCTACAGAAGAGATTGAGGCGCACAGAGCCACCTACAACCATCACCCGAAGGTTCGCTACGTGAAGCGTCTCACTAGTACTGCCAAGCCAGCGCGAACTGACACGAACAACGAGTGTGACCTGGTAAGAATTTACTAGAGATGAGTCCGGTATTCAATAACTAACTCATTACCTGTTAGCGTTGTCCTAAAATATCTAACGCTATTGTAAGGTCCGCGTACCGCTAGGGAATAACTGTGCAAAGCGAGCATCGCGCCAAAAATTAAATATATATATTGGAATAAGTACCTAAATACATCAGTTATCTAGTTAGGTACCTATTACTAGAATTACTTTGGGGCTAAAAGATGCTGTACGGATTGACTAGCCTTAGGTACAGACAGAAGCATAAAGATGTCTTCGTGGATTTGATGTAGGTAGGTAAGGGGTAGTAGAGGGGGGGGGGGGGGGGGGATTTGTAACGTTATTGGGTACCAGTTGGTGTTAGCGGTATTGAAAATACTCAATTAATAACCGGTAACCAAAATACCCAATAACTGCCTTCCTTTGAATTAACATTTGATACCGTACCTAACACGTTATATTACCAACATTTACCTGAGACTTGTTTTGTATATTAAATTTTCCACGGATATTCTAATTTCCACAAAAAAATCCACGACTCGGCAATCGTAGTGTAGGATACCCTCCGGACTGCAGGATGCGGCAAGCTGAAGACGGGGCGCTTTGACGCTCATTGTGATTATTAATTTTCCTGCAAATTTTAAAACACAGTTTAAATATTCAGGAATTTCATTATTTAATTGTGAAAAAATATTTATTCATATTTCCAGTGCGGTGAAGCCGTAGGCACGGGCCGAGTTCGAAGCATGTACCAGCATTTCGTGACTTCACATCCGGACACGCCCTACTGGTCCGTCTACCGCCGACCGCAGAGCAGACATCTCTGCGAGCTCTGTGGGAAGACATTTAAGGTAACCAGTGACGTCACACTCACCATCCACTTTGTGACGTCGCATCCAGACACGCCCTACTGGTCCGTCTACCGCCGGCCGCAGAGCAGACGTCTCTGTGAGCTCTGCGGGAAGACATTCAAGATAATAAAAAATGCTGCATAATCCACACAGCATTATCTAGCCCGAAGCTAAGCAGAGCTTGTGTTATGGGTACTAGATGACTGATATACATAATACAATATAGATAGATATTTTTACTATACACAGACAATACCCAGAACACCCGAATCCAAAACCCAAATATTAGTAGATCGTACAAACATTTGTTCCAAGCCGGGAAACGACCCCACAACCTCCTGCGTCGCAGGCGGACCTTCGCCCACCGCGTCATAATGGCCGTCAACGGAATTTAATCATCTTTGTACCTTAAACTTATTAAACTTTCTTGATTTGTTAACATAATTAATGATTCACTTTCTTTTTAGTCTACAAAAGGTACGCGATAAATCTTTTGTTTGTAATTTTAATCGTATTATATATTAAGAAGAAAGGCTTATTACAAAATTTCAGACTATCTAGAACAGAGATGCCCATACTTTTTGCTGTGAAGATCGACTTGAGAAAAAGTTAAGGCTTTAAGATCGACAGCTTTATTTTTATGTCATCATCATCATCAGCCTATATTAGTCCACTGCTGGACATAGGCCTCCCCTAATGAGCGCCATAGCGCCCTGTCTTCAGCTTGACGCATCCAGCATCTGCCTGCAGTCTTTCGCAGATCATCATCCCACCTGGTCGGAGGGCGTCCTACACTACGTTTACCGAGTCGTGGTCTCCACTCAAGAACACGTTTACCCCAGCGGTTGTCGGTTCTTCTCGAGATATGGCCTGCCCACTGCCACTTCAGCTTGCTAATTCTTTGTTTATTTTTATGTATTTTTTTTTATTATCTATTAGTAATAATAATACGTAATTATATTTATATTATCATTTATTTTTATGTTGTAATAATACTTAAGTAATTATTAGCAATTTTACATAGTTTCTTACTCTTTACACACATTTGTAGATAAAAAATATTATAAGAAAATAAAATAAATACAGGTCAAGTTATATTTTTCTTGTGGCGGAAAATTAACTAGACGTAGATGCATGACATTGTTGGTCATCAGTCAACTGTTCAAATTTGGGTGTGTTCTCACTCAAGGCTATACGTAAGCGGGCTACCAAGTGCTCGTTTGTGAGGCGGGTACGATATTTTGACTTGATTGTTTTCATCTGAGAAAACGCAGACTCGCACAAATACGTAGACGCGAAGAATGCGGTTATTTGAAGACTGACTAGTTTTAATAATGGATACTTTTGTTCTGGCATAGAAGACAAGTGAGTGTTGTCTGCAGCTCGGGCTTTTAAACTAATATCTGAAATTAGTTTTAGTACTTCATTTTCAACCGTACATAGTTCCATATGGAATGTGTTGGCTATGCATGAAGAAACTCCTTGTATGTCCGAGCAATTAAAGGGGTATGCCAAAAACGTGAGAACCACCTGAATTTTTTGTAATTCTTGAAAGCGTCTTTCAAATTCAATAAAAATTGTTTATTTCTTTTTCGTATGTTTCAAAATGTTGCTGGTTTCTTTGTAATTCTAAAGTAGGAAAATTTTTGCAGTTTTTGTTTTTCAGTTCGCTCATTAGCAATTGTAATTTGCACTTAAATGCATTAATGGAGCTCGCCATATCAATTATGCTTTTTTCTTTTCCTTGCAATTCCAAATTATATCCGGTAAGAGTTCTTGAAATCGCTCCAAAAATCTACCACGACTTAACCACCTGACATCCGTGTGAAGTAGTAGGTCTTCATGAGTAGATTCACTTTCCTCCAAATGGACTTTAAATAGACGCCGCTGCAAGCTTCTCGCACGTATGGAATTAACTATCTTGAAAGCAATGTCCATTACATCCTTCATGTTAAGTATTTTTCCACAGAGTGCTTGTTGATGTATCACACAGTGAAAAGTGAAGAAGTTAGGGAAGTCATCATTGGCACGACAGAGAGCAATGAAACCACTGTATTTTCCTGTCATCGCTGGAGCTCCATCAGTGGTTATACACACCAGTTTATACAATGGCAGATTAAAATTCTGTGCGAATAGCCAAAATGCATTGTAGATGTCTACTCCGCGAGTGGTCTCTTTCAAAGTAATCATTGTTAGGAAGTCTTCTTTAACAGACATGTCTGGGAATACCATACGTATAAAAATGCATAGTTGCGCGCTATCTGTTGCATCGGTTGACTCATCTAATTGCAGAGAGAAGTAAGTGCACTCTTCTAGGTCTTTCATAGTTTGGTTGTGTAAGTCTTGGTTTATTACTTCAATACGCCTAGTTACAGATTGTCGGGACAGTTGTAGGTCTTTGATAGCTGAAATTATTTCAGTTTTGTTTTTGAAGTTGCCGAATAGAGAATCTGCTGCTTCTATGAAACATTCTTTTATCATTATCCCATCTTCAAAGGGCTTCTTGTGTTTTGCTAACATGTGACATATTTTGTACGATGCCATTGTAGCCGCTTTAGACTTCTCCAACGGTCTGGTGAACATGGTCTGTTCACCGGCTAAACCAAGCTTCAAGTTTTTAAGTTTGGATTTCCGTAACTCACTGTTAGGTGGAAAGTCTTTTTGATGGTTTTTATGCATCGTTTTGTAGTGTCTCTCTAAGTTTCCACGTTTAGCCAGGGCGACTTTAGCTCGACATATCAAACAGATGCATGTTTCTTTCACTGAAGTAAAGAAAAACTCTTCTTCCCATTCTTTATTAAAGTGGTAAGTTTTTGGTTTCTTGGGCGCACTCATTGTTTAATTTACAATTCACGAAAACAAGTTCAAACATGTAATTAGTAACGTAAACAAACGAAAGGGGATTACTTCGCGAATTGAAGAAAACACAGTCGCTGAACGGATAAATCACGAACGAATGAAACGAGTTCTCCTCACTCTGTTGGCGCGCGTACACGACACCCCCGCCGCCCCGGCTCTGTTACTAGTATTTGTCTCTCACTCACTCTCTAAGCACTCTCTCACTCTATCGTGACCTTGGGCACTACGCACGCAGTCATAGCGGGGCCTGTGGGCGTCGTCCGTCAGTTCGTCACATAAATAAATGAATTGAAACAAAAACGATCGGAATGCTCAGTAGGTAATTAATAAATTTTCGAAAATAAAATCTTGTAGGTACTAACTTGCTTAACCTCTAAGATCGACCGTGGAACCTCTCGCGATCGACCGGTCGATCGCGATCAACCGTTTGGGCACCACTGATCTAGAAGATAAAAAAGCTTGGGACGGATTTTGCTCCAACTCGAAAAATAACTCTAAAAATAACACCTAACAGGCTAAAGGTTTCTTCGTCGCTTCTTTACTTTAGTCTACATACCGAAGCGACCGAAATCAAAATATCACTTTATTTCCATATCAGTGTTTAATTTTAAGAATTTGACCTGTTCTAAGTGTACATTTATTGTATTTACGGAAATAAAGAAACTTTGACTTTGACTTTGAATTAAAAATTATAAATTTGTGGGGTCGTAGGGGGGAGGCCTATGTCCAGCAGTGGACGTGTATGGGCTGATGATGATGATGATGATATATTAAGAATGTATTTTAAAATATTTTTACGCTATCTGCGTGATATGGAATAAAGCTCTTTATATAGGTATACATGACAGAAGGTTCTTACTTTAAAAAAAAACATAAGAAAATACTAAACTTTTTTAATGTAACCTTAGCCCCAGCGTTATATACTCTTTGTTAAGCACGTTTGAAATAACATTCAGTTGTTTGATTAGACTTCTTTGTTATTGGCAATATGTGTCTGGTTTGCCACTTTTCTGCCGAAGTCCAGTTCATGGAAATTTCTTAGTCATGGAATGGAGGCGGGATTACAACAATAATATGAGCGGTAAAGTCAGTTGTTTGACATAAAGTTTCATGACAGTGCAACGTCTGTCGGGTCAGCCAGTACCCAATAAATAATGATTAATCATCTTTGTACTTTTCAGGACCTGCGTTTCTTCCTTGACCACCGCAACACACACTCCGGCGCCCGTCCGTACTCCTGCTCTATCTGTTCTCGCACCTACGCCACCAAGCGTCACCTCGGCTGGCATACAGCACGACACGCGCCGCCGCGAAGGTAAGAAGCGAACTTCTGTGTGTTTGTGTGTCTGTCTGTCGCATCAAAGCTGCGAAACGGATGCAACTCTTTGATACAGGTCGCGTCACGGTTTACTATCGCTGACCTTGATGCACAGAAGTAGATTTTTAGATTTAACCCCCCTCTATTTTCGCCGAGCGCTATTAAACCGTGAAAAGACGTTTATACTGCCGTCTGTTAATTAGAAACCTGTTAACCCTCTGGCCTTTTTTTTACTTTTTAGTGGAAACTGATTCAGTTAATAATTTTCTATTTAAACTTATATATAACTTGGGTGTTTTCTATGTATAATAAAAAATATCTATCTATGTAGTGTAATATTAAGTATGTATATCCATCATCTAGTACCCATAACACAAGCTCTGCTTAGCTTGGGGCTAGATGATGCTGTGTGGATTGTCAAACATTATTATTATTATTAATTATAATTAATAATCTATCTTTTCGAACCATTCCAAAATTCCAAATAGTTCCAGATATATAAAAACTTGGTAGCCAGTTAATTGGCAGAATTTTGACTTGTCCTTAACGTGAAAGCCACATAACCACAATACATCGTTAATACGTGGGTTAAAATACTTTAAATACTCAGTGCGATAAGGGTTTTTATTAAATATTATATAAAATAAGGAAACAAATAAATCTCAACCGATTTGTTCAACCATTATTAATATATTTATCATAATTATTCAGAAACAGCGATTTCCACGTTTTTTATCAATTTCTCCAAAACTGCTTTACCGCAACTATACTCTATGGCCGGGCTGCGCACTTGACTGGCACTTAATTTATTGTAAACTAGCTGACCCGACAGACGTTGTCCTGTCATTCAAGTCAAACAACTGACAGTTATTTCAAACGTGCTTAGCGAAGAGTATAGGCTAACTAATTCTTTTAATGTAAGTAAGAACCTTCTACGAAGTGTTAGAAAACATTAAAAAAAAGATGAATTAAATCGGTAAAGCTGTTCTCAAGTTATAGCGTGACTAGGAGAAATAGGGTTTTTTTTTAAATAATGTTGGACAATTCACACAGCATTAACTAGCCCCAAGCTAAGCAGAACTTGTGTTATGGGTACTAGATAACTGATATACTTAATATAATACACTACATAGATAGATATTTTTTTATTATACATAGAAATCATCCAGTACATCCTGAACAAATATCTGATCATACAAACATTTGTCCCGAGGCGGGAATCGTATCCGCAACCTCCTGCGTCGCAGGCGGTCCTTCGCCCTCCGCGCCACAGAGGTAGTCATATATATGTATGTATGTATCTTGTGTAGAATACCTACAAGATCTTTGTTTACAATACATTGTATGTTGTTGCAGGCAATGCAAAGACTGCGGGAAGCTGTTTCATAGCGCGGCCAACCTGTTCGCGCATACACGGGTAAAACTACAGCACAATCTGCGCGTCAAAAACGCAAAATGCGGGACGCGAAGCGGAAGTACTTGTAATTATGTTTTCCGTTCGCGTAAACTTATAAATATTTACAGATAAACTTATGTTACAGAGTCACGTCGGCGACCGTCGCTTCAAATGCGACATCTGCAGCAAAGGGTTCCTACACCAGGCCGCGCTTAACGAGCACGTCAGAGGGGTACACAACCACATACGACGCACCAGGAAGTGTAGGGACAAGTGACGATACAACTGAAGACAGATGATATAAGAAGTGAAGACACCAAGATATATGAAATGTATACAGAAGTGAAGACAGATGATGTAGGAAGTGTACCTAGACAGAAGTGAAGACACATGATATAAGAAATGTATACAGAAGTGAAGACAGATGATGTAGGAAGTGTACCTAAACAGAAGTGAAGACAGATAAATAAATAAATAAATAATGCTGGACAATGTATACAGCACAAATCCACTGCTGAACGTGCCTCGTAATCGCTGTGGAGGTGTTAAAATCCACAGGAAGCTGGTGTTCTTCCTCTGGTAGGTTCCCTTAAGCTTTACGCACATAAACACCTTCCACTTACGACACCTTCGCACCACAAAGGCATGGCAATAAATGCGTTAAAAGAAAAAGAAGACTACTTGGATAATGCCCACACACATCCACTGCCTGACATAGGCCTCCCCCATACGACGCCTACCAATAGCGGTCCTGAGCCGCCTCCATCTATCGACTCCCTGCGACCGCTGCAATGTCCAAAGATATTGCCCAAAGAAAAAAACTCAGAGGACCCGTCGAGTAGATTTAATGGTCTCCCAACACTCCGTTTCGCGTTGCATCGCGGTCACTACTCTACTAGTCATGTGCACAGGACATTATAGTGCACAAGTGTGTGCACAATCACAGGTCCACTCTCTTTCTCTTTTTACAATTAAGAAGTGTTGCAATAATAAATAAAAAAATACTACTTTTACTATAAACTTTATTTATTATCCTATTTAAGTAAAAAATTAATATTAAACTGAGTTTCCTTGATTACAATTTACCTCAAAAACAGCAGTGTGCTTAAGCTACGACTTTTCTTCTGATTATGATAATACAACGACAGTTAAAATAAATAAATAACTCTTATATCCCTGAAACCACTTTGATTACATTTTTACAGGATTATTAAATTTCCGCTTTTACCGTTCTCAATGAAGGCAACCCTAAATCCTTTGTGAGAGATACGCGAAAGAAAAAGATGCAAATAATTCGACTGTTTATTTACCCGAATTAGCGTGTCAGGTACGGTAGAGCTAAATGCCTGTCTTACACGAGACTTCTAACAGCAGAGTTTAAACGATGTTATTGAGCGACGTTAATATCCAGAGATCTATGTAAGTGCGCTTGCAGTGTATTTCCAAAAAAGGATAAAATTTTATCTCGTATCCTGAGCGAGATTTCAAACCTACAGATAGCTACAATACTACAAGCGTAGTGCGCTTGCAGCAGTGTAAAATGACCTTCAGTTGCTCATGGACGATTATCTGTGGTATTATGGCAAAGTATGGCTTACTTGACTCCTATTTCATAGTTATTTTTCTGAAGTTTTCTACTCATAGAGTTTCTACTCGTCAATCAAAGTTTAAACTGATCGACTTATAGAAGTCACAAAACTGCGCCGTAATATGGTAAAATAGCTCACAATTTTTGGCAGTTGTTTGTTATTGTTTTGGTGGCTGTGAATAATAATATTATTGTGCTTTGGTTTTAGCCTAATACTTACTTTTTGTCGTAGAAAAGGCAAAAAATGTCAGTTAGGATTTGTAGACTTTGTCTAACCATCGACGAACCCCTAGACAAGTTAAATGCAACGCTATTGGGGCATTACAAGACCTTCTGCAAGTACGAGGTAAGAAATCGTACACATCATAGGCGCGTATAATCATGCGGCGAGTAAACAGAAATTTCTGCTGCGGTAATAACGCCTATACGGTAGAGTACCTAATATTAGTCAATAGTACGCTTTGGCCGTGGTAATCGCGGCGTAACACCCCTCTAACCAAGCCCATGAATATGTGAGAATATATGAGTTGACTAAGGGAACCTACCAGAGGAGGGGTAGCAGCTTCCTACTGTGTATTATAAACATTTTTAACCAATCCCCTGCCAATCATGGTAATTATGTTATAACCCAGTTTTATACCTAATTTGATATAAATTTTCAGAGCTGGAGCCATTCACAGCATTTGTCATGCCTTGCATGCAAGCAAGCTTTGAGAGACAGCTTAGAATTTACAGATAAATGCATCAAGTCATACGAAATATTCCAAGAATGGAAAAAGAAAAGGGGCCTGGTAAGTTTTGGCTTGCAAATTTATTATCCTTTGATGATTAGGTGATTTGGAATTTAATTAAAAAGGTTTAGATACTAAAATATTACTTAAGTATAATAAACAAAGAGGTTGTCCATCATCATTATATCAGCCCATACACTTCCACTGCTGGACATAGGCCTCCCTCATACGACTCCACAAATAGTCCATACATTTGGGTAACAGCCAGCTCTAAGGATTCTGCTAAACAGTGTTTTATGAAAGACAATTTTTCCTTGGTATTTGTATCAGGATTTCCTTGGTTATTTGGTGAAACCCAGCGGTCTTTTTAGTGTTCAGTTTGAAAAGATATCTCAACACTTCTAGGATTAGTAGGCGCTACAGATGTGTCAAACTAAAAGTCTCGGTTCAGGATAGCTTTGATGTCTAAGTCATCATTGCTTGTGCCATCATTATAGCCCGGCTACACGCTCAAACATTTGTACATGCATGATTGCACAAACCAGTTTGTGCAAGCAAGATAAGACCGGCCACACTCCATCTTGTTTGTAGCAGGGCTATTAGTCTTAAACACTTCACTTCACGTTCAATCAGTTAACCTGATTTAATAAATATATTTTCTTTCAGAAAAAGAAACCAATCAACAGTTTAAAAGAGCTGCTACTAATTTCCATAAATAACATGAGTATAGAAAAAGAAGAACATTGTAAAACAAGAGATCAAAATAATCATGATATAAAAATAAGCACAGTGACGAGCCAACAAGTAGAAGCTGTAAAACTTGAGAATGAATATGAAAAAAATAAAAATAATGAAAAAGATGATGTATTTGAAGTTGTAAACTGTGATGTCATAAAATATGAAGTAAATAACATTAAATATGAAAACCAAATGACAGATGATCACAATAAAGAACAAAGCTTGTGTGATCAAAATAAAGATGAACAGAGTGATCACGATATGAAACGCTATAGTGAAATGCAAGATGATGATGATGATAATAAATTCTTAATAGAATGTGTCAAAAAGACTGAGACAGTACTAAGAAAAGGTAAAAATCTAAACTTATACAATAACTAGCTGTTCCCTCGAGTTTCACCTGCCTTCCCAGGACAGAAAGTTGAAAGGATGGAGAGTAACATAGGCTATGTTACTCTCCATCCTTTCAATTAACTCTATGCCAAAAATCAAGTCTATTGGTTGCTTCGTTAGGGCGTGAAGGAACGACAAACAAACAAACTTTCGCATTATAAAATAATGTGTGTTGTGTGGTTTTCTAAGAATCAGAATCAGAATCAATAACTTTATTTCTTTAGGCTTACAAAATAAGCACTTAGACAAGTCAAGTTGTATACTATAAACATAGTTATTATTATCAAATAAGAAATAAGGTGTTATTGATATTCTCTTCACTTCAATTTTTTGTCCACTAGTGGAAGAAGTGAAAAAGAAACCACTAGCACATTATAATATCACTTATGTGTCTAATACATGTTTATTTTGCCTATCTAAATATAAATTTAATGCGAGTTAGATACATGTCAATATTTCTATATAGCTAAACAGAACATTGAATTTCTTACATACTACTGACAGTGCGGAACGGAGCGACACCTGGCCAAGCATTAACATCATTGATGTAATCATCTATGGAGTAAAAGGCCTTCCTGATAAGATTTTGTTTAATGTACTGTTTAAATTTACGAATAGGGAGTTCAGTTGCTTCAGATGGAAGCTTATTATAGAAGCGCACGCAATTGCCCATAAATGATTTCCCTACCTTTCGTAATCTATATGCTATATGTGTAATTTGTTCTTGTTTCTTGTATTTCTATTGTGAACATCACCAAAAAGCTATCTCTATTTTTGTGCGTATACATAAGATTTTCATAGATGTACTGCGATATTACTGTCAAAATATTTATTTCTTTAAATAATTCTCTCAAAGAGTCGCGTGGCTTTAATTTGTAAATTGCGCGTACCGCTCGTTTCTGGAGAACAAAGATAGTCTGGATGTCAGCTGCCTGTCCCCAAAGCAAAATACCATAAGACATAATACTATGAAAGTAACTGAAATAAACTAACCTAGCTGTATCTTCATCGGTAATATATCTAATTGTTCGAACTGCATAGGCCGCTGAACTAAGTCTGCCTGCGAGAGCATCAATTTGGGGTTTCCACTGAAGAGTGGAATCAATATGTAACCCTAAGAAAACAGTAGAGTCTACAAAGTCAACAATCTTATTCTTTAGCATTATCTTCGTTGGAAATTCTCTTACATTAGGTAACATGAATTTAATGCATTTGGTTTTTTTAGCATTGAGTAAGAGGTTATTGGTGGTGAACCAATCTAGTACGTGTGAAAGCGCATCATTTACATCGTCATAATTACATTTATTTCTGTCAACTTTAAAAATCAGTGAAGTATCATCAGCAAATAAGACTATATCACACAGATCTTTTGCTAAAAAGGGGAGATCATTTACGTATACTAAAAATAAGAAAGGACCTAATATTGATCCTTGCGGGACGCCTAATTCAATTTTTGAGCCCCTAGATCTTTCTTTACCAATATCTACTTTTTGAACTCTATCAGATAAATATGATTGCATAAGGTCCAGTGCCTTGTTTTGAATTCCATAGTGTTTCAATTTTCCAATTAATGTAGCATGATCTACACAATCAAAAGCCTTAGAAAGGTCACAGAATATACCAATAGCGTTTTTTGCTTTATCCCAGGCATCCAATATATGCTTAAGTAAAACTGTACCAGCATCGGTTGTTGATCTACCCTTGGTGAAGCCAAATTGATTTTTATGGAGTAGCCTATTAAGGTTGAAATGAGAGGACAACTGAGTGAGAATAATTTTTTAAAAAATTTTACTTATTGCTGGAAGTATTGAAATTGGTCTGTAGTTGGCCGGATCAGTGTGACTTCCAGATTTAAAAAGAGGAACCAGTTTACTATATTTCATGAGATCAGGAAAAACTCCTGCGTCGACACAACTATTGAAAATAAAGGCCAAACAAGGAGCCACTTCCTTTATAATTGAACTTAGTACTTTGGTTGAGATACCCCAGAGATCCTCAGTATTTTTGATGTTAATAGACTTAAACGTTTTGACTATATAATTGGCATTTACTTGAGTAAATATAAAGACCTCTTTACATTTTTCAACAGATGATTCTAATAATTCAACCGCCATCGAAGGGGAGGAGTTTAGAGTCCGGGTAACAACTTTAGGGATATCGGAGAAGAATGCATCAAAAGCATCGGCAATATCCTTTTCATGTATAAGAATTGAATTATTAATTTTTAACCTTATTTCTCTGTTACGTGGCTTTGATTTACTAGTTTCGTTATTTATTAGTTTCCATGTTGCTTTTATTTTATTAGATGAGTTTACAATTTTTTTCCTCAAGAATAGGCACTTTGCTGTGTTGCAGACTTTCTTAAATGTTTTCGAGTAGTTGGTTACATACAAGAGAAACACAGGATCATGTAACATAGCTTCTCTAGCACCATAAAGATCGTATAGTCTATTCCTACTTCTATAAATGCCGGGAGTAGCCCAATCAGTAAACCCGACCCTGTCTCTAACTGTGCATGTTTTAAGTTTGAATATTTCACTGTGTTCTCTGTTTATAACATTAAAAAGATTGGTAAATAGAACATTAGGGTCATCAGAACAAGATATATTAGACACTGCTAGTTCAACTTTACTTTGAAAATTCTTAATACGGCTCTCTGTAATAGGTCTGTAGGTATATTCCTCAACATTGTTTCTATCATTCAAATTATAACTAAAGTTAACACTCTGACCATAATGATCTGATTTGAAATGCTTGATTAATGTTTTGCTGGTTGGAGATTCACTACAGTAAATATTATCTAAACAAGTGGCAGATGTTAGGGTAACCCTAGTTGGGTCAATAAAAGTATGTTGTAAACTAAAGCATTTGAATAAATTAAGCAATCTATCGGCAAGGGGATTCGCTAGAATATCTATATTAAAGTCGCCACAAACAATGAGATTCTTTTTACATGTAAATACTTTCAGCAAAACTTCTTCCATAGTACTTTCAAAAGCTACCTGATTTGCATCGGGGGGGCGGTACACACAAACTATGATATGCCGCTCCAGTTCCACACATGAAAGTTCAATAGTCCTCTCGATAGTGAAGTTTACAATATCTTTCCGTTCTTTACATTTAAGTATATTTTTAACTATAATTAGAGATCCACCACGTATAGCAGCCTTTCTTTTGTAGGAACTTTCAAAACAATAGTTATGATAAAAGGGAAGTAACTGATTCTTCACAATCCAGTGTTCTGTTAAGCACATAACATCTACATTTAAATAATTCAAAAATAGTTCTAATTCTAGGATTTTGCTGGGTAAGCCTTCTGATGGACTATATGAAGTGTTTTTAGCTTTCCCGTTGTCGTTGCGGTCAGTTTAAATTTGTATTTACTGACACGATCGCTTTAATGCCCTCATTAGTACTACTACTAACTACATATACAGGCTCGTCAGGCAACTGCGTTATACTATTTATAACGGGTTCAAAAATATTATATGCTAACAATTTAGCAATTATCTATTTTTTCTTTTTGGTTAGGTACATTGTATCCCTAGTCAAAAAAGTTTTACTAATAAACTTATTAGTATCAAAAAGTAATACATCATTATGACGACATGTCATGTTGTACATCAGCAAGTTATTATTTGATATATTTTCATTTTGCTTTGATGTCAATGAATTTGAGTAAGGGAAGGAGCAAATAATCAGTTTCCCTAGTCCACTCTGTACCTTTTCTAGAAGTACCTCAACTAGCCTAATCAACGCTGACCGTTTTACACAAATTTCACCAAGCTGAACAATTAGAGTGGTGCTTTTATTCAGAGAGTTATCTTTCTGAATACAATCCGTAATTACATTAATATTAGCATCTGGATAGCAACTGTTTACAACATTTTGTACTAGTAAGTCACTAAGTATCAGACCCATCCCAGCACCTAACTTATCCGAGTATATCACAGTCTTCGGTGTTTGTTGACTGTGGTCTAGATCTAAATCCTTAACCAGAGACGGCGCAGCTTGAACTGAAGGACCACCCATGGGTGCAATGAGTGTTGTATTGTAAGCTGCATGATATTAATAAATAAATGTTGTTTTTCGAAAACAGTGCATAATGTCCATTATTATTTATTAACATGAAAATAATAGCTTAATAATCAAAACAAATTTCTAGTATATTTACAAAATAAATACACCTTTATTAACAAAGAAAATTACAATCAAATAATAGAAACAAATTAGAACTATTATACAATTGAAACAATTGAGCTGACTGCAGACTCTTCCAAACGATCTACAGGTATTGTTACTCGCCTCCATTCCATGACTATGAAATTTCTATGAACTGGATGGAAGAGTGGCAGAAAAGTGGCAACCCAGACAAATATTGCCAATAACAAAGAAGTCAAGTCACAGGTAGCTCAACTGGTCCATATCAACGCTGGCTGCATTGCCCCGCTGTATGGCAATGCTAATGCGCTGTGCCAGATACTCACCAGCTCTCGGGAATATGCGGAGACAAGAACATAATAGAGGGGAACTTCGGCCCCGGACCGGCTTATGGTCGCGACAAAATACTCAGTCTATCTCAGTCGGGCTCACGGGCGTCGCCGACAGCCCGACTGAGATAGACTGAGTATTGCGTGCGGTTCTATAATAAGCTTCCATCTGAAGCAACTGAACTCCCTATTCGTAAATTTAAACAGTGCATTAAATAAAATCTTATCAGGAAGGCCTTTTACTCCATAACACGTTTAACGTGTAGCCGCGACCTTGAGCCGGTCCGGGGCGGAAGTTTCCGCTCTACGTATGCTCTTGTCTACTCATACATATGTCTCGGGTCGAGCGTTGCTTCGACCAGACGATCAGATACATTTTTAATATTACGATCACTATTGCTGTACTTCTTTCAGGACCACGAGTTTACCCTCGGAAAGGTATCATCGAGTTTGCAAAATACGAAAGCGTCTTCGACATCCAGTTGTTTGATACTGATGAAGGTACTGCATATTAGTTACCAGCTTTTTCTCGCGGCTTCGCTCACGCGGTTCTTGGATAAAGCCGTCCATGTCATAATTATTAAGGCGGTTCCCTGACCCAAACTAGCGCCGCCACCTATTTTATCGTATTACTATGTATAAACAAAGAAATGTTCAATAATCCCTTGACCAGTTTGTGATACCTATCATAACCTTTTTTTAATGCCTCTGTAATAGTTTTATATTTTATTTATTATGTTTGCAGATCGTACATTTGTCCCGAGGCGGGAATCGAAGCTGCAACCTCTTACATCGCAGGCAGACTTTCGTCCGCTGCGCTACAGAAGTCGTTCACTTATATAACTTATTATCTTACGCAATAGGTGTCGCAAATTTCATTTACTTCCACTCTCTAATCGCAGGCAAGCTGCTGACCTAACATACCTCATAAATATCTGCAATGGTAACGTAGACTGTCCTGAGCTGCTTGAGCAAGTAGGGTTACGTACAAATACTGCTGCATTGAGAAAACCGAGCATTCTTTACGTTCCTGTGGTTAAAACTAATTATAGACAAAACGCATTCATAATACGAGCTAGCAAATCGTTCAACTCATTGGTCAACAAAAACACAGATGTTGATTTATTTAACACATCTGCAAGTAAGCTTAAATGCTTGCTTAGCAATGAATTCTTTTTAAGATAATTACTATTTAATTTAATAATTTCAGTTTGTGTAATGTATATCCTTTTATTTTACTTTAAGTCGTCTACTCGCACTGTGCGTCATTTATTATTCTATTTAAATACATATTTGCGGAAACTTTTTAATTGGCCCTCAGCACACATGCGCTGGTATATACCGGCATGTATTATGTAAATTACTATTTTTAAGACCTAGCTGTAAGTTTTCCTAAAATTTTGAAAATAAAATAAAATAAAATAAATATTCTAAAAAATGAGTCATAGGTGTGTCCTACAGATGCCAGGGCGGAGCTACAGTCCCGTCTCTCGTCGGAGCCCTATATATCAGCCAAGTACCGCTGTGAGCGCTGCTACACGGTCTACAAGTGTCAGAAACTGCTGCAGTTCCACATGAAGTGGCATGATGTGAGTAGAAAAATTGTTTTAAGACACAAGATTTGATTAAAAATCTTTTTGGTGGTCATATAGCTGAACATTTTCTGCCATAAGGCCTGCGACCAATGACCGAACCAACACCCAAGGGGGGGGCAGAAAACAGCTCAGAGGACTAACCCACGCTACGCCTCTAGTATAATATGAAAGCAAAATTAATTCTGTTCTTTTTCGTCTATTTTCTTTTCACGTACGTAGTGGACTGACATAGGCTACTTGAAAAGTGCGTGCGTAGCCGCGGATAGTACCTAGTATATAGTTTTGGCCGAGTTCACATTAGCTTCGGGGCTACATGTAACCTGTAAGGGCGCAGGAATTTGTTTAAATACTGATTTTTTACATGAAATATTGATTTGTTTAATAAAATGTTGATTTGTTTCATGAAATATTGATTTTTACATCTTCGCAGTCACAAGCCGAATTCGAGTGTGACATTTGTCGAATGCGCTTCGCTACTAAAAAGGCAGAGCGAGTGCACCGCGCTAAATGTCACCGCGGGAAGTATTCCTGCCGAATGTGTCCACTAGTCACATATTACGGGTGAGTGCTGTCCACTTCTACAAGCAGAGTACGAGGCGACATCTGCCGAATGCGCTTCGCAACTTAGAAAGCGGAGCGAGTGCATCGCGCTAAATGTCACCGCGGGAAGTATTCCTGGCGAATGTGTCCACTAGTCACATACTATGGGTGAGTACTGTTCACTTCTACAAGCAGAGTTAAAAGCGACATCTGCCGAATGCGCTTCGCTACTAAAAAGTGGGAGCAAGTGCCCTCAAAGAAAATTACAAACTTAAACAACTCATAACTGCAGCAGCATTTAAATCGAAATCAAAAACGGACGAGAGACGAATGAAATGATGATTGAAAACTATATTTATAAATAAATATAGTTTTCAGTCTAGCTGACCCATCGAGTACATATCCCTTAGAGGGGCCATACAAAAACGCGCTTCTCTGCCACATTTCAGTGTTTTAGCACTTACTTAAGCAAACACCGACTGTCGTCACTTCAGTGCCGACCAAAAGTTAGAACCATGCGTTTCTCCCGTAGCTTGGTGAATAAAATACTGCAATCAAGAATAAACCATGTCCTACTGCTCAATCAAATAGTGTGCTAAAAATACTCGATATTCCAAGTATAAAACATATGGTATAATAACATTTCAAAGGTAAGTTTTTTTTACGAGATTCACTTTGTACGAAATTATTTTACTAGAAACCTAGAGGTAAATTGGCCAACCTCTGTCAGCGTTCATGAGGTTTCATTTGACTTCCCTTTCTTACCTAATGTCGTTTATATTTTCTTTCTGCTTTACGCAGTCGGTAGAGAAGGAACAAGCTGGTTTAGACTATCGATATCGATATTCAGCCCCATCAACATGATTCCACACAATATTTACACGTAATACTTTATGCTTGCTATTTTTGGACGATTGTAGATGGCCAATTGGAGGGCTTAGATGTAAAAGTCACTAAGTCGCCTTTTTGCTTTTTCCAAGTTAACAATTTCAAAGTTTTTTTAATTTTTTTTAAAAGTATGTTCATCGATTTCTCCGTTAAACATATTATAACCAATAATTATGATTATTAGCACAATGTAAATAAATTGAATTCTGACTAGCTAGATCATTGATAGCACTAGCAATCCGTTTTAATCCATCCCTTTTTTATTGCGTGTAATTTTTTCGGCCAATCAGAATCAATGACTTTATTTCTTTAGGCTTACAAAATAAGCACTTAGACAAGTCAAATTGTATACTATAAACATAGTTATTATTATCAAATAAGAAATAAGGTGTTATTGATATTCTCTTCACTTCCATTTTTTGTCCGAACACAGCATGCGGTGAGCAACTTCATATTAATATCTTTTATACTACACCTGCTCTGAAAGTTGCCTAGTCCTTTTCCAAATATAAGATAGAAAGTAAGTCATTGCAGGCGTATAGGAATCCGGGAGGAAAAACTCTATGGAATTTCATTTCTCACGCGTTTTAGCGGGAGAGAAAAGTGTATGGAAATCCATTTCTAATGTGTTATTTAAGGCTCAAATTGTCACTCCATAGGAATTAGGCACGCCTAGGTGTACAATGTACTATTACATCTGTGTGATTAGTGACAGAATTGTTTTGTAGCAAATTATCAGCCATTTCCACTCTAAGGGATATGTACTCGATGAGCTGACCCGACAGACTTCCTGTCATTCAATTCAAACTTCAAATATATTTCACACGAGCTTAGCAAAGAGTATATCATTCTGGGACTAAGATAACATTAAAAAAAATTATAAAAAAGATAGCCGTTAAGTTTTATGAAATTTTGTACATTCCTGCACAATATTCTTAATTTTTCTTTATGTAAGAACCTTCTTACAGAGTTTTAGAAAACATAAAAAAAAAGATGAATGAAATCGGTAAAGTACCGTTCTTAAGTTATAGCTAGACCAACAGAAATAGGGGTTCATTTTATATATTAATATTTATTTATTTATCACCAACAAAGTGTACTCTATAACTACCTTCATTCATTATCATGTCAAGTGTCAATATATATAACTATATTTATAGTTAGAGATAGCACGCAAAAAAATTATCATGAGCTTTCAAAACCAATGTGTTTTTTTAAATTGTGCAATTGAATCCCGTGATACCATATATATATATATATATATATGGTATCACGGGATTCAATTGCATATTATATATATATACATATATATATATATATATGGTA
This sequence comes from Eupithecia insigniata, assembly GCA_947859395.1. NCBI lineage: Eukaryota > Metazoa > Arthropoda > Insecta > Lepidoptera > Geometridae > Eupithecia > Eupithecia insigniata. Next base: position 6,948,810 of record OX402020.1, read on the forward strand.
TCACGGGTATATATGTAAAATATTTTCTACCATGCTAACTATATTTTTACTTTTAATTTGCAATTCTTTAGTTTACAATAAATTAGGTAGAATTCTAGACATAAGATATAATATACTCGTATAACATAAGATATTGGAGTTTTATATTTCTATTTCAGATCTGCAATGAAGGCTCATTTTGAGAAGCATCAGGGGAAAACGCACAAATGTCACTGCGGTGCTGTCTTCAAGTAAGTATAACATGAAACAAATATTTGCAGATCGTACATACATTTGCCCCGAGGTGGAAATCGAATCCGCAACCTCCTGAGTCGCAGGCGGACCTTCACTTGCCGCGCCACTGTGGACGTCATCAAGATGCAAAAAGAACACTATGAACCCACGGAATCTACTTAATAAAGGAAAAGGACCGCAACATTTGAAGGGCTTCCGGATTCGTTTTAAATTAAAGTCAAGAGAAAATAAATTCACACTTTATTTCTTAAAAGAATAATTTAAAGTTCGTATTGTCTAAGAGCTTATTTTGTAAATCTTAAGAAATATAAATTATTGATTTCTGCTTTTAACACTGTTTACATATTCCAGCCACATATCGTCGTACCTAAGCCACGCTCGCACGACGCACGTCTCCGCGCACGCGTGCGTGACGTGCGCGCGCACTTTTGTATCGGAACTAGGACTGCGCAATCACAGGATCCGGGCTCACCAGGTTATTTACACCTTTATATCTATTGCCTGCTCCGGCCGCGCAATTTTTTTTATTCACTGCAATATAGCATCATACGAATATAAATGTCAAAGTTTGTGAGTATGGTTGTTTGTTCCACTTTCACGCAAAAACTAGTGAACTGATTGGGCTGAAATTTGGTATGGGTATAGTAAGGGATCTGGAATACCATATAGGATATTTTTTATCTCGATATAACGCGGGCGAAGGCGCGGGCACCAGCAAGTAGACTCATAACCTGTCAGCTTGACGAATATGGAAGCTTTCGTTAGTCCCAGTATTTCTCGAGATTCGCGACGCTATTTAAAAAAATATAGCTTCTTTTTTGATGCGTTGCCTTTACCCGAGGGGTCCTAACTACTTACAAAATATTAATATCTAATTAAAATTAAATAATTATTAAGCATTCAAATTCAATATTAAGTAGGATCTTTAATAAATCTATCAACTGACATGAATTATATTATCATCATCAGCCCATACACGTCCACTGCTGGACATAGGCCTCCCCCGTACGACGCCACAAATAGCGGTCCTGAGCCGCCTCCATCCATCAACTCCCTGCGACCGCTACGATGTCGTCGGTCCATCGAGTGGATGGTCTCCCATGTAGGGGGGGATTTGCCATAATCACCACGCTTGGCAGGCGGATTGGTGATCGCAGTGTTGGTGTTTAAAAATACTCAGAAGGAAGCTGCTGCCCTTCCTCTGGTAGGTTCCCTTAGTCGGCTTTTACGACATCCACGGGTTGAGTTGGAGGTTAAAATTAATATAAGAGCCTTTTTTTAGAACCATGATTTATTAATGTTAGCCTGCCGAGCGAGCTGGTTGCTAGTACTGAGTGTTTTGAGTAAAATTATTTATTTCAGAGTCGTTCGTTAGAGGACGCTGGTGGAGGCGGCGTGGCGTGCTCTCTGTGTGAGCTCACGTTCCCGAACCAACGAGTGCTCAACGTGCATGTACTCAGCACGCACAAACTCAGCCAGGCTGCCAACGACATGTGAGTGGAACTAACTGTACTTGTACAGCGGCGTGGCGTGCTCTCTGTGTGAGCTTACGTTCCCGAACCAACGAGTGCTCAACGTGCATGTACTCAGCACGCACAAACTCAGCCAGGCTGCCAACGACATGTGAGTGGAACTAACTGTACTTGTACAGCGGCGTGGCGTGCTCTCGGTGTGAGCTCACGTTCCCGAACCAACGAGTGCTCAACGTGCATGTACTCAGCACGCACAAACTCAGCCAGGCTGCCAACGACATGTGAGTGGAACTAACTGTACTTGTACAGCGGCGTGGCGTGCTCTCTGTGTGAGCTCACGTTCCAGAACCAACGAGTGCTCAACGTGCATGTACTCAGCACGCACAAACTCAGCCAGGCTGCCAACGACATGTGAGTGGAACTAACTGTACTTGTACAGCGGCGTGGCGTGCTCTCTGTGTGAGCTTACGTTCCCGAACCAACGAGTGCTCAACGTGCATGTACTCAGCACGCACAAACTCAGCCAGGCTGCCAACGACATGTGAGTGGAACTAACTGTACTTGTACAGCGGCGTGGCGTGCTCTCTGTGTGAGCTTACGTTCCCGAACCAACGAGTGCTCAACGTGCATGTACTCAGCACGCACAAACTCAGCCAGGCTGCCAACGACATGTGAGTGGAACTAACTGTACTTGTACAGCGGCGTGGCGTGCTCTCTGTGTGAGCTCACGTTCCAGAACCAACGAGTGCTCAACGTGCATGTACTCAGCACGCACAAACTCAGCCATGCTGCCAACGACATGTGAGTGGAACTAACTACTTGTACAGCGGCGTGGCGTGCTCTCTGAGTGAGTTCACGTTCCCGAACCCTTTTCTAGTATCGGCAATTAAAAATGTACTCTAATCTATGTGTATTACGTTCCAGAATCGCCTGTCGCTACTGCGGCCTACCATTCGAGACTCAGGCGCAAGTAAAGGCGCATAAGAGAGAGAAACATCCGAGGAAGCAAGACTCAAATGACATTATCACTTGTAAACTGGTAAGGGTCCTTTCCCACAGCAACATCCACTTTTGACCCGACTACCGAAGGACGAGAGTTATGAGTTTGACCTCCTATGTATGTATGTATGTAGCGGATATCTATGTTCCCATGTATCGCTGAAACTACTGGTCCGATTTCAACAAATGAGGTGTCACATGATTCGTCTTAATAGCCCGATGGTTATGTGGCGTCAGATAAAAATGGGGGTCTAACCAGATGCGGGGTCTAACGAGATAGCGGGGTCTAAGTAAGGGTCGGAAACCCCAATGTTAGTAAATATGCTCGTTTGTGGTATCGTTGCAAAGCTCTCCGTTTGTACTTTCCAATACTGTTTATCAAACTTTTGTGAGGTTGCTATTCTCAAGCAATCAGCAAAAAGGCCACTCGTTTGACGCCTGGCTTACCGCAGGCTTCACGCGAGTGGCCACCTCGCTTGAAGCAAGTTGCTTGATCAAAACTAAACAAATTTGAAACACTAAAATCATGTCGGCTCTTTCTTACCGATCTATATAAAAAGGTAATTTTAGGTGCTGTTAGATTAATTTAGTTTATAATTATATATACTAACTGTTTCCCGCGGTTTCACCCGCGTTAAATTCGAATTTCACATTTCTAGGGGGATAAAAAGGTATTTAACCCGTGGATCTTGCATGGAAATTTCAGGGGAATTTGATGTGTTGCCAGGATAAAAAGTACCCCAAGTGCGGGCATAAGCACTATAATAACAAAAACCTTAGAGATTAGCAACAGCGATACCTCTCGTCAAATGATCTAAATGTAACTTTAGACTTTGAGCAGGTTTGGATAAATTCAATGTTTCCCCTGTGGAGCTAACGGCGTTATAGTCCGTAAGTCCCAAAGATTTTCGTGGCGCAGTTGGTTAGCGCATCCTCGTATTCAGGGGAGGGTCGCGGGTTCAAGTCCCGCCGGAGTCAAAATTTTTGTGATATTATTAAATTCTTCAAAAAGTAGCCTATGTTACTCTCTATGCCAATTAATTCTATGCCAAAAATCAAGTTGCTTTTATTTTTGCTTAGGGTTTGAAGGAAGTATCATGATTTCAAAGCTTAAAAAAATATAAATACGTCGTGAAATATCTATCGTTGGCAACATTAGGTTATGAGCTGTCAACACTGAAGCAAAGTCATCAGATATGACTGGTGGTTGAGATTTATCTACCAATCACGAACACCCTTGGCTAGGTTGGTGGTATTCAGTATGCTGAGTGTGAACTGCCATACTGTCTACTACAAAGTTTGCGTAACTTTATTTTCTATGGAATTCCTGAACAGCGCTCCAAGCGGGAAGTTTTGAAAATAGGAATTCCATACAAAATAAAGTTACGCAAACTTTGTAGTAAACAGTATGGCAGTTCACACTCAGCATACAGGTTTGACGGGATTGGTGGATAAATTGATGGACGCTGAGAACTCTGTTTTGATTGGTAATAATGACGAGCATTCTTTTTGGGCAGACGATTAATGGCGGAAAAACAAGATAATGTTTTGGTTTGGAAAATAAATGTTTGTTGATCGAATAAATACTTTATTGGAGTATATTGGCGTTTTAATGGCAGAATGACCAACAAAAAGCCAGCGTGATCTTCACATTCTCTCTTATCTGTACTTCATTCTCAATAACCCTCTTTCCCCGACATACCTCCGCGAACGATTTGCATTTCTCGTTCCTCGCGATGTGCCGTGTAGGACGGCAGTATCACTCCTTCTTTCCAGTAGGCCCGGGGGTTCTTTCGCCGCGCAAGCGGCTAGATTGTGGAACTCTATTCCCCATGATATTCGAGCCAGTCCATCGCTTAACATTTGGAAAACTAAGTTAAAAGAGCACTTCCTACTATCATAAATAGTTTCTATTTTATTAGTATATTGAAGATTAGGTATTTATTATGTTTATTTCGTCATTATTATTTTAGTTTATGAATGTTTATTATAATTATATGTATTATATGTATTGTATGTAGCTACTATTAGTTATTGTGAGTTTATCTATTGTTCGATTTATTTTATTTTTGTACACTTCCTCTACCTGTTCGATCGCCTCTCCTATAACTCTAAGGTTTGCTGGAAGAAAACTCTTTTCAGGGTTAAGCTCGCCTATGTACATAATCTTTTTAGATAAGTTGATAATATGTATTATTGTGTACAATTAAGAATTAAAAAATTAAAGAAAAAACAAACTTCACATTTACAATATTGTATTTATTGAGTTAGGTAGGATAACACAGTCATCTCCGCACCCCGTAGTTCTTAAGCGGCCTAAATGTTAATTTAGAGGACAATACAGTGCAGGGGGCCAATTCTGCGTGTCAATCAGAACCAGAATCAATAACTTTATTTCTTTAGGCTTACATAATAAGCACTTAGACAAGTCAATTTTTATACTATAAACATAGTTATTATTATCAAATAAGAAATAAGGTGTTATTAATATTCTCTTAACTTAATTTTTTTGTCACGTGATATATTATCGAGTGATACTCATTATCACGGGATAAAAATATAATGTGATAAATATCGAGTACCGCCAAAAATTGTATTCTCGTGCGACTTATCGACCACCTCATCAAAGAAAACCCTCGTTATTTAAGGAATAGCAGATTTTCCAGAATACGCTTGTTTATCACTCGATGTTTTGACAGTTCTTGCCATTTATCGATTCGATATATTGCCCTCCAGGGCTCTTGATCTGTTACTTCACATTTCTCACTTTTTCCAGTGTGGGGCAGTCGGCGCGGGCAGGACATGGCGTTACCGTCACTACTGTCAATGTCATCCGCACGTCGACTACCGTACAGTCAGCGACGCGGCACGGCACATGTGTGACCAGTGCGGAAAATTATTCACTGTAAGTGCTTACCTCAGACACCGAATATAATCCAATATAATTTGGCATGTATTCAAAAAGTATTAACCGACCAAAGTCACTCTTATTTACGCCCGTTGCCATGAAAACTAATTGTTACCAGTCATTTTGATAATTTGATTGTTTTCAAAAACCTAATCGATTTCGAATCCCTTACTATTAAATATATATTTTTTATAATTTTGCGAGGTAAATACTAATCCCCTGGTGATAAAAATTTTATGCGATCACCTTGGAATTATGAAAGATATAATAGACGCGTACAATAATTTTCAAAATCGGTCCATAATTTACTGAATACTGTTTTTTTTTATTGTCTTACGCGATAGTAAGACAATAAAAAAACATACAGTCGAATTGGGATCCTCCTCCTTGAAGTCGGTTGAAAAGTAAATTAGAATTATTTTTTAAAGCTGCGAAGTCTAAAATACCTTCCAAGCATAGTCGTAGTATGAGCATGAGTAGACAAGAATATACGTAGAATGGAAACTTCCGCCCCGGACCGGCTCAAGGTCGCGGCTACACGTTAAACAGAATAGAATCAGGCTTTTTAGGCTTACAAAATAAGCACTTAGACAAGTCAAATTTTATACTATAAACAAGTTTATTATTATCAAATAAGAAATAAGGTGTTATTGATATTCTCTTCACTTCAATTTTGTACACTAGTGGAAGAAGTGAAAAAGAAACCACTAGCACATTTATATATTACTTATGTGTCTAATACATGTTTATTTTGCCTATCTAAATATAAATTTAATGCAATTTAGATACATGTCAATATTTCTATATAGCTAAACAGAACATTGAATTTCTTACATACTACTGACAGTGCGGAACGGAGCGACATCTGGCCAAGCATTAACATCATTGATGTAATCATCTATGGAGTAAAAGGCCTTCCGGATAAGATTTTATTTAATGCACTGTTTAAATTTACGAATAGGGAGTTCAGTTGCTTCAGATGGAAGCTTATTATAGAACCGCACGCAATACTCAGTCTATCTCAGTCGGGCTGTGGGCGACGCCCGCGATCCCGACTGAGATAGACTGAGTATTTTGTTCGCGACCTTGAGCCGGTCCGGGGCGGAAGTTTCCGCTCTACGTATGTTCTTTTCTACTTATATGGCATAGTAACAGTTTCCGCAAATAACTGCTTTCTTCCACAGAATGTTACCTGCCTAAAAGACCACATGAACGTACACCTAGGGTTGCGCCCCCACGCGTGTGGCGCTTGTGGCGCCACTTTTGCTTTGGGGGCCGCTTTGGCGCAGCACAGGTGATTTAACGTTTTGTACCTTACTTCAAAAATATTAAAGTTCTCATTTGATCTATCAAAATATTCCTTGAGATTTTATTGCTAAATATTTTTCAATATCTTCTGTTGTAAATTATTCGCTTGAATTTGGTGTAGCAGGCGAAGTTTCGCCTGTAGGAGTTACGGGTTCGATTCCCGCCTTGGGAAAAATAAAATAAATAAATAATGCTGGACAATCCACACAGCATCATCTAGCCCCAAGCTAAGCAGAGCTTGTGTTATGTGTATTAGATGACTGATATACATAATATATATATACATATATATACACATATATAGATATTTTTTAATATACATAGAAAATACCCAGAACATCCGGAACAAATTTTTACAGATCGTACAAACATTTGTTATTTGTCAGACATGGATAGCAATATACCGCCGTGCACGGGTAGCGTATTGTTGTCTCGGTCGCACTTCGGTCTAGGTACGCCTTTCCATCTTTGTTGTGCATTAATAATATAATAATAATGCTATGGTGTTGGTGTAATGGTTCGATTCCCGCCTCGGGACAAATATTTGTACGATCTGCAAATATTTGTTCAGGGTGTTCTGGTCGTTTTTCTATGTATAATAAAAAATATCTATCTAGGTAATATATTGTATTATGTATATCAGTCATCTAGTACCCATAACACAAGCTCTGCTTAGCTTGGGGCTAGATGATGCTGTGTGGATTGTCCAACATTTTTTTTTTTTTTATTATGACTGTGTTTTTGTCCAACAGGCAGCGTCACGCAGCTCCTCGAGTCTGCACTCATTGCCAAAAAGAGTTCCGGAGCACGGCAAATTATGCTGTTCACATGAGGGTATTTATTTCGTGCAAAGTCACACCATTATTCAAGGGCATGGTAAAGGAAAACTATTTGTCCTACTGTCACTGACCATACCCTAGTTTCCCTTAGTAAAATTAGTATGTATGTATGTATGTACGTATGTATATATATATATATATATATATGGCCGTGGGGCCGATGTCGTAAAAGCCGACTAAGGGAACCTACCAGAGGAAGGGCAGCAGCTTCCGTCTGAGTATTTTTCAACACCAACACTGCGATCACCAATCCGCCTGCCAAGCGTGGTGATTATGGCAAATCCCCCCCTACATGGGAGACCATCCACTCGATGGACCGACGACATCGTAACGGTCGCAGGGAGTTGATGGATGGAGGCGGCTCAGGACCGCTATTTGTGGCGTCGTACGGGGGAGGCCTATGTCCAGCAGTGGACGTGTATGGGCTGATGATGATGAAAGTATTTTCTATTTATCTGTTTCTTTATAGGGCCTTACCTCACCGGGTCGCCACGACTTTTATCGCTGGCAACGTATACAAGCTCAACAATTTTATTTTAAATCTCTTATATTATCAAAACGATTTATAGCCCGGCTACAAGCTCAAACATTTGTGCATGCATGATTGCACAAACCAGTTTGTGCAAGCAAGATAAGCCCGGCCACACGCTCCATCTTGCTTGCGCTAACTGGTTTGGGCCCGGCCACACGCTCCATCTTGCTTGCGCAAATTGTGTTTGTGCATGCATGATTGCACAAATGTTTGAGCGTGTCGCCGGGCTATTAGGCTAGACCAAAATTTATACCACTCTTAGCATAACGGGATTCTATTAACCACGTTTGTGCTTTAATTGAACCCCGCGCAGAGATTCGACCCATCGACCATTCGACCCCTAGGTCGTAAGTTGCAGCACCCAAACGCTGCGCTAACGAGACTATTACCTATTGGACATGCGAAAAACACTGACTTTTCAACAGTTCCTAGTAGTAGATTTAACGCTTATTGTGCTGTGCTGGATAAATGTCCTTTAATCTTCGCTGGTAGCGGCGCTATGCTGAGGCAGGGACCTTTTTGGCCCCTTATATAATACTGTTCCTATTTATTTTCTTCACATCCTACTAAGTAATATTATAAATGTCAAAGTTTGTATGGATGGATGTATGGATATTTGTTACTCTTTCACGCAAAAACTACTGAACCGATTAGGCTGAAATTTGGTATGGGTATAGTTTGGGACCTGGAACAAATAGGTTATTTTTATCCCGATAAAACGTGGGCGAACGCGCGGGCAGCAGCTAGTACATACATATGTTTCTTGTACTTTCCTGCTATTTTTAATGTGTCGTGCTTTGTTATGTCATCACATCTCATGACTTTTTTGGTAAATTACAGTTCTGGGCTTTTGTAGATAAAACATTTCTATCTGGGTTCCTCCCCTTCATAATAACTTGTTTCTAGATACACACAGGTGTCAGACGTCACATCTGTCCGATCTGCTCCAAGGCATTCCTACACCGTGCCTCGCTTAGGGAGCATGAGCGGGGCGTGCACCGGAGCGAGAGACGGGAGAGGAAGCGGGTCACTGTGGACACTCCCTTATAGAAGACCATCCTCGCAATATCTGAACTACTGAAATAAAAATTATTATGAATACTTGTTCTAATTTGTGTCTATTATTTAGAAGTAATAAGTCGTTTCTGAAGCTCAATAACAATATTTCACAAAATAAAGAATAATTTTTACCGAACTACCGAAGGACAAGGGTTAGATTCAGATTCATTTATTGGTATTGGGTTGGCACGAAAGTAATGAGACAGTTTGTTCTCATATTTTAAATTTTAACATTTTTATTTTACAATACATTTAATCACTCAAATACTCGCCGTGAGCATCTATGACTTCTTGTATAGGCAAGGACTGAATGCCTGTTACCCAGAACTCAGCGGGCCGTGAGTTGAAGAAGGTGGCTACGTAGGTTTCAACTTCATTAAAAGTGTTGAAGCGTTTACCGCGCAAAACATTTTTCATGGCTCTGAATAAATGATAGTCTGAAGGGGCAATGTCTGGAGAATATGGTGGATGAGGTACCGTCTCCCAGTCTAAGTCCTGCAGTTGTTGGCGGGTGGTTGATGCAGTGTGCAGGCGAGCGTTGTCATGAAGTAAAATGACATTGGCTCTTCTTCGTCTTTTTTCTTTGATAGCTGTGGCTAGTTTATCGAGCTGCACCGCATATGTGTTAGCATTAACTGTTTCATGATGTAATAATTCATGAAACAGCATGCCCTGAGAATCCCAAAAGCAACACAATAGAACTTTTTCGCTGCGGTTTTGATATTGCTTTGGTTGAGTTGGTGGGTCTTCCCCTCGTGGCAACCAGAAGGCACGGCGCATATTGTTTTCGTAGAGAATCCACGACTCGTCCCCTGTGACCAAATCCTCTAAAAACTCCTTGCGGTGCGGTCGAAGTAGGAGCGATTGGCAGATAGCGACCCGAGCAGCACGAGTTGCGTCTGTGAGGGCATGTGGTGTCCATCGGGATAAAACTCTCCTATATCCGAGCTCGTGCAAGTGATGTTCTATTGCGTGATGGCTGCAGTGGAGTTGTGTCGCTAATTCACGAGTGCTTGCATCCGGCCACTGTTGCGTGGCTTGTAGTATCTGAGCCAAATGCAGTGTTAATGTTGTCTGCCGCAGCTCGCGCACTATGCCCTAACAAATATTCGTAAAGGTATAGAGTTCGAATTTGTCGCTCGTCCATTTTTCTTTAAACTAAGTTAAATAATCGTTCGTGTGCTTTTATATACCCCTAGAACAGAAGCACATAGAATGTTCTATAACATACTAGAATATGGTCGAAAATAATAATTAGAAAAACAACATGAGTAGAGTTTTCTAGAGTGTCTCATTACTTTCGTGCCAACCCAATATAAGAAAATATACATGTCAAACATTTCAATGAAATAGAGTAGGTACACAGTACAAGCATAAATAAAACTAATAATTTAAAAAGAAGAAGGATTAAAAACAGTCAAAAACAAGTAAATAGTAACAATAATAGTAATAATTAATAAATTGAGGTAGGGTTTGCCTTTAAACACAAAAACTCTTCCGCTGTGTAGAAGGTTTGCTCGATAAGCCACCCAAGGTTAAAAACTTGACTTGAATATGTTCAAGTTGGGAGCCGCAGTAATGGAACTAGGTCTCCGGTTGTAGATGTTATAGTTTGACACCCTATGTATGTATGATAGCGCTTTATTTTGATTGTATTGAATAATTTGTGTTTCAAGAATCAGTTGAATGATTACTGTTTGTATAAAATCATTTTCATAAATTTTATGAATATATTAATTTTATAAAATTAGAAATAAGAAATCTGATTAACTAAAAATCATTTTGTATTTTTACAATCACGTTTATAAATTATAGTGATTTTATAATGCACTTCCGCTTAAAAATTTGATTGTTATTATTTTTGGTAGAGTCTAACTATTTGTTATATTCCAAAAAATCACTTTGTATTTTAGGATTGCTTTCTTTAATAATGTTTTATTTTTAAGTTATACTTCCTGTAAAAGTCTTTGTCACTGTTTTGGTTTTGAAGCAAGCTAGTACTTGCTATAAAACTGTGTCACCGGCTTGAAAAGACTCAGTTTTGTTGTGAGCTTCGAAGACGGTAACAACTAATAAAGTAACTCGTACGTAGAATGAACCTGCGGTTTTAATGATGGACCCTCACGATGCTCTTACATCAGAAGACCGGAGACGAGCCCAAGATGATGACCTTCCACCAAGTGCTTATTCCCCAACTCTGCCAGGTCCTGAGATACCTCCATGGCGAAATTGTGGTGTTAACAATGAAGAAACCAGTGAAATATCCCTTCTACGGCGACAAGTGGAACTTCTGGAACGACTGTACCAGGCAGCCTTGCCCAGGAATAATAATCGTGAGATCCATCATAAGCTGCATGAGCTGTACTTACCAGAGTTTGATCCAGACGATCATCGACTTACAATCGACGAATGGTGCAAACAAGTGGACTCTTTAATTGGATTACGAAGATGCTCACCTATTTCTGCCATGATGAAAGCTCTTTCTTGCCTTCGCGGACGAGCAAAATTATGGGCAGATTGTAACGCTCATACCTGTCCGAGCTGGACCGATGTCAGATATGAACTAATAACACTATTCAGTGGGGAACATAGATACATACACTACATCAACAAATTTCGTGAGTACACATCTAATAATGCTACCTCATACTCTGAATATGTTGGCGAAGCATGGAGATTGTTCTCAAGAATCTCACCAAATGCTCCAATGGAGTTAATGATTGAAGCTGTAATATCTGGCATCAGGCCAAAATTTTACCAATCAGAACTACTACGATCCACTCCTAAATCACAAGCAGAGCTGATCGCTACTCTTAACAACTACAGAAAGAGGAACTTTGATCCAGAAGAAGCATTTTTCAACAACAACCGGAAAAGACCAGCATACAATTCATCAAATACGACAACAGAAACCCGAAAAAATGAAGAGGAACCACAGAGAAAAATACCACGGACTGAGATAACTTGTCACAAGTGTGGGAAACCAGGTCACCGTCAACGTGACTGTAGATCAATATTTTGCGATTTCTGTAAACGAATTGGTCATCTCACTGAAAACTGCTGGTCTAAGCCAGGAACAACACCAAGGAACAACTCCAAGTCAGCTAAATCTGCGGCGCTATCTTCGGGGTCATCGCAGCAAATCAATCTTGCAGAAACTGTAACACCAAGCTTGTCAACAATCACTATTGGTAATGTAAATCTTGCATGTTTAATTGACACGGGGGCAGAATGCTCTTTGATAAAAACACGTTCGGCAGGTTCGATTCCTGGAAAACGTTCTGTTGATGTAATATCATTACAGGGCATATCGGGCAAACCGGTGATATCAAGTGAAGTAGTCAAAGCTGTGGCTACATTAGACTCGGTTCATTTCGAAATTAAACTTCATCTGGTTGATTGGTTGCCGTATGATGTTATACTTGGTAGAGATTGCCTACAAATCCCCGGGATTAACATTTCAATCACTAAATCAGGGGTATCTGTAGAACGGGTTTACAATGTTTCAATCATTGAAAAAGCTACTTCATTTGATTCCATCGACACTGACCTTGCCGACTCTACACATTTGACTGACGTACTTTATAAACACAAAAATATATTCGGACTTAATACAGAATGTCCAAAAAGAGTAACTACTGGACAACTTTCCATCCGTCTCAAAGATCCTAATAAAATTGTTCAAAGACGACCTTATAGACTTGCACCTATAGAAAGAGAAAAAGTAAAAAGCATTGTTAATGATTTACTCTCTAAACGCATAATACAGGAGAGCTGTTCCCCTTTCGCCAGTCCTATTCTTTTGGTTAAAAAAAAGAACGGTGATGACCGTCTTTGTGTAGATTACAGGGAACTTAATATGAACACAATTCGCGATCACTACCCACTCCCATTAATTCAAGATCAAATAGACAGACTTGGAGAGGCAAAATTTTTCACAACACTTGACATGGAAGCTGGCTTTCATCAAATCCCTATAGATCCTTCCTCTGTTGAAAAAACAGCCTTCGTGACCCCTGACGCTCAATATGAGTACTTGACTGTCCCTTTTGGGCTTTGCAATGCTCCATCCGTATACCAAAGAGCGATTAATAATGCCTTAGGAGATTATAAAGATTCCATAGCCCTTGTTTACATGGACGATGTATTGATTCATTCTCAAACTCCAGAAGAAGGCCTCAAACGATTAGATTTGGTTTTGCAAAGACTAGCCAGTGCCGGATTTTCCATCAACCTAGCAAAATGCAAGTTCTTGAAAACTTCTGTCGAATATTTGGGTAATCTTATTGAAGACGGGAAAGTTAAGCCGAGTCCCCTAAAAATTAAAGCTCTTAAAAACTCAACACCTCCTCAGAACTTGAAACAGTTGCGACAATTTAACGGTCTCGCCAGTTATTTTCGTAGGTTCATACCAAACTTTTCACAACTAATGACACCTTTATACCAGCTAACAAAGAAAGATATAAAATTTAACTGGACCCCGCTCCATGAAAAAATCAGACAGCAAGTTATAAAATACCTTACTTCAGAACCCATCCTATCAATATATAACCCAGATCTCCCAACTGAAGTACATACAGATGCAAGCTCAATCGGTTATGGAGCTATGCTTATACAAGTAGATGATAACCGACGCAAAGTAATTAGCTACTTTAGCAAGCGAACTACGGAAACAGAATCAAAATATCATTCATACGAATTAGAGACCTTAGCAGTAGTGATGGCCCTAAAACACTTCAGGCATTTTCTGTTCGGAAAGAATTTTACGGTTGTAACTGATTGTAATTCCCTAAAAGCAAGTCGCACCAAAAAAGAGCTTTCACCACGAGTCCATAGGTGGTGGGCCTTTTTACAAAGTTTCGAATTTGAAATTAAATATCGAAAAGGCACAGATATGTCACACGTAGACTACCTAAGCCGCAACCCTCAAGTCAACCTAATCATGAAAGACTCATCATGGATTATTGTTGAACAGGAAAGAGACGAAGATTTACAAAAAATAAGGGAAGCAATCACTCACAAAGATGACTTTGACAAAAAATACAGCATGACAAATAATCTCCTCATGATTTCTATCCAAAATGAAACTGGCAAAACACTTACACGCACAGTAGTCCCCAAATCATTAGTATCGGTTATAATCAATCGTTATCATGATTCACTTTTACATGCAGGCTGGGAACGAACCCTTCACAAAATAAGAGAACAGTTTTGGTTTAAGAATATGACAAAACGGGTCCGAACATTTTGCGATAAATGCCTCCAGTGTAAAATAGGGAAAGAACCATCAGGAAAAAAACAAATCACTTTACACCCCATTGACAAGGTTAATATTCCCTTTCACACTCTCCATGTAGATCTCTTAGGAAATTTGACTGGATGTGACAAAAGGGCGTATGCCTTTGTGGCAATTGACGGATTTACTAAATTCGCTATAATCCACCCATTACGAGTCAAATCCACAGGCTTAATTTTAAAATCATTAAACGACATCATACATCTTTTTGGGACGCCTAGCAGAATTATTTCCGATAGAGAACCAGCAATTATGGGTAAGGAGATACAAGAGTTCTTCAAGACATATAGAATAGATCACCACGCTATAGCTCGGGGAGTTCCTAGAGGAAATGGTCAAGCGGAAAGACTCATGCGCACAATTAGAGACCACCTTGTAACCGTTGCGCAAACCCAAAATAGAACATGGGTCACTAAGTTGGGAGAACTACAGCTAGCAATCAATTGCACACGATCAAAATCAACTGGTTATTCCCCTCTAGAACTACTCATAGGCAAGCAATCTTCACCTCCCCCAATCGAACAAATGTCTATTGTAGAAAACTTCATTAATAAAGACGAAATTCGCGAAAATGCTTCAGTTAGGATAGCCGAACAAGCATCTAAAAACAAAGAACGATTTGACGCAAAATGTGCCACTATAACGCCATTTAGTTTGAAAGACTTTGTACTTTGTAAAGACACCCAGTGGTCTAGCAACAAATTAGGACCAAAATTTTTAGGACCCTACCAGATCACCAAACTTTTACCTAATAATCGGTATGAAGTGAAAAATCTGAAAAATCAAAACACCAAAGTAATTGTTGTATCCCACGAACATGTGAGGCCAATCCCTACACCCAACCAACCAGATGATGATAACTCTGACCGTGATAGCGATAGTGATTAGCCGTTTACTAAATAGCCGGTCTTTGTAGCTGCAGCAACGCCACTTGTCTGATGGGGCTGTATAATCAGCTTAGTCTCACAACTGGGCATTTAAAAATTTGTACGCCACTTGTCTGAACAGGCTGTTTAATACCAGCTTAGTCTTACAACTGGGCGATTAAGTATTTGTACGCCACTTGTCTGAACGGGCTGCGTGATACCAGCTTAGTCTTACAACTGGGCAATTAAGAATTTGTACGCCACTTGTCTGAACGGGCTGCTTAATACCAGCTTAGTCCTACAACTGGGCAATTATCTTATTGTTGTACTGGTTTTGCAAACAAATTAAATGATGTTACTTCCACAGATCAAGCGTGACAACTAGAAGCCTACTGCTCAGAGCGCGAGCATTCTTTCAGAATGGCCGTGATAGCGCTTTATTTTGATTGTATTGAATAATTTGTGTTTCAAGAATCAGTTGAATGATTACTGTTTGTATAAAATCATTTTCATAAATTTTATGAATATATTAATTTTATAAAATTAGAAATAAGAAATCTGATTAACTAAAAATCATTTTGTATTTTTACAATCACGTTTATAAATTATAGTGATTTTATAATGCACTTCCGCTTAAAAATTTGATTGTTATTATTTTTGGTAGAGTCTAACTATTTGTTATATTCCAAAAAATCACTTTGTATTTTAGGATTGCTTTCTTTAATAATGTTTTATTTTTAAGTTATACTTCCTGTAAAAGTCTTTGTCACTGTTTTGGTTTTGAAGCAAGCTAGTACTTGCTATAAAACTGTGTCACCGGCTTGAAAAGACTCAGTTTTGTTGTGAGCTTCGAAGACGGTAACAACTAATAAAGTAACTCGTACGTAGAATGAACCTGCGGTTTTAATGATGGACCCTCACGATGCTCTTACATGTATGTAGCAGATTTCTATGTTCCCACGTAGAGCTGGAACTATTAGTCCGATTTTAACAAATGAGGTGATAGCCCGATGGTTATAGGCTATGTGACGTGGAATAAAAATGGGGGTCTAAGTAAGGGTCGTTGCAAAGGTCTTTGTTTGTAATTTCAAAAATTGTTTATCAAACTTTTGTGAGGTTAACGATTCTCAAGCAATCGGCAAAAAGGTGTAAAAAAAAGTAAATACAAAAACCCGACTACGTAATAAAAGCCTGAAAACAAGCGTTGACCTATTAACGGCCGAATACTCAAACGCAACTCAGATGTAAGCACGTCTTATGTCGCGATATTTTGACAGTTTTCAATGAAAATCTGTCAAAAAATTGTCACTTAAATCGTGCTTACATCTGAGAGTATTGGGGGTGAAGTAACCAAAAGCCGATTTTAAATGAACTTTTCAAATCTATGGTTAACAGTCAGTGTGAATGCGTTGGGCGTCCTAAAGTACTGGGGCACTATTTATTTTCCTTATGGCACCGGGAGGGTGTATTTATGGTCTATTTATGGGCAAAGTTGAAATCACCAAATTCCACGGGGCTGCTAACTAGACGGACACGTGTAGAGACCTACTTGGCGCATGTTGGAAGACGACGGCCTACTCTGAAAAAGAATATCGACGTTTCTGATTCGTTTTCGAGCAAAACCAACTCTTATGTCTCTTGCCTAACTAAGATTGTTGTTTGCACGAAAACGAATCGAAATCTTCTACTTCGTTTTTCAAGTACGGGCCCTGACTATTGTCGGTTTTCCGTGGAGACCATTACTTATTTGGTTACTTTATTCGAGAAACTTCGCGGCTTTACCGGGTCATGTTAATTATAACTGAGGGGACTAAGATCTGCACTGACCTCGCATAGGAGTGTATTGTGCATTGTCATCCATCCTGCCAGACCCCAACCAGCCCAGCTCAAAGATTTATATCGTTAGATATGCCCTGGCACCAAAAACCGTGGTCCGTTGTCTTTGAATGTGTGCGTTACGAAATGACGACGCACGTACACTAATGAGTAGTTAAATATTGTGTCTTTTCCAGTAAACTTAATCACGTACCTAACTGTTATTGTTGTATTTTCTGTATATATGCCTACTGATTCACTGGAAAATTTGCGTTAATCGTGGAAACTGCTGCAACAGAAAGTGTATTTATATTAGGCGATTTTAACGCTCATCCCCATGAGTTATTTTATAGGGAATTGGTAGATTTTGCTCGTGATCAGTGTTGGATCTGCGCTGATCTAGAAAAATTAGGTCTACAGTCAGATACTTACACTTTTATCAGTGAGGCCCATGGGTGTAGGCGCTGGCTAGATCACTGTGTTGTGTCAATGTCGACTTGGCAAACCGTTGTTGAGGTAGGTATCACTGAGGATGTTTTTGTCTCGGATCACTTACCACTCGTATTGAAATGTAATTTAGATATAATAAAACCTAAATTGATGACGCATGACCTACCCCGCAACTCGGTAATATGGGGAGAGAGAAATAAGTCTCAGATTTGTATGTACCTCGAGTTGTGTCATAGAGGATTACGTGACGTTGTTTTTCCTTCTGAATTTATAGAGTGCGGTCGTGGCTCGTGTAGTCTAGAAGATCATAAACTTATATTGGACCAAATGTTTGAAAATGTTGTGCAGGTTATGAGTAGCGCGGCTGTAAGCACTAACGGTATGCCAAATAAAAAAGCCAAAAAGACCAGACATTTATGTGGCTGGAATGAGCATGTCCGTGAAGCTCATCGGGAGGCCAGGCATAACTTCAAAATGTGGGTACATTGTAGTCGACCTACTTCTGGACCTGTTTATGATATAATGCACGAGTCCCGTACAATTTTCAAAAGTCGACTAAAATGGTGCCGAATAATCAAGAACAGCTAAAGATGGACATTCTTGCCAAACATCGTTCGGCTAATGACTTCGGTAAATTCTGGAAAGCTACAGGTAAACAGGAGGCCTGGTCTGCCGGTGAGTGTAGGTGGGGTTAGTGAGGCTGGAGACATTTCTAACATGTTTCGCGAGCACTTTAGGGTGCGCTCCCCGCTTGGCCCTTCCTCTATGTCAATCGATACAGAGTCCGTGAATGGCTTCTCTCCTGGGAGAGAGGAGCCGTCCGGCTTTACGCCCGGAGGGAGGCCGCCTGATGGAGAAGAGCCACTCGTTATTTTTTCTGCTGCACAAGTCAAAAGAGTCCTTCGCAAGATGAGTGGTGGCAGGTCTCCCGGGCATGACGGGCTCAGTGTCGAACATTTAAAACATGCGGGAGTGCATCATCCGAACGTGCTGTCAATGTTTTTCACAATGTGCATGAGCCACTGTCACTTGCCGCTTGATTTAATGAAAACAATTGTGGTGCCCATTGTGAAGAACAGAACTGGTGATGTTTCGGACTTAAATAACTATCGACCTATTTCACTGACAACCGTCATTGCTAAAATGCTGGATGGTCTCCTTGATTCTTATATAGATAAATATTTGAATATTCACGACGCTCAGTTCGGGTTTCGACCCGGACTGTCTACGGAAAGCGCAATCGTAAACCTCAAGAATACCATCCAGTATTATACAGACCGCGGGACGCCGGTGTACGCCTGTTTTCTCGACCTCTCCAAAGCTTTTGACCTTGTGTCGTATGATGTGCTCTCCTAAGTCCTAAAGATGTTTAAGTACTGGTACGATAACCAGACAAACTATGTGAGGTGGGCTAATGCGATGTCGGGAGCATATAGGTTGGAAAGTGGAGTGAGGTTGGACACGACACCTAAACTCTTCAACCTATATGTTAACGACCTCATCGTGGAGCTGAGCAGCATGCGTGTCGGCTGTCGGATGAACGGCGTTAGCATCAAACACATTAGTTACGCTGTCGACATGGTGCTGCTGAGCCCGACGGTGGGGGGTCTAAGGAAACTGCTGAAGGTCTGTGAGAATTATGCTGATGTACATGGTCTTATATATAATATAAAGAAAACGGAATACATGGTCTTTAAGGCCGCTGGTAAGTGTCCCGATAATACTCTTAATGTTACCCTGAACGGTCTGAACATTAGTCGTGTTACGACATTTAAATATCTGGGACATTATCTTACCGACGACCTTAAAGATGATGTAGATATTGAGAGGGAACGTAGGGCTCTATCGGTCCGAGGTAATATGCTGGCTCGCAGATTTTCCCGTTGTACGGACCAAGTAAAAATCACGCTTTTTAAAGCTTATTGTCAGGGTTTGTACACGGGAAGCCTGTGGGTCAAATATACCAAAATATCGATGGATGCCCTACGTATCCAATATAATAATATCTTCAGGATGATGTTGCGGCTGCCCCGATTCTGCAGTGCGTCGGGGATGTTTTCGCAGAACCACACTGATGGCTTTCACGCCATCATGCGCAAGAAGACCGCGTCCCTGATGAGCAGAGTAAGGGGCAGCCAAAACAGCATCCTCAAGACCGTGGCGGAATGCGTCATATCTCCGCTCTGGAGGTGCCTTGTGCAGAGGATGATCAATGAGGCAAACTACTTCCCTGGTTGATTATTCTCGGCACAACGCACCTTCACCTACTCGTTAATTTTAATTTTGGTCTTTAATTTTAGTATAATTTCATTTTTTTGTTTGTAATTTGGTATTAAGTTAATATAAGTTATGGATCGTCTGTTATCTGAAATAAAATATTTTTATTTTATTTATTTATTATAACCATATTGTGTGCAATCATACTGCACACACTTTTGTGTAAAAATTAAGGTCCTATCATGCCTTGAAATCGAAAAGTCTAAAAAGTGTGTAATCTGGGTTGTACCACAGATTAGCTGGTAATGTTACTTTGTAGTGCGGTCAGAACGCAACAGCGGAAACACAGATTTATAAAACGGAAAGAAAAATATTAGTTATTTAATTGTATCGCAATACATAAGAGTGAATCGTAACGCTTTTGTCTTTATTTGTATGTTTAGAATTTATGTTGCATTTGCGAAATGCGCACGATGGCATTTTGTGACACTTTTCAACAAAAAATGGCAATGTTACTACAGCACGTCCGGCTGACACTGTGTTTAGAGGTACACTGATTCCAAATGAGCAAGCTATCTCATTTCATATGGCACCAACACGGGCGCGGTCTCACTGCGGTAAGGGCCTATCTAACGATATAAATCTTTGGCCCAGCTCCTTGAAGTACCGGAGCAGGACTTTTGGTGATTGACAGCTCCGTTAAAGCTTTTCTGAATGTGACTTCAAACCCATCCAGGTTTGATGTCTCTATGATACTTTTCAATCCCGTTTTTCGTCTGGCCTCTGTGGCCGGGCTGGAAGCAGCCACGTCACAGGCTGCTTTCTGGCTTCGCGGTGCAACAACAATTTACCTTAAAATCTCTCTTGGCTATCCACATAAGAAGTCACACTGGGGAGAAACCGTTGGCTTGCAATGTATGTGATAAACGATTTCAGCGAAATACACATTTAAATAGTCACATGAAAATACACACAGGAGCAGCCTGCAATGTACATTGTACATCCTAAATAATATTATAAATGCGAAAGTGTGTTTGTTTGTCCTTTCACGCCCTAACTAATCGACCAATTGACTTAATTTTTGTCATAGAGTTAGTTGAAAGGATGGAGAGTCACATAGGCTAATTTTGTCCTGGTAAAACATCAAATACCCATGGGAGATTTACGGAAAAAAAAACCTTTATTCCCCTAGAAATATGAAATTCGAACTTAACGCGGGTGAAACTGCGGGAAACAGCTAGTAGCTTAAAAAAAATATTTACCTACTAAATTCTAAAATATAAATAAAAAACAGTAATTTCTGCGATATGCCTATTATTCAGGCGTGTGGACATAATAGTAGATTGTTTTACAAGGGACTAAACCATCCCATTATATACGGGGCTGTTATACTCCCGTGCGTAGCGAGGGAGGATGACAAGACAGAGTTATAATGGGTGGTTTTCAAAATTAGACAATTTTCAGAAATTTTATTAAAAATTAAATACCGCAACGAATCAGTTCGCATTCTACCGTGAAGGGAAGAATCAACCTTCATAAAACATCATCAAGACGGTTCCATTTAAAAAAAAAAAATGATTGACGGAGCACCAAGAAGTCGAGTTTTTATGTAAGAGAACGAATGCTTTGTACGGGCTGATGATTTTAGACAAAAAATAAAAAGAAAAAATACTTTTTAGCCCGAGGTATTAAACTCGAGTTTTAGGACTGCTAAGCTACACTATTATGATACACATTTTGAGCAAGAGAAGTGATTTTATGGTTCAACTATAGTAAGATACAAAATAATTTGCCATTAAGATTAATAAACACATGCTTAACGTTACCTATAGTAGTTACAGTTGTGTGATTTTACATAAGATTTTAAATGACATTGTTACCCATGGTCCCCGCACTAGGCTAGGCTGGTTTCGCGGGAGACCGACTGTACAGATGGATTTCCATGGACAGTAAGAGAGCGGTACACTAGCAAATTTTGGAGTTTGCTGAGAAGTATGTTTATGCAAATAGACATGCAATTAAGATAATAAATGTAAAAATTAAAAAATGGTTAGGTACTAAAAACTGCTCAAACAAATCAAAATCTTCTTCAGTTCTATTTGTTTACATTTTATAGGCTTGCGTTTGACCGCTATCTCACCTAATGGTAAGTGATGATAAGGCAGAGGATGTAGCACGCTTGCCTAGAAGAGTCCTGTTTTTCTTTTTCCTGCCAGGCGCTACACCAGTGCTTGTAAGTGGGTGAGGAGGGTCACGGAAGAGAGTGAGTGTGTCGTGCCGGGTATGAGATAAAGATGGGAACTGTTGTCTAGGACCAAAAAATGTGCGATCCCACTAGGAGGGCCTATGAGCGGGTGCACACTTTATTGCTGGTTAGAAGAATGAAGTAAAATTGTAAGAATGTTTTGTGGGAAGAGCTTCTTTATTCTGTTACTGCAGTACTGGATTGGTTTTACTATTCGTTCACTATTGATTTGTTCGGGCGTGTTCTAAAGAACGATAAACTGATTTCAAATTCCCTTACTTTTACACTTATTTAAGTTTTGCGGCATAAATACTTATTCCATGGGGATAAAAAAATTATGGGACCCCTTCGGGATCATTTTCTATACAATAGTGAAAGAATTTTCAAACTCGGCGGAGATATCGCGTAACAATACATACAAAAAAAAACATACAAACGAATTAATAACCTTCTCTTTTTGAAGTCTGTTAAAAGGAAGGAAAAAGTGAAGATGGGGAACGGGGCTTTGCAGGTATTTGCAATATATTTGGGCACGGAATGGGGTAAATTTTTACTGGGTACAAACGATAAGCTTAGTTCAGGCTAGAATTACCATTAAAAGATAGTATTTAGTTTGGCCGAGGGGCCGCGGTGTACGAATATCGACCCCTCCAACTCAACCCGTGGATGTCGTAAGAGACGACTAAGGGAACCTACCAGAGGAAGGGCAGCAGCTTCCTTCTGAGTATTTTTCAACACCAACACTGCGATCACCAATCCAATGCCAAGCGTGGTCATTATGGCAAAACCATGGGAGACCATCCACCCTCATTCTTCACTCGATGGACCGACGACATTGTAGCGGTCGCAGGGAGTCGATGGATGGAGGCGGCTCAGGACCGCTAGTGGCGTCGTATGGGGGAGGCCTATGTCCAGCTGTGGACGTGTATAGGCTGATGTGATGATGAAGTTCTTAGCTTGCAAAGCATAATATTAATAGGCTTTTGTGTAGTTTAAAATAAAATAAAAAATCTTTCTTTTTATCTTATCTCTCCGCCCCTTCCACTCCTATAGCTCATCCTTTACTGTACATGCCATTAAACTGTGGAATGCTTTACCCACTTCAATCAGACATGCTAAGTTCTTCCCTATATTCAAAAATATGGTCTACGAGCATTTCCTTACCTCAACATCAAATAGTTAGGTAATATTATATATTTATTATATTTCTTTATGTTATTTATTAAATATATATTTATGTAAAGTATATAAGTATTTATTTCTATTTATCTATATACCTCCTACATAAATTTTATATTCTGTTTACACGCCACCGTCTATTCTTTTCGATCACCTCTTGTCCATCCTAAGGTTGCCTGGAAGAGATCGCTTTTAGCGATAAGGCCGCCCATTGTAGATTTTCTGTATTTGTTATTATGTTCTATAATTGTTATTTTTAATATTTGGTGTGGAATAAAGAATATTTCTATTCTATTCTATTCTTATCTTGCTCCAGGATCTAGTAGTATTGAAACGACAGAAGTAAAAAAGAGATTTTTAATTAAAATTCTAAAATTACTTTCAATTTTTCATTCGACCTTGCGTTACATATGCACCACATACTTATAAATATTAATTTATAATGAACCATAACATTCATACAATAATTATAGTTATAACAGGACTAGCAGGCAACCCCGGCTTCGCACGGATATTTTACAAAAATTTCAACATCCCTAATTTTTTTGAAAATATAATAGGCAGTGGGCAGGGCACATAGCTCGTAAGACCGACGGCCGCTGGGGCCGCAAGGCTCTAGAGTGGCGACCACGTACCGGAAAGCGCGGTGTAGGTAGACCCCCCACGCGATGGACCGAAGACCTAGTGAAGGTCGCGGGAAATCGCTGGATGCGGGCAGCGCAAAATCGGTCAATGTGGAGATCCTTAGGGGAGGCCTATGTCCAGCAGTGGACCTCGATCGGCTGATATGATGATGATAATATAGCCTATGTCACTCGGGGATAGTGTAGCTTCCCAACAGTGAAAGAATTTTTCAAATCGGTTCAGTAGTTTCGGAGCCTACTTAATGCAAACAAACAAAATCTTTCCTCTTTATAATATTAAGTATAGATTATAAAATTACTAGCGATCCGCCCCGGCTTCACACGTGTAGCAGAGCAGAAGATAAATAACGTTAGGTATTCGTTATCAAATAAGTAACTGAATTAGCTAACGCGGCGGCCGCCAGCAAAGCGGCGTTTTTTTCGACGTATACAATACTGCCAACTTAGCAAAGCAAGAGTGCAGTTACTAATGTTGTAGAGTAGCATTACTTACTGCCAGACACTCTTCATATTTTAGCCAAAAAATGCTCCTGATTTTGCTTTGTAATATTCCGATACAGATAATTCATCAATGAGAGTCAGGTTATAACTATAACTCATTTAACAAACTTATTTTTTTTTTTCTACAGATAATTTTTTATGTGCTTAATTGTGTTTTCGAAACACTATCGTTCTAGCATCAATCCTGAACTATCTCAAAGTAAATGCTATTGTGGAAAATATTATTGCTGACCCTAAGCGATTTCAGGTATTATTGTGTGGTGCGCCGTTCATTCCGATTTGCGGAAAATTCGCCGAGAACAATTACGTCGAGAATAATTCGCCGAAATACAATTTGGCAGAATAAAGTCAAATATTTTCAAGTATAGCGGGAAATACCCAGTTGTCCTACATCTAAAAAAATGTTTTCGGCGAATTGTTCGCGACGACATTGTTTTCGTCGAATTTTCCGCAGACGTCAGCGCGAAGCGCCGTATCTCATGATGACACAGACTAAGATTTACACGCATCAGCTTCCCATCCCTTTGACCGCCATAGTATAAACATTAAAAATCACCCGAGGACCCCTCAGCGCCGACGACGTTTAGAATAAGTAATAAATAAATAATGCTGTATAGCGAGCAACCCCGATAGTCTTCCTGTCTCTGAGTCGGTGGGCGGGGTCCCCCCTCGCCGTTCGACTACTGAACTTCTTTCCGGCCCTTGTTGGGGGTGCGGAGGGAGGCCTCGAGGCTATGCCTCTTTACCCCGGCTTCAACTCGAGAGGTGACGACCCCTCGGTCCTTGGGTTGAGCGCTATGCTCTTTTGCGCTGGTTTTCATACATATTTTTCGCCGTTCGACCCGACTGCGCGAGCGAGGTTACGTGCGCCGGATCAGTGAGTCCTAAGCTTTCAAGACGGCACACATCGCCTCGTCCGCGCTCGCGATACCTAGTTACTTTTACCTATACTTTTATCTGTTTGTGAGCCTTTCCGTGTTTTGTTAATATTTAATAAAAAGGTGTTAAATAGAACGTTCTCGTTTGTTTTGGCTCAAACCTACACTATAGCTGGACAATTCACACAACATTATCTAGCCTGATTGTGTTATGGGTACTAGATAACTGATATACATAATACAGTACATTGCATATATAGATATTTTTTATTATACATAGAAAACGACCAGAACATCCTGAACAAATATCTGTAGATAGTACAAATATTTGTTCCGAGGCGGGAATCGAACCCGCAACTTCCTGCGTCGCAAGCGGACCTTCGCCCAATGCGCCACATCGGTTGTCATCAAGTATATTTTGTTCACTTTGTGCTGTGTCGTAGAGAACGCGGGAATGCATTTTTGGCGTGGCGGTCAAAGGGTTAAGAGCTGCTTGTATAATACAAAATAATAATAATTATCATCGCGATTAGCGGATGATTGCAGCTGTTTAAAAATACAAGAAGCCGCTGTCCTTCCTCCAGTACATTATGTGTAGTTAATCGCTGTCCAGTTCTTCATCGGTGTCCCCCGCGGTGCTGCGGATGGTCCTCTTGTTCTGGATCTCCAAGATGCGTTGCTTCCTCGCTTGCTCTGGAGGGATCAGGAGATCGCCGGCGTATTCTATTACTTCTGATCTGTTGGGAAAAATATAATGTTAAGAGTTAAGGTTAAGTTAAAGTTAAGGTTGCACAAACTTGTGCAACCTTAATTGCACAAGTCGGCCACCGAACTCGTCGGTATGCGAGGCCTAAACGTATGCTATTTCACCCGACATAGTGCGCGATGAGTAGTGTAGGATGAGATGCACAATGATTGATTTATAAACGACCGCGTAAAAAAAAATGTGTAAGGACTTTTAGCACAGGGGTTATTGTAGAAAAACTGTTGAGTGTTCAAATTAAATTTATTTCAACTTTTGAATAACTAAACTATGTCGGCCGATTCTACCGACAAACGTTGGGGAGTAAAGGTTCTCGAGTGGCGACCGCGATGCAATTCGAAACGGAGTGTGGGAAGACCTCCCACTCAATGGACAGACGACATCGTAGCGGTTGCAGGGAGTCGATGGATGGAGGCGGCTCAGGACCGCTATTCGTGGCGTCGTT
This sequence comes from Eupithecia insigniata, assembly GCA_947859395.1. Classification (NCBI taxonomy): domain Eukaryota; kingdom Metazoa; phylum Arthropoda; class Insecta; order Lepidoptera; family Geometridae; genus Eupithecia; species Eupithecia insigniata. Next base: position 6,975,460 of record OX402020.1, read on the forward strand.
TGGGGGAGGCCTATGTTCACCAGTGGACGTGTACGGGCTGATGATGATGAATAATAAATAATGCTGGACAATCCACACAGCATCATCTAGCCCCAAGCTAAGCAGCGCTTGTGTTATGTGTACTAGATAACTGATATACATAATACAATATATTACATAGATAGATATTTGTTATTATTCATAGAAAATATCCAGAACACCCTGAACAAATATGTACTATGTATATACTATGATGACCGCGATGCGATGCAATGCGAAACGGAATGTGGGAAGACCTCCCACTCAATGGACAGACGACATCGTAGCGGTCGCAGGGAGTCGTTGGATGGAGGCGGCTCAGGACCGCTAGTCGTGGCGTCGTTTGGGGGAGGCCTATGTTCAGCAGTGGACGAGTACGGGCTGATGATTATGATATACTATGTATATGTATTTTTGATTATGTAGAAAACACCAGATAAAATCATAGTTTACCTAGCGATACGCCACTCCAGGATCTCGGTCGAGAAGTCATCTCTGTTCCCAAGGTCAGTGAAGCCGACTATGAAGTCCTTCGTCTTGTTATCGGTCACCAAACCTATGGTGGGGATCACGCGGATCTTCAGACGACCTGGAACAAAAAAAAGTCCAAATGGTGTATTAGGATTTGCAGGTTAGCCATAGCTTAGGAAGAGATGCGAAAACCGAGTTTGGTGGCCATAAAGTGCAACGTCGCATCTCTTCCTAAACTATACAATATAAAACTATTACAGAGGCATTAAAAATAAGCTTATGATAGGTACCACAAACGGGCCAAGGGATTTTTGAAAATTCCTTTGTATATCGTAATAACACGATAAAAATAGGTGGCGGCGCTAGTTGGGTCAGGGAACCGCCTTAAAATATTTTATAACAATAATAAGGGGATATAGTAGTGCTGTAATTTCAACCAGCATTTCAATGATATTGTGCAAATTTGCCCACCTGTCAAGAACGGCGCTCTCTCAACGTCCAACTTCACAAATCTGCACTCAACATGTTTCTTGGCAAGTATCTTAAGATGCATGTCGACTATAGCGCAGCGCGGCGAGTCGTTCTTGTAGAAGTGACAGACAACGTTCTTGCTTTTGTTGCAGACGACGAAAAACTCTTTCTCTCCGTCTATTTCTGAGTATTCTCCATGGCCCTGTGGATTTAATATGATTTTCTTTATTCAGGAAAAGCTAACCACTACAAAATGTATAGTAACTAGGTCAGGTATAATAATATATATATTATATATATATATATATATATATACACATATATAAATGAACCCCTTGTTTTCTAATACTTCACTTCACACTCAGGTTTTTATCGAACCCGCAACCTCCTGCGTCGCAGGCGGACCTTCGCCGCGCCACATCAGTCGTCATACTCACGTTGGCGAGCCACTCTTGCTTCATCTGTGCCCGCTTCTTCATCTCGTTGAGGCGTTGTTGTCTGATGGACTCCAAGTCACCATTGTCCATTTGATCTAGCCTGCAAGATGAACAGAAATTCTACATAAAGTAAACTGTGTCAGTATTGACAACCTATGTGACTGGAGGCCCTATGTGATGTAAGTTTTCTCTATTCTACCTCGGACAACAATCTCTGTGCTTGACGAGCTGTTTAAGTTAGGTGTTAAGATATACCGGCACACAGCTCCTCTTTTCGTGAAAAATCATTTTCTATTGGGGCTGTTGGACTATGGAACTCCCTTCCGTATGATATCAGGAAAGAAGAATCAAAGGATTGTTTTAAAAAGCTGACACGTGAGCATTTTTTAAGGAATCTCGACCCGACTTCTAGTTAAGTAACTCAACCATCTTTTAACTACTTGTGTTTTTGTTCCCTACCTTTCTTTAGGACATTGTAATTAGGTACCTATTATAATATTGTATATATCTATAGATATTATATGTACTTTTGTTAAGTTTATTACTATGTTGCTGTAGTTTTCTCTAATGTAACTAATTAGACTTATTATTACATAGCTTAGATTTATTTATAGCACGCCTATTTGTTTTGTTTTCTACCATGTGTGGATGGCAGGTAGAAAATGCCATTGGCATTATGCCCACCTTTTGTATATTTTATTAAATGTGTGCAATAAAGTATTTAAATAAAATAAATAAGTTTAAATTTAGGAATGTAGAAGGATACAGGACTTGGATACAGCATCAGGTGTTGTGTACTTTTAGGAATGTAGAAGGATACAGGACTTGGATACAGCATCAGGTCTTGTGTACTTTTAGGAATGTAGAAGGATACAGGACTTGGATACAGCATCAGGTGTTGTGTACTTTTAGGAATGTAGAAGGATACAGGACTTGGATACAGCATCAGGTCTTGTGTACTTTTAGGAATGTAGAAGGATACAGGACTTGGATACAGCATCAGGTCTTGTGTACTTTTAGGAATGTAGAAGGATACAGGACTTGGATACAGCATCAGGTCTTGTGTACTTTTAGGAATGTAGAAGGATACAGGACTTAGATACAGCATCAGGTCTTGTGTACTTATCACTTTTATGGCCAACTATGCATATGGATTATCATATCTTATCTTAAGTGATATTATAAATGTGCTAGTAGTTTCTTTTTCACATCTTCCACTAGTGGACAAAAAATTGAAGTGAAGAGAATATCAATAACACCTTATTTCTTATTTGATATTAATAACTATGTTTATAGTATAAAATTTGACTTGTCTAAGTGCTTATTTTGTAAGCCTAAAGAAATAATGTTATTGATTCTGATTCTGATATGCACTCCAGGACAAGCAGACGGACGACACAATACCATCCTTATCTGGTGTATATACCATCCACTTGTACTACGCGGTTTTCCTTCATCTTTGTCATTCGCACCACTAAGGAATGGAACTTGCTACCTGCTTGTTATTCCAGCCAATTACAATCTGGGTCTTTTCATGACAAGAGTGAAAAGGTGTCTTCTAGACCTTCGTGATACACCGTCGGCCACATGATCACTTTCCATCAGGTGAAATTGTGGTTGGAAACAAGTCTGTTGACTATAAAAAACTGGTTGTCATCCAGGCTGGCCAGTGAATGCATTAGCAGACTGTTTTCTAAAAGACACTTAAGTCAGTGTCCCATTTCAAGATGCCAAAGCAGATAAAATAAAGGTGTATTTGGAGAGTAAATAAACTGAACTACTACTACTGAACTATTTAGAGTTAATATAAACTCATTTTTGAACATGACTTAAACGATGCCCTTTTACAGCTGATCCAATTTAATTTATTTTACATATTTATCTAAATTCCTAAGTTGTTTAATTGTATTTCTGTTTGTCTGTTTTATCGCTTTTAAGTAAGCATAAGTTTCACATTGTGTCCTATTGTAAATTGACTTATCCAAGTGTGCCCAGTGCTCCTACGGTGAATAAATTAGTATGAGATTAAGAAAGATATTGAGATAACGTAAACTCTCAGGACAAGCTGAGCTTTATTTGTCACTTACCGTTCAATCTCAGCATCCAGCTGCTTCTCCATAGTTTGGGCCACATGCTGCAGCACTTGCTCCATGTTTGATGTTTACTGAAACTACATCACATCGAATTACATACTTATCTGTAGGTACTCACTTTTCTATAAAAGCTATGGTAGAACTAAGAATGGTTTTAGAGGAATTAAAGTGATGTTTACTATGTGCTCAGGTACTTTTTAGAAGCTTTCAGTGGGAGACTGAATAAACATTACCGATCTTACGACAAACTTGAATAAAAACTTTTTTGTTTATTTGATGACTCACATGAGCGGCGGCACACATGTTCATAAAATTAGGAATAACTGTAGAACTCATTGTCGTTCACAAATAAATAATACTTACACTTGTGGGATTTCGGTAAATTATTGAATTTTTAATTACTTCAACTGAAATTATACAATTTAGAATTAATTACGAATTTAATTCGGAGAATGCGACAGACAGACTGATTTTTAAAAACCAATTAAAAACAAAATGATGTCAATCACTTCAATCAGTTGGTTAAATGGATGGATTGTCAAGTCAAACAGACGTCAAAAGCCTCGCGGACGGCGCAAAGTACATTTTATTGCGACGACTGATTTTGTTCGTCCAAGATTACGAAACACTGATCGACTGATAAATAGGCACAAAGATGGCTACTTGTTAGGAACTCACTTCACGATGTATTGTATTCCATAAAGCCTTTCCACACTCACGCGCGAAGTCTCGATCTAGAGTGTGGATCCATTAGAATTTTCAGGTTTCGTCAATACCATGGTCATAGCTTCGTGTGGCGTTTGCCCCTCGTTCCCGTTTGTCAGTTTTTTGTCCCGACAAAGGATTCGTAAGGCGCGCAAGTGTGGAGAAGATTTTTGCGTTACAAGTTCAAAACCAAAGTTCTCGAAAGATCAATTAAGCTGGATTTACACTACATTATATATATAGCCTAATTAAGACCAGTTGTAGGCTTTGTATGGTAGACAGGTAGGTTCTCTAGGAAACTATATGATTCACACTTGCTTGGCGAGCCGCATCGGAGCGCAGCGCAGAGCGTCGCAGCGGCTGCACGCGCACGCGCCATCAGTCGCCTGAAGGACAAAACCCGCTGGAATCCGAGTGCATGCGCGCGCATACGACGGAACAATCTCATAGTGACGAAGTACTAGCACCCGCGCACGCGATTGGGTCTGGCTGGACAGTAGCCGCGCAGCCGACCGCGTACGGGAGTAGGTCGCGGAGTTCGAGTGCAGCCGGTCGGCTTCAAAGCTGCGTAAATTGCATGCAAATAAGGAACTTAACTGATATAGATGTATGATTACCTTTCCTCCAGCAAATTGTAAAATGCGGTCCGACGCGGCTCGACGCGCGCCGTTATGCGAGAATCGTACATTATGGGAAATAATAATAATAAACAGAATAATAGTCATTATATAAGATTTTATTGATCAGCTTAGCTGTTGCAGCTACACAGTATTATTAGTATTATTCTTTTGGTGCCGGTATTAGTTATAGTTGTATCCTAATAACGACCGGCTTGTGGTATCTCGGCGCGGCGCGGCGGTCTCGCGGCGGCTGGCGGCGACGGCTGTGCTGGTGCACGGCGCGCACGTGCTCGCGCAGCTGTGCCGCAAGCAGGAAGGCGCGCCCGCACACACCGCACACGTGCGTGCGCGCGCCTACGTGCCTGAAAACCAAAAATCCGGTAAAATAGCTTACAGAAACCTAAGTTGGGATTAACATTTAGACGGTGCGGTCGCATGACTATGCGAAGGGTAACCATGTGCGAACTTAAACAGTTTCACGCAAACAGTCAAATTTAATCAAAAACTTTTTATTTTTATAAGTATAATTACTAAAGTTAGAAAATTTCAAATTCTTAAAATTAAATACTGGCATGGTAATACAGTGTAGCGGTCGCAGGGAGTCGATGGATGGATGCGGCTTAGGAACACTATTTGTGGCGTCGTGGGGGAGGCCTATGTCCAGCAGTGGACGTGTATGGGCTTATATGATGATGATGGAAATACAGTGATATTTTTGATTTCCGTCGTTTCTCTATGTAGACTAGAGTAAATATTTTATAGATATTTATGTACACCATAACTATAATATATACTATGTATAAATATATATAGCTATCAGTATTTGCTAATGTATGTTCTACCTAATTTTAATTCTGTATAACACGCCACCTACACTTGTTCCATCACTTCCTTTCCATCCAAAGATTGCCTGGCAGAGATCGCTCATAGCGATAAGACCCACTGTACCTAAATCTGTATTTGTCTTTCCCTTATCTGGTGTGTAACAAAGAATATTTGTATAGTCCGGCGGGATTTGAACCCGAGACCTTCCCTCAATACGGGACTGCGTTAACCGCTGCGCCACGAAATCAAGGACCCGACGAGTCGAAAATCTTTGGGACTTCCCCCAGCCCTAGCGCCATTAGCTGTGAGTGCTGATGCGAAGTGTCAAGTATCAAACTACAGCAGTCTCACCTCCGTTTATGCATACAGAGCCCCGAGGTGCTATGGAACCGCGCGGGACAGTAGGGGCAGGCCAGCGGAGTTCCATGGCGGACCTCGTGCTGCGCGCGCGCCCCGTAGGAGCTGAAGGCGCGAGGACAGCCGCGGCAGGCCCAGGGGCGGAGTCCTAGGTGGGTGTTTAGGTGGTCGCGGAGGACGTATATGCTCTGCAAGAAAGATTGAAATAGAATAGAATAGAAATACTCTTTTTTGCACACCAAGATAGAGAAAAACAAAAAAGGAAATCACAAACACAGAAGTAATTGCACAATGGGCGGCCTTATCGCTAATAGCGATAAGGCCGCCCATTCTTCCAGATTCAGATTTTCAGAATTCGAGGTTAAAGTTGTTTTCAAGTGTGAACGAATGCTGTCTTCTACGCCTGAGGTCCTATTATATTTGAGTATCAATTCAAAGGGTTTCTATTAAAGCCTGAAGCCCCATAGTCGACCCCCATGACGACTGATATGGCGCGGTGGGCGAAGGTACGCCTGCGATGCAGGAGGTTGCGAGTTCGATTCCCGTTGGGAGAAATGTTATGTTGGCTGCAAATATTTGTTCCGGGTATTCTGGTCTTCCATGTATAATAAAAAATATCTATGTACTTAATATATTGTATTATATATATCAGTCATCTAGTACCCATAACACAAGCTCTGCTTAACTTGGGGCTAGATGATGCTGTGTGGATTGTCCAGCATTATTTATTTATTAGTTATAGTATTGCAAAAAGTGGACGTACTAGCGGGAGTAGAGGTTAATAATTGAGTTTTTGAAATAATTGGGGCAGCAGTTCATTTAGATTATAATATTTTTTTGTTTTTTTCTTGTGTGGTATATATCCCCACAAGTAGTGCGGAAAATTACTATATGATTTTACTTACGGTGCATTCCGAATTACGATTACAGCGCTGATAGCGATCACAATAATATTTTGCGTTCCAAATTAGATATCACGATATTGACAGTTGAATGCTAACATTAATTCGGAACACTTATGAGCGCGCTCACGGTCACGTGTCGTGTCGTGGTGTCAATGTCAATATCTCATTGCAATACAAAAAGAGAGCATCAAAGTTATTCTCCGACCGTTGATTTGGCCTTCTATATTTATTTCCATTTCTTTGTAAAAACTTGCAAACGAACGTTATATTGAAAAAACCCAAAGAAAAAACCGTTAGTAAACAAACCCAATTGTCAGATTTGACAGCACGCTCACAGAGATTTCAGTTTGTAGCATGGTCGTTGATATCGCAAAATGGCGCATGTAATGACGTCATCTAAGACGTCACACGGGACAACGTTGTCGCGCTCACGATAATACGGAACGCGTGTGAGCGCGATGATATTGATTTTAGCGTAATTCGGAATGCACAATTAGAATCATCGAAAATTGGTGCGCAAAATACAATTCGTGTTTAGTTATAGGTGATTTTAATATGTATTCTTGTAGTGATAACGTTATTAACTATATTGAATATGTGACAGCATTCTGTGAGTTCGCTCAGAGAAATGATGGAATGGATTTAGTGTTAGTCTCTCTGGGCATGGATGAGGTGGTGGTATGCCCCGCGGACGAGGAGTTGGTGCCACGCGATGAGCAGCACCCGCCGCTCGCGGTGTCGGTGCGCCGCGCGCAGTCAGCCGCACGCACGCCGCCCTCCGCACCGCCGCCACGGGGGTGGACGACGAACACCAGTGGAACTTTTCCAAAGCTAATTATCACGAACTGTATTCGTCGATTGCAGCTGCGGACTGGAGTGCTCTCTATGAAATACGAGATCCCGAAGAAGCCATGGAATTACTCTATTGCATTTTAATAGAGATTTTTGACAAATGTGTTCCCAAAAAAAGCCATCGTAAAACAGACTCTAGATATCAGTATCCCAACTGGTACACAGCGGATATCATAAGAGAAGAAAAAATAAACTGAAGGCAAGGCGACATAGGCAATATAAACAAGGAAGATCGAGTTATGCAGCATTTTCGGAAAGTAGAGCAACAGTGAAGAAAATGATAGAGGAGGCGCAAGCTCAGCACCAGCAACGAGTAGAGCACCGTCTGACGGAGGATCCGAAATCGTTCTGGAATTTTGTGAAAGCAAAGAGAGGGACCGTGAACCGAAAACAAATTACACTAAATGGAAAAACTCTCTCGGAACCTCAATGTGCGGAGGAATTTGCGAGTTTTTTCATTCGGTTTACGGTACCTCACCGGCTCATCTAGACGTGGCAGTAGCGGAGGCGGAGAGCCCTTCGTAATGTTGTTGTTATTGTACACCATAAAAACAACATTACGAAGAGCTGTTAAACAGGACAAGTACAATGGCCGGCGTTATCGCTTAGAAGCGATCTCTTCCAGGCAACCTTTGATGACGATGATTGAAGAGATGTTGTAACTCACACTGAACAGTCTCCCGCACTGGTCGCACATGTGCTGTGTCGCGTCTTCGCTCGCCTTGTACTTTATCTGTGGATGTTCTTTTCTGTAGTGCTGGAGCCGCCACATACGCCCTTTGCCTTCAGCTCCGCACTGCAAAGAAGACGAATAAATCCTACTAAATAAAATTCAAAGTTTGTGAGAATGGATGTTTGTTCCTCTTTCACGCAAAAAATACTGAACTGATTGTGCAGATCGAACAAACATTTGTCCCGAGGCGGGAATCAAACCCGCGACAGATCTCTTGGCGGCATTGGATATTTCTCATACTCGTTATGTGAGCCCCCCATTATCTTAACCCCCCCCCCATATACGCAAGAATAACCCCCCAACAGTATATTTACCCCATCACAAGTATAGCAACAGTCTTGCTTGCTAGCACTCGGCATATTCTGTCCGCTGCTACGTTTGGCCTCCGCATATCTATTTAATTTTATTCGGAGAACAAACAGTTTTACACACTTTATAAATAAACTTAAATAATAACTTATAACCATTTATGTGTCCTCGCATATAAAAGCTAAAAGACTGCTTGCTTGTGAAGGAAAAATGGAGAACAGTTCTGTCTTGGTAACAAATACATAGATATGAAGAAAACTAACGTAAAATTTACTAACAATTTTCAAGATTTATAAAAAGTTAAGATGCTGCATCAAACCAGCGCTTTGTCAGAAGTTTATTAATACTTTGCGCTTTTGAATCGAATAAATCGATTTCCTGGATATCGACCAAACCATTGAATGTTGCTGCTGTTCTACTGAAAAAGGAGTTTTGCCTATAATTCGTCGAGCTGAACGGTATGTCTAAAAGAATGGGATGCCTAGTAGGTCTGTTGAGGACTTTGATTTTAATATTTTCAAGAAGCTGTGGAGAGTCAATTTCTCCTTGCGCAATTTTGCAAAGGAGTACAACGTCGGCAATGAGTCGTCTCTCTTGTAAGGGGAGTATGTGGTATCTTTTACATTTAGTTGAATAATCATTATCAAAATGATTGCATTTAAATTGCAGATATCGCAGAAACCTGCGCTGAATGGACTCAATCCTATCTATATACATTTCGTATCGAGGGTTCCAGATCTGTGAACAATACTCAAGGATGCTACGTACATAAGCACAATACAAGATTTCAATAACCTTAATACAAGTAAACTGAGAACAAGTTCTTATAACAAAACCCAAAGCCTTATTTGCTCTCTTTATAATGCCATCAATATGCTTGTCGTAAGCAAGCCTACTATCCTGAATAACTCCCAAAGTCCCGAATCTCATCTACCACCTTCAAAGGGATTCCCTTGAGTGTGTAACTGTACTGGGTAGGCTTAGGGCTACGGGTGAAAGTAATAGCAAAACATTTCAACACATTTAGGTCTAGCTTATTTTGCTGGCAGTAATGTTCGAACCTACTTAAGTCCTCCTGCAATAGGCTGCAGTCGTTGACGTCGTTAATACGCATAAAGACTTTCATGTCGTCCGCGTATAGCAAAAATTTTGAAAACCTAAAGCAATGGTGAATATCATTGACAAATATAGAGAAAAGGAGCAGTCCGAGCAGAGACCCCTGTGGCACACCTGACGGTATATTTACCCAACTAGAGGAGGAAGAAAACCCATTAAGAACGACAGCCTGGGATCTATTTTCAATGTAGGACGTAAACCATCTATAAAGATTACCATGGATTCCGGCCCATAGGAGTTTCTGTAAGAGCAGCTGGTGGTCTATTCTATCAAATGCTTTGCTATAGTCGGTGAAAATAGCGTCAACTTGACCACCAGCATCCATGTTTGAGGTAGTGTAGTCATTAAAATACAGTAGATTAGAAGTAGTTGAACGTCTTCGCATAAACCCATGCTGCTCCGGAATAAATGATGTTGAGAGAGTTGAATATACTGCAGTAAAATCAAGCCTCTCAAATATCTTAGCAAAAATACAAAGTTTTGAGATGGGCCTATAATTTTTAACGTCGTTTTTGCTAAAACTTTTATGAATAGGAGAAATGAATGCTGCCTTCCAGACCTTAGGTTTTTTGGACGCGATGCAACGCCAACGCCTTCCTACTACTTGTGAGCCCCCCAATATCTTAACCCTCCATATTCGCAATAATTACCCACCCTCCCCAACTAGCCCCCAGCAATATATTTACCTCATCACAAGTATAGCAACAGTCTTGCTTGCTAGCAGCCGGCATCTTCTGTCCGCTGCTACGTTTGGCCTCCGCGTATCTGTCTCGAGGAGTCGTCGGATGTTCCTCTCGCTTGTGTTGTTTGAGCTTTGCTGCGTCGTCGAAGGTTAGACCGCAGTAGCGGCAAGCGATGCTGGAAAGAAAGGGACCTTTTTAAGGGCTCATTCACACAGCATCCGTTTTACAGGATACATTTATTTTCCCTTGATGGCGTATGTAGTTGTAGTAGGACACACACCTGACAGTATGTATTCCGGATCCAGTAAACGATTATTTCCAGTGGCAAAGAATCCGTAAAAAACGATCCTGTAAAAACGGATGCGCTGTGTGAATGAGCCCTAACAGACTAGAAAGGGGGATATCATAGTATCTTCTTCGCGAAATCTACGAAATCCCATCGTTTTAGATCTAGAGGGAAATATTAAAGTCAACCAAAGATATCATAGCGGTTCACGTGCACTGGTCAAATTATATTATTTCGTAATGGGGTGTTTCAACACCGCATCTTTACCGTATAAGCCGTTCGAGTTGCAGTTTGAGTACAATAGAGAATTTTCCTTAACAAAAAACACAATAAGTGTAGTAGTAACCACTTACTGTGGTTTTGTCTAACGTTACCGAACCAACGAGTGCGCAACGTACACGTACTCGTTGGCAGCCTGGCTGAGTTTGTGCGTGTTGAGTACATGCACGTTGAGCACTCGTTGATTCTGGAACGTGAGCTCACACAGAGAGCACGCCACGCCGCTGTACAAGTACAGTTAGTTACACTCACATGTCGTTGGCAGCCTGGCTGAGTTTGTGCGTGCTGAGTACATGCACGTTGAGCACTCGTTGATTCTGGAACGTGAGCTCACACAGAGAGCACGCCACGCCGCTGTACAAGTACAGTTAGTTACACTCACATGTCGTTGGCAGCCTGGCTGAGTTTGTGCGTGCTGAGTACATGCACGTTGAGCACTCGTTGATTCTGGAACGTGAGCTCACACAGAGAGCACGCCACGCCGCTGTACAAGTACAGTTAGTTACACTCACATGTCGTTGGCAGCCTGGCTGAGTTTGTGCGTGTTGAGTACATGCACGTTGAGCACTCGTTGATTCTGGAACGTGAGCTCACACAGAGAGCACGCCACGCCGCTGTATAAGTACAGTTAGTTCCACTCACATGTCGTTGGCAGCCTGGCTGAGTTTGTGCGTGCTGAGTACATGCACGTTGAGCACTCGTTAGTTCGGGAACGTGAGCTCACACAGAGAGCACGCCAGGCCGCTTCACAAGTACAGTTAGTTCCACTCACATGTCGTTGGCAGCCTGGCTGAGTTTGTGCGTGCTGAGTACATGCACGTTGAGCACTCGTTAGTTCGGGAACGTGAACTCACACAGAGAGCACGCCACGCCGATGTACAAGTACAGTTAGTTCCACTCACATGTCGTTGGCAGCCTGGCTGAGTTTGTGCGTGCTGAGTACATGCACGTTGAGCACTCGTTGGTTCTGGAACGTGAGCTCACACAGAGAGCACGCCACGCCGCTGTACAAGTACAGTTAGTTCCACTCACATGTCGTTGGCAGCCTGGCTGAGTTTGTGCGTGCTGAGTACATGCACGTTGAGCACTCGTTGGTTCGGGAACGTGAGCTCACACAGAGAGCACGCCACGCCGCCTCCACCAGCGTCCTCTAACGAACGACTCTGAAATAATAAGCATTTGTTACAAGGGAGGAAACCGGAACACCAATCCGCCTACCAAGAGTGGGGTTATGGTGAACCCCCCTTGTTTTGGGGGGGAGGGTAGCTACCTGGTGTGCTCTAGAGCGGTGGTTGAGCAGTCCGAGCCGAGAGACGAAAGATCGCGCGCACGTGACGCAGACGTGCGTGGAAGTGCGCGCGTGCGTCTTGCGTTTGTGCGTTAGGTACGATGAGATGTGCCTGCGAAATAGACAGTAGATATGCCGGCGGAATAGACGTTGCCATGTTTTAATATGGGTTGAGAAATAGACGTTTCAATATTAAAGAGATTTTTGAACGGTCTCATTGGCGTAGCGAGCAAAGGTACAAATGTTTGTACGATCTGCAGACATGTCCTGGAGGCCAATTCTGCGTATCACGTGATATTTTATCGAGTGCAGTATCACGGGATAAAATATCATGTGATAAATATCGAGTATCGCCAAAAACTGCATTCTCGTGCGATTTATCGAGGGACTCATCAAATAAAAGCATTTCTTGCCTTATTTATCTAGTATTGCCAGAATTGCCCACCTGGTCTAAGTGTTTTCATGACTATTATAAAAGGTAAAATATTCAAATTGCTTTATTTCATTTAGACCTTACAGGACTTTTGGACACGTTATAAAATTCAAATTACACAAGTCAAACTTGGGACACGACTTTGATTTTTTGTTAAGTTTCTTTTTAAGGATCACGATCTTTTAAAAGAAGGATTAATGGATCGATATAAAGTTTGTCTCGCTGTTAATTATAATAAGAAATATTTGATAGTATCATACTTGAACTCTCCTCCACAGTGACATTTGTAAGTCTTCCCTTGGTGTTTTTCAAAATGCGCCTTCATGGCTGATCTGAAATTGGTAATTAACTAATTTCACATTGTTTTTAACATACCTACAGTTTTCGAGGTTGGAGATTGGCCAACAGATAAATAAAAGTTTATGATTCTCTTGGGAAAGCATGCTCCTTTTAGGCCACATCTTCACTTAACTTATTTGTAGATATAAGATCTTTTTTTATAGTGCAAAATGTGATCATTCATTCATAACCCTAGTGGTCGCGCGGATTACATATGTAACCACGGACTTTGCAGACTTCCTGTGACTTAACCGTGAGACACCTATGCTGTCCCCGATAGTTAAAAAGGCGCATATTACAACAAGTCAAAATGGAGTAAAAAATGTTTTAAAGAATCAAACGGGAAATCGTTCGCTGTCTTTGGGTTAGTTAAAATAATGATATATTTCAAATTGAAAAGGATAGACACAATAATAGTCTTTGAACTCTATTAATAAGAATATGAATATTTTTATATTATTTAACTAAAAATAACAAAAAACTTTTTTTATCTTAGTATAAAAATTGGAAAAAAATCCTGCGTCCCTAGTCAAATAGACGTAAATAGCCAGATGCGCCCTATAAATCTAGAACGCGTATATGTTTCTTAAAAAAAAGCCACATTTGGTTACATCCACCGTTTTGCTTAAGTTATTATATATATTTCGCGTTATTGTATAATCAGAAGGGTATGAAAACAAAAGATTACGGTAAAACATAGGACAATAGAAACTGGAAACTTACCTTGTGATAAATCACGCAACGAAGAATTGCGTATCAGGACGTCACTTCCTTACTCCTACTGCCACTCAGGCACAACTGACACGGGAAATGATTAACCTCCATACTAATCAAACCGGTGGTGCACCTCCCCCCAGAATTTGAGATAAGAAGTGAATAGGACGTTTATGCTTACACGCGCCCTATTAATTAAGTACTGTCGGTACAATTTTTACCAACATAAGGTATTAGGACGTATATGACAAATGCGCCTGTGCCAAAACAAACTATACGAAGTAGAAAGGGGGGCAAATGGGCAAATGTGGACTTTTTTCCTTAGTGTGCAAAGCAGGTTCCAATGAGTGCGTTAGGCGCAAATAATTACATGCGCCTTATTAATTTCCTCTTAGAAATAGGGTCAAATATGCGCCTTTTAAATTACTGAACTCAAAACAAATATGTAAGGCCTAAGGGCATATATACACAAATGCATCTCTTTAACTAAGTTTTAGCTGAATTCGTCCTTTTGTCTTCAATTAGGTGTAAAAAAGTGTGCAGAAGCTGCTTATTTCGTTATGCTAAAATCGCATCGAAGCAAGTTAGAAAAATATTAAAAATATAGGCACATGCGCCTTTTTTCCTGATTCCGGCAATATATATAACTCAATTTCGGGAAAAAATTTAAATGCGCCTTTTTAACTATCGGGGGCAGTATGCCTAAACAAGACCCGAGAGCGTTTTTTAGATATCTAATTGAAAGGTTGACGAACATTTGATGCCCAGGAGACATATATCGTATTCGACATGCGATTGATCGTCTGCGGAAAATTCGCCGAGAACAATTCGTCGAAAATAATGTCGTAGGGAAAAATTCGCCGAAAACACAATATTTCAGATGTAGGAAAAAACTGAGTATTTCCCTAATGTATTTCCGCTATACTTGAAAATCTTTATGACTATTTCTCGGCAAATTGTATTTTTGGCGAATTATTCTCGACGAAATTGTATTCGACGAATTGTTCTCGGCGAATTTTCCGTATTTATGGCGAATAGCATGTGACATGCATATATCCCATTGGACCTTATCCTAGAGTCTCACCCATAGTAAGTGATGAGCGGACAGAGCCTGCACGTGAACTTGCCGCGGTGACATCGCATCTTGTGGCCCAGCAATACGCGCTTGTTGGCGAATCGCATGCGACATATATCGCATTCCACTTCTGCTGTCGACTGTAAATAAATTAGTTATACTCCGATTCAAAAACCTGGTTATTTTTTGTAGACAAAGGGATTGCAATACTCAAGGAGTATTGGTGGAAAATATATAACGACATTGGTATTGTAGAAGCAAAGCACAGAAGCTCGAAACAATTTTTGGATTTGAAAGCTTTCATTTATCAGTTAACTAGCAGCTGCCCGCGGCTTCGCACGCGCTTTTTATGTACCCTAAATCCGCCCCGGGATACCATCTACCTCCCAAATTTTATTAAAACCCGTTCAGCCGTTTATGCGTGAAAAAGTAACAGACAGTTGCTTTCAAATTTATAAATATTAGTAGGACTGATCTCTTGGTCGTTTTTGAATTTAAATTTTAACATTTTCTGCTACACATGTGAGATTATGCGTTGTTGATGTTTTTGTTTTAGTTTTTAGTGATAACTTTGCTGTTACCTTATTATTTTCGGTTATTGTTATCAGTTTTTGTTAAGTTTTCATTCATAAATGCCTTTATTGACATAAAATATCTTGAATTCTAAATCGGAGTATAGATAACACGTAGACAGAATACACAGATGAACAATAAGTAGGTACTAACACTAGTAAGCATTGGGTTGGTACTAAGTAGCCCACGCAAGCAAGTAGACGAGCGCGTGTGCTTATGTCTAACAGATCCTCAGCTTGGTTCTCTTACGCAGGGCTGTCCAGTCCAGGTACGACCGCGGGCCTAAACAAAGCACCGTATTTAGTGGAGGGCCGCATCAATAAATCATCATCATCCACAGACGTGACTTTTGAAATTTTGACTTGATCATCGGTCGCCCGCGAAATTAAAAATTATTCGGGATTTTTGTCTTTTGTGCGTTTTATAAGTTGTAGAACTAGGAGAAACGTAGTTTTACGCAAATAGTAAGTATGAATTATTACTTGTAGAATACAAAAAATGCAATAAACCAGCTTTTTTTTATTTCGCACGCGACCGATGACCTTTATCCGACGCCTGTCGACTCCTTTTGCTCGCACGCGTACGCTAGCTGCGGCTGGTGTCGCTTGATTTGGTCTAACGAGATTCTAGGAGTTGAGTGGTAGACAACTGTTGCCCCAGTAAGAACGTACCTACTCACATCATGCCACTTCATGTGGAACTGCAACAGTTTCTAACACTTGTAGACCGTGTAGCAGCGCTCAGAGCGGTACTTGGCTGATATATAGGGCTCCGACGAGAGACGGGACTGTAACTCATTGTCTGTACCTACTCACATCATGCCACTTCATGTGGAACTGCAGCAGTTTCTGACACTTGTATACCGTGTAGCAGCGCTCACAGCGGTACTTGGCTGATATATAGGGCTCCGAAGAGAGACGGGACTGCAGCTCCTTTCTGGCATCTAAGTAATAAGTAAATAAATTTCTATTTTGCCAGAACAGAGACCAATAGGCTACATAATTTTTTTTTATTGCGTGTTAAAAAAAACGATAAACCGACTTCAAATTCCTCAATAACAATAGACTTCGAATCCCTTACTTTTACACCGTTTTTAAGTTTTGCGGTATAAATACTAATTCCCTGGGGATAATTTATTTATGTGTTAAGTTATGTTACGCGATATTTCCGCCAATTAAGGAACGATTTTCAAAATTCTTTCACTATTGTATAGAAAATGATCCCGAAGTGGTCCCATAAAAATGTTATCCCCAGGGGATTAGTATTTATCGGAAAACTTAAAACAGTGTAAAAATAAGGGCTGCGCAGTCGATTATTGGGTTTTTTAATTTGTAAAAGGTGGGTTCAGGAATTTGAAGTCGCCAAATTATGTGTTAAGTTTTCCTTCATGTCGTTTTTGACAAAAAATATGTAGAATACTAGAAACGACCCATTCCAATACCTACCAAATATACATTAAAAAAATCATAAAAATCTGCGGAGCCGTGCGGAGGAGTGCGATCACGAATACCCTGATAAGAGATTTTTATATAGGGTGTTTTCAAATTAATGCACAATACTCAAGGAGGTCATTAACCTGCTACCACAGATTAATATTCAGTGAACAAACCAAGCCACAATTTTATTTTTTTACGTAGAATTTTAATTTTTATTCCATCAATGCCTTATTAGGTATGGCAGCGCGGTCATTGAATGTATATAAGACTAGCTGCTGCACCTTCGCCCGCGTTTTATCGGCATAGAAAATAGCCTATATGTTATGCATACCAAATTTCAGCATAATACGTTCAGTAGTTTTTGCGTGAAAGAGTAACAAATATCCATACATCCATCCTTACAAACATTGACGTTTATAATATTAGTAGGAGTTTTCCTGTGTTCTGTGATCAAAGCTGAACCACCCCTGAAAGTTGTTCCTTACTTTTTGTTACACCATGTATAGTAGGAAGATTTTAAATAAACATCTTACCTTCATCTGTTCTAAATAATTGTATTTCAAATACATCTTCATACTGTGTGTAATCTATAAACCCTTTCTTAGTTGGAACAATCATATCTGAAAAAAATTCTGTATATTATGATCTAGGCTAGGACCAAAGTGCTAGGGAAGACAAATCTAACGAACCTAAACCCGACGTGGTTAAGTCTTTCCGTTTAGGAGTTATTATGGCCACCTTCGGTCTCTATCATCAGACCAGCTCGATGACACTATGTATTGTCACCGAACTTACATAAGTATGCCAAATTTCAGCTCAATCGGTTGAGAATAACTGGTCTAAAATTCAGTTGCTAGATTTTTCCCACACATACTAACAGGGCAGGTAGAATAAAAGCTTGTAAAAATCAGATCACGCTAATTTATCAAGTTTTTTCTTCTTGATGTTTTTTATCTTATTATCACACAGGATTAGAACTCGTTTCCTGCTTCTGTTTTTCCTGCCAATTACAATCTAGGTACATATCTTCAAGACAAGAGTGAATAGGTATCTTCTAGACCTTCGTGATACAACGTCAGCCACATCGTCACTTTCCAAAAGGTGAGATTGTGGTCAAATGAAGGTCTATTGTCCATAAAAAAACACAAATACTTCAAAGGTGGCATTCAATCGTGCGGTCCACCTGATGGGAAGCGGTTACCGCAGCCTATGGACACCTGCAACGCCAGAGACGTAACACGTGCGCTGCCGACCCTGTAAAACTTTAGAATGCCCTGTTTGAAAGATCTCATACTATAACTCTATGGGGAAAACATAATACATAACTATTTCGCAAACCCTAAAAACTTTTTTCACTCATTCAAGTAATGACCGTGCCCAACGTTGCTTATGGGTATTTATGATGTATAATAAAAAAAAGATTAGTGTATTGTGTATATCAGTCATCTAGTACCCATAACACAAGCTCTGCTTAATTTAAGGCTAGATGACGCTGTGTGGATCCAAAAGTGGATTTTCTCTGTCTATATTCAAAAGTCAAAAATTCTTTATTTCCGTAAATACTGAAACACTTGGAAAAGGCCAAATTCTTAAAATTTAGTGTCTAACATTATTTATTTATTTATACTATCTATCACATACCATTCTCTTGTATTGCTTTTTTGCTTTTCGATTTTGTCGATTTTTTTGATTCCTTTGCAGTCTTGTTTCTCAAACTTTCTAAATCTATATCATCATCATCATCATCTGACATATCATTACAAATATCACTGGTCGGTTCTATATCATTGAAATTATAACTTGAATTATCACTTTGCGTATAATTTTCTTCATCTTTTAATTCTAAATTAGTTTCTAACTTATGATTTTCTGATATAATTATTGATTCTACTTTTACATGTTCTATATTGATTTCTTCTATACTGGTCGTATATTCGTTTACTTCTTTTGATGTACTCTGAAAAAGAATAAACACGAAATAAAGGTTCTGTTCGCCCAAAGCATTTTCAAATAAAGTGTACAAAACCAATGTTTCCTACAATATTCCCCTACAAAGAATGTGTCGAAGTTGTATAAAGCAGTAGCTAAATCCAATAAACATCGATATTTTCGATAACCATTATAGATAGATTAAGCGATGCATAAAAATAATCCTGTTATGTTATCAATTCAGTAACAATGTTTGCTAATGTCCTTGCCTTTTTTACGTCGCAGCGTCTATAGCGCCATCGATGCCGCGTTACTAACGCCGCGAATTGACACTTTAGTGTCCTCCGCGCGGACAGTCCGCGTAGAACTAAATACAGCCTTAACCCGACGTTTGTCGACTCCTCTCGCTCGCACGCGCACGCGAGCTACGGCTCGTGTGCGGGTGCAAGCGAGGGGTGCATGGCTTGATTTGGTCTAAAGAGATTCTAGGAGTTGAGCGGCAGAAAACAGTTAGTTTTGTTTTTAATGTTTACATTTTTAAATGTGAAGTGTAATAACAATTTAAATTTGGAATACCATAGAAACAAAAAAAAATTACAAAAAATATGAATATGTTGTAAAATTTGCGTAATCGATCGATCGAATTAGAAACATGTCGAGGGCCGCACAAATATTGCCCGCGGGCCGTACTTTGGACAGTCCTGTCATAATACATTATGGATCTGCAACTTGTTTTGCTAGAGGAGGAAGAAGATGATGATCTTTTACTCTCAACAGATGCCATTTTTATAAAAAATCAACGACATTAAGCGCGGCCGAGCGACTGACGCGGGCGTCTGACAAGGTCACAGCGGCAGGCGGCACTGACGTCGCGTTACTGTCGCTGCACTCGAATGATGTTCCCTAGAATTTCATACATCAACATCTATCTGTCTGTCGCTCAGTCGCGGCGCTATTAACGCTATAGATGCTCGCTTCCAAAGTATACCTTTCATACACGTCCACTGCTGGACATAGGCTTCCACCATACGACGCCACAAATAGTGTCCTGAGCCACCTCCATCCATCGACTCCCTGCGACCGCTACAATGTTGTCCGTCCATCGAGTGGATGGTCTCCCATGTAGGGGGAATTTGCTATAATCACCACGCTTGGCAGGCGGATTGAAATTCGCAGTGTTGGTGTTGAAAAATACTCAGAAGGAAGCTGCTGCCCTTCCTCTGGCAGGTTCCCTTAGTCGGCTCTTAAGACATCCAAGGGTTGAGTTGGAGGGGTCGATATTCGTACGCCGCGGCCCCACGGTCGTCTACCTTTAAGGTAATTTAAATCTACTATCTCTGTCTGTCTGTCACGTTTTCATGCTAAAACTACTGAACAGATTTAAATGAAATTTGGTACACATATGTATACTTTAGAGCCTTAGAAAGGACATAGGCTACTTTTTAATGCGAAAAAAGGTTGAAAGGTTGTATAGAAGTATCGTAATTTTTAAAGCTAAAAGCTTAGAATTTATTTTTTAGACTGTCAATTGGATATAAATATAATTTTTATTTAAACTTTCTAAAAATGTTAACCTCAAGGGGGTAAAATATCAAAGGGAATAGGGGATGAAAGTTTGTCTGAAAATAACACTGTCTCTATTCCACGCGAACGAAGTCGCGGGCACAGCTAGTAAATAAATAAATACCTTAACAATAGCTGGTTTCTTTACACTGGTCTTGGCACCACAGCAGCAGTTCTGCTTCAAACTTTCCAACCTTCTTGTCAACCTTCGAACCTGAGTCTGCAAAGTCTTGATCTTCATCCGCTGTTTGTCAATCTTACATTGCTTGAAGCGGAGCATGGCTTGAAGCTTGTTATCTGATGATTCATTGATTATATTTTCTACATCGTCTGTTAGTGTTTTTGTTGATGTCTAAAATTGTAAATACATGAAATATAGCAAAGCAAATATATTTATACTACACCTGCTCTGAAAGTTGCCTAGTCCTTTTCCAAATAAGATAGAAAGTAAGTCATTGCAGGCGTATAGGAATCCGGGAGGAAAAACTCTATGGAATTTTATTTCTCACTCGTTTTAGCGGGAGGGAAAAGTGTATGGAAATCTATTTCTAATGTGTTATTTTTTTTTTTAAATTCCTAACATATCAGCCGATAGCTATGGTTATTTTCATTATAGGTCAAACGACAAAAAGTTTTTACTCTCTTCCAATTTCCGAACAATATTTTGAAAAAAGAACCCAAGGGACAAAATTGTCTGGCTCTTCTAAATTTGATTTTGGTGTAGGCAATTTTATTAATGTTTTTGCTATTATAGTGCCTAAGCCTCACACTGGGATTAATTTCTTAGGAATTTTATTAATTCTACAGAATGTCGTCGAGTGATAGTCCACGGAAGATCAGCGCCATGGTATGATCTGCTCTACCATAGCACATGCTGAGTGGAGTTCGATTTTGTCAGTTTTTCTTTTTATTTAAGGTTAATTTGCTATACATTACTCATCTGTTCTGGCAAATAAAAATCTTTTTACTTTTTTACTTTTTGATAGTGAAAGTTTTATGACACCGCCAGAAATAAAAGATTTATTCTGCTTTTTATTTCCTCGAAGGTGTAGTATAAATTATATACATAATACCAAGTTACAACTGAACTTGTAATTTGGTATTAAGTTAATTTAATTTATGGATCGTATGTTATCTGAAATAAAATATATATATTTATTTATATGTCCTGAGGCGGGAATCAAACCCGCAATCTCCTGCGTCACGCGCGTAATCTAAGACATGCTTAGCTTAGGGACTATTCTAGACAATTCACACAGCATCATCGAGTGCTGTGTGAATTGTCTAGAATTATTTATATTTATTTATTTAACAACTACAACCAGTGATGACTTACGGATCCGAGACGTGGTCGCTCACTATAGGCCTTGTGCATATACTCAAAGTCACCCAGCGAGCTATGGAGAGAGCTATGCTCGGAGTTTCTCGGTCCGGAATACGGAAATCCGTAGAAGAACCAAAGTTACCGACACTTGGAATTAGCAGGTTGAAGTGGCGATGGGGGATTGGGGAGTAAAGGTTCTCGAGTGGCGACCGCGATGGAATGCGAAACGGGGTGTGGGAAGACCCACTCGATGGACCGACGACATCGTAGCGGTCGCAGGGAGTAGTTGGATAGAGGCGGCTCGGGACCGCTATTCGTGGCGTCGTTTGAGGGAGGCCTATGTTCAGCAGTTGACGGATACTGGCTGATGATGATGATTTAACAACTAGCTGTTCCCCGCGGTTTACCCGCTTTAAATTCAAATTTCCCATTTCTAGGGGGATAAAAAGTTCTTTATTCCTGTAAATCTCCCATGGGAATTTGATGTTTTACCAGGGAAAAAGGAGTATACTACTCTCCATCCTTTCAACTAACTCTATGCAAAAAATCAAGTCTATTGGTTGCTTAGTTAGAGCATCAAGGAAGGACAAACAAACACACTTTTGCATTTATAATATTAGTTAGGATATTAGTATGGTAGAAATACCTTAGTCTTCATGGGTTTAGCAGTTTCAGTTAAGTATTTATAACCGCCTTTGCCGATTACAAAATCAACCTCTTTGAAATGCTCTGAACAGATGGTGCTGCATTTAGTCGGTTGCCAGTCTCGTCTGCCAGTTGCATTGATCCATTGTGATTTCATGTTATCATTTTTGGGGAACCTAGAATATAGACAATATTAAACGATAATATACTATTTACATAGCAGTTTAGTTATTTTAAATACTTTTATTCATAACTAGCTGCTGCCCGCACCTTCGCCTGCGTTTTATCGGGATAAAAAATAGCCTATATGTTATTCCAGGTCCCAAACTATACCCATATCAAATTTCAGACTAATCAGTTTAGTAGTTTTTGTGTGAAAGAGTAACAAATATCGATACATCCATCCATACAAACTTTGACATTTATAATATTAGTAGGTTATGAAATAAGGTGCTATTGAAATGAGGATTGTTTATTGAAATTTATCTATGTTGAGCAGATGCTTTGAGATCCGACCCACATAAAGCTTGTTGGTTATTACTTATTCCCCAGTAAGTTGGTAAGCAGCTGTGGTAGTGCAGCTATGGTAAATCATCATCATGATCAGCCTTTATTAGTCCACAGCTGGACATAGGCCTCCCATAATGAGCGCCATAGCGCCCCGTTTTCAGCTTGCAGCATCCAGTATCTGTCTGTAGTCTTTCCTAGATCATTATCCCACTTCACTGGCGGGTCCTACACTATGTTAGTGGAGTCACGGTCTCTACTCAAGAACATATCCCAGTGGTTTGTGTAAAGTATATACCTAGTACCTACCTAGTCTTAGTAGATCCATGGTGGTTGCTAGGTAACGGAATATTATTGACAATATGAAGTACTGAAGAAAAATAGTGTTAAAAATATAAGGTTGGTATAACATTCTAGCTTGTTGTTTCCAAGGGTTTACATGGGAGTCTTCAAAAGGCACAACTCTCTAAAACTTAACAGTTTGCATCTTTGAGCCATGTTACGTATTCGTTACGAGTCCTATCTTTCAGAGAAACTCCGAGCATAGCTCCAATGGCTATGGAAAGAGCTATGGAAAATAATATAGATCAAACTGAACTAGCATATTCAGTTCACTGAGTGATGTCTGGTACGATATAGGAACGAAAATGGCTTACCGATGGTATGATATGCCACCGTTGCTAAGGTTCCGAATGTGACTCGCGTTTTTGCAGGATAAAATTGCACAGTAAGGCATTTTTCCGGTTGGGTAATATTCGCAAGACGTGTTATATACGCATCACAGCCGTTTGCTTGAACGAAGAAAGTTTTCATTCAATGTGGACAAAACATAGGAAAATAATAAATTTTCTTGTCTTACACTTATATGTATGTACACCAACCAACATTTTGTTTATTTATTTTATTTTCAATAGTCGAGGGCTATTTACACGTAACTAATGGATTGGTTATTTGCACGTTATTTGAACAGTTGTTGGTTGTTGTTGTCTCAGTGTCTATTTAGCACAAGATGGCGCTGGTTCATACGATGCGATTTTAGGATAAAAAAACTTGCGCCTACCAAATCTTACGACCAAGCTTACGACTGACGATGAAATAGCTACTATTTTTACAGAATTTGAACTTTAATGAACATTTCGAAGCTTTTGTTTTGTGTGACTTTGATCAGCTGGATGAAGAACTTTTGTTTAGATTGAAGAAAAATTACATGTGCTGAATATTCTTGATTCCAATTCGATGCAATCTACTTTTTTCTTCGATTAGGATTTGAAATTTTATGAATGGTTCGTAGGACGCCTACCTGATTTTTGAAATCATTTAAATTTGGGGATCTTCTGGGACCTATATTTTCAAATGACGTTTATCCCTCCGATGCAATTCATTAATAATTACACGATAAATATTTCCTAAATCTTATTTTTGCAGGTAAAGAAAATAAATGAGTAATCATGAGTCAGCCAACTGGTTCCAACACAGGCCGAGAGAGCCCCAGCATTCTCTCAGAACCCGAGAGCCCTGACCCTGAAAGCCCCACAGAGAATCCTGAGCTAAGACTAGCTCGCGATCCACCGCCATCACCTGTTCTCCAAATGTCTTATCGGCTCGGTTATCAAGGAAGCCACCCATCAGTGAGTTACCAATCTCAAACTTACACAGAACCATCCATTCTGAACAACATCAGTAGCTTTACTACTATTACCACTGTTGCACCCAGTTCCTTGGAAGACTCCAACCAATCATCTATTTCAATACCTGAACGCAACAACTGTGATGAGCCACCAGCTAAAATGCGTAAAATCTCATCTCAAAGCGAAGATATCGATGGAGAGACTTGTCCTATATGTTTAGACTCCTGGGGTAATTCTGGAGACCACAGACTGGTAGCCCTTAAATGTGGCCACCTGTTCGGCTCTCAATGTATCCAGAGATGGCTCAAAGCTAAGGCAATCAAAGATCGAGCTTGTCCAACCTGTAAAAGTAGAGCCAACATCAAAGACATAAGGCATATTTATGCGCGTAGACTAGTGGCAACTGATACATCACAAATAACTATGCTTCAAAAGCAAATAGACACACTTTCTGCTGAGAAAAGTAGAACAGAACTAGAGCTTCAGAAGTCCAAAATCGCTTATAAAGCATGCACAATGCAGTTGGAGGTTCTTCGTGGCCTCATGAAGTCACAAGTCAAAGAACCACCAGCAAGGAAGACATGGAGGTTTGCACTCGAGAAGAACTTAGAAATCAGCAAAGATGGAGGCTGTAGAGTCTTAACTTACAATTGTCGGACTTATGAGTTGTATGTAACACAAAAAAGTGTGAATTACCTATTTCCTGGCTACGGGATAAGGAAAATCAACTGTGTTGATTTTAGCTTAGGACATTTTGCTCATTTGCACCCGAAACCTATCCGTGACATAACTTATTCACAGCCCAGAGATCTCCTACTAAGTGTGGCTTTAGATAGCACAGCCAGGATTGTTGAGAGAGGATTTTCTAGTGTAGTTGTCAATGCTGGAATGCCACTATGGTCATGCTCCTGGGACTACCTACGGAGTAATGAGTTCTACGTTGGAGGTGTAGGTGGCGTCATCCACCAATACGATGTAAGGAATCCCTCTACCTACCTTAACCTGCTATCTGCACCTGGTGACATGTCCCCCGTTGTCTCTCTTTGTTCTACGGAGTTCGGTCTTCTGTCTTGTCAGTTAAATTCCTGCTGGTTGTGGTCAGCGAATAACAGGCAATGGGAACCTAGGGTCATGCCAGTAGATGGACCTTTCATGTCCATGTGCTATGATAACGAAAGTCACAGAACAGTTATATCAAGCCGACCAAACGGACACGAGAAAGCTAAACTCACTGTCTGCAAGCTTAGAGCAAGTGTGCCAAACGGTGACGTTATCTCTGATGTAGAGGATACTTTCACAGGCTCTGCTAGGGCTTCGCTGATGTCTAGAGTTAATATAGTTAAAATACCGGGCGCTACTTGGGTCGCGGCCCATTCGGAGAGCGATTCCTCCACTATCCTACATGGCTTGGATGGCACCAGAACTATGTCTCTGCCATCGACTTTACCCTCTCTAGATATAGGATGCGTGGAACTTAACGGAACTAATATCCTAGCAGCGCTATCAGAGACTAGGCTCAGATTATACAAAGCTGTTACAACCTGACAAAACACAAATTACTGAGCGAAAAAAACCGCGATGAATTGCGATTTCGAGTCGCATACATCGACTATTAAATCACGTCATATAAACTGAACAAGTATAACATAACTATGTACTCAAAAACGGCGATTTTTTCATATTTTATAATTTCATATCGTGGTGGCGAGCGAAGCAAGCCGCAAAATGTCTGCCTTAACGTAAGAGAGTTTTTCACTTACATCCATTAACTTAGGCAGGTGTTCTTCAAAATATAATGTTTTTCACAGAATTTTTCATGCATCTTACGTCAAAGTTAACCGAGGAAACTGTTTATTGTCCTATTTCGTTTTGGTGAACACCAGGCCTTAATACGTTATACATAATTAAGTTATTCATAATTATAGATGCCATTGTTAAAGACTGATGCATATTGATATGCGCTCTTAGAGCCGGCTTCCATAATAGCTATGTGTGAAAATAACTTTCATGGTGTCAAACAAAATAACTTCATTACAAAGGTAGAAACAGACTGACCTCACGCCACGCAATATGTGCATTATTATGAGCGTGCATGCTATGCTTTTTATTATGAGCTCTGGATATAGAATTTGTATGAAAAATATGCCATAGAAACACAACGTACGCCATCTAATGTTTCCACCATGTGGTTTGGTTTTAACAGTCGAGAATTCTTTTGGTTTGTTTTTACTCATCTCCTTCCTTTCATGCCTTTGTATGGGGTTTATGTAGTGAAGGATTTTGGCATGCTATGTTTTTGATAAGAATTTATGTAGTGAATGAATTTGCATGCGATATTTTTCATATTAGAAGGAAGACAATTTATTATTATCTGTCATTAAGTATTGTCTCGTTATTGTAATGTATACGACTGATGTGGCACGGCGTGGCGGGCCAAGGTCCGCCTGCGACGCAGGCTTGGTTGCGGGCTCGATTCCCGCTTCTGAATAAATGCTTGTACGATCTGCAAATATTTGTTCCGGGTGTCCTGGGTGTTTTCTATGTATAGTAAAAAATATGTGCCCTTATACTATAATGTATTAAGTATATCAGTCATCTAGTTCCCATAATACCTACAAGCTACCAGTTCGGTGTTTAGGTGTGTAGACTGCAAAAAAGTCACTCCTCGTAGAAGAGTCGAAAAAATGAATCTTGCAAAATATCAACCATAACTGAACTGTATTGTTATGTATGGTCTGTTCTGTTTTGTAAGTGGTCTTGAAACTGAACCCCAGTGATGATAATGATGATTCAAAAATAAATTTCCTCTTATTAAAAAAAAATCGCACAGCCAAATCATGCGATTTCCTCGTGCGATTATACATAGAACAATATAAAAATACACATATCCTGACCTCTTTATTATTGACAATGTGTCAGGGTGGCCACGAGTCCGGCTCATGAAAATTTCTAGTAAAGGAAGGCGTTATAAAATTACGAAATTTTCTTTTTACCAGCTGGCTATCGCATTTAAAGAGCAGTGAAAATCGCGTCGTCGTTTGGTGATGCGATATTTTTTACCAATTTGTTATAAACCCTTATTGCTGTCGATTGTATCTACAGACGTTTTATTAAATCTAAATCTAAATCTGTGATGTGCGGGCGTATATTAACGCAGTGTTTTGTAAATAAATGATAACTTTATAATGTGATGTTATTTTTAGCTGATTTAGTTGATAAATTAAATACATTTCAATTGATAATGTTTTTATTCATGAAACTGTATAAATATTTTTACATGATCATTGTCAGTCTTAATATCTATCGCGTACAAATGATATAACCGTATTATAACTATTGGATGACTAGTGATGTATTATGTTTAAAATATTTAACACTAGTATCCCAACAAATAACTATATTTAGGGACTTAAATTACTGAGATTTAAAATTTTCCTTAAGTTACGTAAAGTATATTCTGTATAATAGTTGAATATTGCTTCGTGAGGTAACCATATATGAATTAAAAGAAAGATACGTAGAGGTTAAAGGTACGTATGAACAACAAAATATCTGAAAACATCCTGTTCAAAGACAGATTTTGAACATTTCACCACACATCATTATTTTACAAATTTCAATTTTTTTTTGTGTGATGTACCGTGTGACTAATCTATCTTTCTACTTAGTTAGAATATTATTTAACATAAGCTAGGTACAGTGACGTTCATCTAACTTGACAGGAATGTGAAGTTTAAAGTCAATTTTTATTATGAACACAGATATTTTTATAGTAATATCTTTCGTTAAAATTAAGACATAGAACTATTCTATATAAAAACAACATTTAATATAAATAGAAAACAAAACAGTATTATTGTGTGATAGATTACGTTTAATTGTGGTGTTCAGGTCGTTTTCAGAATAAAAATAAACGTATATACAAATATATTATAATATTATGTATATCAGTCATCTAGTACCAATAACACAAGCTCTGCTTAGTTTGGGGCTAGATAATGCTGTGTGAATTATCTAGTATTATTTATTAATTATTATTAATTACGAGACTTGGGACCCGTCACGGGGGTTAATATTCTAGAATTCAATAGACAAATCATTAATTGCATTCTATAAATGTACAAAGGTGTTTAAAATTTAGGTATTTATCACTATAGATCCGGCTGGGCACATGATAATATGTACGGAAAGAAAACGTCACTGTTCATAAACGAATTATTAAACAAGTAACCTAATATCAAATTATTGAAAAATATTGCTTGACATACTTTGAGAATAACACCACCACCTTGCTAGCTCATTTAGTGAAACAAAGATGGCGCTACTTAGCCGCACAAACGTGCGATGCGTTTTTATTTGCGTCAAAAACATTGTCTCTAAACGCATTGCAAGTTCTTGCAATGGCTTGAGGCACATTTGTTGTAAATCTTAGAATATTACTTTCTTCTAACTTAGAAATATAATCGACTGCACGCATAAAAATACACAAAAAAACCCTCCTTGCGCAGTCAGAGTAATAAAATTGAGACTCGCGTTGTCGGTGTGACTCGACTATGGTAGTAAATCTATACTTATTTATAGACTTAAAAAAAAAGTTCAAAGAGAACTTGAATAATATTAACCTATTACCGATTGGCCTTACCCTTATATTAATATTTTAGGCTAAGGCCAGACCGCAAGTGGCACGCTTAGTGGCAATAAGTTAGCAGATGGCTTAGATTAGACTAGCAGACTGGTGTCCTTAGGAGCGTCCACACAATTATCAAACTTAACATAACAAAAACAATCACCCACTCTATGCCAGACATACAGGTACAATATTATTTTTAAGTTATTTTTGTTTAGTGTATACCTAGCTGTAATAATATTTTTTTTATATTTAACGCACAAAGTGGATCCAGTAATACCTACAGGTTCTTGTGAACCTAAAACAGGCACCTAAAACGCAGTCTCACAATGTTACCTATAATATATATGTGTATTATACTACTTGCACCAATGTATACTAGCAATAAGCTGCTTTGTGAGAGAAAATAAATGTATTTGAAATTACTCATCCTAGTGAACCAAAACAAGGCACCCTACGTGCACGGCCACACTGCTCGCTGAGTGGGTCGCTTGGCGCCATAGTAGCCTAGCAGGAGCGGTGTGGCCGTGCACATAACGTGCTTTGTGTTAGTTCACTAGGATGAGTCATCGAAGCGATCAGCTAACCTCTTGCCACTAAGCGTGCCACCTGCGGTCTGGCCTTAAATATATCAGTTATATAAAAGATATAATTAAACATACTCATGTATTGGCTCATAATATAAGTACAAATGCATTGATAAAGGCCTGTTCAAACCTACGTGGTATTCGCTACCCAGCGATAGCGGTAGGTAAGTTTCGCTCGGGGCTTAGCGCAGTCCGCGGTATACCGCCGAGTATAGGTAGGTTAGTGACAAGAAGATTCATTGGACACCCAGAAAAAAAACTTGTGTTGAGGGATACCCACTCTCATTTGGCTGCGCTCTGGGTAGGAAATACTGCGTCGGTCAGATTTTTTAAACTTAACAAGTTGGCTGTTCCGTCTATTTTGAAAAATGCTAGTTCACACGTCACTAACAGTAAATGCTTAATGATTCTGCCAATTTTGAACAATTTTGCCAATATGGACCAGTTGCGCTATCTGTAGATTGTTTGCAACAGTCTGCAGTTAGCTCAATTGTAAATATTAGTTTAATTTGTTTATATAATTTGATTGTTATTTTCTTTGTAACCATACAGCACAATAAAATTGAAACACGGCTTAATTGCGTTTGGGAAATGCATGTAATGCACGAACGTCACAGCCAGACCAATAATGCATAACATTTATTGTAATGAACGGACAGTTCACGTGTTAAAAATATATAATCTAGACAATAAGAACCCGGGTATAACGTTAAGAGATTCTTTTATGAAGAAATAAGTTATCGTATCGCTGAAAAGTGATTTTATAGTTATATTATATTATAGTTATATTCCTGTACCTTTTTGTTATGTCTCAAGTTCTGGACTTAATCGATTACATTTATTTTAACTATAGGTATATGTACGTCTCGTCACAGTTTAATAGCTCTCGGCGAAAATGGAGGGGGGTTCTGCGCAGGTCTAAAACGGTGTAAAAATCTAGAAATTGACTTCTGCGCATCAAGGTCAGCGCTATTAAACCATGACGCGACCTGCACATATCTCACAAGTTTAAACATAAATCGGCACAGTTTGTCATCATCATCTTATCAGCCCATACACGTCCACAGCTGGACATAGGCCTCCCCCATACGACGCCACAAATAGCGCCACAGTTTGTACTTGACATAATTTAAATAAATACTGCAGTAAAATTTTTACTGTGAGAATTTACGGAAATGGAGAATATGGAGCTTATTAGCCTTGTATGTTTTTTTTTTTTTATAAAATGCTAATTTCCTGAACCTCTAAATCTCGTTCAAAATATAATTCTAAACGTCCTTCTGGTCTTACGCTACAGCATTAAGGCATAGCGCGATATATTTCTACAGGGACGAGGGAATTTTCTATACAAATTTTTGAGTGACCGCACACGAAACTATAATTTATATTTCTATGAAATCACCAAGCTATACTGTCTGACTTGTCTAATTGCTTATTTTGTAAGCCTAAAGAAATAAAGTTATTGATTCTGATTCTGTAATTTCTCGTATTGCTTGCTTTATAGCACGGTATATTACTATATATTATTCTACGCATGTGATGGGCTTAATTTTATTGCTTATCAAGTGTCTGATTATTCTAAAATTCTCTAAATCAAAAGATCAACATACATATTTTGAGTTGTGCTAGGCCTTATAATTTTTCACTATAGCAACATTAACCAATTTTCCATCGTCGTTGTGTACCACATTCAACGTCTCTGGTAGATTTTTTGCTAGCTTACCATTATTGCAAACTGCATCCAAACCTCCTGGCAAATTTTTAATTGCTAGTTGTACTTCATCATTCAAACCTGGTTCATTATTATCTTTATTAACCCCACAGAGATTCCTAGCCAGGTTACCATTTAACGCGCCTGTTTCATTGATCCCAAGTTTTCCATCATGGACGAAAACCTTATTCAATTGACCTGTGAGATTCTTTTTCGCTTCATTTGTAACTTTTATTAATCTGAGATCCTCGACTGTCACGTCTCTTGGGAGGAAGTAGCACAGCCTATACCAAAACCTCGTGTCCTTCTCTCCGATCCATGTATTAAGATTGAGATAGGAACGCACTGTTTCTGAAATATCTTCGCTCTTCGGATCTACATCTGTTCTCAGTATAACCACTGCTCTTATGCGTTGATCTACTTCTGTTTGTTTGTAAGCAGCTCTCATTTCTTCTAGACACCACGGAGATTTGAAATAGGCTTCCGAAGCAACGATAACTGTTCGCCTAGCATCAGCTACAGCTCTATATATTTGTGTCATTATGTCATAACCAGGTATAAAGTCTCTCGTGTGAACGCAGACGCTATATTTCGCATCCAGGAAAGGTAACAGCTTATTTACCACGTAATCTTCGTCCTCATGGCAATATGAAAGAAAGATGTCATATTTCTTGCTAGCGTCTAAAGCCTTTTCATAATTGAAAAGACCGAACGTCCATCCTTGATTGTACAGCCAAATTCTTATTTCTAGCTGGTATTTGTATGCTAAAATTACGAGTACAGCCAGTACAAGACCTATTATAGCGATTGTAATTCCGACGACAAAAGAGAAGAATACATCACACAAGTGTGGTACTTGAATCTTTCCTACAAGGATGCCATCTTGGCACGCTAGGCTTGAGTAATCATATATCTTATATTGATATAACTGTAGGTTATCAATGTCAGATTTACCGGCACATGTACATTTGAACGGGTTATGGTTTAAATTGAATGTTAAGTTACGAGATAGCAACTCGAGTGGTACTCTTTCTAGTTTGTTATTAGTCAAATCGACATACCTGATATGTTCTGGTATATTTGGAATAGTTTCCAAAGCTAGGTTAGTTAAGCTAAGATTGGTTACAAAATTGGGTATATTTTCGAGTTTGTCTAATGTTTTTAGTTCTAGAAGCATATTGTATTTTGTTGGGACTTCCTGGTCAATGAAATAATAGTCTGTTATATTATTAGGATCTGGAAGATTGGTTACCACCCCATCGCAGATACATTCTGTCATATTTTTAGAGGGACGAGCGAGACACTCGCATTTATCTGGCGTATCTGGCAAAATGCAAGTCAAGTTATCTAAAGAAGCATGATCTCTTCCTTCTGCAATCGATAAAAGTGGAACTCCTTCTAATGACTTGGGTACGCTGCAAATTGCATCAGTAATGTCGTATTGGAGATTTTTCAACTCTCTAAGCATCTTAAAGTTTGTACAGTCACAATTATAAGGGTTGTTGCCGAGTAGAAGGGTGACTTCTGGTATACCTTGTTCTATCCTAGGTTGTAAACTTGTTATTTGATTGTAGCGTAGGTCGATATTTCCGTTGCCTAGGAATTGGATGTCTTTCCACTGAAAAAAAAAGAAAAAATACAATTTATTTTATGCAATAAGGCAAGGCGTTACGCTAAGTATAGCGTATTATGTGCGTTAATTTGTTTTGGTAATAAAGAAATTAACGCCCATAACGCCTTATTTGCGTTATAATTAGCGTAAGACGGTATCCACGCTAAAATTAGCGCTAATAATTGAGATAACGTGCGTTACGTTACGCGTTATGTTCTATGGTTAGCCTGCAGCTCTTTTATTGGTGAAGCCACTGAACGAACTTGGCGAGTTTTATATATATGTCTTGGTTAGATAGTAAGTTGCTTACCGTTAGTGCTTGAATTTTGTTTTGTGACAGATTCAGCTTCTGCAGTCGTGTCATAACAACCATGAAGTCGTCACATATGCTCGTCAGGTTGTTGTGGCTTAAATCTAGTGTTTCTAGCTCTTGTAGGGTCTTTAGCGGCGAGTCCCACACTAAAACAACGTGTTAATATCAGTTATCAACATCCCTATAAATAGCCGCATCAGTATATATTTACAATCAGTGCGCTTTGCGTAAATTTATTTATTTATACAGTTGTTTCATGTGTTACATCGAGTTCTTAAATATGTAATACTGAGATCATGACTTGAACCCCGTTGGGGCTCTACAACATAAGCTTATATTTCAATAATTACCTACTTAGAAAAGACGAGACTTAAATAAACTAAAATGTTAAACTTGTTTTATCTAAACATTTTCAATAAGAATAAGAGCCTGTATTTTAGCTACAAATAAAGATTTTAAATCTTTATTTGTAGCTAAAATACAGGCTAGTTTGCTACAGTTATTTTTACTACGAACACCATTACAATAATAAATAAGTATGTAGGTACTTAAATTAAGAACTTAAAGACGACTATACACTAATTAGACTTAGTACCTAGATCATGAAACTTAAAGCTCCAAAATGGCGACTGACTCAGCATATGTCGTAATAGCCGTAGGCTACCACAACGCTGGTCTTCCATCGAAACCATGTTGCTGGCGTCACGTACGAGACGAGACACAACATAAAAATAAAACAAGAAATAGCAAATTCATCAATAGATTTAAAATAGCTAGTAATACCGGTAATAAATAAACGAAATAATTACAGTTTTTCTTATGAATACATCAGGAAAAGAAAAAAATTATATATAAACAAGAAACAGCAAATTCATCAACAGACTTAAAATAGCTAGTAATACCAATGGGTTTTAGATCGTGCCAGGTCACGATACACACATACGGTCGAGAAAAGCTTTCAAATAAATGTTATAAGTAGAGCTAACGAGAGAGGAACATTTTTTTAAATAAGTATTCAAAAAACTGTTGTTTAAAAACAAGATTTTATATTATCTAGGACAAAACTTCGGAAATCCGACGAACCCAAACTCGACGAGGTTAAGTCGTTTTGTTCAGTTCCTATGGCACCTTCGGTCTCCATCATCAGACCAGCTCGATGGTACCATTTAATTGTACTGTCACCGAACTTACTTAGGTATGTCCAATTTTTCACTGAATTTCACTAGAACACTAGTTATCCTCAACTGATTGAAGATCTAAAATTTTGTTGGAAGATTTATCCCACACAAACCAAGAGGGCAAGAATAATACAATTTTGTAATACATAATAACATAATGTTTGGTTTGTATTCAACTAAAGCTTGTAGCACGTCTGGAAAGCACCGCTGCAGCACAACACAAAGATTCAACACTAAGCATTCGGATATAGGTTTTAGCACGGAACATTTTGATGAATTTTATATTAACGGCACAGAATACTTACAATTAACATTTTCAATAATTTTTCCATTCATAGTAGCATTACTGATGACCCGGCATTCAAAGTTAAGCTCGTTGTATGAAAGGTCCAAGTTCTTCAATGATGAAGCGCCTATGAAGACCTGGTCCGAGAGATATTTGAGGTCGTTTCTCGCCAAGTTTAGTGATTCCAGAGAGATTTTGGAGAACGGACCGCTGGAAATGAAATAATAAGCTTTTTTAGGTTAAGTAAATTTACCAGGGGCAGACCTTTGCTCACCAGCGGGACACCAATGGGTAATTGTAATTGGAGGGTATCGTTTTGTTATTTGACAAGGGAACCCTAATAAAGATACCTCTTACCTATCGCGAATACAGAAAAATAGACCAGCAGCCCAACCATATCATGTTAATATAAGCGCGTGCAGGCGATAACTAACTACACGCGCAACTCAACGGTACGTTTTCGCATCTAAGAACCTTTCTTGGCACAATCAATGCCTTACAATGATAAGCACCGTTTATTGTTAAAATTTGATTTGTCTAACAGCTGTTTTATAAGTTAAATCGAAAGTAAACGCGAAGTTTCTTTTTCGTGTTCGTGCAAAACCAACTCTTATGTCGCTTGCATAAGATTAGCGTTTGCACGAAAAATAATCAGAAACTTCGATTTCGTTTTTAGGAGTACGGGCCCTGATTACATGCGATTAACTTTGTTACCGCATACCCGCGTGCCGCGCGTAAGTACGCGCGCTACTCGCGCTTATATTAACACGCTATGGTTGGGCTGCAGCTTAACTCAGCCCAGAAGGCTAACCAATAACCATAAAATTTAACGTATAACGTAAAGTACGCTATCCTGCTATTTGCGCTAATTTAAGCGTGAATAACATGTTATGCCCGTTAATTTATTTTGGTCTTATAGAAATTA
This sequence comes from Eupithecia insigniata, assembly GCA_947859395.1. Lineage (NCBI taxonomy): Eukaryota > Metazoa > Arthropoda > Insecta > Lepidoptera > Geometridae > Eupithecia > Eupithecia insigniata. Next base: position 7,011,313 of record OX402020.1, read on the forward strand.
ACGCCCATGACGCGTTATTCCTGCTATAATTACCGTAACGCGTTATTTTCGCTAAAATTAATGCAAATAACAGGGATAAAGTGCGTCACGTTACGCGTTATGTTCTATGGTTAGCCTGCAGCATTTGCAGTGGGATAATCCGAAGAGACATGCCGCAGGTAGAACGAGTTGAACGAGCATTTGCGTCATGGGCAATGAAAGTGTTAGTAGGTGCGCTGCCCAGTACACCATGGGCACTCAATGCGTTAAATCTGCAAGGACTAGAGTAGGTATTAGCTACAAGCAAAGGTTGCGAGTAGAAATCCCGTTGGAAATATATACATAAAACAGTTTTTACTTACTCGTAAATGGAGCTGGTATTTGCTATCTGGCCCTGTAGCTTGTTCTTAGATATAGACAGCACCTTAAGGTTCACCAAGTCTTCGAAAATGTTTTCAGGCAACAATCTGAGGAATAAGGATCAGATAGATAAAATATTTATTTATCTCTAAGTAGGTAGGTAAATGGATGGACCGAGGACATCGTAGCAGTCGCAGGGAGTCGATGGATGGAGGCGGCTAGGGACCGCTATTTATGGCGTCGTATGAGGGAGGCCTATGTCCAGCAGTGGACGTGTATAGGCTGATATGATGATGATGAGGTAGATACTTTAATTACTTATAATTGATTTACGTAAGATAATGGACTCCCAACACAAAATCACAACGCTCTAAGCTCGACGCTCTCTATCGCTCGTCTCGAGATTTAGGGAATAAAGACATTTTTAACCGAATTAAAAAAAGGAGGAGGTTCTTTGTTCAGCGGTATAATGTTTGTTCGTCGATAACAGATTTGTATAAAGTGATTGAAAGGGATCATACTTTATACAAAAGACGATTATCCTTACTAATTAATATCACAATATTATAAATGCGAAAGTAACTCTGTCTGTCTGTCACGTTTTCACGCAAAAACTACTGAACCGATTTAAATGACATTTGGTACACAGATACTTTAAAGCCTGAGAAAGGACATGGGGTACTTTTAAATGCGAAAAAAAGGGTTGTATGTGGTTGAAAGAGGGGTTGAAAGGTTGTATAGAAGTTTCGTCATTTTTAAAGCTAAAAACTATATAAATAAGAATGTCATTTAAAGTTTCTACAAATTTTACCCTCAAGGTAGTAAAATATCAAAGGGAATAGGGGATGAAGTATGAAAGTCACACTGTCACTATTCCACGCGGACGAAGTCGCGGGTACAGCTAGTTGTGTATAAAGAATGATCCCATAAACATTTATTCTCGAAATGTAATAAGTAGGTATATTTTGTTATTGAAACTGTGTACAAAAGATCTTGTTAAAGTAGCTGGAACAACAGTTTGTCCATTGATTATGTATGTACAGTCAGCGTCAAATTGATATGAGCGTCTAGAGTAGTCAAAATGATCTGAAAAACATATAAGCAATTTGATATACGCAGTTCGAATCATCATATTGTTGTAAGCACCCAAGGTGTTCAAAATATCTTACTAGGTACTTATTGTTTCATATTTATATGAGCAGTCAGGGTGTTCAAAATTATCTAAGCAAACAAAGCTCTCCTCAACTCCTAATTTTGTCGTACTCACCTCAACTCATAGTCATTTTCTTCCACCTACTTTCGTCGCACTCACCTCAACTCAAAGTCATTTTCTTCCACCTAATTTCGTCGCACTCACGTCAACTCATAGTCATTTTCTTCCACCTACTTTCGTCGCACTTACCTCAACTAATAGTCATTTTCTTCCACCTAATTTCGTCGCACTCACCTCAACTCATAGTCATTTTCTTCCACCTACTTTCGTCGCACTCACCTCAAATCATAGTCATTTTCTTCCACCTACTTTCGTCGCACTCATCTCAACTCAGTCATTTTCTTCCACCAAATTTTGTCGCACTCACCTCAACTCATAGTCATTTTCTTCCACCTACTTTCGTCGCACTCACCTCATCTCAAAGTCATTTTCTTCCACCTAATTTTGTCGCACTCACCTCAACTCATAGTCATTTTCTTGCACCTACTTTCGTCGCACTCAACTCATAGTCATTTTCTTCCACCTAATTTCGTCGCACTCACCTCAACTCATAGTCATTTTCTTCCACCTACTTTCGTCGCACTCACCTCAACTCAAAGTCATTTTCTTCCACCAAATTTTGTCGCACTGACCTCAACTCATAGTCATTTTCTTCCACCTACTTCCGTCGCACTCACCTCAACTCAAAGTCATTTTCTTCCACCTAATTTTGTCGCACTCACCTCAACTCATAGTCATTTTCTTCCACCTACTTTCGTCGCACTCACCTCAACTCAAAGTCATTTTCTTCCACCTAATTTCGTCGCACTCACCTCAACTCATAGTCATTTTCTTCCACCTACTTTCGTCGCACTTACCTCAACTAATAGTCATTTTCTTCCACCTAATTTCGTCGCACTCACCTCAACTCATAGTCATTTTCTTCCACCTACTTTCGTCGCACTCACCTCAAATCATAGTCATTTTCTTCCACCTACTTTCGTCGCACTCACCTCAAATCATAGTCATTTTCTTCCACCTACTTTCGTCGTACTCACCTCAACTCATTGTCATCGAGTTTTAGATGTTCCAGAGCTTTGGCCCCTTTGAACAGGTCCATCGGCAACACTTGGAGTCCAGCTGTGGAGAGGTCGCAATACTTGAGGGAGGATAAACCTGATAGAGATTGTTCTTCTAGCGAGAGGTGATCTGATTCGTTGTACATGGATATCTCGAGCTGGAATAAAAGTGATATAATAAATTAACCCTTAGCGGCCACACCTCAGCCAGGCCACATAGCGGCCACACGGGGTAGCTCATTACCCCACGCTGAAAAACTTAGTTGTACTAGACATTATGGGTGTTTTAAGACTTCTAACCGATTGTTCCATGATTGCTGAAGAGTTATTCAACATTTCCAATTATTTTTATTTCTTAATTTATAAATGGCGTTCTAAAAACTGCTCAGAAATGAGAAAATCATGAAAATTGCTATTTTCTGAAAAAAAAAAATTACACCCGTAATTTTAGCCCATTAAGGCAAAAATATTAAGATTGTACTCACAACCTATACCACATCAAAATAACAGTATCCGCCAATCATTCAAAATGTATTTTTTTTTACAATATTACTGGAGGGAATAATGATAAAAATTACAAGTCATAAAATTTGATATTTTTGTGTCGCTTCTAAATGCATACCTATTTACGTACTTACAGAAAACTGGAAAAAATTGCCTGGGGTATCTAGTCACCCCGTGTCGGCCACACGGGTTAAAGAAGCTGAGAAGGGTGCTATGGTGCTCATTAAGGAAGGCTTATGTTCAGCAGTTGACTGTATAGGCGACTCATACGTCACATGACCTCGTGGCGCAATTGGTAGCGCATCCCGTACTGAGGGAGGGTTGCGGGTTCAAGCCCCGTCAAAATCGAAAGTTTTGACATTTTGTTTAATATTTTTTTGAAACTACTTGAAACCCCCAGTGTGAGACTTACGCAATATAATAGCAAAAAGCTTAATATAGGCTGATTATAGAATAGATTTTTCGCCCCTGAGAGGAATCAAGAGGGAAAACTGGAATAGATTTTTTGTCGATTCCATTTTTCGGGGGATCTTCAGGGCCCATACTCGTAAAAACGAAATCGAAGTTTCTGATTATTTTTCGTGCAAGCGCTAATCTTATGCAAGCAACATAAGAGTTGGTTTTGCACGAAAATGAAAAAGAAACTTCGATTTTCCGAGTAGGCCCCCTGGTTAGGGCTGCCATACGTCTGGAATTTTCCGGACATGTCTTGTATCATAAGCCTTTGTCCGGAATAAGGGGGGAATTCTAAACCGTCCGGTATTTCTACAAATGAAGTACAAAGTGATATAAAAAATTAAATAAATTTATTACAAATCAAGGTAACAATCAATATTATTGTGTTTTTGATATTTAACGCTCCCAGAAATATTGTTCAACAATCCCGAATCATTAATCAAAATCGTAATATTGACGACCGATGTGGCGCGGCGAAGGTCCGCCTGCGATGCAGGAGCTTGCGGGTTCGATTCCCGCCTTGGGACAAATGTTTGTAGGTACGATCTGCAAATATTTGTCTCGGGTGTTCTGGGTGTTTTATATGCAATTAAGTAGAGTAAAAAATATCTATCTATGTCTTACGTATACCTACCTATTGTATTATGTACATAATTATATCAATCACCTAGTGCCCATAACACAAGCTCTGCTTAGCTTGAGGTTAGATGATGCTGTGTGAATTATCCAGCATTATTTATTTATGAAATTTTTCAACTAAGGTTGTGTTCATTCATACCGATTCCAGTTTCGTCAGTCCACTCAAGGTACCCTTCTTAAGCTGCAGTCCAGCTCTGTTCCGTTTCATGTAAAGCATTTTGAGGTTAGTATTATGGGCGAACGCGCCAGGGGGAAGATCCTTAATCGGATTGTCTTGAAGAACAAATTCCTCGATCAATGGTAGACCTAGAACATCATTATGCATTATATTCATTTATAACCGACTATAGAAGGAGGTTCTCAATCCGACTGTTTTTTTTTGTATGTTTGTTACGCGATATATCCGCCAATTATGGACCGATTTTGAAAATTCTTTCACTATTGTATAGAAAATGATCCCGAGGTGGTCCCATAACTTTTTGAAATTCATTCCCAGGGGATTAGTATTTAACCTGCAAAATAGTATAAAATGATGGACCGACGACATCGTAGAGGTCGCAGGGAGTCGATGGATGGAGGCGGCTCAGGACCGCTATTTGTGGCGTCGTACGGGGAGGCCTATATCCAGCAGTGGACGTGTATGGGCTGACGATGATGATTATGATGATGATGATAGTATAAAAGTAAGGAATTCGAAGCAGATTATTACCATTATTCAGGAATTAGAAATTGGTTTATAATTTTGTAAAACACGCCGCTTCGTTGAAATTTTGTATGGAGGGTGGTCCTAATAGGTATAATTTTTTTTTTTCAAAATCTCGGCACACGGTGTTAGTGGTACATATTTATTTATTTGGATAAAGGGCACTTTACAAATAAAAAAATATTTCATAAAATAATATCCTAAAGTGTCACATTTCTGAGATATTCACAGATGAAAATAACTATTCTGTAATGTTTTTATTCATATGTGAATATCTCTACAACCTGATGCTTCAGTATATTGGTAGGTATATAATTTTTTGTGAATACTTTTATGCAACAATTATCAGTGCAGTGAATGCCATAATACAACAATTACCAGTGCAGTGAATGATATAATGCAACAATTACCAGTGCATTGAATGCTATAATGCAACAATTACCAGTGCATTGAATGCTATAATGCAATAATTACCAGTGCATTTAATGCTATAATGCAACAATTACCAGTTTAGTGAATGATATACGTAATGCAAAAATTACCAGTGCAGTGAATGATATAATGCAACAATAATTACAAGTGCAGTGAATTCCATAATGCAATAAATTACCAGGGCAGAGAATACTATAATGCAACAATTACCAGTGCATTAAATGCTATGATGCAACAATTACCAACCTTTAAAAGCATCCTTGTCCACAGTGGTAATTTCATTATTAAACAGAGATAAATTGATCAATCTCTGGAGCCCCTCAAAGGAACCAGGCTGGAGCTCTGTCAACTTTGCTCTGGATATCTCTAGATACGTTATGTTCAATCCGACGAGCTCTGAAAACGCTTGAGCGGGTATGCTAGTAATGCTGCTTCCACTAATACGGATTTCTTGAAGCGCGAATAGTTCCTTGAACGCTTCTGTAGGTATTCTGGTGATAGCATCTGGAAACATGTAGGTACGTATTAAATAAAACCAGCCAAGTCGACTCATGATCGGAGGGTTCCGTACATAATTATAGCACAAGGAAACAAATAAAAAAAGATTTTTAAATCAAAAAAGCAAATAGCCTACATCACTCTGTCATCCATCAAAGTAAAGACCGTGCCCCATGACGTCAGTACATCGAGGATAACAACGGGGTCTAGTTCTAACCATAAATGTAATTAGGAATATTAACTGTATGAGTTATAACACCCCTTTTACACCACATCCAAAACAGCAGTTTTTATGGAATTCAGCTCATCCGCGTATAAGGTATTTTGCGTGTCTGGTACTATGCGTAATTTTTAAATCCTGGTAATTTGCGTAATGAAATTCAGGTCATCCACGTATCAGGTATTTTACGTATGAAATTATGGTCATCCGCGTAAAAGATATTTTGCGTTTCTGGTACTGTGCGTCGAAACGGTTGCTTAACGTGGGTGATCGGTAGGTACTCAACTTGGTATGGATCTTGGATGGACCTCATCCGTTATAATAAAGCAACGTCGTGTGCGGTCAGTTCTTCGATGGGTGACCGCGTCATGTTGGCCTTTGTTTTTAGGGTTCTGTTACGATATTATTTCGCAATAAATGTGAAGTAGGAGTAGAAGTACAAATGTGCATCGCAACCACTCTAGGTACTTGCTTACACGTGCATTTATGTGGGAATGCTTTCAGTTTGATTTTGGTCTTTGTCGCGGCAATATCATTATTTCACAAAAAGTTGTACCAAGTCTAATAAATTCTATTTCTAGTTCAAAATCTTTTAAAAAGTCTACCCTGACCCACCCCGTAACAGTTCCGTACCTAAAAAGGAAAAATGGGACCCGTATAGGATCACTTTGTTGTTCTTGTACTTTCCCACTGTCTGTAATGTGTCGTGTTGTATGTGTGTTATGTAGGCATGGCCAAATAAATATATTTTCTTTTCTTTATTTCTTTCTTCTTTTCTCAGAAATGCGTGGAGCTATAGAGTTGAAATTAATATCGGGTCCGTAACAGGTTCAAATAAACTGTTCAAATTTACGGTAACCTCTTGGAGCCGTGATATAAATCAAACTTCTATGTCAACGCAACGGAGTGATAGTGAAGCATTTTACCTGAATCATACACTTGAAATCTTTTCAGGCCATCCAGTCCCCTTAGAGTTTCTGCAGTAATCTCCGTCCCCCAATGAAACAGAAAAAGTGAGGTCAACCCTTTCGCGTTGAGGGCCCGCAGAACGCACGAAATGGATTCGTTCAGGCCGCAATTTCTGAACTGCAGCCCTTTCAGTTGACCACCCTTGGCGAGATTGAGGGTGGGTAGCCACGAACAGTCGAGAATTTGATCCTGAAAACAGGAGATTCATGCTTGTGCTCATACACGTGGTACAATATAGTACATTTTATTGCAAACCAATAAAATACAGGAAACTAGAGATAACAGAGCTACTGAGGGACGCGAGTTCGAGTCCCGCCGAAATAGAAACTTTTTGGGATACCTATCATTTAATTTCTTAGAGATAACCGAGTTGCACAATGAGCGGCCTTATCGCTAAGAGCGATCTCTTCCAGACAACCTTAGTACCTTGGTGGTACCTACCTACCTTACCTACGGTGCACTTCTCTTCTATACATATCTATTTATCTTAGAAACGTATACAAATCTATTTATATATATGTATACTAGCTGACCCGCCAAACGTTGTTTTGCCTTCAACCCTTATCACTTAGGGGTATGGAAAATAGATAGTAGCCGATTCTCAGACCTACTGAATACGCATATAAAATTTGGTAAAAATCGGTAAAGCCGTTTCGGAGGAGTACGGTAACTAACATTGTGACATGGAAATTTTATATATAAGATGGACCCCTATTTCACCTGGTATTATTATTTTATTTATTCATCTTTTTAAATGTATTCTAAAATACATAGAAGGTTCTTAATCAAAAAAAAAAAATAAGAAAATTGGCACAGAAACTTAGAAAATTTAAGAAAACTTAATGATAACGACTACCTTTAAGTATTATAAACTTTTTTAATGTAACCTTAGCCCCAGCGTTATATAGGTACTCTTTGCTCAGCACGTTTGAAATAAACTTTAAGTTTGAATTGAATAAATAAATGTAAATATGAAATGTTGGACAATTCACACATCATCACTTCATTTCATTTATTTCCCCCGTAGGTATTTCATGATATACATTTGATGTCGTTAATTTCTGAATTAAAATATGACTCCTTAATACACAATTTATAATCAAAACAGGAAAAAGGATTTAGCCACAATCTAAGCAGAGCTTGTGTTATGGGCACTAAAATTTAGTACCCATAACACAAGCTAACTGATATACTTAATATAATACACTACATAGATAGATATTTTTTATTGTACATAGAAAATATACAGAACAAATATCTGCAGATTCCTGCGTCGCAGGCGGACCTTCGCTCACTGCGCCACAGAGATCGTCTGGAGGAATGATATGAAAACGTCTGTCGGGTCAGCTAGTAATAAATAAAATTGGTCTATTTGTTATATCAAAATAACAGATTTTACTAAGAATTTAATAATATCTCAAAAACAATAACGGCGCTATAGTCGTCCGTAACTCGCAAAGATTTTCGACATGTCGGGTACTTGCCTCCGTGGCGCAGTTGGTTAGCGCATCCTCGTATTCAGAGGAGGGTCGCGGGTTCAAGTCCCGCCGGAGTCGTAAATTTTTGGGATATTATTAAATTCTTTAAGGTTTTTTTGTTATTATAGGGCATAAGCACTATAATAACAAAAAATCCTAAGAGATTTTACTAAATTCATATAAAGTTATCGTATACTACACGATAAAAAGTAAGTAAAAACCATTTATTTGACACGAATACAAATATATAAAATGAATCCATAGACTCCCGAACTAGTTATAAACTGTGTTTCAGGAGCCAGTGGCTTCTCCCAATTTGGAAAAGTAGATACATGTTGTGTCGATACAAAGCAAAATATAAAGATAGGTAATTAGGTCCTCAAAACAAAACATTAAATTTTATATGAATAAATCATAACTCTTTTTGTATAGAGCGCTATTAATCAAAGATTTAAATAAGAATATAAATTAAATAACTTCTCTGTCTGAGGGTCGTGGGGTCGCGGCGTACGAATATCGACCCCTCCAACTCAACCCGTGGATGTCGTAAGAGCCGACTAAGGGAACCTACCAGAGGAAGGGCAGCAGCTTCCTTATGAGTATTTTTAAACACCAACACTGCGATCACCAATCCGCCTGCCGAGCGTGGTGATTATGGCAAATCCCCCCCTACATGGGAGACCATCCACTCGATGGACCGACGACATCGTAGCGGTCGCAGGGAGTCGATGGATGGAGGCGGCTCAGGACCGCTATTTGTGGCGTCGTACGGGGGAGGCCTATGTCCAGCAGTGGACGTGTATAGGCTGATGATGCCCCCATAGCCCCATCGCGTCCATCCATCGACTTCCTGCGATCGCTATGATGTCGTTGGTCCATCGAGTGGATGGTCTCCCATGTTAGTTTCGTCTGTCTTGCTTATTCTAAAACATTGATACTTACGTCGCAATAAAAATCAGCTGATTTATCCTTATCAGAAGTTCTAATCGTTAAATTCTTCCCTTTATGACAGTACTCCTTCTCGTCTCCATCCTGACTTATCCGCCAGCAGGGGCTGCCTACCACCGGGCTGCTGTAGTCGTCCCTGCAAGAGGGAATCACCGGCCCGCATTCCTGACCGGAGGTGTACACGCATGTAGAAATGAGGAGTAGGATCCACCTGGGGAAAAAGATGATTTATTAATTTAGCACGTTCACTGCCTGGGTATCTTCAAGAAAATAGCGATATTTTCTTGAAAAGCAAACAAGTCTAGTGCTTAAGCTAGTAAATAAGATTAAGGTTGCCTGGGAAATCACTCTCAGCGATAAGGCCGCCTTTTTACTGCCTTTATTTGTATTTTAGATATAGTCTTTGTGTAATTTTAAGTAGTGTAGTAGGAACAATAAAGTGTTCATTGATTCATGTGCAGTTTCATCGCAAACCAATGATTAGGAACCAATGCTGAACCAATTTTTGAAACCAATATAATTTTTGAATCCTTTGAAACCAATGCTGTACCACGCGGTTTCACCCGCGTTAAATTAAATTTCACATTTCTAGGCATAAAAAGGTTTTTCCCATATGAATTTGATGTTTTACCACGGCAAAAATTATGCGCCTATCTTCTCTCCATCCTTTCAACTAATTCTACAGCGGGGCAATGCAGCCAGCGTCTTGTGGACGCTTCCGACTGGTATTGATATGGACCAGTTGAGCTATCTGTAGATTGTTTGCAAGAATCCGCAGTTAGCTCAATTGTTTCAATTGTAAATACAAGTTTAATTTGTTTATATTATTTGATTGTTATTTTCTTTGCCAATAAATATTAATAATTTTGTATGTTCTACACATTATCTATCCACACTCACAAATTCTCATTGTACCCGTAGGTTTGCTGTAAGAAAACTCTTTTAGGGTTAAGCTCGCCTTTGTACATGTCCAATAGTTGTTACATTTATGTGTACAATAAGGAATTTAAGAAATTTTAAAAATGAAAAACTATCTCTATGCCAAAAATCAAATCGATTGGTTTAGAGAGAGAGAGAGATAATCTATTTACCCAAAAATAAAATATAGATAACTTATTAACTAAATAATACTTAAATACAAATAGTACATAAGTCATGTTGGTTATATAGTATTATGAACGTCAGTATTAATGCCAGGTTGACAGCCTTATGTGAAGTCAATGTACAACACATGTATGTACCTTCACATGTCAACTCTAGTACAACTTCACTAGGAAATCTTTCAGCACCATAAGGGTACAGTCAGGGACGAGGGAAAATTGTACTCGTCGATGGGTACAGTATAATAATGCATACCGGGCCCTTATGAGGCTACCAAGACACTGCAGTGCGTCAACGATGTTTATCTGACGCGGGAGTTCCCGACTTCTTTGCTATAAGACGGACGAGAATAGCAGCGTTCTGGAATCGACTGAGTCGCTCCAATTAACTCCAATAACACCGTTCTGAGGGCTGTTTCTGACTATCTGGCCAATCCCATTTACAGACACTGGATTTCTGTCCATATGGAGGGAAATAGAAACTAGGTAACCTATCGTACCTACGTAAATTCTAATCTTTTTAAATCTAGTTAATCTTATATGTAATTCTATTGTGTGCACTGTATTTTTGTATTTTTATGTGATATGGGTCGTTTTCGTGCCTGCAATAAACAGATTTATTTATTTCTAACCAACGAGTAAGACAGACGGATTATCTTCTTTCTCTTTCCTTCCAACCCCGAGCCGAGATAGACGTCTATCAAGTAAACAATTCTAATCTATGCAATAAATAAACAAAGCCTGCGCGTTTACTTTACTAACAGGTAAAACAGAAAAAATTGAGATGGTTATTATATGGGTAAAATGGGTCCCTGCCTCAGCATGTTGCGGCTGCTTAGTTAGGGCGTGAAAGTTGAAAACAATAGAAAAAAATAACAAAAGAACATTTCATCAAATTTACCGAAATCGGGGCTCCCCGGGACGGGTCGCTGCGGGGACGGCGCCCTCAGAGAATGACCCGGACAAACAATTAAGCAAACAAACACACTTTCGCATTTATAATATCAGTTAAGATTATTCTCTACTAATTTCTGTCCCCTGGCTTTCACGTGTTGTAACTATAGATACGTTTAACGGTTATCTCTATAACACGGAAACTGTTTTATTAGATAACAAGCTGACCCGTGCCCACTTCGTTGGGCGGTAAACATTTATAGTTGTTAATATAATATAGCCACACAAATAAAGTGGTTTTCAATAGGTAAAACAATTTTCAAAATCGGCTTAGTAGATTCAGAGATTACCCCGTACAACCTCACAAACCTTATTTATTTTTATGAATGTAGTATAGTATAACAAAATATATGGTTTTCTTGTTCTATAATATTGTTTCCGATTCTTCTTATTTCAGACAGCCCAACTATATCATATTTTATGTTTTGAACACTCCCGTTCTAGTAGCGTGGTAGTACCGTGGATGTCGTACGAGCCGACTAAGGGAACCTACCAGAGGAACGGCAGCAGCTTCCTTCTAAGTATTTTTTCAAACACCAACACTGCGATCACCAATCCGCCTGCCAAGCGTGGTGATTATGGCAAATCCGACCCTACATGGGAGACCATCCACTCGGGGGTCGCAGGGAGTCGATGGATGGAGGCGGCTCAGGACCGCTATTTGTAACGTCGTACGGGGGAGGCCTATGTCCAGCAGTGGATGTGTATGGGCTGGTGATGATGATGACACTAATTTCGTGTATTATATTAGTATATATACATATACATATATTGAAGATTAGGTATTTATTATGTTTATTTCGTCATTATTATTTCAGTTTATGTATGTATTGTATATAGCTAAGCTACTATTAGTTATTGTGAGTTTATCTATTGTTCGATTTATTTTATTTTTGTACACTTCCTCTACCTGTTCGATCGCCTCTCCTATAACTCTAAGGTTTGCTGGAAGAAAACTCTTTTCAGGGTTAAGCTCGCCTATGTACATAATCTTTTTAGATAAGTTGATAAAATGTATTATTGTGTACAATTAAGAATTTATGAATTATTTTTGACCCCTCCCTCCCCTTGTCACGTAATGTCACACTTCGTTCAGCCCCTCCCTCCTCCTTTATATGTGACGTACGTTATGTACGGTCCCAATGTGTGAAATCAATTAACCGTATATTCACGCGGTCAGGGTATTTCCAACTGCTATCTAAAGAGATAAATGTAGCAATAACAAAACCACACACTGACCTTTCGTAGATTTAATTTGCAAATATTTACGTCATAATCGCCAGTTCATATTTAACATTTAGGTAACTATCGTTCAATCAAGCGGCAACATACAGACAACCGTTGTGGCGCGGCGGGCGAAGGTCCGCCCTTAACGCAGGAGGTTGCGGGATCGATGAGGGGGTTTTCAATGCGAACTTTCAAATAATATGGCCTGTTTTAAAAAACGATAAACCGACTTCAAATTCCCTTACTTTTAATCTTATTTTAAGTTTTGCGGGATAAATACTAATCCCCTGGGGATAAAATTATTATGGGACTCCTTTGGGATCGTTTTAGAATTTTCTAAATCAGCCCATTATTGGCGGAGATATCGCGTAACATACATAAAAAAAAACATACAGACGAATTTATAACTTCTTTCTTTTGAAGTAGGTTACAAAAAAGTGGTTGCCATAGACTAGGATAGATGGCGCTGTATGAAACTCAGTGTCAGAAATCTGCCAAAAAAAATGTGAAAAATGGCACCCGTTTCGTTCTTTATTTTATGACAATTGACATTTACTCTTGACTTTCGTGCAGCGCCATCTTGTGTCAAAATAAAAAGCGAGAAAGTTTTTTTTAAAGATTGCATTGCAAAGCCCTCAATACCACCTTGGGACTTTGGGACAAATGTTTGTACCATCTGTAAAATTGTCTCGGATGTTCTGGGTATTTTCTGTGTATAATAAACAATATCTATCTACATTATGTATTGTATTAAGTTTAACAGTCATCTATAATAGTATAGTACACATAACACAAGCTCTGCTTAGCTTGGGGCTAGATAATGCTGTGTGGATTGACCAATATTATTTATTTATTTTAAAATGTAAACTCTATTGTCATTGCTTTATATTACATAATTGCAAAGCAAACGTTAGCGAACCAGACAGATCAAATTATTTAGTAAATAAATATTTCGGACGACACAAAAATCATTTGAGCTTGTCTTATTTCGGTCCGCAAGAAGTTGCATCCTGCGGACACAAGTCAAAATCACTGCATATTATAAAACAAAGTCCGCCGCGTTTGTCTGTCTGTTCGCGATAAACTCAAGGATTTCGCGGGTCATGCGGTATCAATCGATATAGTGATTCATGAGGAAGGTTTTAGTACCTATATAATTTGTCAAGGGTTTAAGTAAATTGGTTAAAATATAACGATAACTGTTGATGTCGGAAAAGGTCAAGCCGCCTGGTAGCTTCATCGAAAATGCTGCCTAATCCCTCTGATATTTATTTGGTCTGAGGAGATAGGTATTATGCTATACTACCCGTGCGAGGTCAAAGTTTGTATGGATGTATGGATATTTGTTACTCTTTCACGCAAAAACTACTGAACCGATTGAGCTGAAATTTGGTATGGCTATAGTTTGGACCCGATAAAACGCGGGCGAAGGCGCGGGCATCAGCTAGTTCAAAATAAATCAATATTTCTAGTAAATATTCGGCCTGCGCGTTGTTTGTTATACAACTCAGCTTGATTAATTCATATTCAATGCGTTTATTTCAGCTTAAAATACAATGCATATTTCAGCCATAGCTTAATTAATTCGAAATATCTTCGAATAAAGGGTACACAATCTGAACGAGTTTACAAACGCATGACATGTGTGCGCGTCCATTGCTTCATGAAAGCGCAGTCCAGGCGCAGTCTGTGTCCAACCTTCCAGCTTGATGATATAATTAACTGACTATTACAACTTACTATAACTAACTATTGACTTATATTATTTTCCCTGATATTTTTCGACTGTTTGTTAAGGAAAAAAACATTTGATAACAAATGCATTCAACATGAATACATGCACGTATGCCTCCCTAGTGACTAATTGTAAGTGTTTAATTCAAATAAATATATAATGCTTACTTAGTTTTATACCTTATTTAGTTTTATACCTTATTTAGTTTTATACCTTATTTAGTTTTCACCGTACTTAGTTTTATACTTAGTTCACCTTAATTAGTACGGACGATAGGGGGAGACGTGGACACAGTTCTTAATGACCTAAAAATCATCACAGATGAATTTCGGCAAATAGGTTTAGACCTAAATTTTGCGAGCATAATGCGAGCTTTTTATTTCGGACTCTTGTGTAGACAAAAACAATATCATAATAAAATTCAATAGTTTGGCTCCCAACATTACAGTTGTAGATAAATGTTCACTTCGCCTCCTTGGTTCACCAATTTTTGATGAGTCTTTTCAGTCATTTGTAGATGAGAAAATTCAAAATTTCAACAAAACCTCGAACAGACTTCTCAAAATTAATAGCCATAAGGCTTTTACAATTATTCGGTTTTGCTTGTTTGTACCTAAATTTACGTATTCTTTGAGATGTTGTCAACTGTGGAAACACAGCGAGCTCTTGGAAGGCTTAGACAACATAATAAAGAATACTTTATCATCGGTTTTGAATATCTGTTTCGATGACAAGGCATGGTCGCAGGCCTCCCTGCCTGTCAAATTGGGAGGCTTAGGTATCCGCAAAATTTCAAGTGTAGCCCTGCCAGCGTTCTTGTCTTCCGTCTACAGCACTCATTCTTTAGTGGAAAAAAATTTAAATCCGTCTTTGGTCTCACCTAGAAATTCATTCGAAATTTCGTTCTTAGACGAGGCTCGAATGGCTTGGCATAGTGCTTGCCCTGATGCTGCTCCCCCAAAATCTCTTTTGTCCCAACGGCAATGGGACGGGCCTCTGTGTTAGTTGACACGGAATTGTTTGTTACAAACGTGCTCCAGCTCTGCAGATCGTGCCCGTCTCCTGGCCGTTTCTAAATGGGAGTCAGGACATTGGTTGCAAGCACTTCCTTCATATAATACTGGCACTCTATTGGATCCCGTAACTTTCCGTATAGCAACATGTCTTCGGTTGGGTGCAAGGTGTTGCGCGCCTCATCAATGCCAGTGCGGTACTGTTGTCGAACAGCTTGGTCATCACGGATTATCGTGTACTAGGGCTGCCGGTCGGATATCTCGCCATGCCAGCCTTAACGACATCATCCGGCGGGCCTTTGTCACCGCTAACGTACCAGCTATTCTCGAACCGAATGGTCTGTTGCGTGACGATGGTAAGAGGCCCGACGGCATGACTTTAGTCCCTTGGGAGCTGGGCAGGCCTATTGTGTGGGACGCTACATGTGTCGACACACTTGCGCCTTCCCATCTTTCAAGGACATCCGTGAGGGCTGGTTCGGCGGCAGATTTGGCCGAGGATCTCAAGAGGCGCAAATATGTAGGTCTCGACAGAGCTTACGCATTTGCTCCCCTTGGAGTCGAGACCCTAGGTCCGTGGGGTACCGAGGCTCTCCGGGTTTTCAAAAAATTATCTGAGCGCCTGGTCGAAGTGACGCGTGACCCGAGAGCTGGTGAGTATCTGGCGCAGCGCATTAGCATTGCCATACAGCGGGGCAATGCAGGCAGCGTCTTGGGAACGCTTCCGACTGGTATTGATATGGACCAGTTGAGCTATCTGTAGATTGTTTGCAACAGTCTGCAGTTAGCTCAATTGTTTCAATTGTAAATACTAGTTTAATTTCTTTATATTATTTGATTGTTATTTTCTTTGTCAATAAAGGCCTTAATTAGTTTTATATTATTATTAAGATAAAATCCCGAAATTAAAGTTAATATAATTTTAAGTAAAACCATAGATGAAAGACCAATAGTAAAACTGATCTCAAATTGTTAATTATTAGTAAATTAGACATAGACATTCATAGACATAGACATTCATTTATTTGCTGCTGCAGTACAAAAACAGACATAAAAATACATTTTAAACATAACATAGTAACTACAGGAAAAACAATTGCACAAAATATTTTTTTTCTTTCTTAAAAAGGAGGAGACTGTTAAAGCAGCAAAAAGGTCTCGACTCAGCATAAATGCCTTACCACTCAGGAGTAGATAGGCGCTGGTATTCTGCCGAAACCATTATGATCACAAGACCTTGTGAGGCTTAATTAAAGCATAATGGATGTTGTGTCCATCTCTTATAGGTATATACCTATAAGAGATGGACACAACGTATATGAGAACTAGTCTCATGTCAACATGTTGGTGTACCTATATAAATAAATAAATAAATAATGGTGGACAATTCAAAATACAAACACAGCATCGTCTGGTCCCAAGCTAAGCAGAGCTTGTGTTATGGGTACTAGATGACTGATATACATACTTAATAGAATATATTACGTCCTTACTAAAAATAAATGCGAAAGTAACTCTGTTGGTCCGTCACGTTTTCAAGCCAAAACTACTGAACCGATTTATACGAAATTTGGTGCACAGATACTTTAGAGCCTGAGAAAGGACGTAGGCTACTTTTTAATGCGAAAAGGGGTTGTGAGGGGTTAAAAGAGGGGTTGAAAAGTTGTATAGACGTATCGTCATTTTTAAAGCTAAAAGCTTGGAATTTGTTTTATAGGCTTTTAATTAGATAAAAATAAAAATGTCATTTTAAGCTTCTACAAATTTTACCCTCGGGGTTAAAATATCAAAGGGGATAAAAGTTTGTATGAAAATCATACTAACGCTATTCCACGCGGACGAAGTCGCGGGCACAGCTAGTAGATATATATTTTTTTATTATTATACGACCTTTGTGGCGCGGTGGGCGAAGGTCCGCCTGCAACTTTTTCACTTCTCCCACTAGTGGACAAAAAATTGATATGAAGAGAATATCAATAACACCTTATTTCTTATTTGATAATAATAACTATGTTTATAGTATACAATTGACTTGTCTAAGTGATATTTTGTAAGCCTAAAGAAATAAAGTTATTGATTCTGATTCAACGCCTATACCGATTTTACCATATCCATACCAAATTTCAGCCCAATTTCAGACCGATGAGACAGAAAGATCCATGTAGAGAGGCCATTACACCAATGTATATAATATTTGCGCAACGACCTCGTTTGATATCATACTTTATCACACATGTTTTTTTATTAGCAAATACATATTCATACGTACTAAAGATGCGCGACTGTGAATGATTTCATTCGAATTATTCGACTTGACAAATCATTCGAACGATTCGACTGACTAGAGAAAATTAGTAACTAATTTGGTTAGTAGTCGCGCGTCGTTCCATTCGTTCGACTGCCCGAGTCGGCCTTTATTTCATTCGTTATTCGACGTGCATTGGTTGGATTATGATCGTTCGACTAACAAAGTCGACTCGGAGTCATGAATGACCCATTCGTAGAGGCATTAGTAATTACTAATTAGTAGTTGTCATTCGACTTTGAAGATTAGTATATTACTAATTTTAAAGTCGAATAAGGAAATTAGTAGTTTTAGATCATTCGAATAGTCAGATAATTCGCAGTCGCGCATCTTTAATACGTACCTATGTACAACAGAAAGATGAGGTACTATATAAATATTTCTCGAAAGTATTGAATGAATAATTCTCGGCGACCTCTGTGGCGCGGTGAGCGAAGGTCTGCCTGCGACCAAGGATGTTACGGGTTCGATTCGTGCGTCAGGACAAATGTTTGTACGTTCTGCAAATATTTGTTCAGGGTGTTCTGGATGTTTTCTATATATAATAAAAAATACTGCGTTCCTATTGGTAAAATACTTTCAAAATCGGTTCAGTAGATCCAGAGATTGTCCCCTACACACACAAACTTTGAATCTTTATAATATTATACTCCGATTTGGAATCCAATATATTTTATGTCAACAAAGACATTTATGACTGCAAACTTAACAAAAACTGATTACAATAATAGAAAACAACAAGGTAACAGATGTTATCACCAAAAACAAACTTCAAGAACGCTTACATGTGTAGCAAAAATTGCTTAGATTTGAATTCGAAAGTTAAGTAAAATGATAGAATAGAATAAAAAAAAAATATTTATTGCCTGATAAATACTAAGTACCTGGATGACCTGGTTGGTGTAACCTCAAACCAAACACTTAGTGTTGCTTAACAACGCCACCTGCTGGAGTAGCTTTAGTGTTGTGTCTTTAGAGCAGTTAGAAGCTCCCAATTCAAAAAAATAGTATGATTATTCGCCAATAGATGTCAGGAAGAGTCATATTTTTCAGTTATGGGTTCATCTATCTTAGCTGACAACTTTCCTCCCCAATTTGTGACGTCATATCCGAGTATATGCAGTAAATAAAAAAAGGCTGTCATACATGAAGGCTTTGTAGCGCCGAAATCTTGTCTATGGGAGTGCCCTATCGATAAAGCTGATTCTTAAAATACGAATAAAACTACATTTCCTAAAAATGAATCCTAGCTAGATCGATTTATCACCCCCAAAACCCCCTGTATACTAAGTTTCATGAAAATCGTTGGAGCCGTTTCCGAGATTCAGATTATATATATTCGTATAAAGGTATAAGATAAGATTACAGTTCGATTTACTCATAGATAAAATTGAATTAAAAATAATGCAATATATAAATATGCATGTACTTAGCGCTGTTTTTCAATTTACTCCTCTCGGGTAGCTGGTCACCGAGAATGATGAATGAAAGCTTTCAAAACAAAATAATATTTCGAGCTTCTGTACTTTGCTTCGACGACAAAAGTGAAGGGGGGTTCTGCGCAGTTGTAAAAATGTAAAAATAGACTTCTGTGTATCAAGGTCAGCGCAAGATCAACGCTATTAAACCGTGATGTAACATTGTAGTTAAATATTTTCCACCAATATTCCTTGGGTTTTGTAACCCTTTGTATACAAAAAATATCCCGATTTTTTTATCTGAGTATAGTATAGAACTGCAGTATAGATGAGCTCTTGAAACATTCCGTAAAAATAAACAGCAAGGATTCAAAATAAACGTCACACACATGCATGACCTCCACGCCGATGTTTGGACAACTCCAGATGGTGAACTATGGTGAACCTTGACTCGTTACTTTAGGGCTTGTACTGATTCTTTTTAACGAACGAAAAACAAGAGAGGAGGAGGTTCTTTGGAGTTAGTTTCAATTCGGACCAGAAACAGTTGAATCGCGCGAGCCCAAGTGAAATACAATAAAAATTAACCCCTATTTCTCCTGGTCACGCTATAACTTGAGAACGGCTTTACCGATTTCATTCATTTTCTTTTAAATGTTTTCTTATACTTCGTAGAAGGCTCTTAAATATTAAAAATTAAGAAAATTGCGCAGAAACCTAGAAAATTTAAGAAAACTTAACGACTACCTTCCATATTAAGTTTTTTAATGAAACCTTAGCCCCCGCGTTATATATATAGGTACTATTTGCTCAGCACGTTCGAAATAAATTAGAACTTTGAATTGAATGAGAAGACAACGTCTATCGGGTCAGCTAGTTCAAAATATAATTATTTTTAGTAGTTTTAACAATTTTAGATCGATTTGGAAAAAAATCCAAAGGTACCTAATACCTACTGTTTGTTGGCTAGTAGAATATGTCTTGGCACAGTTGGCTTAAAGCCCATAAAACTGACTAAGCGGGAAAGTTTTAAAAATCTATAAAGTATATCTTCGCTTTGGGGAAGACCAGTAGGGAAAGCGATACGACACTTAAAGATCGTCTCATCTCAGGGGCAGAATCAGTGGTCGGATTGGCTAGAGTGTAATAATTTACAAGCGAATATATCAAAAATAAAAATACTAAACGGGTAACGGGACACTTTGAAGTCGGTTAAAAATACCTAGAGAATTTAAGACAAAACTTCGTATGGGGCTCATAGAGAAATGTTGTTATGGAATCAAATAATTGTTTTAATGTTCAGTAAATATTCTAATTATTTGAGTTAAATATTGTACGTTCGTAATTAACAGAGAAACTGTTGTTTCCACCTTATTGTTATAGAGCTCTTCGTATACAGTTTCGATAATAAATAATCTTTATCTTTGATAAATATGGCAAGAACCTGGCAAGAACTGTGAAAATATCGAGTGATTGCTTCGCTCGTAGCAAAGAATCGTGTTTGCAAAATCTGCAATTCGATATTTGTCAAGGGTTTTTCTTCGCACGAGACCGCCAAAAACTGCATTCACGGTCGACCGAGCATGCAGTTTTTGGCAGTATTCGATATTTATCACATTTTTAGCCCGTGAGTATCGCTCGATAATATATCACGTGATACGCAGAATTGCCTTCCTTCCAGGCATAAAATTTGGTATTTCTGTTTGCGTATAGAATAAATTCGCAGATCCACTCGCAGACGAAAATAATGTTAAGTGCTTGCCCTTGAAACGAAAATGGCAGGTACTAAACCCGATTTAGATACAGAATTTATATGATACGATATACATATAAATTATGTTTTAATTATTAGAGATGAGTCCGGTATTCAATAACTAACTCAGTACCTGGTAACATGGTCCTAAAATATCTAACGCTATTGTAAAATCCGCATACCGCTAGGGAATAACTGTGCAAAGCGAGCATCGCGCCTAACCGACCGTGAGCCATAACTACCCAACGCTTCAATACCTATACTTACCTAACCTATCATCTACGCATAGATACTAGCGGACCGTTCACCTGTAAAGTTATGTAGCTGCAACAAGTATTAGGTATTTCTAACCAAATCGGTTAGAAATATATTAGGTAGAAATCAGAACAGGTATAAAGTATTGTAACGTTATTGGGTACCAGTTGGTACTAGCGGTATTGAAACAAAATACCCAACTAATAATCGGTAGCCAAAATATCCAATAACTCCTATCCTTAGTTTTAATTTAGTGGGTATCTAACTCGAGTTTAGTACCTGCCACGCCTCATTAGGCTAGTCTCCACCAAAGCTGCGCTGAGATGAGCGTAGAAGACATGTAGCCCAGTCGAATTAGCTCAAATAAAAACGTCAAGTGCGAGTTGGACTCGCGCACCAAGGGTTCCGTAATTATAAGAACTTGTTTCTTGCAAAATTTCATGATATTAAGTACACGTGACGTAAAAATTTTTTTTGTGAATAAACAACAAGTTCACATTTTTCGAATTTTTACCTTAACTTGTGCTATAAGGCCTTGCTTCTTGCAAAATTTCATGATTCTAGGTGAACAGGAAGTTCAGTCCATAGCGAGAATCAAAAATTATTTTACATGTGAATAAACTACAAATTTACAATTTTCGGATTTTCCCCTTTAGTTATGCTATAAGAGCTTGCTTCTTGCCAAATTTCATGATTCTAGGGCAACGGAAAGTGCCCTATAGGTTTTGTGTGCACGAGCCTAGAAAATTAAAAAAAAATTGGGCATAAACGTAACTTTTGATTGCGTCGACTTAGAAGTTTGATTTATTACGGCGCCAAGAGGTTACGGACCTGGATAATTGATATTAATTTCAACGCGATAGCTCTACACGTTTCTGAGAAAAGAGGGTTCTCAGACGGACATACGGACGGACGGACGGATGGACGGACAGACGGACAACAAAGTAATCCTATATGGGTACCGTTTTACCTTTTTAGGTACGGAACCCTAAAAATGGACAGACACGAAATTTCTTTCTAAATTTTGCTTTATCGGAACCACTTTAACGTCGGTTGTCATTAATTTGATGATTTTAATAACGTAGAAAAAATCTGCCGCTTTTGATCAACGTACAAACAAAGATTATCTCTGTCTAAACTTTTGCAATTTTAATGACTAATCTAATGGGTAATTTAATACGTAATTACGGAAAAGTGGGCGTAACCTTGTTCATGGAAACAGAGCATTTTACTATGGATACCTAGATATTATACAGTGTGTCCCTGGATAAAGTGCAACCCCGAAAGGGCGTGAAACTAGATCAAAAATTATCGACAAATAAATTAAAAAAAAATTGTATGTACTTTATTGATGAATTAAATTTTTTATTACTCACTTATGACTCTATTTAATAAAAAAATGATTTCTTCCAAAGTAGTGGGTCTATTTTGTTAAAATAAAAACCATAATCATGTCAGATATGTGACGATGACGATAAAATAACAAATAACTCACAAACGAGTGGCTATCGTGACTTAAAGTTAAATTTTTGTATTAAAATTACATTTTTTATGCTGTATTTTTTCAATAATCTCCAAAAATCTTAAAATTAAGCCTATAATACTAGATATTTTTTTGACTTTTTATTGTCTATCATAATAGCTTTTAAATAATAAAAAAAAAACACCTACGTTCTAACATAAAAAATGCGCTGGCTAGGAGCTTTTAAAGTTGACCACTGATTACGTCACCACTCAGGTAGAGACCCTTTTTTTTACTGCTCAGGTAGTATTAAAAATCTAATTTTAGTTACAACGTTTTTATTTAACTTATTACATGTAAGTATGAAATAAGGGTTTTGTTTAATGCATTAAATGCTCAAAATGGCTTCCTTGTTGTTGTAGGCATATTGCCGCACGAAGAGCGATTTGTTGCGTGGCTCTAAGCACCATCTCCGGGTCACTTCTTATCTCATCAGCACATCGCATGATTTGATCTTGTAACTCTTATGATTGACAATAATAAAAAGTCATAAAAATATCTAGTATTATAGGCTTAATTTTAAGATTTTTGGAGATTATTGAAAAAATACAGCATAAAAAATGTAATTTTAATACAAAAATTAAACTTTAAGTCACGATAGCCACTCGTTTGTGAGTTATTTGTTATTTTATCGTCATCGTCACATATCTGACATGATTATGGTTTTTATTTTAACAAAATAGACCCACTACTTTGGAAGAAATCATTTTTTTATTAAATAGAGTCATTAGTGAGTAATAAAAATTTTAATTCATCAATAAAGTACATACGAATTTTTTTTTATTTTTTTTTTTCTATTTTTTTGTCGATAATTTTTGATCTAGTTTCACCCCCTTTCGGGGTTGCACTTTATCCAGGGACACACTGTATAGAAAATGTTTTACTGCACACTTTACAAACAATTTTTTTTTATTTTTTTTTTTAAAAATGGTATTTTGTTTTGTAAGAAATAAAATATCTTTTTTAAGAAAGAAACACAACAATAACATTACAATCAAATAATAGAAACAAAAATTAGAACTAGTATTTACAATTCAAACAAATGAGTTAACTGCAGACAGTTAAACATTATAAATGC
Organism: Eupithecia insigniata; assembly: GCA_947859395.1. Lineage (NCBI taxonomy): Eukaryota > Metazoa > Arthropoda > Insecta > Lepidoptera > Geometridae > Eupithecia > Eupithecia insigniata. The sequence continues at coordinate 7,035,130 of OX402020.1, forward strand.
AAACAATATACAGGCAGCTCAACTTGTCCTAAAAATAAAATATATTGTTTTTATTATACTAGCTGCTGTCCGCGCCTTCGCCCGCGTTTTGCCGGGATAAAAAAATAGCCTTTGAGTTATTCCAGGTCCCAAAATATACCTATACCGAATTTCAGCCTAATCGGTTCAGTAGTTTTTGCGTGAAAGAGTAACAAATATCCATCCATCCTTACAAACTTTGACTTTTATAATATTATTAGGACCCCTCATCCCTGGGACTACCATACACATTCCATTATTATCGTGCCTAAATATGCATAACATACCCACCTATAAATTTTGTAAACACGTAAAAACCAAGTAAATTTTATCGATAATTTGTGGTCTTGGCGCCCCCAAGACCACAAATTATCGATAAAATTTAAATATGAGATGACGACGACCTCTTTGGCATAGAAGGTCCGCCTGCGACGCAGGATGTTCAATTCCCATGTCGGGATAGTTTGTCGCCAAAAACTGCATTCTCGTGCGACAGCATGACGGAGCATTTTTTCGAACAAAAGCGCTCGATAAAATATCGATTTGCAGATTTTGAGAATACCGTTGTTAGCTACGAAGCAATCACTCAATATTTTAAAATTTCTTGCCATATCTAGGTATAGTAAGTAAGTAAATCATTCATTTGACGACGACCGATGTGGCGCGGTGGGCGAAGGCACGCCTGCGACGCAGGAGGTTGCGGGTTCGATTCCCGCCTCGGGACAAATATTTATACGATCTGCAAATATTTGTTCAGGGTGTTCTGGTCGTTTTTCTATGTATAATAAAAAATATCTATCTATGTAATATATTGTATTATGTATATCAGTCATAACACAAGCTCTGCTTAGCTTGGGGCTAGATGATGTTGTGTGAATTATCCAGCATTATTTATTATTTATTTATTTTTCACATAAAACACACACATATACATACCTACTTAGTTAACTAATTACAAAGCGGTAAAACTTAAATTATTATTATTTGTAGCGTAAAACGATAAGTGAACGGTTAAGTGATCTATCGAGTAGATACATTGCCAGAATTGCCCTCCGCTCAGGGCACTCAGGAGGGCAATTCTCTCTCTCCTCTCTATTGACCTTATTCTACCTATTTAGATCCTATCAATTCATATTGTACAAATTCGGTATGGCGCATAGCGACTCGTCCCATCACAATACATGTAACGTACATAAGTATATAGGTACCTATACTATCTATCTATTAGGTAGGTAGGTATCTACCTAAAGATAGTGGATCAAGACGATTCTCTGTGCGCCATACCGCATTCGCAGAATAAGAACCTTGATGTTTACGATTAGCAAACTGAACATACCTCATTGTAAAATACAAATTATCACTTCTTTTTCACTTTAAATACATATTACACCTTAATAAGTTAGTGACATCAAGAAAAACACTAAACTAAACTTTAGAACACTGTAAACGATGCTTTAACGCGTCAAAACAAGGTTTATTATTGTAATAATTGAGCACACGTCATCTCGGAGAATGCGCAACTGAGACTGGTTTTATTACTACTTGAGTCTTGACTTGACCACACCATTCGCCTGTGTTGCCAGCTGCGTTTATCTGATTCCTGTGTTTTTTTAGGGTAAATAATATTTAGAGGTCACAACGGGAAATAACCAACCTTCAGATGTTTATTTAAGGCTGTGTAATAATAAAAGAAGCATGATGGGTGTCACACTAAATCATAGAAAACGAGCAGAAGAAGATCAGTGAAAAAGAAGTGATCGAGCACTAAAGTCGTAGACGTTATTAGCAAAGTCAAACAGCTAATATATGGACAGGACACATGTCAAGAGAAAGCAAAGACAAATGGACAAGATTCATAACAGAGTGGTACCCACGCGACGGCAAACGGAAAAGAGGTATACAGTTTAAAAGATTGGAGGACGAGATAAAAAAGTAGGAGGTTCTACGTAGTCTCGAACGGCACGCAGCAGACAACAATGGAAGGGTCTGGAAGAGGCTTATGTGACACAGGACACGCTAAAAATATAAAGAAATTTAAAATGCAAAGTGTAAATCTGCTATTGTACATTCTTAGCAATAAAAAGCTTAAATAAAATAATAAAAGAATGATGGGAATCCCACTTCATCGCGTATTGAAAGATAAATCCAAGAAATTTTAATAAACCTACTTAGGTATAATGTTTCCGAATAAGAAGCAGGTAGGTAGGCCTACCTCATTTTATAATTTATTTGCAGATAACGGGTTACAAGTCGGTATGCTTTTTAATATACACTTAATGTTGTTATTTTCTTATCTACTTTCACTTAATGCCATATAATTTAATTAAAAGATTTTTATCTGTCGGAAAAGTAATTATTGGTACCTATCTATTCTATATCTTGGCATTTATTTATTTATTACATATTAATAATATATTTTCTACTATAAGTATATTGTTGTTAATCTTATTTTATGTATTAATGTTGTATACACACTTGCCTTTCTTAAATTGAAAATTTTCTTTCCATCCTAAGGTTGCCTGGAAGAAATCGCTTCTAAGCGATAAGGCCGCCCATTGTACTTGTTTATGTTAATGTCTATGTGTTTTATTTGTCTTTGTGGTGTACAATAAAGAGTTTTGTATTGTATTGTATAAATAGGATTATTTATTACACGAATGATTTTGCATGTTAAGTAAATTTTTTGTTGAGACCATAAATAAATAAAAAAAAAAATAACCCAGCAATCTCCCTAAGACCCGGTAAAACCGACCAACCAATAATAAAACTCGCAATCACCATTACAAAAACGGATGTGAAACGTATCTGACCTACAACGTATGTATATTTTTGAACTCTATTTTCATAGTATTATAGTCTATGTTCCTCAACAAATGAACAGACAATGAATTTAAAGAGAATAAAGGACAGAAATACAATCCATACACCACACTCTCTCTATCTATATATCTCTTATTGCGTGATTGTTTTATTAAATGCAATGATTTACACCTACCCTTTGTAATAGCAAAGTTTAAATTATCTATTTAGTCTATTTCTTCTTCTGACTGAATGAAAAAATGCCATATTTCATAGACACGTTATGCGTCAGCTCGATAAATATCAGAAACACAATAAGCAATATTTCTTAGAATCACTAAGAAATATTGCTTATTTTTATTGATTCAAAGAAAATAAACCCGCAGACGGAGCATAACTTATATCGGTTTTCGACTTCGCTCGCGTTTCTCTTTTTTTTCAGTAAGTAATTACCTAATTGAATTGCTAATCTTAGTTCATAAGGCTCAGAATCACAACAAAAAACGAGTCGCGCTTACGATGTTTTTCACCCATTAGTGGCCAAATGAAAACCAGAAATAATTTTACCACAAATACTTTAATTCTATATCACAAAAGGATTAAATAAAATAATTGTGACTGAAAAAAAAATTATGAAAACTTTTCAGGGGGTTAGGGGGTGTACTCATTTGGGTACAACGGCCACTTGTAGGTGAACATTTTCAAAGGATGGCTTTTCTATGCAAATCCTTTTTAGGCTTTTATTGCACTGCCAGCGCACTCTAGCATAGCACATAACACATCAAAATGGTTTCTCCAGCTTTTTCGAATAGTGTCCTGACCCATCTTGAAGAAAACCTGGCACCAGGGAGGAAGAAGCTCTTTCCTTCTTCTAGATACCTTGACCTAGCCGTGGATAAAAACCTTGCGATACAACGACGAAACATCAATTGGTCAATTTTGTCTTCTCTGATTAGAAAATGTAAACGCCAAGCCAAGCATTTGTAAAGGCCATGTCCACCATGTAAGTGAAATGAACCTACCGCCACTTCTTTCCATGAATTGCTATTCTATCGAGCGATATCTTTCCCGCTCACCAGCAACACTTCGTTATTTTTATCAAACCTATGGTCGAATACGGCACGAGCGTCTTTTTTCATCTATTTCGTAGATTGTAAGGAGCAGCTTGGTTCTATTTTCCCGTATTGTTTCAGTAGCACGGTATCCCAGTTTTTGTAGATCAACCAAAAGGCGGAAGATTCGAGCTGTACGTCGGAGAACATTTACGCCACACCGGAGTTTGCTATTATGGTGGAAGGCGAACACGCTTTGTTACTAACGGTTCATAATCACTAATAGCATTGTCACTTTCGTCGTTCCAGACTCTCTAGAACATCTTAGGGCTTAGTGTAGTATTAAACTCATCACCAGCTTCTTCTTCGTCCGTGACTACGTCAGGATCAGGAGGTATGATGGCAAGTAATACTCGGCATCATCATCTCTATCCTGCATAAGAGCACCTAGGGCATCTTGAAGTTTTTTGTAGTTGTTTGCAATACTGAAATAATTTCCGCTCGTAATTAGGAATCTGACAAAAACATGGAATTTTTATATACGGATATGGCCACTGTACAGGTACAGGATCATTTATAACGTAATAATTTAGCCATAACAATTAATATCAATCCAATTTATAACACAAGATCATCATAAAGATCATCATAAAGATTAGAATACCTGATGATTTTATTACTAAATATGCCATTTACTTTCAATGAGAAATAAATATTTAGTAGACAATGAACTCACCTCTGCACACCTTCCGTAGTCAACCTTCTGATAGCAAAAAGTGGATAAAAAAACCTATTTACCACATACTTTTTTCTTTTTGAATAGCAAGTGCTGCTGTGTTTTATAATAAAATAAGACAGATCTGCTGTAACTAACAGTTTTCTAGTTAAAAAATAACAATCAGCTGTACTCAATCAGGTACATTTGCGGATATTTTTCCGCTAATCTCCCAAATGAAAGCGAGCCATCGCGTTGGGGATTCCCGGAAAATAGATTCCAGAAATCCCCCCCATCGCTCGGGCAAAAGTAAATTAGTGCGTAAAAACCTTTACCACGTTCCCGCTGCTGGGTTACTAGCGCCCCGTATAACTCTACAGATGGTGGGAGGTTTTACAAAGGGCAATTAAAAAAATATTTCTGTTATAAAAGTGCGATAGATGATTTTGACGAGACCATGCATCTAATGATTTTACAAAACAACAACTCGACAAGCGTATATTTGTCGGGCATGCTTGTTTTTGTTATTGTATTCTGTAGTAAGTAATAAAATAATTAAAATCTAATCATAATGTTTAACTTGAATTTCGGTTAACGCAAAACAAACCTAAAATAATTAGTAATGAGCAGGTCATAAAAATATTACCTGCCTGCAAGGTCCATTATCTGCAGGGCTATTCTAACTCGATCGAAAAGTTTCGTCGACTCGGAATCTGACACATATCCGCGCGAAATTAAAATATTTTAGCGGTTTTTAATATTTTCTGCATTCTACAAGGAATAAAACTACCTAAAAAGTAGTTTTTCATAAATCGCTGACCTTTTCTATCAACCCATGTTCCAATGAAGTACGATCAATGGAGCTTTTAGTAATAATGTTGATTTTAATAATACATCTACTAAATTATTAATTTCTCTCAAAGTAGAGTCGAATCGAAATTAGTTAAAACATAACCCATGTTTACATAGGAAATGTTTTAAATTTTTCGGTAAGCCCCTTTTCTGCTATTGATATTGCTTGTAGAACGCAGAAAATATTAAAAACCGCTAAAGTATTTGAATTTCGCGCGGATAATTTGAACTTCGCGCGGATTTGTGTCAGATTTCGAGTCACGCCAACTTTTCGATCGAGTTAGAATAGCCGTGCTGGTCCTTGCAGGCACTGATTGATGTTTTGAAACAATATACCTTTTCAGGATAGTAACAAAAATATAAAAAATAATTGCTCCTACATTGTTTTTTGATAATAATAGAATACGGTACATTAGCTCCTTATGTACATAATAATAGAATACGGTACATTAGCTCCTTATGTACTTAACCATGCAAAGCTTCAGCTCGATTTGTTTTGTATAGTCCGGCCACACGCTCAAACATTTGTGCATGCATGATTGCACAAACCAGTTTGCGCAAGCAAGATAAGCCCGGCCACACGCTCCTTCTTGCTTGCGCAAACTGTGATTATGCATGCATGTTTGCACAAATGTTTGAGCGTGTAGCTGGGCTACTAGAGAAGGCGATACGCATAGATAAATTACTGCTATAGAGGAAACCATAGATAAATTAGTCGCTGCCAGAGTATAAACTCACTCTATAACCTATGGTCGGTATTTCTATGGACGTTTTGCGCTTATTGTACCTAGGTATTTTTAGTATTCGTACCTTACCTGACTACTTATGTCTAGATATATCTGAAGATTCTCGTGCTGACTGTACCTCAACTTATGCATGGATGCGAGTGGGAACTAATTAATGAAACAAATATTAAAAAATAATATTGTTCAAATTCTCGTTGGTTGCGTTTGGGAAATAATGTATGAAAGATTTCGTTTCCGAGAACAATAGGGTTGGATGCAATGGGAAGTTGCCGTACTTACGTACCCGGAGGCTGTACCAACAATTTCTTACACAGGGCACATCTAATCCAAAAATTATTTCGTGGCAAAATGAACCAAACGTCGTCGTCTATAGTATTACATTCAATTCGGACATAATCGCATGTGCCACAAAGCCCTTAATAAAAATAAAATAACTGAACCATACAGCAGCCATCACATCAGCCCATACACGTCCACAGTTGGATATAGGCCTCCCCCATACGACGCCACAAATAGCGGTCCTGAGCCGCCTCCACCCATCGACTCCCTGCGACCGCTACGATGATACAGCACAGCAGCCAATGAGCGGCAAACTTAGAGTACCTAGATACTCTAAGGCGGCAAAAGTTATATATACATATATAAATATAAATAAATAGCCCCAAGCTTAGCAGAGCTTGTGTTTTGGGTAACTATATAACTGATAAGTATACTTAATACTAGCTCCTGCCCGCGCCTTCGCCCGCGTTTTATCGGGATAAAAAATATCTATCTCTATAATATATTCCAGATCCCAAACTATACCCATATCAAATTTCAGTCTAATCTCAAAATCAATCGTCATGCATGCCTATTATGTCCTGTGCACATGGCTTGTCTCCCGTGAAACTGGCCGCCCTCCCTCGCGCCACCATGTTCGAAATTCGGCTAGGAGGAACTACAGGCGGTTGCCTGTAGTATGTTAGTTTTAGTTAGGATGTCTGATACTTCTCCACGCCATACTGCCATGACGACCTCTGTGGTGCGGTGGGCGAAGGTCCGCCTGCCACGCAGGAGGTTGTGGGTTCGATTCCCGCCTCGGGACAATTGTTTGTACGATCTGCTAATATTTATTCAGGGCGTTCTGGTCGTTTTTTATTTATTTATTTGGCACACAAAACGGAACACAATCAAAATATAACAAAACTAGCTGCTGCCAGCGCCTTCGCATAAGTAATCGGATGAAAAATAGCTATGTTTGCTGCGGTTTAGTTTTTGAAAAAACATAATTATATTTAAATGAGAGCTAAACTAATTTTGACCACCAAATCGAGTCATCTTCAAGCGATTTATTTATGCATGATAGACACCTTTATATGATAATCTGTTGCGCTGCAACAATAAAAATATTCAAAAATATTTTTGTATTCAATCGTTTACTCAAAATTAATCTCAAAGTACGAAAAATATCAACAAATGATGCCAACACCAAGCACACGCACACAGCCACATGACAGCTTCGTATTAGATGGTTAGAGGCGCTTTCTCACTCATAGCGCCCATTTCATTCTACGTGAAACAACAACAAATCTACGTGGAAAAATCCGGTTCCGTTTGGGAGAGGTTCGGAGCCTTCTTCCGTTTTTTTATTGTAAGAACCTTCTACGAAGTATAAGAAAACATTTCAAAGAAAATGAATGAAATCGGTAAATCCGTTCTCAAGTTATAGCCGGACTAAGAGAAATAGGGGTTAATTTGTATATAATGTAGATATAGATTAAGCTGATATTTAGTTAACTAAGTAAGTAGGTATAGGTTAACCTATACCTACTTACTTCATTTTATAATTATTAGTTATTTAGGGAAAAACCCATTTTATCAAAAGGAAGGTACCTAATACCAATCGACTTCTTCACCAAAAAAAAACCAAATGATATGCGTTATCTAATATATTAGCAAAAATATAATAATAACTAGCTGCTGCCCGCGCCTTTGCCCGCGTTTTATCGCGTTACAAAATAGCCTATATGTTATTCCAGATTCCAGGTCCCAAAGTATACCCATACCAAATTTCAGCCCAATCACTTCAGTAATTTTTACGTGAAAGAGAAACAAACATCCATACATACAATTTTATTTTTGCCCTTATAATATTAGTAAGGAAGCATATAATCTAATCAAAAACATACCCTGACTGAATTTGACGTGACACGCCCCATACCTTTGACGTCTCACGTCAAATTTCAGTCAGGCTATTTATACCTCTGACGTCTCACGTCAAATTGCAGTCAGGCTATTTATACCTCTGATGTCTCACGTCAAATTTCAGTCAAAGTATTTTATCCCTCTGACGTCTCACCTCAAATTTCAGTCAAAGTATTTATAACACCGACGTCTCAGCTCAAATTTCAGTCAGGCTATTTTTTACTTAAGATACCTAAGGTAGTCCAGTGTTAGATAGCCCACTTAAAAAATGTAATACAAATTGTAAAAGAAATCGCTGAAATATAAACGTTTAACACGTGACACGTAACTGTAACAAATAAGGAAAAGTTTTCGATAAATGATATGTTTAATTATAATTAGAGTACCTACAAAATATCTACAGCCAATAAAATCCACAATTTGTGTTTAATTAGTTTGTGCTTGAATAATATTTTATCTTTGTCTTGTCTTATCTAAATATGCAGTTCGCTAGATGCCCTACCTACGAGATAATATGTACTAGGTAGGTACGGCTCTACAGGAAAAGATCCGATGTTATTGCAAATTTTATATTATAATACAATCGTGACCCGAGAGCTGGTGAGTATCTGGCGCAGCGCATTAGCATTGCCATACAGCAGCGGGGCAATGCAGCCAGTGTCTTGGGGACGCTTCCGACTGATATTGATATGGACCAGTTGAGCTATCTGTAGATTGTTTGCAACAGTCTGTAGTTAGCTCAATTGTCTCAATTGTAAATACTAGTTTAGTTTGTTTATATTATTTGATTGTTATTTTCTTTGTCAATAAAGATCGTCTGATCGTCTTATAACTGTGAAATTACTTTTAACTCCAAATACTACATGCGAGACCATCCACTCGATGGACCGAAGACATCGTGTGACATTTGACGACCGATGTGGCGCGGTGGGCGAAGGCCCGCCTGCGACGCAGGAGGTTGCGGGTTCCATTCCCGCCTCGGGACAAATATTTGTACGATCTGCAAATATTTGTTCAGGGTGTTCTGGTCGTTTTTCTATGTATAATAAAAAATATCTATCTATGTAATATATTGTATTATGTATATCAGTCATCTAGTACCCATAACACAAGCTCTTAGTCCAGTCATTATAGTAAGTTCAACTCGGAATTCGAGATACCCAGCTGTAAGTCTGTAAATACTTGTATATTGACACCCTAAAAGTTGTCTCAAAACCTACATATGGTAGGGTGTAAGCAACTATTAAATTTCAAGGTCAAAGGTCACAAAAATCGGATTTTTGCGCTTTCTTTGGAAATATCTCATTTTCTATGGGTTTTTTGCTATTTGTATTTATCATCAATATTGTAGAATACAAAATTCTCTACAAACTTTGTTTAAAAAAATTTTTTATACGATGAACCCTTTTCGAGATAGAGGGCGGAAAGCGCGCGGTCACAGCATCACTTCAGGTCAACCGGTGCCTCCGGTCGAAAACGCGCCATATATAGTTGATGAACTATCGATAAATCAATGATTATAAATATTTGTAAATTTTTATTAACTATTATATTATATTTTATCATTTTTTTCCTAACCTATCCACTTTTTATTGAGCATTAATTTATTTAACAACACTTACCTGCCCATGTAATTGCAGAATTGTTAATGAAAGTATAGGAATTATATTTGAATTTTAATGTTATTTTTGTCCTTTGACCTTGAAATTTAATAGTTGCTTACACCCTACCATATGTAGGTTTTGAGACAACTTTTAGGGTGTCAATATACAAGTATTTACAGACTTACAGCTGGGTATCTCGAATTCCGAGATTCTCACCTAATTTAAGCTTAAATGACTGGACTATCTGCTAAGCTTGGGGCTAGATGATGTTGTGTGAATTGTCCAGCATTATTTATTATTTATTTATTGTAGCGGTGGCAGGGAGTCGATGGATGGAGGCGGCTCAGGACCGCTATTTGTGGCGTCGTATTGGGGAGGCCTATGCCCAGCAGTGGACGTGTATGGGCTGATATGATGATTACTTTTAACTACATAAGTTATGTGACGAGAAGAGTGTTTTTAAATGTGGAGGGAAATAAGGTGAGAGGGAGACCGAAGAAAAGATGAATGGATTGTGTGAAAGAGGACATGGTTAAGAAATGTGTAAGTATAGAGATGACGGCTGATAGAGGACAGTGGAAGAAAAATACATGTTGTGCCGACTATTGCCAATAGAAGTATGTGTTTGACAGTACTTTGACACTTTTCTGTTAAATAAAATAAATAAAATTAGCTTTTATTCCTTACACAATGAAGGCTATGAACCTCTCCCAAATGGAAACGGATTTTCCCATGCGGATTTGTTGTTGTTTCACGTAGAATGAAATGGGACCTGCTATGAGTGAGAAAGCGCGTCTAACCATCTAATACGAAGTTGCCATGTGGCTGTGTGCGTGTGCTTGGTGATTGCACAATTTTTTAAAATTTCCGTACTTTCCGATTAATTTTGAGTAAACGATTGATTTCAAAAATATTTATAATGTTGAATATATTTAGGATGTTTGCAGCGCGACAGATTTTCGAATAAAGGTCATGCATAAAAAATCGCTTGAAGATGACTCGATTTAGTGGGCAAAATTAGTTTTGCTCTCATTTAAATATCATTATGATTTTTTAAAAACCAAACCGCTGCAAACATAGCTATTTTTCATCCCATTACGTAAAATTTCAATAAGATCGGGGACATAGTTTCCAAATGAAACGGAAAGTACGTTTGTATGGGGACTAGGGCTATCCGTGCTTTCAGCGGAAAAAGCCTCCTCCAACTCTTTCCATCTTCCTCGATCTCTAGCTACTGGACTCCATGTTTTCCTTGCTATTTTTACGATGTCATCGTCCCATCGTTTTGCGGGTCTTCCTTGTCTTCGTTTTTTTGTTTATTGGGTACCAATTCATTATCGAATATTCAAATACAAATATTTATTCTCAAATACAAAATATTTATTCAGGAACTTAAAATACATTATGTAACAGTGTTTGAGACCCCCTTTTAAGTAAAGTATTTAACTGTGTTAGGGGAATCTCGCTCTGCCGCAAACAATAGAATTTGGAACGTACTTACATTAACGCTCCAATTCTCAAACGCAACTCAGATTATAGCTGGTCTCAAGTCGTGGTTTTTTGACAGTTTTCAATGAAAATGTGTCAAAAATTCGTCACTTGAGGCGTGCTTAAATCTGAGTTGCGTTTGAGTATTGGAGCGTAAGTTCGGCTAGTAGTTATTATAAGGCTACTTAAATTATAGAGCTTATTATTTACAAAAAATAAAGTTTATTTTTATTTATTTTAGCTTTTTGGAAAGCGCGCATGTAATTATAGAGGTGTGCGTGTATGAGTGGGATGTGTAGTGTGCGTGAAATTGGTGCTCCTGCAGGGCTATTCTAACTCGATCGAAAAGTTTCGTCAACTCGGAATCTGACACATATCCGCGCGAAATTCAAATATTTTAGTGGTTTTTAATATTTTCTGCGTTCTTTCATCATTCTTTCTCGATCGAAAAGTTGCCGCTTACCGAAAATTTTAAAACATTTTCTATGAACTCATAATATAAATAATTTCGATTCGACTCTACTTTGAGAGAAATTAATAATTTAGTAGATGTCAACATTATTACTAAAAGCCCCATTAATCGTACTTCATTGGAACGTGGGTTGATAGAAAAGGTCAGCGATTTATGAAAAACTACTTTTTAGGTGGTTTTATTCCTTGTAGAACGCAGAAAATATTAAAAACCGCTAAAATATTTGAATTACGCGCGGATATGTGTCAGATTCCGAGTCGACGAAACTTTTCGATTGAGTTAGAATAGCCCTGCTGATTATACATGTATGTTTGTGTAGTTTTGGACCATCTTTCGTTTTGCATTCTCTGAATGTGCACCGCCCATTTCCATTCTAGAGATAGAATTTGCTTTAATCTTTTTTCTTATATAATGTTCGTAATTTTATTTCTTAGTTTAGATTACTTTTCTGTTAGAATATTGAAAATGAAAAAATGAAATCATCTCTCAATTTGATTTTCCGTGTTCGGACTACTATGGGCCGAAGCCAGTGGGGACGAACATGGAATAACTCGAATATTAATTAACCTTTTATAAACTTGGGTTATAGCGACCCCATTATGTACCCTGTCGGTACGTACCTACACAAATCTAGAGAGGGGTGTAGACCCTACCTACCCTACTTGGAGAAGGGGGTAGTCTGCGCAGTGCTACAATATTGAGTGGGCCCAGCAGTGGACCATAGTTAAGTTTAATACAGTAAAACGACTGCAGTGGATAAAAGTTACCTTCATTACATATCTTATCTGTTTATGTAATGTAGATATTGTATATGTATATCAGTCATCTAGTACACATAACACAAGCTCTGCTAAGCTTGGAGCTACATAGAGACTGTGTGGACAGTCCAGCATGTTTTTTTTATTGGGACAAAACGAAATGTTTGTCCGATCAGAAAATTGTTCCGGGTGTTCTGGGTATTTTCTATGTATAATAAAAAAATCTGTCTATGAATTGTATTATGTATATCAGTCATCTAGTACCCAAGCACTGCTTAGCTTGGAGCTATATGATGCTGTGTGGAATGTCTAGCTTTATTTAATCTATTGTGATTTTCAGGTTAAGTTTGGGCTCTTACCCCCATGTAGGTATAGGTATCCAGTGATTCTATCCATACCAGGTTGTCTGGCAGAGATCGCTCTTGAGCGATAAGACTGCAAATTGTCACTTATGTTGTTATTGTTTCATTGTTTTCTAGTTTCTGTGTGCAATATACCTAAGTATTTTCAATCTATTTATTTATCGATGGGCGCCATGTTTATAAATACTGGATCCGATAGTCAGTAGTATGTAAGAAATTCAATGTTCTGTTTAGCTTTAAAGAAATATTGACATGTATCTAAATCGCATTAAATTTATAATTAGGTAGGCAAAATAAACATGTATTAGACACATAAGTGATATTATAATGTGCTAGTGGTTTCTTTTTCACTTCTTCCACTAGTGGACAAAAAAATTAAGTGAAGAGAATATCAATAACACCTTATTTCTTATTTGATAATAATAACTATGTTTATAGTATAAAATTTGACTTGTCTAAGTGCTTATTTTGTAAGCCTAAAGAAATAAAGTTATTGATTCTGATTCTGATCGGATTGGAGTTTGGCAGGAAGATGGGCTAATAAACTGCATTCCACTACACTGTGCCACCACCACTATGGATATGTGGGCGTGTCTCAGCCCCACACCGGGGCGTACACTACCCTTTCAGACCACGCCCCTTCCCTCCCCTAATGCAGTCAGTCGTTCATCAACTCTCAAGGATTCTTTTACACTCACTGAATTTTGGGGTAAAAAAATTCAATTTTACAAAAAACTAGCAAAAGACGCCGGAAACGAACTCGAGACCATTTTAGCGAGGTTTCCTACGGATTGTGTTTAGTTAGAATATAAAAGGTTCCGATATTCAGTGATATTTTAGTGGCAGTGTTTTTTTTTTATTAAAACAGTGAATGTTTTAGTGGAATTAAAAGTGCATTTTAGTTTTTATGTTTATCTAAGTAATGAGAAAAGTGTACCTAACTACCTAGTGAATATTTTTATGGTGAATTAAAACCCACTACCTACAACCTGGAATTATTACAGGGTAAGTTCATCTCTATATATACACGAGCTGCTGCCCGCGCCTTCGCCCGCGTTTTATCGGGATAAAAAAATGCCTATATGTTATTCCAGGTCCCAAACTATACCCATACCAAATTTCAGCCTAATCGGTTCAGTAGTTTTTGCGTTAAAGAGTAACAAATATCGATACATCCATACATCCATCCATTTATAAAACAATTTTCACATTTATAAAATTAGTAGGATCACGGTGAAAATGTAAATAGGTACACAACACATAACTAAAGGATTTCTGACTAGCTGCTGCCCGCGCCTTCACCCGCGTTCGTTTTATTGGGATAAAAAATTGCCCATATGTTATTTCAGGCCCTAAACTATACCTACCTTACCAAAAGCCCAATCAGATCAGTAGTTTTTGCGTGAAAGAGGAAAAAACATCCATACATCAGTCCATCGATTCTGTAATAGGTTTATTTTGTATAGTTTACTATTATATTATGTTATTATTATTTCTCATTTCCATGATCACGGGCCATATAGTGACCCGGTCCTTTGGGAGGCATGCGTGGAGCCGAAGCCAACAGCACAGAGGCCCTTTATGAGGCCCCTTTACATTATCGAAGTTGAAGGAATGAAATGAAATTCAATTAATTTACGCATTCGATGACAAAGTGACGTAATTTTTCTACCCTAGACAACAATCCCCGTGCTAGGGGGGCTGACAGGATTTTTATGCATTGTGTAACACCTAAGAACTATACCTGTATGCATGAAACCATGATCTAAACAAACAGATCTACTCTTCCGGGAGTGTCTCCAGGTGACGTCACTGTCGTTTTTCAACAAAACATAGAAGTTCCTCTTCCTCCGCGGCGTCAAACGGAACAGACGTGTTGCTCTCTTAACTAAATATTTAATTAGAATATTAAAATTTACGACGCGGCCCCTGGGACTTCGCTGCCACTCCTCAACTTAGCTGGGGCTTCGCAGCGTGTCTTCAGACGTGGACTTGGTCGGCGAATCGCGTCGGCGCTCAAACATCTGCTGTGAGTTGAAACACACAATAAATTGCCTCCACTCGGGTGCGACCCCGCGGCGTGTTCATGATCCCCCAGCCGGGGCCCGCAACCACTACACCAACGACCCAGTAAGCGTTGCACTCAAAATTGCCAACCAGGTTACATAGTGTGTGCTACGAAAGCACTGTCTACGGCGTAGACAGTTCGTAGAGCATAGACTCCTCCCTCGAGCTACGAAGTGGCTACGCACTGTGTGACTCACGGAACGCGCTGTTTTCTATGAGATAACTATACCTAAGCCTTCAAACCGCGCTCCGCGTTTGGCTTACTTACTTCTTCTGAAGTTTGGCCATATTTTTACTGACGCTCAATTGTTTAGCCAGTCTCGATTGCTTTGGCTTACCCGAACATACATATATATGTATAATGATGCCTCTTAGAAGAACACCGCCTCCGAAAAATCCTGGATCACCGACACCAGCTGCAGACGTATTCCTGGCTACACCTGTGCAGCTGATACAATGCTCTTCAGAACCCAATCTTGCCACAGATAATCCTGCTGACTATGGCACACCTGTGGGAACCACGCCTACGACAATTTTCGGAAACACTAAGCGCAAGCGCCTAGAGTTAAACCACAAGCGACTAGAGCTGGACCCTGAAATTATTATAAATATGATGAATGATATGAAAAAAATGATTTCTGACTTTACGAATGAACAGAACGCCAAGTACGATACTCTGATCACGGTCGTGGAAGATTTTCGCTCTACTGTGGACTTTCTCCTGGCTAAAAATGAGACACTTCAGGCCCAGGTGGATCGACTGGACTGTGAAAAAAAGGAAGCCTCAGTCCACATCGAGTCCCTGGAGAGTAAGATTGAAAGCTTGGAACGTACCAATAGAGCCACTTGCCTGGAAGTGAGAAATATCCCTGCAGGCTCATCGGAAACTAAAAAGTCTCTGGCTGATACCATCTTGAATGTGGGTAAAGCGCTTAACGTTGATATACAGACCTCGGATATCAAAGACGTTTACCGTACCAGATCGAAGGATCCTAACAACAAAACAATTATTGTTGATTTATCAAGTGCCCTACTCAAGGAAACTATCTTAAATAAATATAGAAGGAACAATAGAGAACACAGTCGGCTCTCTTCCGAGAAGCTAAAAATCCCAGGGCCTTCAAAGCCAATCTTTATATCCGAGAACTTGTCAGCTAGATCCAAAAAACTCTTCTATCTGGCTCGAGAGTTTGCCAAGGCCCATGGTTATAAGTTCTGCTGGACCACTAATGGAAAGATTTTTCTTCGAGAGAGAGAGAATGGGCCTCTGACTCGGATTGAAAAGGAATCTGACCTGGCTCGTCTGTCTCCTGACAAGTGACTAGCCATTTACATGGAAATATCACTCAAAATTAGTTTAAGTATACCCTATAGTTTTGTTATTTTACCTTGTATTATTAACCTTGTTCCTTTTGTTTTCAAATGCACACTACTACACAAACTCACACTCATCATAACACACTACGCTTACACAACTCAAGCTAACCATGTGACTACTCTATACTTCGTCTATAATCTTCTTCTGTGCCAACAATTCAAAGTCTCTGCATCAGTGTTCGTCTCCGATCCCCAATTTTTTGAGCCGATGTTTGTCCTTACTATCCATTATGGATGAAATCATAAATATTGCTGAAGATATCGAAGAAATTTCTCTCTGCGACTCTTACATCTGTTCGCCTGAAAGCTGCTACCAGTATATAAAATCACAGACCTCACTTAAAATGTTACACGTAAACATAAGAAGCATAAATTGCAATTTTGACTCTCTGTTAGTTTTAATGCACAGAATTAACATTCAGCTAGACGTCGTCGTCCTTTCGGAGTGCTGGCTCAGCAAGTGCTCAAAGTTACCCTCGATCCCTGACTTCAATGCCTTTGCATCTAATCATACGTCTCAAAACGATGGTGTGGTGACTTTCGTACGAAATTCACTTTCCTGCAATGTTTTGTACCCAAAAATATTAGATTGTAACTCTATTCTATTAGAATTTGACAAAATTAGTACAGCAGTCCTTGCCATTTATCGCTCTCCATCTTTTAACAACATTGATCCTTTCCTTAATAGTATTGATGCTACTCTATTGCAACTTAATAAATTTTCATCTGTTGTCTTGACTGGTGACATCAATATTAACATCATCCCTAACTCTACTGACTCAAATAGTGATGGTTACCTCAATCTTATTTCTTCTCATGGAATGCTTCCTGCTTATGTATTACCCACGCGTGGTCAAAATTGTCTCGATCACGTCATGATTAGGTCTGCTCACTCAGCGGTAGCATTGGTTCTAGACTCATATCTCACGGATCATGCTCCTGCAGTCTTCTGTTTGCACATGAGATCTCAACGTAAGACTTTGAAGAATTTCATCAATAAACCAAATTTTGCAGCTATAGTCAAACAAATTGAGAAAACTAAGTTTGACATAATAATGGCTTCAGATGATCCTAATACAGCTGCTCAGGACTTTGTAAATCTAATCTCATCTGCAGTGCGCCAACATTCTAAAGTTATGAAAATCCCAAGCAGAAATCGTATTCTAAAGCCATGGATTACACCTGGCCTCCTCAGGTGCATCCGTCACCGAGATCGACTCTACAAAAGGTTGAATAAAAACCCTGGCAACCTATCTTTTAAACTTATATTTACACGTTACCGCAACTTCTGTAACAATATTCTAAAAAAAGAAAAGAAAGAATACGAGCGTCTTGAACTTGAGAGAGCTGGGAATGATCCAAAGGCCACATGGAAAGTTGTCAAAGATATTGCGAATCTTAAACGTAAAACATCATCTGCAGAAAAGCTGCTTACTGTATCTTCTAGCCCTGTAGATTCAGTTAACATAGTTAATAGCTTCTTTGCTAGCGTTGGACAGGATCTTGCGTCAAAAATCAACCGCCTTTCTGTCCCCTCTCCCTCTATTCCTAATACCAACCCATGTGCTTCAATGGCCCTCTTCCCAACTGACAAGGTTGAGCTTGCAAACATCATCTGCAACCTCAAAGATAAATGTGCTGTTGGCTGGGATGGCATACCAACCACAGTTATTAAAAACTCTAGACACATACTAATCCCTCCACTTGCTCACATTATTAACTTATCCATGTCATCTGGCATTTTTCCTGATGTATTCAAAAAAGCTCTTGTTCACCCTATTTTTAAAGCAGGTGACAAAATGTCTGTTAACAATTATCGTCCTATCTCGGTCTTAACGGTCTTATCGAAAGTATTTGAGAAAGTAATTAATAAAAGACTAGTACACTTCTTGAACACAAATAATGTTATAGCTAAGCAGCAATACGGTTTTAGACGAGGTAGATCTACAGAGGACGCAGTTATTGATCTTACAACTACGATTGCTCAAAATTTTGATACAAAACTGAAAACCTTGGGAATCTTTCTTGACCTCTCAAAAGCCTTTGACACTGTTTCTATTGCAATACTATTAGAAAAACTCTCCGCCATTGGGGTCAGGGGCGGTGTAAATGACCTCTTCAAGAGCTATCTCACAAATCGTCGCCAAATAGTAACTATAAACAATATAAGCAGCGAGGAAATAGCGATAAATTTTGGCGTACCTCAGGGAAGTGTGCTCGGTCCTACTCTTTTTCTCATCTATATAAACGATTTAGTTAATCTACCAGTGTTATGTTGCAGTATTTTCACATATGCTGATGATACGGCCCTGCTTGTTAGTGGACGAGACTGGTCTGAAACTCAATCTGCGGCTGAAACAGCTCTAAGACTGGTTCTTATCTGGCTCTCCCAAAATCTTTTGACCCTAAACCTCTCAAAAACTAAATATATCACTTTTTCTTCAGCTTCTAGATCCCAACCTTCCCCATCGTTTTCCCTAAGTGCGCACATTTGTGAATCCTCAAGTTGCTGCCAATGTCCCAAGCTAGAGCGAGCTCCCTCCATAAAATATCTCGGGGTTTGGTTGGACAACACCATGTCTTGGAAACCTCATGTTGAAAGCACTGTCTCAAGAGTAAGAAAACTAATGTACATTTTCAAGAACTTAAGAGGTAGTGCTGACTTCTTTTGCTTGAAAATGGTCTACTTTGCACTGGCTCAATCGGTTCTCTCGTATTGTATCTCTGCATGGGGCGGTTCCATCAAGACCCTTATGATCCGAATTGAGAGAGCGCAAAGAGCGGTTCTTAAAGTCATGACCTCTAAGCCAAGAGACTTTTCCACCTCAAGGCTGTATCTAATCTGCGAAGTCCTCTCCGTTCGGAAACTTTTTATACTTTCCATTATCTTGCGCAAGCACTCGCAAACCGTATTTGACCCCAATCTGGCAACAGTTAAAAGACGGTCTGATATTGTCTGCAAAGCTATACCCCATAAAACTGCAGTCGCAGGTCGTCATTATCACTACATTAGTAGTCGTGTATACAATAAAATAAACAAAATAATTAATATTTACCCACTCACAATATTTAAATGTAAGTGTAAATGCACTGATTGGCTTTTGTCAATCTCCTACGAGGATGCCGAGGAAATTTTAAAGCATCAAAAATGACCTAGTGGAATCCCACATACTCCCCTTTGTCACACACACACACATACACGTTCAGCGGTAACTCCTGTTGCCCGGCCTCTTATGAGACCGGTGTCCTCAGGAGCACCACACTCTCACATACCTACACTCTCACATTACACTCACATACACAACACACAACCCACACATACTACACACACACTACACGCACACATGGTAACTCCTGTTGCCCGGACTCATACGAGACCGGTGTCCTCAGGAGCAACATTCTCACTCAAATCATCACAGTATAAAATATAATCATTAAATAATTGTTATAAAACCTTGTCATGTATATAGTTATTTCTTTTTTATAGTTAGGATGGAGCAAATAATTATTTTGTTTGCGGAGGAGGGCGCTGACTCCGCTACACAGTTTATAACTTTTGCGGTAGTCAGCCCACAATTGTAACCACACCCACATTGTAATGTTCCTAATAAAGATTTTTGTATTTTTTTGAAGTTGGGAAACAAATAAATATAAATAATAAAATAGAATTCTTTATTTCGGACTACCAAAGATCCATAATTTGTTAGTAGTTATGCTAAAGATCTCTTATAATAAATCTTAGTTCTTAAGATTAAGGCACTAAAATCACACACAAAACTTAAACGTAGGCTCTTAAGTATCATCATCATCATCATCATCAGCCCAACACGTCCACTGCTGGACATAGCCCCCCGTACGACGCCACAAATAGCGGTCCTGAGCCACCTCCATCCATCGACTCCCTGCGACCGCTACGTATAGGTACGTTCTTAAGTATAGGTAGGTAATAATATAAAATTAGATGAATTTGAAATCACAATAATTAAAATATGTCTCATTGGAAAAATAATTATGTTAATCAAATAAATGAAATTAGAATCAATTAAATTAAGTCAAGATTATTGAAATATATTAAATAGATAGAATAAATAATGCTGTACAACCCACACAGCATCATCTAGCCCCAAGCTAAGCAGAGCTTGTGTTATGGGTACTAGATAACTGATATACATAATACAATATATTACATATATAGATATTTTTTATTATACGAGTACATAGAAAAACGACCAGAACACCCTGAACAAATATTTGCAGGTCGTATAAATATTTTTCCGGAGGCGAGAATCGAACCCGCAACCTCCTGCGTCGCAGGCGGACCTTCGCCCACCGCGCCACATCGGTCGTCATTGATTAGGTACATCAAATTACTTTTCGGACAAATGTGTACCATATCGGCGAAGTGACCCTGCCAGCTATAGTTTGTAGGATGCTGTTGGGGCTATCCCGCAATCTGCGCATCAGGGACGCCGTCTTTTTCCGGAGGATGGCAGCGAGGGAGGATGACAAGACCGAGTTATAATGGGTGGTTTTGGCCCGAGTAAAACACTATACTTTTCACTTCGATTGCGAGAAAATAAAACAATTCAAAATTAGACAATTTTCTGAAATTTTATTAAAAATGAAATGCCGCAACGAAACAGTTCGCATTCTACCGTGAAGGGGAGAGATCAACCTTCATAAAACATCATCAAGACGGTTCTATTTTCAAAAAAAAAGATTGACGGAGCACCAAGAAGTCGAGTTTTTATGTAAGAGAACGAATGTGTTGTACGGGCTGATGATTTTAGACAAAAATAAAAAAGAAAAAATACTTTCTAGCCCGAGGTTAAACTCGAGTTTTAGGCCTGCTTAGCTACACTATTATGATACACTTTTTGAGCAAGAGAAGTGAAAAAATATTTTCTAGTGATGTACTGCGTAATAACGTTTGCAGTGTTTTGGTATACATTTTATTCATTTTTCTATTCACAGTGATCATTTAAAGTTTCATTTAGAGGTAACTTTGTCATTTTTTTTCATCGGGTGAAATGTCACCAATCGTGTTTTTGTCTACTGATGCATTAGAAAATATCCTCAACTATAATATGTTTGAATTTCAAAACTATAGGCCTTCTAGTTATTGAGGTACGGACAGTTAAAAATCCCTAAATCCGGGTAACCCAGCCTTAAAGACAATGTATTCACACTATGTAATGTTATAGCGGAGTCCGTGAGAGGCAGCGTAGTCAGCACAGACCTTCAGCATCTCTTCGACAGATCTCGCTGTTGGTCCCAGCAGCACCATGTCGTCCGCGTAGCTAATGTTGTTTATACAAACACCATCAATACGACAGCCAACACGCATGTCGCTGAGCCTTATTGTTGATGAGATCATTTAAGCTGTGTGAACCTGGCAGTCGACTTTAATCTATTCAAGTTTTTTTTATCCTATTCGATTGTACCGCGTTTGTACCCGATTGTACCGGCAAAATTTTCGTTTGTACCCTAAGGGGGTAAAAGTTATGGGGAGGGGGTGTTTTTCAATATTCGATTTTGACCTACCTTAGTAAAATGAGTAATTAGATTTGAAAATTAAATGTTATGTGGCACAAAAGCACGGTTTTAGTTAGAATTTGAAACTGAGAACGTTCTAAGCTTAGTCTTTATTTTATAGATATCACAAACTGTATATTGGATATTTGTAAAATCTTATATTCAACGTAATTATAAGTAATAATAACATGGCGTGTTTCAAAAAACGATAAACCGACTTCAAATTCCCTTAATTTTTTACACTTTTCTTTTCCTGGATAATTATTAATTACTAATCCCCTGGGGATAAAAATGTTATGGGACCCCTTCGGAATCATTTTCTATACAATAGAGAAAGAATTTACTCTGTATGTACGTTATATCGCGTAACATACATACAAAAAAAACATAGAGACGAATCTAATAATAACCTCCTTCTTTTGAAGTCGGTTAAAAACAGGTGGTGGCGCTAGTGTGCAGCATACAACCGCGTTAGGTTTACGCCCAAAAGGGTTCACATTTTGATACTTAACTAAATTACCTACCTATTAAGCCAATGTGATGACAACAATGGCCGTGGGGTCGCGGCATAGAATATCGACCCCTCCAACTCAACCCGTGGATGTCGTAAGAGCCGACTGAGGGAACCTACCAGAGGAAGGGCAGCAGCTTCCTTCTGAGTATTTTTCAACACCAACACTGCGATCACCAATCCGCCTGCAAAGCGTGGTGATTATGGCAGAACCACCCCTGCATGGGAGACCAACCACTCGATGGACCGACGACATCGTAGCGGTCGCAGGGAGTCGATGGATGAAGGCGGCTCACCGCTATTTGTGGCGTCGTACGGGGGAGGCCTATGTCCAGCAGTGAACGTGTATGGGCTGATGATGATGATGACAACAATAAATATATTGAGTATTGGGTATTAGGGCTTACATACTATATAGAGGCCCTACTACTGAAGTTGACAAAGTATACCAACCTAAGTACCTACCTACTACTTTCAATAAGCGGGCGAAGTCGCGAAAAAAGAACTATTGAAACAAGAATCTGTTTGCAAAAAAACGTATTTTTGATCTAATTTCTTGTCAAATACGGTTTCAAATATTTCGTAAGTGTGTTAGCGATGGCATAAAAGTAAAGGTAGGTAGGTAAGACGAGATATGACATTTTGATTCGAAAACAGCGGGCGGCGTCTTTAGTAGGGTGTGTACGATTTAGGAAAATTGGAAACAACTACGGTACATACCTTCGTTACCAAATATTAAATCATTTGCAGAAGATTTTTGTTATTGTTGAGTTTTCTGTTGTGATCCTTGTATAATGTAGTGATATTATCTTCAAATACGGGGAGGCCTATGTTCAGCAGTAGACCTGTACGGGCTGATGATGATTATTATTATTATAAATAATAGATTCAGGCGTTACTTTGCGGAAATCCATTGCACAATATTACTTAATATGCTATAAACTAACTCAAAGTGACCTGTTTTCACATAATTTGCACAATAAAATCTTAAGTTTAAAAAACTACTTCTTCTTGGCGATATCTGAAACTGAACGTGAGCAATTTTAAGGTTCAGTTTTTTGCAGTTCAGCCTACTTGACTTTGAAGCAATGTTTTGTAAGATTTTTGTATTAGCACCTACTGATTTTTACTTTTGTTGCATAAAACTAGATTCATCCTGATTTAATAAAAACAAGTTAAATAAATTTAGATGTAAACTAAAGAAATAGGCCTTTTAAAAAAAAAAGTTTTTATTTGCAATTTCACATCATTTTTTGACTATAAGACTTAAATTAATAAAAGAGAATTATTCTCCTAAATAAATTTACAATTTATCGCTTATTAAATACCTTCAGAACTAAAATTTAGTTAAGTATTCTATTGCAAAAAGTACACAAACGCATACATAATATATCATAAATAACGAAAATATACAGGTTAATGTATAATTTCTAACAAAAAGCAGCCCTAATTTCGGTTTTAAGCGCCCGGCGTAAAAAAGTCTGGCGGCTATTTTGGCCTTGGCAATTTAGGTTAATAAATAAAGCACGGCAACTGAAGAGTTATTATGTTTTTTTCTATAGCCATAAACGTCCCACTGTTTGGAGAAAGCTTCAGCAAAAACAGTTTTGAAAAATTCTTTAACTCACCCTGAGGAAATGAAACGTTCTGCACAGTTCTCCTAACACAAACTAGGTTTGTTGTTAACCCACTTACATTCATAATGGATTCTTCAAACTACAGAAGTTTTTATAACAATTTTTTTTTTAAACCTCTAATAAGATATTTTTAAAAGCTTACTAGCCCGGGTATAATAAAATAATCTGACCATAATATGTTTTTAGGCAGGTTTTTTTTTTTGTTAGTTACCGTTTACCGTCGATTCAATTCTTTCATTTTGCAGAAGGAAATTCCTACAAAACTTGTGTTCATAGCTCCCCTACTCTCCTTGCAATTGACATAAACCACGCTGTGACGTCAAATCACGGTTGTCGTTGTGGCTGTGTCTATGAATTACATTTTATAAGCGAACCCTTGTACACAGGTTAAAGAGCCAACAAGATACATGTGAAATTGTCTCTATTGCAACGACATACAATCGTCTATCTATACCTACATATAAAAATCAATTGTTGTTCTTTTGTCTCGCTAAAACTTGAGAACGGCTGGGCCGATTTAGCTGATTTTGGTTTTGAAATGTTTGTCTTAGACCAGGGAAGGTTTAAACGGTGAAGAAAATATGGAAAAATTGCGAGGAAGATAGTAAAAACAACAATTTAATTTTCTCCGCCCAACGAAGTGGGCACGGGTCAGCTAGTTCAAATGAAATTGTTCCAAACATCACTACCGCAAAAACCATCCTTTCCATAAAAAATCGTCTACGGAAAAAACACAAATAGAGATTAAGAATAAAACAGAAACAATAAATAACGTGCCTTCGTGCGTTCCATCCATTCAATCGCAAATTACTATTTGAGAAGAACTTGAAGAAAATAGTGAATCTTCTTAAGTTTTCTAGACCTTCGGAATACCTACTTACATCTTTGGCTGTGGGGCCGCGCCGTACGAATATCGACCCCTCCAACTCAACCCGTGGATGTCGTAAGAGCCGACAAAGGGAACCTACCAGAGGAACGGCAGCAGCTTCCTTCTGAGTATTTTTCAACACCAACACTGCGATCACCAATCCGCCTGCCAAGCGTGGTGATTATGGCAGAACCACACCTACATGGGAGACCATCCACTCGATGGACCGACGACATCGTAGCGGTCGCAGGGAGTCGATGGATGAAGGCGGCTCAGGACCGCTATTTGTGGCGTCGTATGGGGGAGGCCTATGTCCAGCAGTGGACGTGTATGGGCTGATATGATGATGACTATGATCTTTGGCCACATCGTCACTTACCATCAGGTGAGGTTGTGGTCAAACGAACGTTTATTATCGATATAATATGGCGTGTTTTAAAAAACGATAAACCGACTTCAAATTCCCTTACTATTACACTGTTTTTAAGTTTGACGGAATAAATACTAATCCCCTGGAGATACACTTTTGATGGAACCACCTCGGGATAATTTTCTATACAATAATGGAAGAATTTTCAAAATCAGTCCGTAATGGGCGGAATATACCGTAGCTGATCGGATCCTGGTAGAAGTAAAAGTTGGGTATCAATATTCCTGCCGAACCGATAGCCTTTTACTTTTTTTATTAACCGCTGTAACCCCTTTTGTGATCCTAATTGTACATGAATACTTTATTTCTTAAATACCTGCACTAATACCCTACATAATGCAGTGAGGTGTTGCGGTCTCTAGGGAGAGTGACTCTGTATAAAGCTATTAGGGGAGAATGGGAGAATAGAGAAATGTACATCGTATTTTGAAAAGGGCTAAATAAACTTACAAAGAGAAAAAAAAAACGAAAAGAGAAATTATATAATATTTTGTAAGAGCCAACTAAGGGAACCTACCAGAGGAATGGCAGCAGCTTCCTTCTGAGTATTTTTAAACACCAACACTGCGATCACCAATCCGCCTGCCAAAAGTGGTGATTATGGCAAAACCCCCCTACATGGGAGACCATCCAATCGATGGACTGACGACAACGTAGCGGTCGCAGGGAGTCGATGGATGCAGGCGGCTCAGGACTGCTTTTTGTGGTGTCGTATGGGGGAGGCCTATGTCCAGCAGTGAACGTGTCTGGGCTGATATGATGATGATGATGAATGAATACCAAAGAAAATTAAAATCAAATAATAGAAAAAAAGAACAATTGAAACAAGACACAATTGAGCTAACTGCAGACTGTTGCAAACAATCTACAGGTAGCTCAACGGGTCCATGGTTACTAAATAAACTTAATATTATAAATGCGAAAGTGTGTTATTGTTTGTTTGTCCTTCCTTCACGCCCTAACTAAGCAACCAATCGACTTGATTTTTGGCAAAGAGTTAGTTGAAAGGATGGAGAGTAACATAGGTTATTTTTTGTCCTTGTAAAACATCAAATTCCCATTAGAGATTTACGGTAAAAATTACCTTTTTATCCCCATAGAAATGTGAAATTCTAATTTAACGCGGGAACAGCTAGTTATTATAAATAAAAGGAATAGTTCTCACCGTTTTTAAAATAATAGGTTTTGGATTTTTAAAGATTGTCCAATAATCCATCGGATGACAAAATTTTGTTCCTGGTACCTATTTCCATCACTACAAGACCTACATATTGTAAAACAAAGTCCTCCGCCGCGTCTGTCTGTCTGTTCGTGATAAACTCAAAAACTAGGTACCTACGGATTGCCTACGGAACGATTTCATTCAGTTTTCGCCAATCGATACAGTGCTTCATGAGGAAGGTTTAGATATATCATTTGTTAAGGTTTTTGTAAATTATTTGAAATATAACGATCATTGTTGGAAGTGTCGGAAAAAGTCAAGCCATGTGCATCATTAGCCCCTAACGATATCGTCGAGGCGTCGTATGGGGGAGGCCTATGACCAGATGTGGACGTGTATGGGCTAATCTGATGATGATATCGTTGTGACAGTTTTTGTTTCACTCTTCTGATTGCGAGCCCCTCGACAAGCCCATAATAACGGGGGTCTTCTTCTTCTTTTAGCTTTGGCTCTGCATCTGGTTTGATGCATTCTGCCAGTGT
This sequence comes from Eupithecia insigniata, assembly GCA_947859395.1. Taxonomy (NCBI): domain Eukaryota; kingdom Metazoa; phylum Arthropoda; class Insecta; order Lepidoptera; family Geometridae; genus Eupithecia; species Eupithecia insigniata. The sequence goes on from OX402020.1 coordinate 7,062,309, forward strand.
CAGTTAGGTATGAATTGCGCATTTAGGAACAATAGAATAAAATTTATGGAGGTTGAGTTTGGATTTTACAGAAAAAAGGAATTATATAATCTCAATCAAGTTCATATACAAAAACAAACAGAAACAACCAGAATAGTTAAATAAAAAGCATTAACAAAAGTAATCAATATGCGAAGAAACATAAAATCCATACCTACGTAATCTAAAAAGCTACAATTGTATACTATTTACAGAAATAAATCTACAAAGTTTAAATACAAAAAGGAAAACACTAGGTAATGGAAGAAAATTTGTCTCGAGTATTTCCCGAGTTATGACGGTTTGAAATTCCGAGACGTATTGGCGCAAAGATTTATAAGAAAAATCAATAAAACGTTTAAAAAGAAAGATGGTTATAACCATAGACTTAAATTTTTGTTCTACAAAAGTTAAAACACTGAAGAAGCTGCTGCCTGTTTAGTCAGCTCTTATGATATCCGCGGTCTGAAAGGAGGCTCTGAAGTATCAGTTTCGAAATCAAATGTTTTAGATGTCGATTCTTGCAACTTTTACGGGACCCTAAAACAACAAACATTCACATGACACATCAAAGTAGCCGGTCCATTGTCTGTTTTCACCTGCGGGGCGCCGCCACCCTCAGTGTTGCCAGTTACGATGATACAATTAGCTAATGACGGAGTGTTGATGGGGTGCATCTATGGTGTTTAGTCAGTTCAAACAACTATTATACTTAAATGTTTCCCAATTTTTTTAATTAATATAGAATGTAATTTATTAACCTAAATTATGGCAAATGCCAAAACCAAAAGTCAACCAGCAAGTCCAAAAGAAGAAAAAAGTATTAACCTTATTGAAAGGAGGACATAAAGTCTTTATTGACAAAGAAAATAACAATCAAATAATATAAAGAAATTAAACTTGTATTTACAATTGAAACAATTGAGCCAACTGCAGACTGTTGCAAACAATCTACAGATAGCTCAACTGGTCCATATCGTTAGGAGGATTTTCATTAATAGGTTTATGTTCCTCCCTAAAAAAAAATATTTAACAAAAAACTTGGAAATCTTTCAATCGTGAAATAATCATCTACTATCACATATATATATATATATATATATATATATATATAAATAAATCAATAATGACCTATTTAAAAATAATAATGTAGAGTTAGCTATCTTGTTCAAAAGAAAAAATTATTAGCAATTGTAAAGTAGGTATTAGTAGGCCCTAGTACCATCCAACAATCCTATCCATCCATGGTTGTCTGGTAGAGATCGCTCTCGAGCGATAAGGCCGCCACTTGTAACTTAGTTTTAAAATTGTCTTTTTTGTATTTCTGTTTCTTACCAATAAGTGTGCATTAAAGAATTTTCTGTCTTCTATCTATCTCTATTAAATAAAATTATGAAAATCGCAGAATCGTTTCTATTTTCATTATTTTAATTATGTTATCCTAATAATTTTGTAAGTTTGTTGTGAGTATCGATGTTTGTTCCTCTTTCACGCAAAAACTAATAACGCTGAAATTTGGTATGGGTTTCGTTTGGGACCTGGAATAACATAAAGGCTAGACAAGTACGACATGGAACGAGTAGTGATTCACCGAGTACTCGGCCACCGAGCCTAGATTGGGCCGAGTACTCGGCTTTAAAAATAACGCGGTAGCGGGGGGCGTGCGGTTATTTCTCTAACACAGAGTAACAGGGCGATAACAATATTGCAACGCGACGAATCTGTGTGCACGGGAAATGCGCTTTACGTGGGAATAACCCTAATTTCATGAAAAGTCAACTCATTTGGCACTTTTTTACGAGTATTCATTTAGAAGTGGTTACGCTACGGTTATGCTGTTTCATTAATTATTTTATGTACAACACGTTATTTATTACAAGTAAGTGATGATAAAAACTGGCTTTTTGTTTTTATTTACCTCAGCAATATAATTAAGGTCGAGTACTCGGTACTCGGCCGTTAATACTCGGTGCTCGGCCAAACCCTAAAAAAAGGCCTAATCCGCCGAGTACCGAATCCAAACCGAGTACTCGTCCCATGTCTAATAAAGGCTATTAACATATGTATTTTTATCTCGATAAAACGCGAGCAAAGGCGCGGGCTACTACTAGCTACTGCTACGACTTACTTAAATAAAAAAAAACAAACATCCTGAAGATACCGCAGCTATTGCGAACACTAAAACTCTCTAAAACTTTTGATTTCTAATAATTGACGGATATAAAATCATTATTGACAAAGAAAATAACAATCAAATAATAAAAACAAATTAAACCAGTATTTATAACTGAAACAATTGAGCTAACTGCAGACTGTTGCAAATAATCTACAGATAGCTCAACTGGATATAAATAAAAATCACCTTGTAAATGTAAACAGTTATTACCCTAACTCAGAATATCTTTATCAATATTAATAACGGAAGGAATATCATCAATATTTACCCTCCGCTAAATGGTCTGTTTGTACAACAATCAGACCACCCTTTTATAGATAAGGAGCTGACAACAAATAAAGCATGGGCGATTTTTTTTACTTAAGTTATAAAGTTCTGTGTGAAATGAAATTTATTCAACTAGAACGTTGCTTTACAGACTTATTTATTTAAAACTAGCTGCTGCCCGCGCCTTCGTCCGCTTTTATCGGGATAAAAAATATACCCATACCTTTGTATCACCACCATCGCTTCAGTAGTTTTTGCGTTAAAGAGGAACAAATATCCATACATCCATAGTCACAAACATTGACATTTATAATATTACTAGGATAATAAAGCCACCAACGAAGGAAACAAAATGTTACAAAATCGTTAAAAGGTACATATTACCAAGTTCTAGGCGGCCACATCTCGTCACATGAAAGCCGACGCAGTACGGTAAATAAAAAAAATAGTTATTTATATTTACACTTAGACTACAAATTAATAAATAAAACGAATGTGAGTACCGAGATAAACATTACAAGGTTATTATAGTACGTTTAATCTATATTGTGTTTTTTTTTTTGAAGTAATTTACCTAGTTCCTTTTATGTCGTTCTTAAGCACTCACTAAGAATGGTTGTTTGGAATTTCGTATTCAAAGTACCTAGTTATATATAGGGTCAGGTCATGATAAAACTTCAAAATCGTAACTGTAAGCCCGACAAAATTTGTAGCGTAGATTCTTGACACAAACAGACATGTGTTTCAAAGTTCTTTGAAATTCGTACCCTAAAGGTGAGTAGAGCGGTGCAGAGTCGAAGTTTTAATGAAAAAACTAAAGTTTAAACGAATATTCTCTGTTCTTTATACTATGAAAGATAATGGTTTAATTTCGTTTATCTAGCTAATTTTTAAAAATAGGTATTCTAAGAAATAGTATTCATAGGTGTTCGCAGTAAAACTTTAAAATCGTATATGCGAATGAACTCGCGGGCTGGTCACCTATATTATATAGGTTATTGTACTTGCAAAAGACTCATCAAAACTCATCTTCTATTGACGGAGTAATAGACGAACATTGAAAAACAAATACATGCAGCCGAATACAGAACCTCTGAAACCTCTGAAAACATGTACATAGTAACTACCTACCTACTGTAAGGCCGTAGGTCATACCTACGAATTCTTTGATTGAACATAAACGCGATTCAGCTATTTCCGACGTGTTGGTAACACTGCAAATCAAGTATGTTGATCACCATTGACTCCTGCACTTTTACCCTTTAGTGTTAATTTATTAAGAGGCCATCACACGGATCGCTGCACTGCTCATAATCCCTCGTGTAAACACGGCTTTAGGGCTTTTCATTAAAAACAATTAGTCTGTTTTAGGGGTTGGCCATTTTGCGTAGGTAGTAAGAAGGTAGGTAAAATACTATCGTTCATTCTAATATTATAAATGTCAAAGTTTGTATGGATGGATGTATGGATATTTGTTATTCTTTCACGCAAAAACTACTGAACCGATTAGGCTGAAATTTGGCATGGGTATAGTTTGAGATTTTTTATCCCGATAAAACGCAGGCAAAGGCCCGGGCAGCAGCTAGTTTTCTATGCAATAGTGCATAAACATAGATTGGCGTAAATATCGCGTAAAATACATACTAAAAAAAATAGGCGAATTGAGAACCTCCTCCTCCTTTTTGAAGTCGGTTTAAATAAAAAATGATTAGAATTTCGCAGACATCCTTTATTAAAAAGAAACAAAGTCAGCAAAGCGTGAGTGAACTAGTAAATTAATAATTCTTTAGAAAAAATTGACTTTCTCATCGAAAATTCACCCCTAAGGCTTGTTTTCACTACAAACAAGGGAGTAACAGCTAAGTACATAATCCCAATCAGTACATTATCCGTCCCTTGAGGGCAAGTACATACAGACTGAGAGATGATGCAGTCGATTTACCCTAAAAATACGCGACTGTATTTTATTTCCCCAAAGTTGAGGAAAATTCATGTGATTTGGAAAGTTTGTCTTAATTGTGGTCGATAATCTCCTGAAACAATACCTCGTCCTATAATTTATCGTTAAATTCTCCATGGTATAAGAAAACAAGGTAGGTATGCTCTTCCTAGACACGATGGTCACGTGGGTGGCTGTTATGACGTTATCATCGCCATCGGCGAATGAGAAGACGAATCTGTTTCCCGGTGTTACCAGTAGCGTAAAATCGTAACTCACCGAGTTCCTGTATGAATCTGATAAAACTATGTGGTATTGTATTTACCTATTATTTATCACATTGACTCGTGTTCAACTAACGCTGTTTTGACTGATTTTACAAACATAATTGAGTATTGTCATTTATTTATTGATTTTTCAATTGATCCTTATCACATTTGTTTCCCAACTTCTACGTTTTGTTGAAATAAAGTGGCAATTGGACAGTGACGTCACAAGAGCCACTCCCGGAGGAGCAGACATTATTTTCTTTGATCATGAAATTCTCTTTTAGTATTTGAGCTGCATCTGCATTATTCTGAAGTTAGGTCATCATTATCATCCGCAGCCCGATTGTACCGGATTCTACTGGATTTTACCGCCCGAAGTTAGTGTAATCTACCACGGTCCTGTGCTAGCCACCTCCATTAACGCCCCGCGACGGATTTAGATACAGATTTTATTCATTACTAGCCACCCGCCCCGGCTACGCACGGGTACAATGCTGATAATAAATTATACATATAAACGGTTAGAGATGAGTCCGGTATTCAATAACTAACTCAGTACTTGTTAGCATGGTCCTAAAATATCTAACGCTATTGTAAAATCCGCATACCGCTAGGGAATAACTGTGCAAAGCGAGCATCGCGCCTAACCGACCGTGAGCCATAACTACCCAACGCTTCAATACCTATACTTACCTAACTATCATCTACGCATAGGTACTAGCGGACCGTTCACCCGTAAAGTTATGTAGCTGCAACAAGTATTTGGTATTTCTAACCAAATCGGTTAGATGGTATTTCTAACCAAATCGGTTAGATGGTATTTCTAACCAAATCGGTTAGAAATATATTGGGTAGAAATCAGAACAGGTATAGAGTATTGTAACGTTATTGGGTACCAGTTGGTACTAGCGGTATTGAAACAAAATACCCAACTAATAACCGGTAGCCAAAATATCCAATAACTTCCATCCTTATAAACGGTCCTCTTGAATCACTCTATCTATTTAAAAAAAACCGCATCAAAATGCGTTGCGTAGTTTTAAAGTTCTAAGTAAGCATACTAATAATTATTAAACCTCATTCGCATAAGGCCCGCTCAGGCACGTTTTTGTCCCAAATTATAAAATTATTGGTCGTCAAATATCTAAAAATTAATAACTAGACTTGTTCAAATTATAAAATTCATTAATATCATAGAGAACCAATTCAATGAGCTACTTTCTTAATTTGCTCTCAAAAATAGATATACAACGACCGAAGTGGCGCGTCGGACGAAGTTCCACCTGCGACGCAGGCGATTGCAGGTTCGATTCCCGCCTTGGGACAAAAATTTTCCCATACAATATTTGCAGATCATTGAACATTTGTCCGACAAATGTTTGTACGATCTGCAAAACTTTTGTTCCGGGTGTTCTGGATATTTTCTATGTATAATAAAAAACATATATCTATGTAATAATATCGCCGTCCCCAGCGAATAATATCGTAATCGTAAAATGGTGTGAAAAAAATATAGTTAAAAACTAAAACCCGACTACATAAAAGTCTTAAACAAGCGTTCACCTATTGTCCTTATCATTTTCTTTTGATACTTAGGTAGTCGGAGGACTTTGTTACTAACCTTTGTACCGTAGGTATATGGGGTGGGTGCCTCCGACTACGTAAGTATCAAAAGAAAATGATAAGGAAAATAGGTGAACGCTTGTTTAAGACTTTTATGTAGTCGGGTTTTAGTTTCTAACTATATTTTTTTAAACCAAAAGAAAGCGTATTTTTTTTATTATTGAAATATAATATAAAATCTTACTACGTTTACGAATGTAGAGCTATTAATATATATAATAACATATTATGTCATCTAGTACCCATAACACAAGCTATGCTTAGCTTGGGGCTAAATGCTGCAGGGATTGTCCAGCATTATTTATTTGTTATGTTGTTGTTTCACAAATCTCGGGGGTAGAACTTGGCCGAAGGTATAACATCCCTTAACCCTTTAAGGACCACCTGTAGCGTGAGTGGCGAGTTAATTAATTACGTTACACTCAAAGTAAAGGGATGGAGGGTAGTTGCCGTAGTTGTGTCCAAATCAGTGGCGCCTCAACGAAATAAGGACATTTTATGGACAAATTACTTAAAGAATTCAACATTTTGGGAAACAAAAAAATATCAACATTCTGGGAAATTGTATATTTTGGGATTTAAACATTATGAGAATCGAGACCCTAGGTGCGTGGGGTACCGAGATACGCCGGGTTTTCAAAAAATTATCTCAGCGCCGCCTGGTCGAAGCGACGCGTGACCCTAAAGCTGGCGAGTATCTGGCGCAGCGCATTAGCATTGCCATACAGCGGGCCAATGCAGCCAGCGTCTTGGGGACGCTTCCGACTGGTATCAGTTGAGCTACCTGTAGATTGTTTGCAACAGACTGCAGTTAGCTCAATTGTTTCAATTGTAAATACTAGTTCTAATTTGTTACTATTATTTGATTGTAATTTTATTTGTTTATAAACCTATATACGTGAGAATTCAACTTTCTGTTCCTGAAGGGCAAAATAGTCGACAAGCAAATGTCAAAACTGTTTGCTATCACTTTAATACAGGGTTTTTGACACTGTGTGAAATGCAGGTACTGCCGTCACAAACACGTTGGTGAAGACACGCTCTTAATTCTTATTTTTTTTTTTATATTTATAAACTTTTTAAATACAATCTTTATACCAACGTACTTGGGAACTCAAATCCAACGAACCCAAACTCGACGTGGTTATGTCGTTTCGTCAGGCCTCCGTCACTCGCTCAAGGCCGCGCGATAAATACCTACCGCTCGGCGAGTCGTCGACGACTCAACTGGCAGAGGGCTGCCGAACGCCCGCCTGAGCGCTCCGATCGCACCGCACTGCACGTTTCCCGCGCTTACACGTAGTAACTATTTATTCATCTGTGCTTACACTTCGAAATGCAGAGAGCACGTACTTATTGTGCAGTGGATGAGTGTAAAAGTCAAAAAACAATGGAAAATTTGTCGTTTTTTTCATTGCCGAGAGACGAAGAAAGGTGAGTTGTATTTTAAATCATAGCTTTATGAATGTTGTCACCATTTATTTCTCTGAACATAAGTAGGTAATAAGCAGGTAGGTATGTAAATCGTAAATTAAGGAGTTTTTTGAGTCAGGTATTTTAAAATATAATAAAGGGGGACTCCCATACAACAGACTTTTTTCGTTTAGTTTGTAGGGAACCTTTGATGCGTGATCGACTGTGCCGGTTTTTTAGGGTTCCGTAGCCAAATGGCAAAAATGGAACCCTTAGGAGTCGTCTGTCTATCTGTCCGTCCGTATGTCACAGCCACTTTTTTCCGAAACTATAAGAACTATGCTACTGAAACTTGGTATGTAGATGTATTCTGTCAACCGCATAAGAATTTTCACACAAAAATAGAAAAAAAAACAATAAATTTTGGGGTTCCTCATACTTAGAACTGAAACTAATTTTTTTTTCGTCAAACCCATTCGTGTTATGGATAGGTCTTCAAAAATGATATTGAGGTTCATAATATCATATTTTTCTAAACTTAATAGTTAGCGCGAGAGACACTTCCAAAGTGGAAAAAGTGCCCCCCCTGTAACTTATAAAATAAGAGAACGATAAAACTAAAAAATACAAATGATGTACATTTGCAAACCATGCAAAATTCCACCGAAAATGATTTGAACGAGATCTAGTTAGTAGTTTTTTTTAATATACGTGTATAAATGGTAAACTGCAATTTACCTTGTTTTTTTTTATATAATAATATTTTACTTGCTGCTACGGAACCCTTCATGGGCGAGACCGACTGGCACTTGGCCGTTTTATTATTTAAATGAAGATGTCAACGAGAACCTTACTATAAATACATGCATAGTTTTAAGAGTGATTTCGAAATGTTTTAATTTTAAATTACAATTTTTAAAACTACCTAACGCGAAATTCTTATTTTATTATTTATAGTGAATACAAAAGCTTATTCTTAACTCACAATTCATTTATTTCATAATGAGTAAATAAAAGTTATTCTTAAACTTCTTTTTTTTCAGGCGCCGTACATGCCTTGAAATAATATGAAGGCCTGATTTATTAACACAGGAAGACTGTAGAAATGTGTCGACTCAAAACAAAAGAATCATTTATCAACGTTCTATCAGCAGTTACCATTCATTATATAAAACTAAAACATATTTGATTGACTAATAAAAAACATGATTGATTCGTAACATTCGTTTTATTACAATAATCATCATAGGTACGGTACAACCCTAGCGCATTCTTACGATGGCGTCACTCGCACGGCGGGCAACACAGTCTCGACTCTATGAACGCGTGTTTAAGGTACAATTCTTTTCGTTCTGTGTAGTAGGTATTATGATTAAAATGTTGTAGGTGAATATAGAGTAGGTATTTTCGCTTTTGTATGGGAGTGATGTATCTGTTACGTTTATGGTTTCGTTTAGGAGTTCGTATGGCCACCTTCGGTTTCCAACATCAGACCAGCTCGATGGTACCATATAATTGTATTGTCACCGAACTTACATAGTATGGCCCAGTTAAATCGGTTGAGGATAATTGGTCTAAAATTGAGTTGCAAGATTCCACCCGAACAAACATACATTTCAAGTTAAATATATAAGCTTGTAAAAATTTATAAGATTTTTACAAGCTTATTAATAAGATTTTGGTAATAACCCCCCTCCATCCATTTATTGATTTACTAATTCTATTATTTAGTATGACTGACTGGCTCATAGCCTATGATTACGAAGGTGTAGAGCGACTATTTTGTAAAATGATTTAAAATCAAGTAAAACTAAAAAAATCAAGATTCTATTTAAATATCTTTCTTATCTATACTTATAATAAAACTGTTAGTCCAATTCTGTACATTGAAGATATTTTGTAATTTTTTTTTCGAGGGCACTCTATTATCGATACTGATGCCAAAAATGATTTTTTTTCCATCATGTCTGTCTGTCTGTCTGTATCTTGGCCGCGCATAGCTCCGAAACTACTGAACGTATTAAAATGAAACTTGACAGGATTTGAGTTCATACTTTGAGGAAGGACATAGGATACTTTTTATCCCGGATTTCAATAGGGTTCCCTTGGGAAAGGGGATGAAAGTAAAATTGTTTGGCTGCGCATAGCGCCGAAACTACTGAAGGTATTCTAATGAAACTTAACATGATTTAAATTCATATTACAAGAAAGGGCAAAGTATACTTTTCATCCCAGATTTCAATAGGGTTCCCTTGGGAGAGGGGATGAAAGTAAAATTTTTTGGCTGCGCGTAGCGTCGTATCTACTAAATGTATTCAAATGAAACTTGACAGGATTTGAGTACATAACATGAGGAAGGACATAAGATACTTTTTATCTCGGATTTCAATAGGGTTCCCTTTAAGTTAACCCACTTGTTACTAGCGTTTGATATACGGATCAATGGACAATAAAAATTATTAAACAAACTGTGGGTAGTTTCAAATTTCATTGTTTATTGCTTATGTTAGATGAATGATTTCTTTATAGTTAGAAGTGGTGTGTGCTAGTAACAGTTGGACGTATTCAATTCTACAAGAGTTTATAATTCATGAATTTATACCATGAGTGTTTCAAGGTGAGTAAATAATATAAATTGCATTTATTTTGATATTGTTTTTGTGAAAACATGATAGATTGCTTTATTTCTTTCGTAAAGAATAAAAATATAAAGGTTTTCTTTTGGTATTTCTGAGTAATTTATCGATAAAATTCATGTTCCGTGTATCAAACGATAGTAATATGAACTACGATGTTTTGTTGTTTTAGGTCGAAGTTCAAAAACTTGTCTTTGAATGAAGTTCTAGAAGCATTGGAGTGTAATGAAGATGAACCAGTGCCAGATACAATTACAATTTTCCCCCCGGAAAATTGTACCGGTGACATTACGGATAAGGACTCAGGAGATGAAAATTCAGTGATGTTACACAATTTGCCTGGTTCACAACTGAGGGTAGAAGCCGTAATCGCCGGTAACGACACCTCCGATGATGATGACGAAGACGATGATGTCACGCTAGCTCAGCTGTCTAAGCGCCCAAGAAGAGATAACCCAATCCCAAGTGTCAGCACTCTAAATGTAAGTCCATCTTCTTCGCAAAGAGCTGCAACCAGTGTTCCAAAGAATAAAGCTTACACTTTGGCGTTCACGAGATATTCGACCAGTAGACAGATGCTGGAATAACATGCAGGGAGCACAGTTAAAGCAAACTCCCATGTATTTCTTTGAATGCCTCTTTGATGAAGGAATAATAAAGATGTTGGTTGATTACACAAATATCTATGCCACCCAAAAAAATCATGAGGGTAATGTGACTGTAAGAGAAATGAAATGTTTCATTGGTATACTTCTGTACAGTGGATATGTTGTTGTACCGAGAAGATACATGTATTGGGAAAATGCCTCTGACTGTGGTATGCCCATAGTTTTTAATTCATTATCAAGAGACAGATTTACATACATTATGTCTTATTTGCACTGTTGTGATCTAATTTGAATGCAAATGATAAATTCGCGAAAATACGACCCCTTTTTGATATGCTAAATGAACATTTTTTGGCATTCGCTCCATATGAAGAAAATCATAGCATCGATGAAGGAATGGTCCCTTGGCGGTCACCCATGTAAACAATATATTCGCGGAAAACCTATAAGATGGGGATATAAGTTTTGGGTTGGAGCCACTCGTCTTGGATATATACTTTGGTTTTTGCCCTAAGGGCAATCTGGAGTGGATATGAGTAATTACAACGTGCTTGGATTGGGAGCAAGTGTAGTTTTGCAATACTCGGACGTTCTTCGGAAAATTGACAGCCAGGCACCCTTCCATTTGTTTTTCGATAGTTTTTTTACTCCGTACCTTTGATTGATGAGTTACGTGTAAGAGGTTTCAAGGCTACTGGCACAATAAGGGAAAACCGGCTTTCTAAGTGTCCCTTACCAAAAAATAAAGAACTTCAGAAATCTGAACGTGGAACATACAAATATAAATCGGCCAAAAAAGTATAAATGGAATGACAATAGTGTGGTGACAGTTGCCTCAAATTATCTGAAAGTCACACCAACTATCAAAACCCGAAGATTTTGTCAGAAGCAAAAGAAGTACATACAAATCGACCAACCTGCTTTAAGTAAAGTAAAGTAAAGTAAAGTAAAGTTAAGTTAAGTTAAGTTAAGTTAAGTTAAGTTAAGTTACGTTACGTTACGTTACGTTACGTTACGTTACGTTACGTTACGTTACGTTACGTTACGTTACGTTACGTTACGTTACGTTACGTTACGTTACGTTACGTTACGTTACGTTACGTTACGTTACGGTACGGTACGGTACGGTACGGTACGGTACGGTACGAGAAGAGAAGAGAAGAGAAGAGAAGAGAAGAGAAGAGAAAGCGTAAACTTAAAATAAAATAACTAAATCGTTCCTAAGCAAAAAATAAAATGAATGTCATGATTACAGATTTTGAATTAAAAACTTGAGAATGATAAACACTCTCCTTTCGATGAAGGTCAATTCAAATAAATTGTGACAGCTTAATATTTTAATTTGATCGAAATTGTTTTATTTTGTAAGTTAGCTTGGCCGAGCGATTTGTGGAAGGTCGGTAATCATTAAATACCATTATACTAATCATCCTGGATTCACCCCACTCCGATTATATAAAATATAGAAGTAGAGGTTAATATACCTACATGCTAGCAGCAATGACTTACTTCGTGATACTGGCCTAAAACCGCTTATTCATATGTAGATGTTCGATCTGTAACGAACGGTAAACTTATACCTTAATTCAAGGTTTACTATCTACCATTATCTTAGACTTCGTTATAAAATTTAGTTTAGCCTAAATATCAAACATGTATGTATTATGTCCATATGTATGTGCTTGACGGTTAAATTCCTATAGACGTAGAGAATTAGAAAATATGTATTAAAACGTGAAAATAGATGCTTCGAGAGCGAAGCATTTATCAGAATGGCCGTGTAAGATATATTATTTTGTTAGTTATAAATATATAGTGTAACATAACAAGTGTATGCTGTGGTAAACAATAAGATTTCAAAAGATATTCAATGATAAAATTTAATAGGCTTGATTTCCTACATGTTTTCCGCTCAAATTCAAATACTAGACAAATTAGTTTTGTACAATGAATATGCTATTTCATAATGTCTTTTAATCGATGTAATCAGTATTTTTAATATTTAATATAAGAACATTTGCCATGGATAAATTATCATATAAGAAGATATATCAATGTAACTAGTTATGAAACGAACACTCGCCGGTGTATTAAACATACCAACATCATTATATGCCTACCAACGTATATATATAAACAAGACATGAATATGTATAACTGGAGAATAGAAAACCTCAACAATCTTCTCTACCTAGATGTTTCCACACATGAACATGCCTATATTCTAGACTCAAACAAGAAACTTAATTATGATTTCTCCATGTTCAGCAGTTACTCTGGAAAAATAAAAAATCATGGTTATCGCAACGTATTCTTAAACCTCAGAATGTACATAGACACTATTATTTACGGGCTTATAAGCGACCAACGTTGTACGAACAGCCCTAAAAAATCGGATGAAGATCATAGTACGTTTTTTCGAGACTAAATTTTTACATATCTTGCACCAAAACATAGCCGGACTGTTAAGTAAAGCCGATGCCCTTCAAGTGCATCTAAATGAACTTACAGAAAGAAATATGGACATTGACGTGCTATGTATCACAGAGCACAATGTGAAGATGGGAAATGAACAAAATTTGAACCTGGATAACTACACTTTAGCATCAAGTTTCAGCAGGAGTAATAAAAGTAAGGGTGGTGCATGCATCCTAGTTACGAAAAATCATGAATGGAAAGAAATACCTGAAATAAAAAGAACATCTCTATCTGGAATAATCGAATGTTGTGCTGTTGAATTAGTGACTTATAAAATAATAATTATATGTTTATATAGAATACCAAAACTTACAAATGATTACTATAATATTTTCTTTAATAAATTTGATAAAATTATGACATATACTAGAAAACTGAATGTTAAGAATATTATTTTATTAGGAGATTTTAATATTGATATGTTAAAAACTAATAATGTGACAAGTGATTGTGAATGTAGTCTATTACAATACAACTTAAAATTAACCTTTAAACAACCGACTCGTCTGATATCAAACACAAGCATTGACAATATAGCCCATGATTTTAAAAAACACTGTAAACTGAAGTCTTGGAATTTGCGCTCTCTGACCATACGGCTCAGATTATAAAACTGCCGGTGCGTACTGTTAAACTAAAGTCATGGCATAGAGAAGTGCGTGATTTCTGTAATGAAAATGTTAATAAATTTAAAATGTGTATTAAAAGCTTAACCTTCTCAGACATGTACAATACTCATGACTCTAATATAGCTTATAAGTATTTTATTGAAAACTTTAAACTGTTTTACGATCTATGTTTCCCGAAGAAAAAGATTTTTATGAGAACCATAAGTGGATTTCTCTAAAATGGATTTCTCGAGGAATAAAATTATGTATAAGGGAAAGGGGAATTCCTATTGAAACCTAATAAAACGAATAAATATAACTACAAACTTTTTTCAAAAGACTTCATAAAGTTATTACACAAACCAAAAGATCACAAAATATATACAAAATAATGACATCTCAAAATAAATCTAAGGCTACCTGGGATGTAATAAATAAAACTAGAATATGTACTCCTAAGGAATCCATAGTAAAAATTAAATCGAATAATAATAAATATATATTGAATCCTACTGACATTGCTAATCAATTCAATGATTATTTTATAAATAAAATAGAATCCATTCCCGATCATGGAATAAATGTCACAGATAACATGATTCATCATGCAAAATCTATGTTCTTAGCACCATCAGTTCCACAACACATAGGATATATAATAAAAAATGTAAAAAACTCTAACAGCACTGGTTTTGACCAAATCTCTACAAAAGTCATAAAATCAGTCAATGAAATAATAAGCCCTCATCTCAGTTACTTGATAAACCTAACTATCTCATCTGGCACGTTCCCTGATGATCTTAAACTTGCGGTTATAAAACCATTGTTTAAAAAAGGTAACAAAGAGTTAACTAACAGTTACAGACCAATAGCTCTCTTATCAGTCTTCTCAAAAATCTTTGAAAAATATATATACGAAGAAATTTATTCCTTCTTAGAAAAGCATAAATTACTATGCAATGAGCAAAAAGGGTTTCGACGTAACAAATCTATAAATTTAGCAATATATGAATTCATTGAAAATATTGTTTTCCAAATAGACAACAGAACACCTGTATGTGCTGTGTTCTGTGATATGACCCAAACATTCGACTGCGTAGATCACGACATCTTGATTGACAAATTAGAGGCATACGGACTGAGAGGTAGAGTTTCTCAACTTCTTTGCTCATATCTTAAAGACCGTAGACAAAATACCGAGATTAAAAAACTGGATATCAAGACCAAATGTGAAACACCGTATCATTCTTTAGAGCGCGTAATCCAGTTTGGCGTTCCACAGGGGAGTGTGCTTGGACCTCTACTATTTATTATTTATATAAATGACCTACCTAGATTACTCAATCAACCAATGACCTTATTTGCTGACGATAGTACGATAACAATAAAATGCGATGACATAAATACTTACAATTTTGACATTAATAATTCAATAAAATCAACAATTAAATGGCTTAATAATAATAATTTGAAAATTAATATAAATAAAACAAACATAATGCACTTTAGTCAAAGAATTAAAAATTATCCTCAAATAGACCTACAATTTCATGGAAGTAAAGTAGATGTGGTAGAATCAACAAGATTTCTAGGTATTCAAATAGACTGTAAATTTAATTGGAAAGACCATTATAGAACTTTTAAGTAAGCGAGTAAGTAGCTATACCTACGCACTCTATAAATTATCCTCCATTGTTAACACAGAAACACTACTAACAGCTTATTATGGAACAGTAGAGTCTATCCTAAGATTTGGTATAATTTTCTGGGCTAACTCTACCAATAAAGACTTCATATTTAAAAGACAAAAAAGATGTATTAGATCAATGTTTAACCTGCACGTTACCGACAGTTGCAGACCTTTGTTCATTGAGCACAAGATTCTAACGCTTCCGTCGTTATATACATATATATATATATATATTATATACATATATATATATATTTGAAATGGCGCTATTTGTTAGAAAACATCCCCATCTTTTCCCACGCAAGTCTGATTTTGAAGTACGAAATAGACGTGATAACAGTAAACTCCAAATACCTAATAGTAAAACAGCTTTCCTACAAAAAAGTGTAGTCTGTATGTCATGCAAAATATATAACAAAATACCTAAATCATTAAAAGATCTTGACGACAATATATTTAGGACTAAATTGAAACAATTATTAATTCCCAAATGCTATTATAATATTAACGATTTTATGACAGATAAATTTTGACATCCTCTTACTATTATTACTTTAAGATTTTTGTCATTATATAAAATTATCTACAATATACCTAGGTTAGAACATTACTAAACTCTACTGTGACATTTGCATGCTATCTTAATTTTGCACGCCTCGATGAGGTAGTAATGTATTGGAATACCATTTTTAATTAATAAGTTGTACCTACATTACAGCC
Source organism: Eupithecia insigniata (assembly GCA_947859395.1). Lineage (NCBI taxonomy): Eukaryota > Metazoa > Arthropoda > Insecta > Lepidoptera > Geometridae > Eupithecia > Eupithecia insigniata. The sequence continues at coordinate 7,078,754 of OX402020.1, forward strand.
AATAAATGATTTGATTTGATTTGGGAGAGGTGATGAAAGTAAAATGGCTTGGCAGTGGGACCCACTCTGTAAGTCTCCACAGCGGAGGGCGCCGGCAGTGGGGCCCCCACATTGCCCCGCAGTGGGACCCCCAGTAGCCCCCGTAGTGCCCCCCCCCCCGCAGTACCCCCCCGCAATAGGGTAAAATTTCTTGATTGCGCATAGCGCTGAAACTACTGAATGTATTCAAATGAAACTTGGCATGATTTAAGTTCATACATTGCTGTCCTGCAAAGGTTTCGAGGTTTGTAACCGTTTTCTGGTGAACACTTACGCCAAAATTAAAACGGAGCGTTTGGTATACATCAGAACAGAACAAAGGAGAGAAAACTGCGCGCTGAGAATTATGTAGATCTGCGAGACGCCATGAATCAAGGTAGAAATTGTGAAGATTTAGGACAACTGGTGATTCTTCCTTTCAGTTTTAGAACTGGACAATAGATGTGTAGTGTACCTATACTCCAGTAGGTACTATCAGAAGCTTTTGAAACGCATAATATACCTAGGTAAATGTGGAGCTGTGTGACGTCCAGTCAATAAAATCTAGGTATATGTAAATCTTAAGGATGGGAGTTATTGGATATTTTGGCTACCGGTTATTAGTTGGGTATTTTGTTTCAATACCGCTAGTACCAACTGGTACCCAATAACGTTACAATACTCTATACCTGTTCTGATTTCTACCCAATATATTTCTAACCGATTTGGTTAGAAATACCATCTAACCGATTTGGTTAGAAATACCATCTAACCGTTTTGGTTAGAAATACCAAATACTTGTTGCAGCTACATAACTTTACGGGTGAATGGTCCGCTAGTACCTATGCGTAGATGATAGTTAGGTAAGTATAGGTATTGAAGCGTTGGGTAGTTATGGCTCACGGTCGGTTAGGCGCGATGCTCACTTTGCACAGTTATTCCCTAGCGGTATGCGGATTTAACAATAGCTAGTTAGATATTTTAGGACCATGCTAACAGGAACTGAGTTAGTTATTGAATACCGGACTCATCTCTAGTAAATCTACATTAATAGAAATAAGTAAGATTTGTGAGGTTGTAGGGAGTAATCTCTGAATTTACTCTCACAATCATTTTGTTGGCTTTGGGGTATGGAGGATGGACTCGTATTTTATGTTCTTCCTCGTAGTATGAACTCAAATCATGCTAAGTATCATTCGAATCCATTCAGCAATTTTTGCGCTATTTAATGCCAATTTAGGCCTAGAAATGTCACTTCCATCCCCACTCCCAAGGGAACCCTAACGAATTCCAGGATAAAAAGTATTACATGACCTTCCTCGTAGTATGAACTTAAATCATGCCAAGTTTCATTTGAACACATTCTGTAGTTTCAGCGCTATGCGCAGCCAATAAATTTTACCCTACTGCGGGGGCCACTGCGGGGGGCTACTGCGGGGGCAAACTGCCGGTGTCCTCCACTGTGGGGACTTACAGAGTGGGTCCCACTGCGGGGCAATGTGGGGGCCCCACTGCGGGGGGCTACTGGAGGTCCCACTGCGGGGAAATGTGGGGGGGGCACTGCCGAGAGCCCCACCGCCGGCGCCCCTATGTAGGGGCTAATGAGTGGGTACTACTGCGGGGCAATGTGGGGGGCCCACTTCGGGAAGCCATCTGCCGGCGGCCCCCACTGCCGGTGCCCCGCACTATGGACGCTACTGAGGTCCCAATGCGGGGCAATGTGGGGCCCCACTGCCGGGGGCTACTGGGAGTGACGTGAGGGGCCCCAGTACTGGGGCCCCCCCTGCCTGGGGCCACACTACCAGTGCCCCCTAGTGGGGGCTATCGCTCTCTACCCCGTGCCCCGCGCGCCATCCTGCAACGTGCAACATTTCACTTCCATCCTCTCTCCCAAAGGAACCCTTCTGAATTCTGGGATAAAAAGTATTTAATGCCCTTTCGTGTAATATGAACTTATATCATGCTAAGTTTAATTTGAATACCTTCAGTAGTTTCGGGGCTATGCGCAGCCAAGAAATTTTACTTTCATCCCTTCTCCCAAGGGAACCCTATTGAAATCCGGGATGAAAAGTATCCTATGCCCTTCCTCGTAGTATGAACTCAAATGCTGTCAAGTTTCATTTTAATACGTTCAGTAGTTTCGGAGCTATGCGCGGCCAAGATACAGACAGACAGACAGACATGATGGAAAAAAAAAACATTTTTGGCATCAGTATCGATAATAGAGTGCCCTCCAAAAAAAATCGCAACATATCTTCAATGTACAGAATTGGACCTGTTACAGTTTTATTATGAGTATAGATTATTGGAATATATAAAGTATACTTATTTATTGACAAAGAAAATAACAATCAAATAATGTCAACAAATTAAACTAGTATTTACGATTGAAACAATTGAGCTAACTGCGGACTGTTGCAAACAATCTACAGATAGCTCAACTGGTCCATATCAATACCAGTCGGAAGCATCCCCAAGACGCTGGCTGCTTTGCCTCGCTGTATGGCAATGCTAATGCGCTGCGCCAGATACTCACCAGCTCTGTGGTGACGCGTCGCTTCGACCAGGCGCTCAGAAAATCTTTTCAAAACCCGGAGAGCCTCGGCATATTTGCGCCTCTTGAGATCCTCGGCCAAATCTGCCGCCGACCCAGCCCTCACGGATGTCCTTGAAAGATGGGAAGGCGCAAGTGTGTCGACACATGTAGCGTCCCACACAATAGGCCTCCCCAGCTCCCAAGGGACTAAAGTCATGCCATCGGGCTTCTTACGTATACTTGTATATACAGAAACTGTCCGGTACAGTACAGGTCAGCCTTTGGCGATGAAAGGTCCAAGTTTTTCTATTACCTCCTGTCCCTCGCTGTCCCTGCTACTTCCCTCATGTCCTTAGCTACGAAGGAAAGTCTAATAAGTATAATGGGGCGTGATTTAAAAAAACGATAAACCGCCTTCAAATTTTTGAAACTACCTGTTTACGTCCCTTGCCATGGAAACTATTTGTTACCAGTCATTGTGGTAGTTCGATTGTTATCAAAATCCTAATAATCGACTTCGAATTCTTTAGTTTCACACTGTTTTTAAGTTTTGCGGGATAAAACAAATCCCCTGGGGATATAAATTTTATGGGACGACCGGGATCATTTTCTATACAATAGTGAAAGAATTTTCAAAATCGGTCCATAATTGGCGGAAATATCGCGTACCTAACATACATACAAAAAATAGAGACGAATTGAGAACCTCCTCCTTTTTGAAGTCGGTTAAAAGGGTATGTATGTACCTATTATGATAGAAGTATAGACTGTAAACCTACATTGCATGTTAAGTTTGTCGGTAGGTATACCGAAACGCAATGGAGGCGCTTCCGTTTCCGGCTACGCCCCCCAAGTCCCCGGAGTGGGGATTAATATTTGATGATGCTGTGTGCTCTGCAAACTCGAGTTTTAATCTATTTTGCAGTAAATAAATGAAATGTTTGCTTGTACGAAAAGTTAGCTCGCTTTTTAAAAAAATATGCTTATAGATAGGTCTGGCTACAGAGTAAAAGTTGATACTGAAAACGTGTGCTACCTGGAATAAAATATAGGCTTTCTTTTACCGCATAAAATATCAGTTCCATGGGAAACGTAGATACCTACAGGTTCATCTTTGATTGTAATTTCCTTTGTTAATTAAGACTTCCCTAAGATTATTAATTAATTTAATGATTCATTTTATTTATTTAGATAATAATAAAACCAATTTTGTTAGTTGGCTTATAACTAGAGGTTAGTACTTAAAACTAATAATTTATTTTGTCCTTTTGACCAAATAGGCAAGTATTTTTCTTCCGTCTGTCTATTTAGCGTAAGAGATAACCTTATTTTTCTGAGGCACGCCAACTAATGCAGACGGTGAACCAGTGTACCGCGACACACACTTTGCGCAACACTGCATTACAGGACGGTCAAATGTTTCGGCTATCAATCAATCAATCAATCATTTATTTCAGACATAGTGGGTACAATATTACATACACAGTCCATATCGACACACAATTTTAAAAACACACAGTTAAAACATTACAGACACTTAACACAGTAGAAATCAACATGAACTTTCGTCCAGTGCTGCATGAAGGGAGAGGCTGTGTCCAGCCTTCCTGCAATGACCTGCAGGTATCGCGGTTAGGATGCTGTTGCTTCTCCCTCGGGTTCTGCTGAGTAGTGAGGCTGACTTCTTTCGCCAGATGGTATCGAAGGTGTCGGTGCGTGCCTGGGCGAACATGGCCGAGGCACTGCAGAATCGCGTTATTTAAGTACGAGTAGGTACCTAAGGTATCTGTTATTATAGTGCGTAAGCCTCATGAGTTTTTAGATTTCTACGTCACATGACTTCGTGGCGCAATTGGTAGCGCATCCCGTACTGAGGGAGGGTTGCGGGTTCAAGTCCCGTCGAAGTCGAATTTTTTTTGGGATCTTATTAAAAATTTCTTAGGTACCTACTTATTGATTACCGTCTGGCACACCAGGTAGGTTATGTACGCGATAAAGTTTGAGAACTTTAAGCGATAGAATAAATTTGTGCTCTTAAAAAACCTATCAGTAAAATAAAATGAACCAAAACGATAAAATCAATGTCACCCAAATTTCACCCTACAGCTCCATTAACCTCCCTTCAAGTGCACAATAACCAATTTTAAATTGATTTATACGCACCCCTCATAAAATACAGGTGATTTTTGATAGGTGAGTTTTGTGACATTAGTATTCAAGATGTATGCGTGACATCTACCAGATGGTTGGATAAAAATTTTGTGGTGTACGGCTTTGGAATGACACATTTATCTTTTCGTAACTAATAGTAGACTAGCTGCTACCCGCGCGTTCGCCCGCATTTTATCGGGATAAAAATAGCCTATATGTTATTCCAGGTTCCAATCTATACCCATACCAAATTTCAGCCTAATCAGTTCGGTAGTTTTTGCGTGAATGAGGAACAAACATCGATACATCCATATATCTATCCATCCTTACTAACTTTGACATTTATAAGTAATATTACTAGGGTAATATAGAATCAGAATCAGAATCAATAACTTTATTTCTTTAGGCTTACAAAATAAGCACTTAGACAAGTCAAATTTATACTGTTTGTAAACTATTTTTAATCAATTTTTTCCACTATATATATGTATTTTTTTCATCATCAGCCCATACACGTCCACTGCTGGACATAGGCCTCCCCCGTACGACGCCACAAATAGCGGTCCTGAGCCGTCCCATCCATCAACTCCCTGCGACCGCTTATATATATGTATATAGGAAGGATATACCTTCGTTTGACCACAATCTCACCTGATGGAAAGTGACGATGTGGCCGACGGTGTATCACGAAGGTCTAGAAGACATCTATTCACTCTTTTCTTGAAGAGACCCAGATTGTAATTGCCGTAAAACAGAAGCAGGCAACGAGTTCCATTCCTTAGCGGTGCGAATGATGAAGGTGCAGGAAAACCGCTTAGTACGAGTGGATGGTATATCCACCAGATAAGGATGGTATTGTACCGTCCGTCTGCTTGTCCTGGAGTGGAAGGGAGATGGTGGGATGAGGTCTAGAGGTTTCTAGGATCATTATCCGAAATGCGATAGATAGATAGATAGAAAATTCTTTATTGCACACTTTTTGGTAAGAAACAGAAATACAAAAAAGACAATTTTAAAACTAATTTACAAGTGGCGGCCTTATCGCTCGAGATACCTCCCTAATAGCGGATAAATACAAAAAAAACACACAAAACATCAATGAGAATACTAGCACCAGACCAGCAGCACACCAGCTCTCGGCTCAGTCGACCATCAGACAGTAATAACATAAATGTTATTTTTTACCCCAATAAAACGCGGACGAAGGCGCGGGCAGCAGCTAGTATTTTTATAAAAAATCTAAGATCAACATCCTACTAATATTATAAATGTCAAAGTTTGTATGGATGGATGTATGGATAAGTATTTGTTACTCATTCACGCAAAAACTACTGAACTGATTGAGCTGAAATGTTCTATGGGTATAGTTTGGCGAAGTCGCGGGCAGCAGCTAGATTTCTATAATATCTAAACGAAAGATAACAAATAAATCATTTTCTCAACCTCAACATCGTCAATATTCGCGTGCAAACAAACAATCAGACCAATCACCGGCCGCCCGCGCCGTTAGTATGCGAACCTTGTGACAAGTCAATTCGACAGGTGGAATAGGCATGGGGTGAAAAAGTCGGAGAATTTTAATGCAACTTTTTAAAATGTCATTTGTGAGTATGGATGTTTGTTCCACTTTCACGCAAAAACTATTGAACTGATTGGGCTGAAATTTGGTATGGGTATAGTTTGGGACCTGGAGTAACATATATTTTTATCCGTCTAAAACGCGGGCGAAGGCGCGGGCAGCAGCTAGTTTTATTATATATGTCAAAATTTGTGAGTATAGATGTATGGATGTTTGTTCCAATTTCACGCAAAAACTATTGAACTGATTGGGCTGAAATTTGGTATGGGTATAGTTTGGGACCTGGAATAACATATAGGCTATTTTTTATCTTGATAACCAAGTAATAAATACATCCATACATCCATCCATACAAACCTTAATATTTATAATATTAGTAGGATAAGTATCCGCTTGCCAAGCGTGGTGATTATGGCAAATCCCCCCCCTACATGGGAGACCATCCACTCGATGGACCGACGACATCGGAGCGGTCGCAGGGAGTCGATGGATGGAGGCGGCTCAGGACCGCTATTTGTGGCGTCGTACGGGGGAGGCCCATGTCCAGCAGTGGACGTGGATGGGCTGATGATGATGAAGTAGGATTATTGAATATAAGCACCCCACAACCAAGCTTTTCATCTAAAAGTTTATATGTTTACTTTGTTTGTACATATTATACCTTTCCATGATTATGTAATAATAATAAATAATAAGCGGAGTGGTATCCCGAGACAACCAGCTCCCCACCTCTTGCTTCATTGGCCGGTCTGAGTGGAGTCGCGAGAGATGCATCTTAGGATGTAGACTCGGGGGTGTTAGTGTCTAATGGCGTAATAACGAGGAAGCCCGCTCACGTGTCTTCGTGATGGTGAAATCGGGGCCGCACCTCTCGACACACCTTAGTCGTTTGCACCGATGTTGTTCCTTTACCGGCATTTATGCCAACATTTTGAGGAACCCATCCAGCATTCGGCAAGCCACCGTCTGCCGCTTGTAACCGTATTGAGAGTATGTTTATGGCAGGCGTCCATAGTTTCCCCCATAGCCCAATGACCCAGTCCATCCATTCACCACAATAACATGGTTTTTTTGTCGTTATTTTCATTTTCCTTAGCAATAGTCTCTACACCTGGCGGATATCATCTTCGGGTGTATCATATTGTGCAACCAAGGATGATACCCGCTATGTGTAGCTCTCGCCTTTACATTAATTCTCATAAAGGGCCTCTGTGCTGTTGGCTTCGGCCCCACACATGCCTCCCAAAGGACCGGGTCACATAAATGGCCCGTGATCATGGAAATGAGAAACTGAATAATAATAAATAATGTTGGACAGTGCACACAACATCATCTAGCCCCAAGCTAAGTATATTAAGTATTACGAATGGAAAAAATTGAAGTGAAGAGAATATCAATAACACCTTATTTCTTATTGATAATAATAACTATGTTTATAGTATAAAATTTGACTTGTCTAAGTGCTTATTTTATAAGCCTAAAGAAATAAAGTTAATGATTCTGATTCTGAATGGTAATAACATTAAGAACGATCTCAGGATCTAATAAAGTTGGTTTATTGATAGTGACAAAACACCAGTAACCGGGAAAAGGCCGGAAGACCGACCATTTAACCGGAAAATACCGGAAAGAGACCGGAAGTCGCCGCCCTACGTAATATCCGTTTCGCGCCTCAAGACAGAATCGAATTCTGATTGCTAGCGGATTTGCATTCGTTATGAACACGAATTTTAAGGAGATAGGTCGCGGATAGAATACAAACCATAATATCCTGATATTGCTATGTAAGATTTTTCTTCATGATATTTACCGTGAACCTCTTTTTTACTTTGATCCATTTGTTATCTTTCGTTTATAGAAAACTAGCTGCTGCCCGCGACTTCGCCAAACTATCATCATCATCATCATCATATCAGCCCATACACGTGCACTGCTGGACATAGGCCTCCCCCATACGACGCCACAAATTTCGCCAAACTATACCCATACCAAATTTCAGCTCAATCAGTTCAGTAGTTTTTGCGTGAAAGAGTAATAAATATCCATCCATACATCCATCCATACATCCATACAAACTTTGACATTTATAATATTAGTAGGATGTTAATCTTAGATTAGATTTTTTATAAAAATACTAGCTGCTGCCCGCGCCTTCGCCCGCGTTTTATTGGGGTAAAAAATAACCTTTATGTTATTCCACGTCCCAAACTATACCTACTTACTCATACCAAACTTCAGCCGTAGTTTTTGCGTAAAAGAAAAACAAACATGCATACATCCATCTTTACAAACTTTGACACGACATCTATAATATTAGTAGAATCTTTCGTTTAGAGAAAATGTTGACCTTGATATTATAAAAATATTAGGTGAATAATGTCTTGCTCATTTTCTTTTAATAATGTTAGTAAAAGGTTTTAATTTAAGGGACAGCCAATACCATCCTTCGTCATCAGCCCGTACACGTCCACTGCTGAACATAGGCCTCCCCCAAACGACGCTACGAATAGCGGTCCTGAGCCGCCTCCATCCAACGACTCCCTGCGACCGCTACGATGTCGTCGGTCCATCGAGTGGGAGGTCTTCCCACACTCCGTTTCGCATTGCATCGCGGTCGCCACTCGAGAAACTTTACTCCTTAATACCATCCTTATCAGGTGGATATACCATCCACTCGTACTAAGCTATTTTCCTCCAGCTTCAGCATTCACATCGCTAAGGAATGAAACTCGCTGCCTGCTTCGGAATTTCCTGAAAAAATCATATGTCTGGTTTGTCCGGTCAATTACAATCTGGGTCTCTTCAAGACAAGAGTGAATAGGTGTCTTCTAGATCTTCGTGATACAACATCGGCCACATCGTCACTTTCCATCAGGTGCGATTGTGGTCAAACGAAGGTATATCGATAAAAAAAAAACAGCCCCGCTATAGCGTTTTCCTCCACCTTCATCATTTGCACCGCAAAGGAATGGAACTCGCTGCCTTCTAATGTATTTCCGACCAGTTAAAACCTGGATGTCTTCAAGACAAGATCGATTAGGTGTCTTCTAGACCTTCGTGGTACACCGTCGGCCACATCGTCACATTCCATCAGGTGAGATTGTGGTCAAACGAAGATCTATATACTATGAGGTACAAAAGATCAGACGGTCAGACTTCAGTTCAGACTGAAAAAGATTACAAAATGGGACGAATGGGACAACAATATTTTAGTCTTTTATGTCCCGATCGTCACACTGCCTACATTGGTGGGACGAACGGGAGATAATTTTAATTCAGACTATTTTTATCCCATTCGTCCCACTGGTGAGACGAAGCTGGTGGGACGAACGGGACATCACGAAAAAACTATAGACAAGAAAATTTCAGTGAAATTTTAGCATTGCCATACAGCGGGGCAATGCAGCCAGCGTCTTGGGGACGCTTCCGACTGGTATTGATATGGACCAGTTGAGCTATCCGTAGATTGTTTGCAACAGTCTCCAGTTAGCTCAATTGTTTCAATTGTAAATACTAGTTTAATTTCTTTATATTATTTGATTGTTATTTTCTTTGTCATTAAAAATATATATTACCTAAAAAAAAAAAGAAAATTTCAGTTGTTTGTTGAGCCAATTTCATGATTAAACTTTCGCTAAAGTTGAACAAAGAAGTTCGAAACTTTTGTAAGCTCTTTGAAACACGATTCTTTTTGAAATGGCGTTTATTTCTTTTGCTTCTACCAACAATCGTAACCAATTTTTAACCGACTTCCAAAAGAGGAGGTTCTCAATACGTCTTTATGTTGTTTTCTTTTGTATGTTGCGCGATATCTCCGCCAATTATGGATCGATTTTGAAAATTCTTTCACTATTCTATAGAAAACAATCCCGAAGGGGTCCCATAAAATTTGTATCCCCAAGGGATTAGTATTTATCCCGCAAAACTTAAAATAAGTGTAAAAGAAAGGGAATATTTGAAGTCAGTTTATCGTTTTTTTAAAACACGCCATATTATTGTGAACCCGTTTTCTAGCTTTTATTAAATGAGGTTTGTTAAAGAATCGTCAAGTTGGTTTCAATTTTAGTAAACGGTTTTATTTTAATGGACAGCGCAATACGGATAAAACGCGGCCGAAGGCGCGGGGAGCAGCTAGTACATTAATAAACCACATCGATTAATTCATCACATGACCTAATAACAAAACATCTGCAAAAGACTCAAAAGCTTGCTCAAAAGATCTTGTAAAGGTAACATCCCATTAATGTACAAATAAAGATGACAGCAGCGCTCTCTGGCGGCGGAAGCGGGACGCCGTCATTTCCGGTGACAGCGGGTGGTAGATTCGGTTCCAGGGATGGAGCTAGGATCAGTGACCAGATTTGTTTATCGACTCGTGGATATGAAAGAGTTTGATACTACAGAACTAACTACGAGTACTAACACGCTTGACAAGAAAAACACAAAATTAATCTAATAATGCCAGCGTCTTGGGGACGCGTCTAACTGGTATTGATATGGACCAGTTGAGCTACCTATAGATTTTTTGTAACAATCTGCGATTAGCTCAATCGTTTCAATTGTAAATACTACTGTTAATTTAATACAATAATTTGTTCCTATTATTTGATTGTAATTTTCTTTATTTATTAGTATTATTAGTATTTTAGGCTGATTTCAATAATTAATTCCGTTAGAATTTACGATTATGTACTTCTTTGCGATCCTTTCAGTCCTAAGTTATTTGGAATAAATGATATTTTTTTATTTCGTCCATTTCTCTTTTCATTCTCGAATAACAGAATGGTACCCGAGAGATAGCAAAAGAAATCGAGGTAGACAATTTAAAAGATGGGAAGACGATATTAAGAATAAATCCGGTCCACTATGGATCCGAGCAGCAAAGGACAAGATTTTATGGAAATCTTTAGAGGCCAATGTCGGAAGACAGGCTGCCACAGAAATAGACAACGTTTGCCGATCTAGATTATTAACATGCATAGCATGCATAGCATCATAACAAGATAAATAAGTGTTAGTAATAGGGTAACAGGCATAGTTTTGTAAAAATACCCATAATGTATAAACAGCAATAAAATAATCGATGGATCGACGATATCGTAGCGGTCGCAGAGTGTCAATGAAGGCGGCTCAGGACCGCTATTTGTGGCGTCGTATGGGGAGGCCTATGTCCAGCTGTGAACGTGTATGGACTGATATGATGATGATCCAAAATTAATAATTTTACAAATTGTTTGTTTGTAGGTTGCAACCATGAAGCTGCGGGCTGGTGAGTGACACAATGACGCAGCCGTACCACACGCCTTGGCATCCACACTACCAGCACAGGTAACTACAGATGTGGTTAAATCTCAAATCATATAAAGTAAGGATTCTTCAATGGATGCAATGGATCTCTATATGAGAATAGAGTGGGGTAGAACTGAGCCATGGGATCATAACTATGTAGGGTCTTGATCTATGGGCAATTTCTCTGCCACAATAATGTATATCTGTATATCAGTGTGTATTTAAGCTACTGAAATTTCGGTTCGTTTTCCTCTTTAAGCATTCTATAGTTTTACGTAGTTTAATTTTCAATTTGTCTTTTTTAATTATTATTTTGGTTTAAGAGAAATAAATAAATTTTATTTCATTTCATATCTGATCTCGGCTTGAAAGCTTCGATGAGCAGGTGATAATGATAACAGTAAAGCATAAAATATTTAGAACTTAATATTAAACCACCTTGCGTGCTATAAAATACAAAACACTAAATTGCGAAACAATAAAATACAAATATACAGGAAAAATAGATACCAGAGTAGCACAATGGGCGGCCTTATCGCTAAGAGCGATCTCTTCTAGACAACCTTGGGATGGACACGAAGCAGTTGTACACGTAAAGACGGAAATAAAATAACATTCATTAAGAAATTCCACGTGACCGTTATTTTATTACATACTTCATATACCTATTGAAGTGTTATTGTTCCAGAGAGGCGCCGCCCCTGCCCCCGCGCCGGGAGCCCTACGAGCCGGCCCTGTACCGGCCGCACTCACACACGCATATACCCGCACACACGCAGATACATACACCGTGAGTATTCTACGTACTGTGACTAATAAGTGGAGTGGAACTTTACTTCAGATCATCATGGATTTCTATTCTACGGTGTCATTGTAGTAAAGGCAAATGATGAATTATGTAACTTCATCATCTTCAAGGTTTTATAGTGCTTATGCCCGCACTTCTGGTAATCTTAAAGAATTTTAATGATATTTATTTATGAGGAGGGTCGCGGGTTCAAGTCCCGCCGGAGTCGTAAATTTTTGGGATATCATTAAAATTCTTCATCATCTTCATCATGAAGATGATAATTCATCATGTTATGTAACTTATCAAACTATTATAAATAGTATAATATTAATTTGTCCTGTTTTAAAAAAGGATAAACAGCCAACAACCTCTTGTTTACGCCCGATGCTATGGAAACGATAAACTGTCATTGTGATAATTTGAAAAAAACCTAATAATCGACTTCGAATCCCTTACTTTTACACTGTTTTTAGGTTTTGCGGGATAAATACTAATCCCCTGGGGATAACATTTTCATGAGACCACCTCGGGATTATTTTCTATACAATAGTGAAACAATTTTCAAAATCGAATTGGCGGAGATATCGGGTAATACAAAAAAAAAACACAGATGAATTGAGAACCTCCTCCTTTTGAAGTCGGTTAAAAGTCAGTGTACTAAACAATCAAAAATTAGGTACGGTACGGATTAGTAAAAAAAACAACATACAGTCGTATTGAGAACCTCCTCCTTTTGAAGTCGATTAAAAATTCCTTGATGACGAAGGGCGTATGGTCTTGTAGGTATTAAATAGGTTTAGGAAGAAAAAAGTCTCTAATTTTGTTATAAAAAGGATAAAATTTTCGAAGTTCCAAAAGTTTTGGAACAAAATTTAGGGCCCTAGGGCTCCAGATTCACACTCGGCACACGTGTTTCGTGGCACCCTGTATATGTATCAGCTGCCCACGTAGTCCTGGAATGCGAGGGAGTAGCAGCGCAACGATACGAAATCTTCGACCACCCGAGGTCACTCCGCGAAGCCTGTGATCCCAGGTAGATTCTGCGCTTCTGAACAGAGATAGGCTGGTTAAAGAAAGAAAGAGAGAAAATAAATTTATTTGAACAAACGCAACACACACAACACGACACATGGCTGGTTAGGTACACTAGCGAAACAAAAGCACGCACAGTGGACCAACCGGGTCTCAGTGCAGTGAAAAGATTAGACACATCATAACCAAAACCCTGTATTATGTAAGTTGATCATTTTTATGTTTACACTAGCTGCTGCCCGCGCCTTTGCCCGCGTTTTATCGAGATAAAAAGCTTATATGTTATTCCAGGTCCCAAACTAAACCCGTACTAAATTTCAGCCCAATCAGTTCAGTAGTTTTTGCGTGAAAGAGGAACAAAAATCACACTTCATGATAAACTTTATTATCTTCGTAATTTCTGCGTTCTTCAAGTAATTTAGTAGAAGGTAATTCAAATTATCTGAGCGCCTGGTCGACCCGGGAGCTGGTGAGTATCTGACGCAGCGCATTAGCATTGCCATACAGCGAGGCAATATGGCCAGCGTCTTAGGGACGCTTTGGACTGGTGGTTAACAAAGAAAATTATACTCAAATTAGATAGAACTAGTATTAGTAGTACAATTGAAACTGTAGACTGTTACAAACAATCTACAGGTAGGTCAACTGGTCCAATACCTAATATTTCTCAATTCGACTGTATAAATATTTTTTGACTAATAATTTTAGCATCATAATTTTTTGATTAATTTGTTCTAGATGTAAAGGAGAAACGGACATAGGTCCGGAATACAGAGACCGTTTCAACGCACATAGGTGAGCCTCGAGGACTGACATTACGTACAAGGGTGAGGCACTCCTTTTGTGTCCCTGTCATGGAAAAAACGATAAAATCTGTATTTCAGTTCAAAATATGATTGCGTAAACTTAGATTCTCTGCTAACATGGTAGTTTCAAAGTTAATAGCTAAAATTTTGATTTTTCCATGGTAAGTCAGCGGAAAATTTACAAAAAACATGTGTCCCCCAGGCTTTGTATGGAGATTTGCCTATGTTCTGCCGAACATAGTTGAGCGAGTTACCATAGGAAAATCCGTGGGAAAATCTAAAATTTTGCTATAAACTATAAAAGCTATGAAACAATGTTAGCAGAGAATCTAAGTTTAAGTTAGATAACATTAAAACAATCATAATTTAAACTGAAATACAGATTTTATTGTTTTTCCATGAAAGGGCCACAAAAGTGGTGCCTTAAAAGTTTATTCACCCATAAACTGCTCTGGGACAACTGGCAAACATATCTCCAGATTCTTCAAACATTGGCCCGATGCTCTTTGTTTGTAGATGCAGCTCCACCTACAAGCCAATAGAAGAGGAAGAAGTCAGAGAACGCGAGGAACCAGTCTCCAGCTCCGCAGAACTCCAGCACTGGGATGAAAAGATCGGTGGGTCCCACAAACCTTTGGGAATCAGACCTGGGAAGCAATTTTTGTCCGGATTTAAACTTATACCCATGAAGGGGGAAAACTGGAACAGATTTTTTGAAGATTCCATTTTCCCCCTTAAAACCTAGCGGGGAAATTGAATGATATAGTATAGTAATTCCAACGCTGTTTGATCGCAACTGTACATATATTTATTAAACTTAGGTTAAAATGAAAGGTTAATACGGAAGAATAAACATCACGTATTAAACGTAGGTAGACATTCCTAAGCTAATGTAGGAATGTCGGTAAACTAACTAACCTAATACCTATCTAGGTATTAGGTACACGTACTTCCTGAATAACTTTGTGTCTTGTACAATCTACAGGGCTCATGTTGATCCTACCAAATATTGTAACTTCTTATAATGGATATGAACAAAATAAATAAATAAAGAGATCTCCAAGGGGAAAACTGTTTTTTTTAACACCAGTTTTCTCCCTTAGTGGGCGTTTTAGGGGGAAAACTGGAATAAGCCTGGTTTGAAGACAGTGCTAAGCACTTTCTTGCCGTCTTTTGATATTTAATAATCTCCGTGCTTAGGTCTTTCAAACATGCCATTTTAAAGCATTAACGGAGTCGGCAGCGCACGTGTTACGTCTCTGACGTTGCAGGTGTCCATAGGCTGCGGTTACTACTTCCCATCAGGTGTACTGCACAATTGACGGCTACCGTTGTAGTGTAAAAAAATAATTGTTGAAATTGTGTTATATTTTTTTGTGATTTTAGTGAGCAGTTCTATCTGCGGCGCTGGTGCTGCGGCAGCGAGCTCGTCGAGGACTGAAGCAGCGTCTCCGAACCAACATGTCACCACTACGCATGCAGGTATAACAGGAGCCTATTTGGGCTAGCTTTACCAAAAGATCGCTCAATGCCCTTCGTGTCCAATATAATAACTGGCTTTAGGATGTTGTTGGGACTGCCCCGCTTCTGTAGCGTATTTTTCATGTTTGCGGAAGCTCAGTTATGGCTTTCACGCCATCATCCGCAAGAAAACAGCCTCGCTGCTCAACTCCCGAAAAAAATATGTCAGTCCCAATACCAAACACCCTGTATGTAGGATGTTGAAAATATTGAAAAGCGCATGCGAAGCCGCGGGCAGCAGCTAGTTTTGAATGAATTAAATATAGTATGTTATTCCCAGGAGGAGTTCCAGCCCCAGGTGGTCGAAGAGGGGCTCTTCAACTATGGCAGTTCCTGGTGTCATTACTGGCTGAGGGGGCGCGCTGTGTGGCCTGGACAGGACGGGGGTTGGAGTTCAAACTGCATGAGCCAGAGGAGGTAACTACTAAATACTGCCTGAGAGGCTTTGTTACTGACTGAAGGGGTATTGGGGCTGAGGAGCATGCTGTTTCGAGCAAGAAAGAGGTTTAATCCTTTCTTTACTTACTGAGGGGTAAGTTCTTTACTTTCTAGGGTATAAAAAGGTATTTTTTCCCGTAAATCTCCCATGGGAATTTGATGTCTTACCAGGACAAAAAGTAGCCTATGTTACTCTCCATCCTTTCAACTAACTCTATGGCAAAAATCAGGTCGATTGGTTGCTTAGTTAGGGCGTGATGGAAGGACAAACAAACTATACACTTTCGCATTTATAATATAAGTTAGGATAAGGATTTTGTGATATCTGGGTAAGTTCCTAAATAAAAATCATATCGATTCAGAGCTTCACGTAAACCAGTAAAGTTACTAAATGAAAACAATTCCGCAATTATTCGAGTGAATCGATTTATATTGCGCTGGAGATCCAAACTCTGCGATTTTTATTTTACCGGTAGTTTTATTCCTTGTAAAACGGAAAAAATATTTGGCTTATGAATCTTCCCTGCAATTACCTACCTAAATAAATCGAATGGTAATTAATACCTAAATGACTGTGGGGCCGCGGCGGCGTACGAATATCGACCCCTCCAACTCAACCCGTGCATGTCGTAAGAGCCGACTAAGGGAACCTACCAGAGGAAGGGCAGCAGCTTCCTTCTCAGTATTTTTAAACACCAACACTGCGATCACCAATCCGCCTGCCAAGCGTGGTGATTATGGCAAGTCCCCTACATGGGAGACCATCCACTCGATGGACCGACGACATCGTAGCGGTCGCAAGGAGTCGATGGATGGAGGCGGCTCACGACCGCTAATTGTGGCGTCGTACGGGGGAGGCCTATGTCCGGCAGTGGACGTGTATGGGCTGATGATGATGATTATGATAAATCGAATGCCCTTAAATAACTACATATTACATATTACAAAGCCCTCCGCCGCGTCTGTCTGTCTGATCGCGATAAATTAAAAAACTACTGAACGGATTTGCATGCAGTTTCACCAATCGATAGAATGATTCATGAGATTGGTTAGGGTATATAATTTGTCAAGGTTTTGTGTAGATTGGTTTAAATATAACGATAATTGTTGGAAGTGTCGGAAAAAGTCAAGCTTTCATCGAAAACGCTGTCCATGACAGCGTTAGGATTTTTTCACTAAGTACGTTCAACTACAGAAAAGTCCGCGATAGAAATTTGTCGGAGGTTTTATTTATCATTTATAAATAACTGATTCTAAGCTATAATTGTTGGAAGTGTCGGGAAAAGTCTAGCCGCCCGCGTCCGGGAGCTTTCATCGAAACACTGTCTAATCCCTTTGAGTTATAACAAAACAATGCATGACGAGTTATTCTTCTTAGTGCACGGGGGCGTAGCCGCGGGCGGGTCAGCTAGTAAAAAGATAAATATAATGTACTGCTTCCCTGCGAAGCCGTGGCGGGTAGCCAGTGACAATAATATTGATAACGCTAGTATTTCCATGCGCAAGCGCGCAGCTTCCCTGGTGCACAGGTTGCGGGCTAGCTCTAACATCGTCCGGGCAATGATAGCCGCTAGAGTGGACTGCCCGTACATAAGGCACTGCTGTGAGCGACACCTGCCCAGCAATCCAATTACTTATTATGTTATTTTAATTAATTGTACCTACCTTTATATGAGTTTATGTGCTCGAAATATATGATTTTTATTTATTTTTATTATTTTATTTCCCGTCAGGTGGCGCGACGGTGGGGCGCTCAGAAGAACCGACCAGCGATGAACTACGACAAGTTATCTCGGTCCCTGCGGTACTACTATGAAAAGGGAATCATGCAGAAAGTCGCAGGTATGAAGTGTCTTTACCATAAATACCATTGGCCTCATCGTCACTTTCCATCGGGTGTTATTGTGGTCACATTACATCACCCATAAATTAACTTACCAATCCACTGCTGGACATAGGCCTCCCCTGATTGGAGTGACCTAATGGGGTACCAATAGAGGGTAATTCCGTGATCTCCACGCTGGGCATGCGGGTTGGGGATCGCAGTTTGTTAGTGGATCTGCAGGAGGCACTGCTGCCCACCCCCCCGATGGATAACACTTGTTTACCTCACTAGAAACCCGCGAGAACTGTTGGGATGGTGCAAATTATGAGCTAGCACTGTACGGCTGCTACACGGCATTATCCAACTAATATTATATGTCAAAGTTTGTATGGATGGATGTATGGATATTTGTTACTCTTTCACGCAAAAACTAATGAACCGACCAGGTTGAAATTTGGTAAGGGTATAGTTTGGGACATATAGACTGTTTTTTATCCCGATAAAACGAGGGCGAGGGCGCGGGCAACAGTACAACATACATTAATTGGTTACTATAAAGTTTTTTAAACTTACGCGATCCGAACACATTATTATTAAATATATTTAAAAATAATGTAGTGGTTATACACCTGGCGGATATCATCTTCGGGTGTATCATATTGTGTAACCAAGGATGATACCCGCTATATGTGTAGCTCTCGCGTTTACATTAATTCTCATAAAGGGCCTCTGTGCTGCTGGCTTCGGCTCCACGCATGCCTCCCAAAGGACCGGGTTACTATATGGCCCGTGATCATGGAAATGTAGTGGTTATTATAGTTTATAACAAACTCTAACAAACAGTAGCTAAGTTACCTATACTATTACCTATAGTGTACCTACAAACCGAGCCAACTTAAAAACCGTCCTTTTCCAGGTGAACGCTACGTCTACAAATTTGTATGCGACCCCGAGGCACTCTTCAGCATGTCGTCTCCCCGCGCACGCTCGCCCCCAGCGCCTCCCCCCTACGACGTCCTCTCACAGTTGTATGGAGGCGCGGTCTACCCTCAGTACGTCCCAGGCGCGCAAGCTGAGTACCCAGCGCGGTACTATAGGCATATCAACCATTTAGGACATTATGATACATAGGCTATATGTATTTAGGTTATAGATACCCAACGACAATAGTACCTAAGCGTCATACCTTAGACTCTAAGCGTCATTCACACTGCTCCGTTGCGTTGTAATTAAAGTTGTATAGCGCTGTGAGACGTCGCAACG
The DNA here is from genome assembly GCA_947859395.1 of Eupithecia insigniata. NCBI lineage: Eukaryota > Metazoa > Arthropoda > Insecta > Lepidoptera > Geometridae > Eupithecia > Eupithecia insigniata. The sequence continues at coordinate 7,098,002 of OX402020.1, forward strand.
CGGAGGGTGTGTCTTCCCTCTTAGTAATTACTAGCGGCCCGTCCCGGCTTTCCACGGATGTATAGTAGGATCCTTATTTTTTTCTTGCAATTAAAATAGCCTATATTAATCAGTGATAATACTGATATTGTAGCATTCAAATGGAGAAAGAATTTTTAAAATCAGTCCAGTAATTTTTGAGCCAATTCGTTACAAACATCATCATCATCAGCCCATACACGTCCACTGCTGGACATAGGCCTCCCCCGTACGACGCCACAAATAGCGGTCCTGAGCCGCCTCCATCCATCGACTTCCTGCGACCGCTACGATGTCGTCGGTCCATCGAATGGATGGTCTCCCATGTAGGGGGGATTTGCCATAATCACCACGCTTGGCAGGCGGATTGGTGATCGCAGTGTTGGTGTTTAAAAATACTCAGAAGGAAGCTGCTGCCCTTCCTCTGGTAGGTTCCCTTAGTCGGCTCTAACGACATCCACGGGTTGAGTTGGAGGGGTCGATATTCGTACGCCGCGGCCCCACGGCCAACAAAACATACAAACATGCTTACAAACATACTTACATACAAATCTTTCCTCTTTATAAATATTAGTATAGATGTGACATCTATTTTCGAATCCATCAATTTTCAAAATCGGTTCAATAGATCCAGCGATTACCACCTACAACCTCACAAATTTTACCTATGTATAAACAATACAATACAAAACTCATTAATGTACACCACAAAGACAAATAAAACACACAGACATGAACATAAACAAGTACAATGGGCGGCCTTTTATATAGGTAATGGCAAAAACCCCCCTACAAGTGAGACCATCCACTCGATGGACCGACGACATCGTGGCGGTCGCATGGAGTCGATGGATGGAGGCGGCTCAGCACCGCTATATGTGGGGTTGTATGGGGGAGGCCTATGTCCAGCAGTGGACGTGTATGGGCTGATATGATGATGATAAGGTAATATTAATGTAGATAGGATAGACAAGGCTGTATCAGCATCATAGTACACAGTTATATGGAGGCGCGGTCTACCCTCAGTACGTCCCTGGCGCGCAGGCAGAGTACCCGGCGCGGTACTATAGGCATATCAACCATTTAGGACATTATGATACGTAGGTTGTAAAATTTTTGAGTAAGGGCTCACACATAGCATCCGTTTACCGTTTATTTTGCCGTGATAGCGTATGTTATAAGAGCGAGTTCACACACCTGACAGTATTCCGGATACAGTAAACAAATTTTAAAAAATCCGAAAATCTATGCGGTAACAATAGTTTACTAGATCCATCCTTTAGCCCTAAGAAGTGAAAATAATGGGAGATACGATATATTCGTACTTTTATTGTATCCTTCGTACGACGTAAAAATTATGGATATCCTATGACCTTTTTCCTGTACCCAAGTCACGGGTTGGCGAGAGATAATTTTTTTTATAGTTTTTAGTTTATTCTGCTTTCTTCAAGGAATTAATCTTGAGAAAAAGTAATTTGGCGCAAATTGTAAACCATTTTCTATTTACTTATGAAAAAACGAACTTCGGCTCATTGGCAGTTTTGGAGCATTTGAGAAGATAAGAGATTTTGGGCTTAAAATCAACATTTTCCCAAATGCTCAGAAAATAAAATATTATCGAAGTTGGTTTTATGATGGGTTCATAGAAAATAGTTCACGATTTGCGCCAAATTACTTTTCCGTTAATTTTATTCTTTGTAAAACGCAGTAAAAATTAAAAATCACGAAATAATTTTAATCTTGCGCCAACCCGTGACGATCACCCTTAACTAAGGTCTTACTGACCCGTCTTAAAACTCCACCCCAATAACCTTAACAAAAAACAAAATATATGAAACTTTGCTTAAACAATAGACAGCCACAACCCCATTTTCATCAATTTAATGTAATGGCTAAGCAAATATCGATGAAGCTTTGTAAATATCGCAGTGTCATGTTTTATTATGTAAATAGTGAATTAGCTTATTGGTTTATTATTGAATAGAGGTCAAGAAAGAGTCGTGTACTCGGAGTTCCGTAGGTAGAGAGGGCCATGGTATAAGAAAACAAGGTATGCTCTTCCGAGACACGATGGTCACGTGGGTGTCGCCAGGCTACTTCATCGACGCCATCAGCGAATGAGAAGACGACTCTGTTTCCTGGTGTTACCAGTAGCGTAAAATCGTAACTCCCCGAGTTCCTGTATGAATCTGATAAAACTATGTGGTTTTGTATTTACCAATTATTTATCACTTTGACTTGTATTTAACTAACACTGTTTTTACTGATTTAACAAACGTAATTGACGATTGTAATTTTTTGGTGATTCTTCAATTGACCCATATCACATTTGTTTCCCAACTTCTACATTTTGTTGAAATAAAGTGGCAACTGGACAGTGACGTCACCTGGCAACACTCCCGGAAGAGCAGACCTGTTTTCTTGGATCATGGGTAGGGCTAAAACGCAACAGCGCGGCTGATTAAAATCGAAACCTAGATATATAAAAATACTGTACAAGACAACTGAATAAATGCGTACTTAGGTACTTCACTCTAATAATTGGTTAATTGTATATATATCATATGATACAAGGCTATATTATAGCCTTGTATCGTAAGTAGAGCGGAAACTTCCGCCCCGGACCGACTCAAGTTCGCGAACAAGTTACTCGGTCTATCTCAGTCGGGCTCGCGAGTGTCGCCGACAGCTCGACTGAGATAGACTGAGTATTCTGTTTAACGTCGAGCCGCAACCTTAGGCCGGTCCGGGGCGGAAGTTTCAGCTCTACCTATGTTCTTGTCTACTCATATGATACAAGGCTATAATATAGCCTTGTATCATACCTATATCATATCATATGATATATGTATATAATTAACAAATTATTAGGGTCCTGCCTTGTATTTACATTAGTATGTAAATATTGCTTTTATAACAAGATGCATTTATACAGTTGTCTTGGTAGAGTTATTTTTATTTCAACTTGCAAAACTTCTGTGACTATAACTTTAATATAAAATTAATCAATAAATAGGGTGAAGTACCTAAGTACTTATTGTACATAACATTATATGTACCTATGTTAAATTAGATCTCATTGAAATATACTCAAATTGTAAACGGATTTGGATAAATCTAGTCTAGTCTAGTCAATCAATAAGTTAAATATATAGGATTTACTTGTACGTTACTTGTATGTATTTAGTTCAAGCTAGTTTTAATGTTTTTTTTAAACTTCTCTATTAAATATGAGATACTTACCTAATGTATTCTGTATGCTGAGTGTGAACTGCCATACTGTTTACTACAAAGTTTGCGTAACTTTATTTTGTATGGAATTCCTATTTTCAAAACTTCCCGCTTGGAGCGCTGTTCAGGAATTCCATAGAAAATAAAGTTACGCAAACTTTGTAGTAAACAGTATGGCAGTTCACACTCAGCATACAGAAGGTAAATTATAATATCAGAATAAAATGATCCTATATCTATTTCCAAAAAAAGCTGAATCAAACCTTAAAAATTTTAAGTTTTTATACCTTACAGGATTTCTTGGAACATTTATATAATTAAGGTAGGTACCCAAGTTAGAATACATAGTTATTTTAAATATTTGAATCTATGGACCTGCATGTAAAATATAGTTATAAAATTTTTGAGAAATATCCCCATATTGCTATAATATTATTTTGTTACATGACAAAATGTTATTATGTTATCTGGAATATATTCTAAATTGCTGATGGATGGAGGCGGCTCAGGACCGCTATTTGTCGCGTCGTATGGGGGAGGCCTATGTCCAGCAGTGGACGTGTATGGGCTGATATGATGATGAAGGTACCTTAAATTATTGGTATTTTATCGTAGCTGTCCCAGAAAGTGAGCAAATCCGGAGAGGCTTTCTGTTTTTTGTTTAATTTTTAATATAAATTACTGACTACTCGCAGCGGCTCCATCGACTCCCGGCCCCCACCCGGGCACATGTTGAAGCTTTTACCTTATTTTAAGACCGATGTACAGCATGATTCCATGAGTTGCGCTCTATGTATGTTCTTTTCTACTCATATGCCAAAAGACAATGCCCAGAATGCTGACAGCATTGCCACATTGAATGGCAATGCTAATTCATTAGCAAAGCCAGCATTCTGGTAACCTGTAGACTCTATGAGAAGTTTTGTAAGATCTTGGTATATTGCGTGTGCCCCAGGACACAAAGTTTCCACCCCAAATAGGTAACCTCGGTCAAGATAAGCGTATTTTCGCATTTGCTGCGGAGCCGGCCCTTACTGATGTCCTTGTAAGATTTGAAGGCGCTAGGGTACATAATACCAATTTAAATAATATGTACCTATCTAATTGGTACAATTCTCGCGTGACCCGAGAGCTGGTGAGTATCTGGCGCAGCGCATTAGCATTGCCATACAGCGGGGCAATGCAGCCAGCGTCTTGGGGACGCTTCCGACTGGTATTGATATGGACCAGTTGAGCTATCTGTAAATTGTTTTCAACAGTTTGCAGATAGCTCAATTGTTTCAATTGTAAATACCTACTAGTTTAATTTGTCTAATTATTTATAAGACCACCAAGCAATCTATTATAAAATAATAAAAAATCTTTGAATTACCTAATTGTTTCACTGCCATAAATTTTTTGTTCTTTTATTTATACAAGATGTAAAATCGGTGGCGGTGTCCAACATCACATCACTGGTTGGACTGGCCGGCGCCAGTCCAACCAGTGATGTTGCCTTTCCGCAGTCCTCACGCAAAGTGTGAGCAATGGATTTCCGCAAAGTAACGCCTGCATCTATAATATTTGAAAAATTTAGGTATTTAAATAGTATAGTCATCATCATCATCAGCCCATACACGTCCACTGCTGGACATAGGGAGGCCTATGTCCAGCAGTGGACCCGTACGACGCCACAAATAGCGGTCCTGAGCCGCCTCCATCCATCGACTCCCTGCGACCGCTACGATGTCGTCGGTCCATCGAGTGGATGGTCTCCCATGTAGGGGGGGATTTGCCATAATCACCACGCTTGGCAGGCGGATTGGTGATCGCAGTGTTGGTGTTTAAAAATACTCAGAAGGAAGCTGCTGCCCTTCCTCTGGTAGGTTCCCTTAGTCGGCTTTTACGTCATCCACGGGTTGAGTTGGAGGGGTCGATATTCGTACGCCACGACCCCACGGCTAATATACTAATAGACTAATAGATAACTAGATTAGTAAACGAAAAGGCAGGAATGAGTCTAAAAAGACTATTATGCACCGTTAAAAATATTTACATGCTTTTAACTTGCAATGTATTTTTGTTGAGGTGTAATCTAGCAACTGAATATCGTAGACCATAAAGGGGACCCATGAGGGTTAAATCGATAGGCTGAGGTTTCCCAGCCCCCAGTCACCGATGATCAACCCCTTATGTTACAACGTGTATATTTGTTGTCATTTGTTTAACATTTCGTCAAAATTATGACGACTTTATGTACTATAAAGTCAATGTTGAAAATAGATAGAGCAATAGAGCTAGGTAAACATATCCTATAAAATAAAAATAAAAAAACATTAAAAAACATTTTAATACAAATTCTACACACAACAAACATTTACTTACATTTAATAAGGTAACTATAAACTTAATGAATAAAAAATTTAAGACTGGCAAACAGAAGAATAAAAAACTAAGCGCGATTTCACATAAAAAAAATTCGTTAAAATTAAAAAAATTTAGTGAATTCCATTTATCACTCATCTTAAAAATAAGGATTAAAAGAATTTTACAACATGAACATACATAGGTTGCATGTTATTTGACGATAAAAAAAACAGGCAAAAAAGGCGATAAAATAATATTTTTTATATATTTTTAACGTAGAATGATGATTAATAATATAAATATTTGAAATTATTGTCAGATTCAGTCATATTCTTATATAAATAACTACAAATAAATGAATTAACACAAAAGAGGTAGAAATAATACAGTAGGTATATATTTGGTTAAAAAACTAACATAAATTTGAAGCAATTTTTATAATACGCATAGCTTGATGTTATAGTGGTATGGTTTCGTCTCGCCGTACCCTCGGGGGTATGGCCATGGTGGGTCCTCAGTGAAACATCATGTTTTAATTTTACTATTGTTTTACGTCAAAATTTATAAAATTGGCAATATTGTTTTCTAAATGTCTCATACCACAATTACTGTTTGTCAATATTATTAAATACATGAATTTTATTAACGATAACAATTACCCAGCCCATCCATTCACCACAATAACATGACTTTTTTGTTATTTTAATTTTCCTTTGCAATAGTCTCTACACCTGGCGGATATCATCTTCGGGTGTATCATATTGTGCAACCAAGGATGATACCCGCTATGTGTAGCTCTCGCCTTTACATTAATTCTCATAAAGGGCCTCTGTGCTGTTGGCTTCGGCCCCACACATGCCAATGAGATGACACACATGGAAATGAGAAACATAATAATATATTTTTTTATATATTTCTTTCGAATTGACAAGGTCTCAAACACTGGTAAAATCAGCTAATAAAAAAATTAATCTATACTATAAACATTTATGGCATAACCTTGCGTAAAAACATTAAACAAGAACAGTTTATCCAAAGTCGGTGTAAAACTCGCGAAAACTGTGATAAATATAATACATATTGTAAAATATCATAATATCGCTATCCAACGGCGCAGTTGGATAACGCATCCCCGTATTCAGGGGAAGGTCGCGGGTTCAAGTCCCGCCGGAGTCGTACATTTACGGGATATTATTAAATACTTACCCCAAGTGCACTGTAATAACAAAAAACCTGTAAAGTATCTGACTACTAGATCCAAATTTACGAACGAGTATTTCGAAACGAAAGGGAAAATCATGAGAATGATGAAGTATTTATCGCGCGCCTTTTCGTAGTTAATAAAATGGAACGCGTTAGTTACCAGATACAACTTTAACTAAAGAATACCTAACTATAGGTAACTAAGCCATTATCATCGGCAGATTTGGCCGAAGATCTCAGGAGGCGCAAATATGCAGGTCTCAACAGAGCCTACGCATTTGCTGCCCTTGGAGTCGAGACCCTAGGTCCATGAGTAGCGAGATTCTCCGGGTTTTCAAAAAATTATCAGACCGGCTGGTCGAGCAGAGCTGGTGAGTATCTGGCGCATACAGCGAGGCAATGCAGCCAGCGTCTTGGGGACGCTTCCGACTGGTATTGATATGGACCAGTTGAGCTATCTGTAGATTGTTTGGACCAGTCTGCAGTTAGCTCAACTGATTCAGTTGTAAATACTAGTTCTAATTTGTTTCTTTTATTTGATTAAGTAATTTTCTTTGTTAATAAAGCTTCTTTAACATCGATCTGCAAATATTGTTTCGGGTGTTCTGTGTATTTTCTATGTATAATAAAAAATATCTATAGTAATACGTATATTGGTATATGTATATCAGTCATCTAATTGTCTAAGCATTATTTTTTTCATTTTATCAAGAAATAATAAAATATCTTTTTTTTGTAAATAGAACTGAAATTCTCCATAATCATATCACTAAAATCCAAATTATCGTTCTGGCTAATATTATTGACAGCACTAAGGATTGTGAAGAGAAGAAGGAAGAGCTCAAATCGATAGGTATGTTGTGCAAATTCGGTCAAAAGTTCAACAACAAGAAAGTCACTTATAGGGGCAATGTATACAAACATTTAAGTTCAGTTTGGCCAGAGCATAGTTCCTGACTAATTTTACACCGGCTTAGTAAGTGTAGTTTCCTATTTCATGAGACTGAAAATATGTGAATTATGTTAAGTGAGTTAACATCAATGACAAATCCTCAGAGGATCTCATTAATTAAATGAACAACAAACGCAATATATAATTGACTCTCTATATCACATAACGAGATACATTTGTGCCGCACAGCAGTAGCTGCCCAAAGCTTTAATTCGAGCAAGACAACGTATTTACGAGACACGCTATGAGTATTGTGCCTAAAAAACTCTTAATACATCATTATTTCGTAAAAAATTCTCAACTATGACAAATAAACCTTTCGCTTATCGCTTCAATCCAACTCTTGCTGAAGAGAAGGGAAGACATCACTTTATTGTCTTCATAATATCATTTTTTTCACTTTATAGCTTTTCATTCACACGTCGCGTGCTCTCTTCACTTTTCGAGTTCTAACTTGTATAATTTGTGCATACATAGGTCGTAACACAGTACATAGGTACCTTTTTGTATGTAGTATAACAAAGGCCTCCGACTACCTAAGTATCAAAAGAAAATGATAAGGACAATAGGTGAACGCTTGTTTAAGACTTTAATGTAGTCGGGTATTCGTTTTTAACTATATTTTTGCCTGCTGATGTCATCGTCATTCAGGATTATTCGTCCCGATTTGAAATGCATTTTTGGGAACCTACACTATGTATAAAGCGGATGAAACCGCGGGGAACAGCTAGTAACTAAATGAATACTACGTACAAAAAGGTACCTATGTACTGTGTTTATAAGCAAATAATTGATGAAAAGTGTATAATTGGAAACCCTCGTCGCCAAAACAGAGAATTAGCTCTCATCTCACGCTAGAAACGTGCCCTGTAATGTTCTACCCGAAACCCTTTATATTACGAGAATTTTCACTTTACTTCAGTTCACAACTACCTTATTAAATTTTTTCCACTTCATTTGATCACCTTCTCGTCCTACAGCTTTATCGCACTACACAGAAGATCACAAGTTTTTAAAAATTGATCTACCTAAATTTTATATAATATTTAACGATATTTATAGAATTAAAGAATATTTGATTTTAAATAAATAATAACTTGATTTTGATTTTATCATTTCACTTTTCCACTTCACATCTATCACTTTTTTACTTCTCGTATATCACTTTTTCCTACCACTTCATCACCGCAGCTACGTTAGAGTGACAGTGACAGCCACATCTCGTAGCATGGACCGTATGGTGTCGTAGGTAGCGAACGATATTCCGACAGCAATGGGGCCTTTCACCCAGTTCATTGTGAGGCCTTTAAAAAAGCCACGAACGCCTTCCGCCCTGCAAACAGGATTTATATTAGACGAAAATATGATACAATTGAATTTTTAATATTTAAAACTTTTAATACATTTTTTTTCATTAGGAACAAAGTGCTTGGGAAGCCAAATCCAACGAACCCAAACTCGACGTGTTAAAGTCGTTTCGTTTTGGAGTTCCTATGGCCACCTTCGGTTTCCATCATCAGACCAGCTCGATGGTACCATGACATTGCATTATCACTGAACTTACATAAGTATGCCTTTCAGCTCAATCTGTTGATAACTGTCTAAAATTGAGTTGCAAGATTCCACCCGAACATACATAGTTACATTGCAAGTTAAAACAGTCGGTAAAAACTATCTTTTCTTTCGCAAATATGTACTCTTTTTCCTGTCTTTAAGATCCAAACTTACCCATAAACTTCTCTCACATTACTCAGGACATTCTTATTAGGCTAAGACCCGTCCAGTCGTCGCTTCGCCGTCTACGCGCTATGTATATAGGGTAGAAAGCGAACTGTACTAGACCAGATTATGTATAGAGCCTCTGGGACTTGTAATTTCAGTATTGGCGTAGCCAGAGGGATATAAATACCACATGCTCAGAACGTATTTGTCCAAGTTGAGCGGAAACGGTGCATTCTTGCATGACTGAGCAGTCAATGCGTTAATTGGCGCAGTCGGAAGGGATATAAATATCCTGGTTTGCTTAAAAATTGCTTACCCATAAACCTCTCGCAAGGTACTCAGGACATTTTTATAAGGGTAAGATCCGTCTGGTCGTCGTTTCGCCGTCTGCATACGTCTACGCACGATGTCTAGAGGGTAAGAAGCTGACTGAGCCAGGGCGCCAGCTGCGCCGCCGCAGCATATGCTGGTTAGAGGGCCGGTTGCTCCGAAGTGGTCTAAAAAAGAAGGTAATTTCTGAATTCTATCACAAATTATATTAAATTTCATACTTTATAAAAAGTACCACTATTTTTAAAGGGGCATCCATTGCAATAGCGTACATTACTTAGTCTTATAAGGTCTTATTGTTAAAAATTTATAAACATTATAAAAAATTTATTGTTACAAAACATTTCTTACATAAAAATGTCGATCCGTTATTTAAATGCCTAACATAATAATTAAGACACACAATCAACTGAAATATCATAACAAATAATCAACAGATCTAGTTAAAAATCAAAATGTTTAGAACTCGTGAGTATCTGGCGCAACGCATCAGCATTGCCATACAGTGTGGAGCAATGCAGCCAGCAGCGTCTTAGGGACGCTTCCCACTGGTATATAGGCCATAGGAACTCCTAAACGAAACGACTTAACCACGTCGAGTTTGGGTTCGTTGGATTTGTCTTACCAAGCACTTTGGTAGATGATATAAAGCTTGTATTTTTAAAAGTTTTTGAAAATATAAAAATAATATTTTTGTTTTGTTTTCTGTTCTGTTCAGATTTGATTCAGTAATGTTTTACTAGAAAAACAATGGCCCTTTTTAACCTCTTTCTAACCCTTTTTAACATGAGGGTGGGGGGCGAAGCTTGATCGAAAATATAGGGTGTAGGTAAAAGGAAAACTATACATACCAACATACATACGCTTCAAGGTATCATAGGTGAAGAAAGAAACGCCTGCATAAGGAATCACTCCGAGGATGGTGGCCGGGTAACCTCTGTGAACAATATTACCTATAAATAGCTTGGTTGGATGGATGGATGTTTGTTACTTCCTCATGGCAGAACTACTGAACAGATCAGACTGAAATTTTGAATAGATGTAGGTGACCTGGAATAAAAAAGGCTAAAAGATACACACGAAGCCTGTCAGTTAAACTAGGAGAAACTAAAATACCAGGCGATCATAAACTCACAAGAGATTTAAAATTCAACTGGGTCGCACTTCTGGATTTGGTAAACATTTTAACCTAATCCACATAGCAATAAACACTAACCTGTACAAAGTCCTGATCACTCCTCTTCCGCGACCTTCGTAAGCACATACCAAACCTATACTCGGTGGCTTTCAAAAGAGTTTCATTGCCAATTTGAACCTAAAAATATACTTACAAAGCCTGCCAGTTGACTATTTAGAAACTAAAGTACCAGGCGCCCATAGCCATATAAGAGTTTTCATTATTTCAACTGGGTCACTCTTCTGGATCACGTAACAATTTGAGCCTTATCCGAATAGAAACAAATCTTACCTATAAAGTGTTCTAATTCCCTCCTCTCCCACCACCTTCCTGAACACCGAACGCAGCGTCCTATACTCATTGGCGTGTGTAACTGCCATACGCGCGCGCGCCATGTCAAGAGGGTAGGTCGCGCTCTGGGATATTACTCCCGCCATGGAGCCCGCTACAAGGTGTCGGATTGGGTGCTGTCTGGAAGAAAACGACAGCTGTCAAACTACGAAAAGTAACAACTTTTTTACAAGCTTTTATATAACTTGCAATATATGTATGTTTGTTTGTTCGGGTGAAATCTTGCAGCTCAATTTTAGACCAATTATCCTCGATGAGCTGAAATTTGGCATACTTATGTAAGTGACAATGCAAAGTCATGGTACCATCGAGCTGGTCTGATGATGGAAACCGAAGGTGGTCATAGGAACTTCTAAACGAAACGACTTAACCACATCGAGTTTGGGTTCGTTGGATTTGTCTTCTCAAGCACTTTGGTCCTAGTTGATATAAATTATATAAAAAGTTTTTTAAATAATAAAAATTTATATTTATTTATCGGTAAAGTATGGTAAAGCTTTTGGCCACCACCACACTGGAGAAAGTATAGATGTGGCCTAGGATGGAGCACGCTTTCCCAGAAGGAACTTGTTCACTTCTTATAATCCCTACCACTAATCCTACTAAGCTACGGTTCCTCTTACTTAAGAAGGAACCCTGAAATTCATTTTAAAGTCGAGAAAAAGTACCAGGCGATCATAAGCTACAAAGAGATTCGAATTTGAAAAGCTCTATAGCAAACCAATAGACTGAAACTATAGCTAAACTGTATACCGTATGGCCTTGAAAATAAGACTCACTGGCCACAACAGGGTCGTCGACCTTTAATGCCCGCTTGCATTGCTTGTGCGCTATGAACAACGAAAGGCATATACGAGCCAAAGTGGCGGAGTTGCCTCGCCATAGCGCTAGGAAGCCTTTGTGACGAGATTCGAACCCGCGTCGACTAAGAATGCCCCGGTCACTAAACCTAAAAAGCTATGGTTCTCAAGTAAGAGAGAACCTTAAAACTAATATTTTGGAAAAAGTACCAGGCTTTCATAAGATATAAAGTGGTTCCACTTTTGAAATTCGCCATTAAAATAGACTTACTTACCCAATCCAAACGCTAACGTAATTTTATTTAAATAACGGTTAATTCAATTGTATTTATGTATGTTTAGTTACAAATAAATATTTTTGATTTAATTTGATTTGATTCAATCTAAACCTTATCAACATAGAAATAAGACTCACCTAGCCACATCAGGGTTATCCACCTTCAACGCCCGCTTGCATTGCTCATGCGCTGTGAACTGTATTGCAGCGTAAGGCACGATTCGAGCCATAGTTGCGGAATTCCCTCGCCAAAGAGCGAGGAAGCCTTCTGTTCGAAAACTGCGCGCTAGGAAAGCCATGGCTGCTTTCCATGAGTAGGGTATTTGGCTGTAAAGAGAGGTAGTAAAGGGATGTTAAAAGTTATTACTATATTATATAACTATTATATCTATTATAAATAACTTGTTTTCTGCTCGCGGGTCCGTTAAGGCGCATAGTGATGGGACACTAGCGCCACTCTATTTTTTCATGTATAATCTTTATGGAAAAGAATTACCAAAAGTTCTCGACGCCAATGGATATACCTAGTATAAGCTATTTTTCAATACGACTGTATTAGTTTTGTTTTAATTCGATTAAACAGAAAATGTGTTTTAGCTTTAGTGGCCACCAAAAGCAATAATCCATTTTCTGCTAATACTAAATGAAACAGAACTATTACAGAGGTATCAATAAATAGTTTATACTGGTTTTTATTCACTGGCGTCAAGAACATTTGGTAATTCTTTTCCATAACGATAGTACAAGAAAAAATCAAGAGTGGCGCTAGTGTCACATCACTATGCGCCTTAACCGGTTAATGTGGTACCTACATAATACAGTGTGGATTTTTGAGATGGGACAGTAAGGGCCGTTATAGTTACAGGAAAATGTTCCTACGAGACCATCCATTACTTTTTGAGATAAATACTGAACTACATTCATAGATTTTGGAAAAAAATTACAGTCAGCAAGAAAGAAATCGAGTGTTCAACGACAAAATAAATATACGTGATATCTTAACCCTCTATCTCACTACAACCTATAGCTGAATCACATACAGTGCGCGATTACTTATGTTCCGCGCAAGGGCGCGACTCCTCGAAGGTTAAATACCTGATTTTCCAATTTGAACCTTACATCTATAGGAATAGAGAAACTTACGACGCCTGAAAGTTGATCTTGGTCCTGTCCAGGGGTGCTATGGCAGTCTTCGCGATGGCCCCCGCCACGGCCCCTGCGACCAGTGACGTCACGACGGTCGCGCTTCGAGAAAGGTCGGCGTGCGTGAACTGCTTCGTGATTTCTGAAACATTTCTAATTTTACATAAATAATTCGGAGTTCGTGGCTTAAGAATGGAACGGATAGCCTTATTCCCCATACAAACGTACTTTCCGCTTCATTTGGAAACTATGTCCCCGATCTTATTGAAATTTTCCATACGTAATCGGATGTAAAATAGCTATGTTTAGTTTTTTTAAAAAACATAATGAAATACAAATGAGAGCGAAACTAATTTAGACCACCAAATCAAGTTATCTTCAAGCGATTTTTTATGCATGATAGACACCTTTATTCGATAATCTGTCGCGCTGCAAACATCCTAAATATATTCAACATTATAATAATCAAAAATATTTTTGAAATCAATCGTTTACTCAAAATTTATCGGAAAGTACGAAAAAATATCAAAAAATGGTGCCAACACCAAGCACACGCACAACCACATGACAGCTTCGTATTAGATGGTTAGACGCGCTTTCTCACTCATAGCGCGCCCCATTTCATTCTACGTGAAACAACAACAAATCCGCATGGGAGAATCCGTTTCCGTTTGGGAGAGGTTCGTAGCCTTCTTAAGAATCTCCTAACTCAACCCGTGGATGTCGTAAGAGCCGACTAAAGGAACCTACCAGAGGAGGGGCAGCAGCTTCCTTCTGAGTATTTTTAACACCTTTATTGCTTACGCACTATAATAACATCCGATTACCTTCATACGATAAAAAGTAGGTACCTTCAATCAGATATTTCAGCGGGGCCGGCGGATACCGATGATAGGTACAGTCAGCGTCAAATTCATATGAGCGTCTAGAGTAGCCAAAATGATCAGAAAAACATAAAAGCAATTTGATATACGCAGTTCGAATCATCATAATGTTGTAAGCACCCAAGGTGTTCAAAATATCTTACTACTCATTGTTTCATATTTATATGTGCGACTAGCAGCACGGTGTTGGATCTCATAATCGTTTCTGATACTGACCTTGTAGATGACTATGGTCAACTCTCTGCACCCGCTTTCTCCCACCATGACCTAATCTACTTGGCTTACAAAATTAAAGTTCCCAAACCAAAGCCAATAATTCTTAACCAGCGTAATTTTTCACGGATAGACTTTTCAAAACTGACCGAAGATGCTTCGAATATAATGTGGAACGATGTCCAATCAATGGTCTCCATAGAAACCATGGTTGATTTTTTTAAATTCGAATATTATTGCTTTATTCGATCGTCATGTTGATTTATTCGATCCACCCCGTTAAGTTGAAACACGCCCCCTTGGATATCAGATCATATCTGCAAAGCTATGGCGAAACGGGATCGTAACTTTCGTAGGTTTAAACGTCATCGATGTGATGAAACCTGGACAATTTATAAAAAGAGTAGAAACAGATGTAACCTTCTAGTCCGAAACGCCAAAAAAAAATATATTGCGGAGGAAATTCACCTCGCTACACCAGCTGGCCTTTGGAAATTTCTCCGGTCGCTCGGCATAGTAAAATCTAAAGCACACGAGTCTAAGCCTTACTTTGACCTAGATACCTTAAACGTCTATTTCTCGTCGTGTGAAAAGATGGACCGTGCCGTTAAATTGGCAGCTCAAAATGAAATCGCAAATATATCATCACCCGCCGTTGAGCCTTTCCAATTTATTCAAGTTAGTGAGGATATGATTCATAAGCAGATCTTATCGCATACAAAACCAAAGCCGTAGGTAGCGATGATATCGGTCGTTTGATGATCTCACCCATTTTGAAATTTGTTCTCCCCACTGTAACTCACATAGTTAACCGTTCTCTTACCCAGTCCCAGTTTCCGGATCAATGGCGTCAAGCGTATGTTATCCCCTTGCCAAAAGTACCTGTCCCCTCTATGCTGAAGCATTACCGACCAATATCAATATTAGATAGATAACTCTTTATTGTACCACACAAACACAAAATACAATACAACAAGGAAATGCTAACAAACAAAGAAGTACAAAGGGCGGCCTTATCGCTTTAAGCGATCTCTTCCAGGCAACCTTGGGATGGACTGGACATAAAAGAACAATATAGACGGTGGTGTTTAAGTTTAACGAATTATAAATATAATATAATGATACCTACACAACGTAATATATACCTACTTAATACATATACATAAACTTACATACACATAAAATAAAGTTGTATGAATCAGTTTTTTGAAAATAGGAAGTGATTTCGCACGTCTGATATCTAGAGGAAGAGCATTCCATAGACGGATGGCTTGTACAGTAAAAGATTTTTCGTAAAATTTAGTAGAGTGAGCAGGAACTTCTAAGACGAGGGTTTCGGAGGAACGCAAAGAGAGAGAGTGGGAGTCGGAGAGGAATTTAAAGCTCTCTTACTAAATATTACCTTTTTTCTCAAATATAATTGTATCGGTAGCACATGCTCAGCTAACAGAGTTCCTATCAGCTAATCAGCTCTTCAACCCTTTTCAATCCGGTTTCAGGAAGGGGCATAGTCTTCTTCTGCTCTTTTAAATATAACTGAAGATCTGCGAGCTAGCATGGAAAAAACTCATTTAACAGTGTTAGTCCTAATTGATTTCAGCAATGCGTTTAACGTAGTAGGTCATGACCTTTTACTTGCAGCTCTTCCAAAACTTGGCCTGTCTGAATCAGCCGTGAACTGGTTCACTTCTTATCTAAGTAAAAGGCGTCAAAAAACTCAACATGGTCAAGATTTTTCAGAGTGGACGGACATTGAGGCAAGTGTACCTCAAGGAGGTATCTTATCACCTCTCTTATTTACTGTATTCATTAACATGCTGTCTCCGCACCTCCTTTGCCAGTTTCATATGTACGCTGACGATCTTCAGCTATATAATTCCGCTCCCTTCAATGATTTAAATACTGCTATTCAAGCTATAAATGACGATCTTTCTCATTTACAGTCCTGGTTCAACCTATTTGGCCTTAAAGTTAACCCAGACAAGTGCCAGGCTATAATCATTGGTGGTTCACGACAACTAGCTAAAATCATTTGCCATAACACCCTTCCCCAACTCTATTACAATGGACATCGAATCCCATTCACACCCACAGTCAAGAACCTTGGCATGATCTTCGATTCAAAGCTTAGCTGGATTCCCCATATAAAGGAAATTTCCCGAAAATTCTATGCTGCCCTTCACTCTATTATCCGTCTAAAAAAAATTCTGCCAACCACTACTAAACTCACTGTAGTGAACGCGCTTCTATTGCCAATCATAGACTATGCAGACGTAGCTTTCATTGATCTTAATCAAGACTTACTAAATAAACTCGACCGTCTCCTTAATACTGGCATTCGTTTCATCTTTTGTTTGCGCAAATATGACCATATAAGCGAATATCGAGCTAAGCTAAAGTGGCTCCCAATTCGCGAACGTAGGAGCGTGAGGGTAATTTGTCTTCTTTTCTCTGCTCTTAAAGATCCATCTGCTCCTGGCTACCTCAAGAACCGTTTTTCATTTCTGGCTGACTCACATACACATGACAGACCACTCAGATCATCAAGTAACCTTCTCCTAGAGATACCGGCACACAGCTCATCTTTTCGTGAAAAATCATTTTCTATTGAGGCTGTTAGACTATGGAACTCTCTTCCGTATGATATAGGAAAGTCGAATCAAAGGATTGTTTTAAAAAGCTGACACGTGAGCATTTTTTAAGGAATCTCTACCCGACGCCTAGTTAAGTAACTCAACCATTTTTTAACTGCTTGTGTTTTTGTTCCCTACCTTTCTTAAAAACATTGTAATTAGGTAATGTAATTATTAATTTCTATTATACTACTATAATATTGTATATATGTATTGTATATATATATAAATATTATGTAATTTTGTTAAGTTTATTATTATATTGCTGTAGTTTTCTCTAATGTAATTAATTAGACTTATTATTACATAGCTAAGCTATGTAATAATAAGTCTAATTAATTTATTTATAGCACGCCTTTTTGTTTTGTTTTCTACCATGTGTGGTTGGCAGGTAGAAAATGCCATTGGCATTATGCCCACCTTTTGTATATTTTATTAAATGTGTGCAATAAAGTATTTAAAATAAATTAAATGAGCAGTCAGAGTGTTCAAAATTATCTTAGCAAACAAAGCTCTCAAAGTAATCTGTGCATAAAATGTATTCAAGTATTTATTTTGCAATCGTAATACATACAATGTGAGAGGTTTTAAATATTTCACTGAGAGGCTAGGTATTAGGAGCCCTGTTAGGGCGCCATGCAACTTGAGAGGTATCACAATAAAGTTTAGTTTTATAAATATCGCACTTATATACGTATATCATTCATAACCAAAGCTAACTTAATTTCTAATGGTTATTGCACACATGTAGAGTACGCGCAAATTTTCATGAGCTCTGTGAAGTTGGCTTCAACGGCTGCGCACTGAACCGTAAATAAGGCGTTAAGGAGAAAGAACGAGATGAGAGGAGATCTGTCTGTCAAACCAGGGTTGCCAGCAAGAATTCTGGCGTATTTTTATTTTGTCTAGCACATTTTGTTCTGCAATTTTTTTTCCAATTCAATATTTGAAGAATATACACCACTACAGTTTAATTACCAGAAGAAAAAAAAAACTGGGATATCTGTAGCAGTTACTGAACCCATATTTGAAATAAAAAATATTAAAAATTAAATCTAAGATTTGTCCCACATATCGCTAAAAATACAGACAACATAAACCGGCATACTAACTATTAAACACTTACTATTCTGTGGCAGGCGTAGCGTAATTTCGCGGTTACAACTATTCATTCATTAAATTTTAGCAAACTCGCGTCGAAGCTCAACCTACTGACCACCGGACCCTACCCCTCACCCCCGCTTCCCCACCCGCACCGCACGCGCCGCGCGCCGCGCGCCCGCCTCAGTGGTACGGGCGCACTTGTTGCGTAATTATCTTATCGCTTATCGTTTCGCATATCATTACAATGGCTTATCAATTTACGTCGCGAGAGTACACATTAATGGTTCGCGCGTATTTTTTAAGTGGTGAAAATGTGAGTGCCGCTTTGCGAATGTACAGGGAGCTGTACCCAAATGCTCGTCAACCAAATTATTCAACCATGCTGAGAGCATACCAATCTCTCTTAGATCATGGTACGTTTACACCGTCGACTTCAGGACGTGGAAGACCGGCGTACCCGCAAAACTTACACGATGCAGTTCTTGAGTACTTCGAAGAGGACCCGCGTAGAAGTACTAATGACGCCGCACGCCGTTTTGGTGTCAGCCAATACTTCGCGTGGAAGCTCGTGAGCTCAGCTGGAATGCACCCATACCACTATCGCAAGACTCAAGAGCTGACGACTATCGACAGGGCGCCAAGAATTGGATTCTGTCAGTGGGTGTTGAGTAATCCTGATCGCAACATTTTGTTTTCAGACGAGTGTTTGTTCACAAGGATCGGGTTATTCAACCAACACAACGAACATTGGTGGTCGTATCGCAACCCCAAGTTGACCAGAGAACACTCATTCCAACACCGATTTAGTTTAAATGTTTGGGCTGGAATACTGAACAACAAACTCGTCGGCCCGTATTTTATTGAAGGACGTCTCACAGGAGAGACTTACTTGGATCTGCTGCGGGTGATGGTTTCGTCAATGTTGGATGATGTTCCCCTTGCGAGCTTGCGTCACTTGTTGTTCCAACAAGACGGAGCGCCTCCACATTACCATAGAGCGGTCCGACAATTTTTAAATGAGGAGTTTGGAGACAGATAGATCGGGCGCGGCGGTCCGGTCCCGTGGCCGCCACGCTCACCCGACTTGACGCCCATGGACTACTTTTTGTGGAGTGAGATTAAAAGACGTGTGTATGTGAGTGAACCTAACACTGTGGAAGTGCTAAAACAGCGCATAATAGACGCATTCGAAGAAGTCAAACTTTTAGATTTAGTGTTAATTAGTGTAAAAAACAATTTGCAAAAACGTGCGCGTTTGTGCATTGAAAATGAAGGTGGACATTTTGAACAGTTGCTGAAATACACCTAAAACTGTAAATAGGTAAATAACAATTAATCTCTTTTGTAAATATCAATCATTGTAAATAGCTGATTCTAACTTTTTAAATACGCCAAAATTACTAGTAATTTTAAACTAGGTAACTAACCTATGTGCCTACATGAGTATTGGAACGTAAGTAGGTACCTACCTATCGTACACAACTATGTAGTTAACTAACTAGTAGGTAGGTACTTGCTTGCTTACCTAGATACAATTTTGTTTAGTAATTTTGCCGGTCCTAAGCCCGTAAAGTATGAAGGGAAAGTTAGAATAAGAAAATAAAGAAGTTTATTAAAACATTTGTTTATTATTTTTTTATTATTACATACCTACGTAATATCTACACATAGGTACTTAACTATCGCCGTAAACAGAGTAGGTAGGTAGTCGGTGTTGCGGGCGGCGCGCGCGGCGCCGCTCGCGCTCGGGCGGCCGACGAAGGAAAGCGGTTGCGCTCGCCATAAGAGTGAAAGAGTACAAGATATTAGCCTCTTTCCTATCTACGCATCCGCGATAGTTTAATGAAATTTAGTAGTGTGGGTGCAGAAACGAATGATCAGCTGTCTATACAATGTACTATGTCCAGAATTTCGAAAAAACTTTAACATGATGTAACTTTCTTATTAAAAGTAAAACATAAAAACTAACTTCACATTTACAATGGTAGCCCTCATTTACAGCAGCTAATATTTTTTTTCTGGTAATTAAACTGCAGTGGTGTATAAAAACATCTTACACTCAATGGATTATTTTAAACCCAAAATGTTAGAACAAATTAAACTTTTTATCTAAAGCAATTCTAACCCAAGTTTGAAAATAAAATAATTTCTATGTAGCAAATTTATTTATAATCTAGTGGACAATACTGTCGAATGAATGCTTTTGAGTACAATGACGCAGCAAAGTCTTTGACGCTTGTCCAGTGTTCGTGTCGTTGATTTGATAGTTTGTTCTTGCGATTTTGTGTTGTATTCCCTGTTAATAGCTGTTTCTTTTAAACGTTAAATATGCCTCGCATGCGGTTTAACGTACTGCGTCGTCAAACATGGAAAATGGTGTTCGATGTCATGAGTTTCATGACAAAAGAAGACAATGAAGGTCTTAATTTAACCTCAAAATGGTACTTCAGCGGACTGCAGCTGCAACAGGTGTGTCTATAAGCACCATAAAAAGGATTTCTAGTCGAAGCCCGGGTGGGTCGCTAGTTGATAAATATCACTTTTCTATTTGATTGTACTTGCGCAGTTTTGCTTCCGTGCCTAAGTTCACAGAGCTCATTAAGTTTTGCGATCACTTTACCTACCTACTTCAAAAATATTCACGAGAAAAGAAATTCCATATCTACTACCTTTTTGATAAATGTCATAGTCAAGTTTTATCATAAATTCATTACGTCTTTTCACTTATATTACTCTCAGTTGATTCCTCTTATCTTATCGCATTTTAAGTACGTACGTACCTACTTAAATTGTCATTCTGATAAGCGCACGATAGCGTTATCTTTATTTCCGAATTCTGTTTACCTATCTCTTAAGAAGGCTTCGAACCTCTCCCAAACGGAAACGGATTTTTCCATGCAGATTTGTTGTTGTTTCACGAAGAATGAAATGGGGCGCGCTATGAGTGAGAAAGCGCGTCTAACCATCTAATACGAAGCTGTCATGTGGGTGTGTGTGTACTGGTTTAGTCCGTTTTCGCAATTGTAGTTTCACAATTGACTGTGAAAAAAGAATTATTTTTCACTGTTTCGTAATTAACTGTCAAACAAGAAATTCTTTTCTGTTTTCGCAATCAAGTTTCACAATTGACTGTGATTTTTGATTATTTATAATGTTGAATATATTTAGGATGTTTGCAGCGCGACAGATTTTCGAATAAAGGTGTCTATCATGCATAAAAATCGCTTGAAAATAACTCGATTTGGTGGTCTAAATTAGTTTCGCTCTCATTTAAATTTCATTATTTTTTTCAAAAACCAAGCCGCTGCAAACATAGCTATTTTACATCCGATTACGTATGGAAAATTTCAATAAGATCGGGGACATAGTTTCCAAATGAAGCGGAAAGTATTGTATGGGGAATAAGGCCATCCGTTCCCTTCCTAAAAATACTGTATACCTATATTCTCATTTAAGTGAACTTTTTTCTTTTGAGAAATAAATTCTTTAAACTGAAACTGAACTGAACTACGACTGTGGTTTCGTCGTAGAATCGACCATAGATTTAAGAAACCCTAGTGTGTACGGTAATTTGGCAGTAAATTTTGCGGCAAGCTAGGAAATATAGTGATCACTTTTATTTATCGTGTGGCCACACAGGCACAAACAATACAGAAGTAAATGATGACAACAAAGAAATACAAAGGGCTGCCTTATCGCTTTGAGCGATCTCTTCCAGGCAACCTTAGGATGGACTAGACATAATTGGTACCATTGAGCTGGTCTGATAATGGAAACCCAATGTGGCCATAGGAACTTTTAAACGAAACGACTTAACCACGTCGAGTTTGGGTTCGTTGGATTTGTCTTCCCAAGCACTTTGGTCCTAGATGATATAAAAGCCTGTATTTAGAAGTTTTTTGAAAGATAAAATAATTACTTTCATTACTTTGCTCGATAGTCGTGTTTCTCACCATTATGATGCGCGAGCGTAGATCTCTGCTCCGTCAAAAGCGGGACACGCGCTTCGCCGACCGCCATATTGCGGGTGTCACATTACGCACTTTAACAACAATGTATTATTGTTTACTCTGAAAGCAAAACAAGACTATTAACATATACTTTCGCGATTTAATGACATCAGTAACAATAACAATTGATAACACAACGAACAACTATCAGTAATAATTCAAAAAGAGGTAGTTGATAGCATTAGTCGTAATATGATTGTCCCCATCTTGGTCCAAATAGCTCCTATAATCCAACACATTCTTAACTTCTCTCAATCCACTGGCTTATTTCCTGCAGCCTGGAAATTAACTCAGGTTACTCCTTTGCCAAAAGAATCGAATCCTGCTTCTTTCTCCGATTTCCGTCCTATATCTATACTTCCTTTCCTGTCAAAAGTCCTAGAACGCCTTGTTTATCAACAGCTTAGCACATTCCTCTCTAGAAATAGCCTTCTCAACCTCTTCCAATCCGGTTTCCGTCCAGGTCATAGCACTATGTCTGCGTTAGTTAAAATAACTGATGTGATGACATACGCTCTGGCATGGATGATGGGAAAGTAACTGTCCTTTGTAGAGATGAGTCCAGTATTCAATAACTAACTCAGTACCTGTTAGAATGGTCCTAAAATATCTAACGCTATTGTAAAATCCGCATACCGCTAGGGAATAACTGTGCAAAGCGAGCATCGCGCCTAACCGACCGTGAGCCATAACTACCCAACGCTTCAATACCTATACTTACCTAACTATCATCTGCGCATAGGCGGACCGTTCACCCATAAAGTTATGAAGCTGCAACAAGACTATGAGAAAGCCTTCGATTCGGTCGAGACTTGGGCTGTATTAGTCCCTCCAGAGGTGCCAAGTTGACTATCGATACATCGAAGTGCTGAAGTGCTTGTACGAAAACGCCACTATGTCAGTCCGATTACAGGACCAGAACTCAAAACCTATTCCACTACAGCGAGGAGTGAGACAGGGAGACGTCATCTCTCCGAAACTGTTCACCGCTACGCTGGAGGATGTGTTCAAGGTTCTGGATTGGAAAGGGCTAGGCATCAACATCAACGGCGAGTTCATCACTCACCTTCGCTTTGCAGACGACATCGTAGTCATGGCTGAGACCATGGAGGGCCTTAGTACAATGCTCGGTGACCTCGGTAGAGCCTCCGAAAGAGTTGGTCTTAGAATGAACATGGACAAGACGAAAATCATGTCAAATGTCCATGTAGTACCAACTCCCGTATTATTCGGAGGCAACACCCTCGAAGTTGCCGACCATTATGTCTACCTAGGACAAACCATCCAACTAGGAAAGTCCAACTTCGAGAAGGAGGTCAACCGCTGAATCCAGCTCGGATGGGCAGCGTTCGGGAAGCTACGTGGTTTCTTTTCGTCCCACTTACCGCAGTGTCTCAAGACGAAAGTCTTCGACCAGTGTGTATTGTATAGTGATGACATATGGCACTGAAACGTGGTCCTTCACTATGGGCCTCGTCAGAAAGCTCAAGGTCGCACAGAGAGCAATGGAGAGGGCTATGCTCGGAGTCTCTCTGCGAGATCGAATCAGAAATGAGGAGATCCGCAGAAGAACCAAGGTAACCTACATAGCTCTCAGAGTTGCGAAACTCAAGTGGCAGTGGGCAGGGCACATAGCTCGTAGGACCGACGGCCGCTGGGGCCGCAAGGCTCTAGAGTGGCGACCACGTACCGGAAAGCGCGGTGTAGGTAGACCCCCCACGCGATGGACCGACGACCTAGTGAAGGTCGCGGGAAATCGCTGGATGCGGGCAGCGTAAAATCGGTCATTGTGGAGATCCTTAGGGGAGGCCTATGTCCAGCAGTGGACGTCGATCGACTGATATGATGATGATGATGAGTATATATATATATAAATGTATGTATTTGTATGTATGTATTACTATGTATTTTTGTAATTATAGGATGTAAGTAGTTGTTTATTTTATTTTTCTAAGTAGTACCTTATTAGATGCACACATATTATACCCCATGTGTATCCAATGATCCTATCCATACCAGGTTGTCCGGCAGAGATCGCTCTTGAGCGATAAGACCGCCCATTGTCACTTGTATTGTTTTGTCTCATTTGTAAACTGTTTTCTAGTTTTAAGTGTGCAATAAAGTATTTTCTATCTTTCCTAAGTTTTTATAGTTTGTATCTTTCTAGGGGGGAACAATAACAATTGATAACAATAACTATAAGATATATTTGAAAAATTTAAGATATTATGTTTTTACAGGGTAGAGTTGTATCCGTCCGGGTTTCCCCGGATTTGGCCTAGCTTAGAGGGCGTGTGAGGAGCGACCGGGCGTTTAATTTAGTATAGTCCGGGATTCAAAATTTCAAGTAGGTATACATAGCGGCACGTAACTTTAGCGCTGGCCGTTATTGCGCAGAAGTATAAAATAAGGAACCTGGGCGGAGGTAACGGTACAATACCCATGCGCAGCTATCCCCTCCGCGTATCGCTCAGCACTAGACTTACGTGGCGCTACTTGTATTGGGCCGCCGACGGGGGGGCAGCCCGACACACGCGCTGTGCCTGCCGCGATCAATCGACGAACCGGCTAGATTCACCGTCCCCAAGTTTGTTAGAAGGCGGTATTTTATTGAGGTTTGTAGTCTGGGTTTATAAATTTCATGTCTTGGGCCGCCCCGCCGGCGGGCGACGCGACGGCAGCCCGACACACGCGCTGTGCCCGCCGCGCGGTTTTCATAACAGAGTATAATAATTTATGTTTAATTTTATGAATACAAAAACTTCAATTGATTTTTAAAACAATCTGTAACAAACTGTAATAAGGTTCTGTTTTGTTACATTTATTTGATGATAAAACACTAAATATATTTTTACACACTAAACATTTTCTTTATTATGTTTAAAAAAACCTGTAGACATGTTCCAGGTTTTGGGCTCCAAAATCCGTGGTTTTCACGTGTCTTATCCTAGTTGGCAAATTTTAGAGAAGGCAACCCTAGTAGGAGCTAACAATAACAATTAATAACAACAACTATCAGTAATATTTGAAGTGGGTAATTTAGTTTGTTTTCGAATTCCTTATTATATATACTGTTTTTTTTTTTATGTTGCATGACAAATAATAATCCCTTAGGGATCCCTCTTTTATGGGACCATTTCTGGATCATTCTCTAACAATAACAAATTAATCATCCAAATCAGCATACAATTGAGGAGAACAATTAACATACTTACAGCCTTATAAAACCTCCCTTTTTTAAAGTCAGTTCAGAATAAGTCAATATATAAATAATGCTGGACAATCAACACAGCATCATCTAGTGGGGCTAGATGATGCTGTGTTGATTGTCCAGCTAAGCAGAGCTTGTGTTATGGGTACTAGATAACTGATATAAGTACATAATATAATACATTACATCAATATTTATAAAAAGAATGTTGACTTAGATTGGTTGCTTTGTATTTGACTACCTAATTTTTTTACTATCTAGGGGGGGCATTGCCCCCTGCCTCTCCTTGGCGACGCCTGTGGGAAAGCAGGATTTAAGGGTAAATCTTAAAACTAAAAAGCATGAGGTGGTTGTTACCTTTTTATAGATGGACACATATACAATTTAGAAATAAACTGTAATCAAATCTTGTGGACTTTTAGGTACAAAGTCTCATTTGTGTATTTTCTTTTGATGATTTTATACTTGTGATATGTAGTATATATAGAGCAATTCTAAGAAAAATTACAGTGAACACAAATATGACAGTAACCAAGGTGCGTACCAAACACAAATAAACAAGGAATAACTTGCATACTTATCTAATAACATTTAAAAAGCCATTTTGCTATGTAGCTAAATTATATGAGCCTAGGGTTCAAAGTACGAGCAGTAACCTTGAAGTATATAAAAAACGGAACGATAACTAGTGCGCGAACTATATTTAGATAGAAGGACAAGAAAACCTTGTTACCTACCTAAATATTTCAGCGAGTGAATTCCAGTTGTAATGAAAATCTAACACAAATTGCAAACAACAAAGCACTTTTAAGTGTCAGTAAAAGATTTCAACAATTATTTGTGTTATTATCTAAATAATTTATTTAGTTTTGCGCTTGTTATCGTAAAAACTACAATGAAAAGACAATACGAAACAACACGAATGTTTTCGTTTTCCTATTGCGTGAAATACCAGCTGTTTTGACGTGACGTCTGTCAACGTCTAAATGTATTTGGCTATTTTACCTCAGTTTGCATAGAGAAATAAGTAGGTAGAGGTAGCATAAGTCATTTACGGTCTTTTAACTATGTATCACCATAGTTATCATGTATCTTTATTTATCCCTCTGAGTCAAGCTATGAGTAAAAGAGATAGCTGGTGTACGTATAGCTATACTGCACTGTCAGTGTCAATCGTGTCACCTTGGATCTGACTAGTTAGTTCAAAGTTGTGGTAAGAATGATGAACTTTATTGAAATTCTAAGAAATTACTGTGTTTTACCTAAAACTTTGTAGATAAAGTGAAAATATGTCGGTTTCCACTGTGTACACGTACAGTCCTTCAAGAAGGACAAAAGGTGGAGTAAAATATGGTAGCAGAGCGTGGTTCCGAACAATGAAAAGTTGTCACGACGCAATATAATAGCGAAAATATTTTCGTAAGTTTTTTTTTGCTATAAATATGTCTAAAGCAACATATCACATTGCTCCACTTGATAAGGATAACTATGATACTTGGGCAATACAGGCTGAAGCTGTATTGGTAAAAAGTAAGCTATGGAAGTATGTCTCAACTCCGCTTGACGAAAAAGCAGATACGACTGAGGTCGAAGCAGATAAACAGGCCAAGGCAGAACTAATTCTAATCATTGCTCCTTCCCAACTAAAAGAGGTTAAGAAATGTAAGACTGCGAAAGACTTGTGGTACAAATTGAAACAAATACATGCGAGCAAAGGCCCTGCTCGTAAGGCCACATTATTAAAGCAACTTATTCTGACCAAACTAGAAAGCAGTGATGTTCGTACACACTTAAACAAGTTTATGGACACCATCGATAAGCTCGCTGACATGGATGTCACCATAAATGAGGATTTGCTAACTATCATGATGCTCTACAGCCTTTCCTCAGAGTACGAAAACTTTCGCGTTGCTATAGAGTCTCGCGACATATTGCCAAAGCCGGAAGAACTAAAAATAAAAATCATTGAAGAGAGCGACGCTCGTCATCACAATGATAATTACGAACCTGGCCAACAACAACAAGAAGAAAACGCACTTTTCGCTTCTTGCAAAATATGTAAAAGAACGGGAAGAAGAATCTTTCAGAAGAAGACACACAAAGTTTGCTCTGACTGCTGGAAGAAAAACAAAAACACTAACAAAAACGCTGATTCCCTATTTGCTGAAGAATGTTTTCTTAGTTCAACACGAAACAACCAGGATGACTGGGTACTTGACAGTGGTTGTACCTCACACATGACCTATAACCATAAGCATTTCAAAAACATGAAGACTGTGTCAAGAAAACTCGAATTTGCATCAGAAAATCACTCTACAGAAATTTTGGGTGAAGGAAGAATTACATTTTACGCCGAAAACGCCCTGTATGTACCCTCCCTTTCTACCAATTTACTATCGGTACCTAAAATGACTTCACATGGAGCCACCGTCTCGTTCAACAACAACCGTGCTTTAGTTCGCAACGAGTCAGGTGAACTTATACTTTCTGCAGAAAAGTCGAGCAATGGTCTTTACTACGTAAGAAAACCAAACATTGAACAAAGCTTCGCAGCAACGCCTGCAGCTGGTTCGACAAACACAAAACAAGGTTCCATACTAGACTGGCACAGAAAACTTGGGCACATGAATTACAAAGATCTCCAACTGGCTCTCAACAACGAGACAGTGACTGGAATGAGTTTTAACAAAAATGAGATTTTGTCATTGCCAGACTGTGAAATTTGCATTCGAGCAAAAATGACTCGAGTACCGAGCCCTCCACAACGAACAACTCCTCGAACTACTGAACGTCTAGAAATTGTCCACAGCGACGTGTGCGGCCCAATAAGAACACCTACTCATGCCAAAAACAGATACTTCGTTACTTTTATTGACGATTACAGTAGGTATGGACGGGTCTACTTCCTGAAAAATAAATCTGAAGTATTAGATAAGTTCAAAGAGTACAAACAAGAAATGGAGAAGTTTACAGGCAATAAAATTAAACATTTGCAAACGGATAATGGAACAGAATACGTCAATGCGAAATTCCAAGCCTATTTAAAAGAACACGGAATTTCACGACGCTTATCTGCACCCTATACCCCACACCAGAACGGTATCGCTGAACGCAAAAATCGGACAATTGTGGAGAAGAATAGAGCTATGCTTATTGATGCTAAAGCACCAATGCACCTATGGGCAGAAGCAGTAAACACTGCTAATTACCTAGCAAACAGAAGTGTAAACAGTGCTATAGAAAATAAAACACCATTTGAGAAATGGGTGTTAAGAAAGCCCTGTCTTAATCACCTCCACCCTTTTGGATCGAAAGTTTTTATTTTGAAGAAAGGACCAAGAGGTCATAAATTTGCTTCAAAAGCAATACCGGGGATGTTTGCTGGATATTCTGACACCAGCAAAGCATACAGGGTTTACGTTCCGAACAAGATTTTTATATCCGCAGATGTGAAAGTAGTCAAGGCTAATTACTACAAAAGCCCAACTGATGTAAACAACTTTGAATACAATAAAAACACTAACTGTGATTCGGTTTCAGAAACGATGAAAACGCAAATAGAAATCGATGATGATGACGAGACTCAGCGAGAACTTTCTATTGAAAATAATGAAACTGAAAGTCAGCAAGACGACAGTATTGCTGAAAACGCAGCTGATTCTACTCTGCAATATGAAAGTGTTGACGAAAACGTTGATGATGAACCAGATTCTTTTAACGAAAGTACTCTTCGAGAAAGTCTTAGTCATGAACACGCTAACACGGAGCCTGAATCTGAACCGAATAGCTACAGTCTACGAGACAGATCAGCAATACAAAAACCACAACGGTATGATGACTTTATACTAGCTGCTGTTGCTGAAGTTCAAAATTTACCTAAAGATCCTGTGACTTACAAACAAGCATTGGAATCTCCTAATAAAGGACAATGGATTAAAGCCATGCTGAGCGAGATAAACTCTCTGAATGAAAACAAAACGTGGGACTTAGTGAGTTTGCCTGCTGGAAGAAAAGCACTACCATGCAAATGGATATTTAGATTAAAGACAAATCCAGATGGCTCAATCGATAAATTCAAAGCTAGACTAGTTTTAAAAGGCTATTCACAGCAAAAAGGAATCGATTACGACAAAACTTTTAGTCCTGTGGCTCGACTCAGTACTATACGAGCTATTATCGCAATTGCTGCTAAAGAAAATTTAAACCTACGCCAATTCGATGTAGCTACAGCCTTTCTGAATGGCTCAGTAGAGGAAGAAATATTTATGAAACAACCTGAAGGTTTCCAAGATGGGACAAACCAGGTATGCAAACTTAATCGCAGCCTTTATGGTCTGAAGCAAGCACCGCGATGCTGGAACTCATGCATTGCCGGTTTCTTAGAAGTGACGGGATTTCAACAAAGTGAAGCTGACCCTTGTCTGTACATTAGAATCAGAGGAAAGTCAAAAGTTTTGATTGGACTCTACGTTGACGACGGGCTTGTGGCGTCGAATACGTCAACAGCAGGAGACGAGTTTATCAAGGAATTGAAAACAAAATTCAAAATAACCACTCGACCTGCTTCCTACTTCTTGGGTATGGAAATCAAAGCTGAAAAAGGCAATATAACATTATGCCAACAAGCTTACATAAAGAAGGTTCTTGAAAAATACGGTATGACTAATTGCAAACCGACACCGACGCCAATAATCAAACAAAGTATCAACGATACAGAACCTGATGTTGATACCATTTTTCCCTATAGACAAGCCGTTGGAGCCCTTACATACTTAGCTGTGGGTACAAGGCCCGACATAGCATACGCCGTGAGCGTTGCTTCCAGAAACCTGGAGAAACCTAGCACAAACGATATCATGCTAGTGAAACGGATTTTCCGTTACTTAAAAGGAACGACGGATAAAGGTCTTGTATATAAGCAATCAAAAGAGTCACACCAACAGCTTTTATGTTACTCTGACTCAGACCTCGCCGGAGATCAAGCAACATGCAGATCAACAACTGGAATGGTATGCTTATTATCAGGAGCTGCAATCAGCTGGAAAAGTCATCGACAAACAGTTGTTTCTATTTCATCCACTGAAGCAGAAATTATTGCAGCTAGTGAAACGGCGCAAGAAATTATATGGCTAAACAGCCTTATGAAAAGTTTGGTGGATTTGAAGAAACCAATACTGTATTTGGACAACGAGTCTGCTATAAAGCTATCGCTCAATCCGAAGTATGAATACCACAAACGTACAAAACATATCAAAGTTAAACATCTATTTGTGCGTGAATGTGTTATCAACGGTGAACTTGAAGTTAAGCAAGTACCGTCGATGCGACAGCTGGCTGATATGCTTACCAAGCCGCTCTTTGGTCCAAGATTGGAAGTTTTAAGCGGGCAGATTGGATTGAAGAGAATTTAAAAATTCTTATAAGTTCCGAGGGTGTAAAGAGACTGTACCTATGGATGTCGTCTCTTTGGTATTACAATCTATGGTTTGGTTGCCATAGTTACTTGGTGTTATTATTCCTAAAATACTGAAAAGAAATATTTGTTTTAACTGCTAACTTGTACTTCTTAAAATTATAATAAAACAACGTTTTATATGCTTTAACCAAGATGTTTATATTATTCTTATCGTTTTAGAACTTTTCAACATTACAAAAGTTCATAATTACTCGTACATGCGTAAGTTTTCCCTCAGCATAAAAGTTAAAGTAATTATGTTTATTACTAGAAATCTGTAGTAACAACATTTTAACAATCTAGTTCATGTTAAAATGTTGTTATTCTGTGACCTTTCTAAGGCTTTTGATTGTGTAGATCATGCTACATTAATTGGAAAATTGAAACACTATGGAATTCAAAACAAGGCACTGGACCTTATGCAATCATATTTATCTGATAGAGTTCAAAAAGTAGATATTGGTAAAGAAAGATCTAGGGGCTCAAAAATTGAATTAGGCGTCCCGCAAGGATCAATATTAGGTCCTTTCTTATTTTTAGTATACGTAAATGATCTCCCCTTTTTAGCAAAAGATCTGTGTGAAATAGTCTTATTTGCTGATGATACTTCACTGATTTTTAAAGTTGACACAAATAAATGTAATTATGACGATGTAAATGATGCGCTTTCACAGGTACTAGATTGGTTCACCACCAATAACCTCTTACTCAATGCTAAAAAAACCAAATGCATTAAATTCATGTTACCTAATGTAAGAGAATTTCCAACGAAGATAATGCTAAAGAATGAGATTGTTGACTTTGTAGACTCTACTGTTTTCTTAGGGTTACATATTGATTCCACTCTTCAATGGAAACCCCAAATTGATGCTCTCGCAGGCAGACTTAGTTCAGCGGCCTATGCAGTTCAAACAATTAGATATATTACCGATGAAGATACAGCTAGGTTAGTTTATTTCAGTTACTTTCATAGTATTATATCTTATGGTATTTTGCTTTGGAGACAGGCAGCTGACATCCAGACTATCTTTGTTCTCCAGAAAAGAGCGGTACGCGCAATTTACCAATTAAAGCCACGCGACTCTTTGAGAGAATTATTTAAAGAAATAAATATTTTGACGGTAATATCGCAGTACATCTATGAAAATCTTATGTATACGCACAAAAATAGAGATAGCTTTTTGAAAAAGTGTGATGTTCACAATAGAAATACAAGAAACAAGAACAAATTACACATCCCAGCATATAGATTACGAAAGGTAGGGAAATTATTTATGGGCAATTGCGTGCGCTTCTATAATAAGCTTCCATCTGAAGCAACTGAACTCCCTATTCGTAAATTTAAACAGTACATTAAACAAAATCTTATCAGGAAGGCCTTTTACTCCATAGATGATTACATCAATGATGTTAATGCTTGGCCAGATGTCGCTCCGCTCCGCACTGACAGTAGTATGTAAGAAATTCAATGTTCTGTTTAGCTTTATGGAAATTTTTGACATGTAACTAAATCGTATTAAATTTAGATTTAGAAAACATGTATAAGACACTTAAGTGATATTATAATGTGCTAGTGGTTTCTTTTTCACTTCTTCCACTAGTGGACAAAAAATTGAAGTGAAGAGAATATCAATAACACCTTATTTCTTATTTGATAATAATAACTATGTTTATAGTATACAATTTGACTTGTCTAAATGCTTATTTTGTAAGCCTAAAGAAATAAAGTTATTGATTCTGATTCTGATTCATGTGTTCGTATGAGTCTAGGATACAAAAAATGTCCAAAACCATGAATAATTAGCAGAGATAAATTTAGCGTCTGTGCTAGTGATGTGCTTACCATCAAATTTAGTTTTCGGGTTATTCCGCATTCGTCCCACTAGTTTCGGCCAAAACTGGTCCGAATCAGGAAAATAAAATTGATTGCTGATTTCATTCCTGATTCGTCCCATTTCAAGATTTCATACAGAAAAGTACTGTCTTTCACACTCATAAGCATGTAGTATTAATTTATCATTATTGTTTCCGTAGGATTTATTTAACTAGTTTATATTACTCAAAGTACGAGGAAAAAAGAAATACACAAGATTATAACTTTAATAACCTGGAATTATTTTCACACGGTTTTTTCCGGAAGTTTTCGTTCCAAAAATTAGGTAATTTGATTTTAGTTAAAATATAAATTTTTCGTAGGTATTTACTTTGTTTATATTTTTCTTTTATTAAGGCACAAACGATACAATGCCCTTAAAATTAACAGTAAATAAATATCTATGTATACATCAATCAAAATGCCAATGCCACTAATATGAACTTTATTTACAAAAAACAACAACGTTAAATCAACCATGCGGGCAAAGCCGCACGCATTTAGCTATATAATAATATTGTAATGTGTTATCTGATTTATTGCCCCTATTTTTATAAATTTTGCAAAATTATATTGTTAGTCTTACAAAATGACATCGACACCGATGTAAAATTTTCGGCAAAAACAACATATAAACAATTACAAATTTACGCAAAATACGTCCTTATGGCTTATCCATTAGACTCGCTAAATGAAGGATGTTTCACACCCGTGATTATAAGTTCAAAGTGTCAATTAGCGCTCTAGACTATACACGCAGGAATAGGAAGGATGAGCAAAAAATTCATGTTTTATAGCGGCACTTGCCCAAAATCACCAAGAAACTATGGCAACGGAAAACGGAGCGAACACCAACCCTTTTTTTAGATTTTTGCATCACGTGAGTGGTGCAGAAAATGGCCAAAAACATGTTTTTGTGGAGCCCCCATTAATTTTAATATTTATTTTGATAGTATGTTATTATAGCGGCAAATGAAATACATATGAAAAATTCAAGTGCCTCTTACGAATCATGAGATACAATAAAGCCCGATAGATGGACAGATAGACAGACAGCAGAGGGCTAGTACTAGGGTCCCGTTGGTACCTTTTGTTTACTGAACCCTAAAAAAGTGCGTAGCTTTTCTATAAATGTGTATAGTTTTTCGAAACTCGTTTTCGATTGGTATAACTATGTATATTGAATTAGTGTGGCATACTCGGTTCGCGATTACGACACGCAAATGGCCAAAATCAGCATCAGGTTATGTGTCACTAACACGTGCCTGTTAAATATGGGACGAATCAGGAATGAAATCTGCATTCAAGTGTATTTTCCTGATTCGTACCAGTTAGGGCCGAAGCCAGTTCGGCTCGGCAGCAAAGTCACTTCCCTAGGCATGCACACTATTACAAATCTGCAACTGCACACTAATAAAAACGGACATGCGTAAAACTGAAAGGCTGAGTCCATAAAATTCTTGGTCCTAGTCAGTTTGTTTTGGCCCTTTAGATGACTCTCGGGATGACTATTTACAAGTCTTTGAATAAGTTTGCTATTCGTCAACAGATGGCGTAAAAATCTAACGGTCGAGTGATTGGTCGAACGAACGGTTGACAGATGTGAACAAGATTGGTATAATTTTTTTTGAGGTTGTACTATATAGCTGGAAACATTTTTTTGACATACCTTGAAATGTCCGAATTGTCAAATCAAAATAAAAAAAATCAATCAGAAAAGAAATAACGGGATGGGACGATCGGGTTTGTCCCGTAATGAATTGATTTTTTCCATTTTACGAGCTTAATTTCGTGACTTAATTGTGTTAAATACGTATTTATAACCGCGATAAGTATGGTGTACACAAAATTAACGTTGCCGATCGTTACGCGGAGTGGGAAATAGTGATTTACAAGTGTAGTGCTATAAAGTTATCAAATGGCCGTCGCATAATAAATAATTGTGTTTACTTCTGTATTTCTCCGATAAAACTGGATAACGCAGCTGTTATGAGCGGGGTGTATAGTGAGTATCCTATTTGCTATATTCATACGCCTAAAATAACATTTACAACAGTAAATTACTGAAAAAATATGAAAAATGACCGTCGACTCAATTCGTCTAAATATTAGGTCACAAAAAAGCTCGAGAGCTCAGTTTATCGTATGTGCTAATCCAGTTTGTAGGTCAACAGAGTCGTGTGTTAGTCAATATCTCGCCTTAGGCAATATTGTTGACATTTAGCGAGGCAAAACTTCTTTCGCAAATCGCTATCTGGGTCACCAAGTTTTAGGTCAGTTGCGCGCGCCGCGGTGACGTACAAGCCACCCTGAGGGGTACGCACACTGTACTCACTTTCAAAATTTACTAAAACCCCTAATTTATTCATGGGAGGTGTGTCAATATGTAAAATAACAGAATCTTCAAGCCATGGCTATAAATACCATGGTTTGTGGTGAATTGAGTCCCTGACCCATAAAACAATGTTTAATTGTTTATAGAAGTCATGAGTATCAAAAAGGCTGTGTTATGAGCTTATTTTTCAGAGGATTTTATAGTAAATGTAAGTTTTCACTGTTATACATACAGATTACACTAGCTGGGGGGGGTGGAGAAAGACTTTTTTCCCATGGTAATTTTATGTTTTACCAGGACAAAAAGTAGCCTATCTCTCCATCCTTTCCTACTCTATGACAAAAATCAAGTCGATTGGTTGCTTAGTTAGTGCTTGAAGAAAGGACAAACACACTTTCACAATTATAATATTAGTTAGAATATCACTCTAGCTTATGGTTTAAGATATTTATTTCTCAAAAGAATTTATATTCACTTATAGAGAAACACTTAAAATTAGGTTTATATTATTGTGCCTTAGAATAATCTATTATAGTAATAAGTAGCAGCGTGTTACAATATCATTTTACACACAATAGTTACACAAATATAATGTTATAGGTAATGTATTTATCCATTTACAGTGGTTAGGTAATTTTCTTAGCCACAGAATGCAAACCAAAATCTAGTTAGTGTAGTCTTACTGAAAATCAGTGCTTTGCTCTTCGAGCAAAGCTTTAAGCTGAGTTATTGCCTTTTTGACAAGCTGCAGCACACACATAATTTCACTAATCCGTTCCTAATTTTAGATTGTTTAATACCTACATAATGTACATGTACCGACTTTTTGTCTCCGAGCTATGTTCCACCCATAATTTCTTAGTTTTTCTGTGTTATGATAATATGTATGGTGTACCTAATTTAATGTGATCTTTGTTTTGTGTCTTGTAGTTGTAGTGTCAAATAAATATTTTATCTATCTATCTTACTTAGGTGAGGCAATTGGCGGCGACCAAGTGCTTGCATTGTTCTTGTGTTGTTGTTTAAGGCCTATGCCATCTTTTTAGTAGTTTAGGTGTTTTTAATCATCGAAATGTCGTTTAAGATATGTATTTTAAGTAATCTTTTACATTTCTTGAATGATTGTACTTCTTCGATGTCTTTGGGTAGTTTATTATACATTTGTCCACCATCGTACAAAATACTTTTTTTCCCGTAATTAGTTTAAGAACAATATTATTTGCTTGTCTTGATAATCGGTTGTGTAGTGTTTTTTTCATTGTAAATATCATTTGCACATTTATATCTTTTGTGAGTATTTTTCTTATTAATAAGCATGTATTATATTTATAGGTTTGTTTAAGGTTCATTAACTTTGTCTGTTTATATATATTAAGAGTAGTAAATAAGGTTTTTATTATATTATTTTGTGTTATTTGTAAGGTGTTAAGGTTTGTTTTTGCACCCCAGACTTCAATTAAATAGTCTATGTGTGGTTTTACCATTGAATTATAAATTGTGTAACGGGTTTCAATTGGGAGGCATCCAACAATACTATGTATAGCTCCTAAGGTCGGTGTCAGTTTGTTTTTTATGGTTTCGATGTGTGGTTTCCACGTGAGTTGACTATCAATGGTTATACCCAAGTACTTTTCTTTGTTGACCTTCTGTAATGTTTTATTGTTTATTTTTACTAGATTATGGTTTCCGCTTTTCTTGTTCTTCGCCGCAAATATAATGTAGCTTGATTTAGATGCGTTTATAGTTAATAAGTTAGATTGCAGCCAAATATGTAACAAGTCTAAATCGTTCTGTGCCTGTTCTATTAGTGAGTCTATTGAATGACCGGAATAAAATAAACTAGTATTGTCAGCGTACAGAGTAATGTCTCCATGAAGACCTATTTCGCAGATGTTATTTATGTAGATTAAGAAGAGGAGCGGTCCTAGAATCGATCCCTGCGGTACTCCATGCGTGATTTTGCTTTCGATTAGCTTACATATACATAACAACCTAAAAGCCCTACCATAGGGCTTTCTTGATTAAAAATAACATTTACAACAGACCATATAGATTTTGGATGGAATAATTAAACAAATTGACAGTATTTTAATAAAATTATAGATAGATTCAGTTATATTTATATGTACAGTAAGTACATATACATTAGTGGCAGTCGCGGGGAGTCGTTGGATGGAGGCGGCTCAGGAGTGCTATTCGTGGCGTCGTTTGGGGGAGGCCTATGTTCAGCAGTGGACGTGTACGGGCTGATGATGACGACATATACATTATTTATTGAGCCATCATTACTTCCACTTTATAATTCTTTTGTTATATTTTGCTTCACACATACAAAGAGGAGTAATGTTTACATTGCAAATTAGTTATGGTTCAAAGTGCACAACATAACTAAAAAATTGAACTCGCTGCCTGCTTTTGTTTTTCCGGCCAATTGTAATTGGGGTCTCTTCAAGACAAGAGTGAATAGGTGTATTCTAGACCTTCGTGATACACAAAAGTCTATTGACTATAAAAAATCCTGCCCTCCTTATGAAAAGTGCAGTACCTAACTAGCATTTTTGACAAAATTAAATTAGATACATATTCGGAAACACCTAAAAAAAAATGATATTCCTTTTTTTACTCACAAATAAAAATTTCATCAGGAAATCGCGTTCCTATATTTCCTATGAAATCTCTATTTGTTTAATTCATCATCATCATCATCATCATCAGCCCATACACGTCCACTGCTGGACATAGGCCTCCCCCGTACGACGCCACAAATAGCGGTCCTAAGCGGCCTCCATCCATCAACTCCCTGCGACCGCTACGATGTCCTCGGTCCATCGAGTGGATGGTCTCCCATGTAGGGGGGGATTTGCCATAATCACCACGCTTGGCAGGCGGATTGGTGATCGCAGTGTTGGTGTTTAAAAATACTCAGAAGGAAGCGGCTGCCCTTCCTCTGGTAGGTTCCCTTAGTCGGCTTTTACGACATCCACGGGTTGAGTTGGAGGGGTCGATATTCGTACGCCACGACCCCACGGCTTGTTTAATTACTCACGTTTTAATATAATTCAGGTAACAATTTTTTAGGCGATTCCGTATTAAAATTTCATCAGGAGTAGAGTTTCTATATTTCCAGCGATTCTGAAAATGTATCTAACTCAATTCTGGCGAAAATGCTAGTTACTGCACTTTTCATAAGAAAAGCAGAATCCCTGTGCTTGGCCTACAGAGGAAGGGTAGCAGTTTCCTTCTGAGTATTTCACCTCAACTGTTCACCAATCCTCATGCCAAACGTCGTCATTATACCAATACCCCCTTGTTTGTGGTTGTCTCCAGGAAGTAGAGACTGTGGAACACGTTGTAGTCCACTGCACGGCCACGGAGGAGTCCAGACGGAAAATGGGATTGAAGAGTCTCATAGAGA
This sequence comes from Eupithecia insigniata, assembly GCA_947859395.1. NCBI lineage: Eukaryota > Metazoa > Arthropoda > Insecta > Lepidoptera > Geometridae > Eupithecia > Eupithecia insigniata. The sequence goes on from OX402020.1 coordinate 7,136,685, forward strand.
CATCAAATCCGTGTTTATATATAAAATCTGTAAGAAACCTGTCAATCACCAAAAGTCCTGCTCCGATACTTCAAGGAGCTGGGCTGGTTAGGGCCTGGTTAGGCAGGGGGACAATTTTTCAATTAGAATGAGACCTCCCTTGTTTAGGCAGGTGAGACATGTTCAGTAGGCATATGTTGTTGCAGACGGAGTAGAGTCGGTGCGGTGATGGCGGGCGGAGGCCCATGAGCCGGCTGCTGTGCTGTCTGCGCGGGCGCCGACGAGACATGGGCGCCGCGCTCTCGCATCCCCAGGTAAATTAATAAATATATAATGCTGGACGATCCAAACAGCATCATCTAAGCAGCTAAGCTACCCAAGCTAAGCAGAGCTTGTGTTATGGGTACTAGATAACTTATATAAATCATACTATTTTATAAGTACATAGAAAATACCCAGAACAACAGATTTAGAGCTCATTCACACGGCATCCGTCATTGACGATTGATCAAAAAACACAATACGTCATGACGGATGTATTTTCGGTCTTTCAAACAGGGCATTCTAATGTATTTACGGGGTCAGCAGCGCGCGTGTAACGTCCCTGACGTTGCAGGTGTCCATAGGCTGCGGTAACCACTTCCCATCAGGTTGACCGCACGCTTGACCTTTGTGATATAAAAAATAAAAAGACATTGCATACGAACGGAATCGTGTTTTATCACGATTTGGAAAAAAACACGAAATTGATGGTCACATTCGTTTCGTGATTCTATTTTGCTGTACGACACTGTCTCCCGTCCGAGCGCAGTCGGGCGGGACGCGAGGGCATCAGCGAATCCGTAACAAAAAATTACGAATCCTGTTTTTTGACTAACGTCATTTTTAAAAGACGATACGTGATTTAAGACGTGTCCGTCATTTATCACGATTACAACACGATACGTGTGAACACGGGCATATAAAAAGCATAGACAAAAAAACAATTCGTCCAAAAAGACGATTCGTCAAAAAAATAACTATATTCGTCCTCGTGTGAATGAGCACTTTTACCTACACCTTATCTTACTTCTACTAATATTATAAATGTCAAAGTTTGTAAGAAATTATGGATGTATGGATATTTGTTACTCTTTCAGGCAAAAACTACTGAACCGATTAGGCTGAAATTTGGTATGGTTATAGTTTGGGACCTGGAATAACATAGGATATTTTTTATCCCGATAAAACGCGGCCGAAGGCAGCAGCTAGTTGATAAATGTTAGGTTTGGGAAAGATAAAGTACTGTATTACATACTTATGATTAACTAGCTGCTGCCCGGGCTTTCGCCCGCGTTCTATCGGTATAAAAAATTGCCTATATGGTATTCCAGGTCCCAAACTATACCCATACTTTCAGCCCGATCAGTTCATTAGTTTTTGCGTGAAAGAGTAACAAATATCCATACATCCATCCTTACAAACTTTGACATTTATAGTATTAGTTGGATTGGATGATATTTCTACAGGGCTTACTATTGTTATACCTATTCTAAATTGTAATACCTATTGCCCACAGGAGGGAGACGCGTCAGAAGTGGTTGCGCCTCCCACCATGGCGGATGTCATAAGGTAAGCGTACGTTTATAAAATACTATAAATATTTGATTCTTTTTAAACTTTCGCGATTTGTTGACATAATTAAAGATTATTTATCGGGTATTTATCGCGTACCTTTTGTTATATTTTCCCCTACGTTTCCATCGCGTTACAGCGATCGAAATATTTGATTGTTTTCAAAAAACTAAAAAAAATGACTTCTTATTCAAAATATAAAATATATTCATCAAAGTTGTCAACTAGTTTCGTCTCTCCACGAGACATCTTCAGGACACCACAATACTCGACCTTGACATTGCCAAGCAACACCGACAGAGTCCAGCCAGTGATTCCGAGCTTCTCGCGCCGGCCAGTCCAACCAGTGATTTTGCCTCTCCCAGCTCTTCGCGCAAAGGCACCCGGAGCTCGTAGCTCGTGGTTAGGTTAAACGAGGAATTGTTACTTAATATTTTTTCATTCTAATATTTTGCAATGGATTTGTAGTATAAAATGTTTAAATTTGTATTCGAAAACGAACGAGCGATGAATTAAATTATGAATGTAGCTTTCAAAATCAAAAATTGTTTCGAGCTTCTGTGCTTTGCTTCGATGGTACCATTGTCGTTAAATATTTTCCACTAAATACCTACGTGGGTTTTGTAAACCCTTTGTATACAAAAAATATCCAGGTTTTTTTAATCGGAGTATAGCTCCATGGTATATTTCTATGAAACTCCCTATAATAAAGCAAACCAATCATCAGAATCAATAACTTTATTTCTTTAGGCTTACATAATAAGCACTTAGACAAGTCAAATTTTATACTATAAACATAGTTATTATTATCAAATAAGAAATAAGGTGTTATTGATATTCTCTTCACTTAAATTTTTTGTCCATCACCACAACTACATCGCGTCGTCCCTATTGTTTTCAGGGAGCGTAAGAAAAAGGCAGGTGGCGCGAGCCTTGGGACTCTGCGGCGGAGGATCGCGAACGCGGCTCGGAGGCCTAGGGATAACAGGCCTGATAGAGGTACGTTGTGTGGGCCGCTATAGTCAACACTGTTGTGTGCAAACGATTTTGTTTATCTGTGACGGACGGACCCTGAGAGATGAAGTGAAGCTTCAAAATTCTCGCTCGCCCTAAATCCCTACGCTGGCGAGACATAGTTTTAAGATATAAGTAACGCCTTTTCTCGCAGTCAGACAGTTCAGTCTAACTACTATGTTTTTTCGGGTGGAAACTTTCAACTCAATTTTAGACCAATTATCTTCAACCGATTGAACTGAAATTTGGCATACTTATGTAAATTCGGTGACAATGCAATGTCATGGTACCGACGAGCTGGTCTGATGATGGAAACCGAAGGTGGTCATAGGAACTTCTAAACGAAACGACTTAACCACGTCGATTTTGGGTTCGTTGGATTTGTCTTCCCAAGCACTTAGATCCTAGATGATATAAAAGTTTTTTTAAATATTAAAAACTTATTTATTTTTTACTGTTCGTTTCCCCCTTTTCCCCCAGGTTGCGAGCACGCTCGTTTCATCCGATCCGTAGTGTCCTCCTGGCGGCTAGCGGAGGTCTTCGTGCTATGTGAAGAGCTAGAGGCAGGTTCAGCGCTGCGTGACCTCAGCACGCAAGCTGACCTAGCTCGCGAGCCTGCGCCCGCGCTCCATACCCAGCTGCCTATAGCTCGACAGGAGAGGTGAGTGATAGGAAAGGTAGTAATTCATGAGTATCATCATCAGCCTGTATATATCCACTGCTGAACATAGGCCTCCCCCAAACGACGCCACGAATAGCGGTCCTGAGCCACCTCCATCCAACGACTCACTGCGATCGCTACGATGTCGTCGGTCCATCGAGTGGGAGGTCTTCCGACACTCCGTTTCGCATTGCATCGCGGTCGCCACTCGAGAACCTTTACTCCCCAACGGTTATCGGTTCTACGAGCTACTCGTATATGGCTTTTGAATAAATTCTATTCTACTAATATTATAAATGTCACAAGTTTGTAAGGATGGATGTATGGATGGATATTTCTTACTCTTTCACGCAAAAACTACTGAACCGATTAGGCTGAAATTTTGGGACCTAGAATAACATATAGGCTATTTTTTATTCCGATAAAAAGGGGGCGAAGGCGCCGGCAGCAGCTAGTTTATAATATGTATGTTTCGTTCTAAAGAGCTTAAACGAATGTTTTCAGATGGTGGTGCGACGTGGAGCTGGTAGGCGGCTCGGGTGCGGGTTCGTGGTCGACGCACGCGCACCGAGCGATCCTGGCGGCGCGGTCCGCATACTTTCGGGACCTGTTCCATAGATATCCACCGTAAGACTTTGTACCAGTTTACTTAAAAGAAAAAAAGATAATATCATCATCATCATATCAGCCCAGACACGTTCACTGCTGGACATAGGCCTCCCCATACGACGCCACAAATAGCGGTCCTGAGCCGCCTCCATCCATCGACTCTATGCGACCACTACGATATCGTCGGAAAGATAATATGGCGTGTTTTAAAAAACGATAAACCGACTTCTAATTCCCTTACTTTTACACTTATTTTAAGTTTTGCGGGATAAATAATAATCCACTAGATAAAAAAAGTGGGATAATTTTCTATACAGTAGTGAAAGAATTTTCAAAATCGGTCTGTAACTGGCGGAGATATCGCGAAACAAATATACAAAAAAAAACATACAGACGAATTGTGAACCTCCTCCATTTGAGTCGGTTAAAAATAGATTTATTTGGCCATACACAACACATGACACGACACATTACAGATAAAGGAAAGTAAAGGAAACTTATTCATTTATATTTATATTTTTTTTTATATATTTAAGCTTTTTATTGCTAAAAATGTACAATAGCAGATTTACACTTTGCATATTAAATTTCTTTATATTTTTAGCGTGTCCTGTGAAACTTATACATACATGAAGAAAATATATAGGAACAGTGTTACATAAGGGGCCAAAAAGGTCCCTGTCTCAGCATAGCGCCGCTACGAGCCGAAGCTAGTAGCGGCACTGGTTTTCAGACAGGTCCTAGTGTGAGACTTAGAGAATCATCAGCCTGTATCTACCAACTGTTGGGTATTTGTGCCTCTCATTTCCCCTTCAGCCACTTTGGTAACCAACTGATTCGTAACCAATTACGTAATAGTAGATTGTTACACAAAGGTAGTAAGGGAGCTATCACAGAACAAGATCCAATTTGGCGCCAGTGCGAGCTCAGCTCGCAAAGGGCCCTAAATTGGATTGAGTGCACCCGAGATATTTAGACGCCCGAGCGAAGCGAGGCCGAATATAGTTCGAGGGAGCACTCAATCCAATTTCGCGCCCTTGCGAGCGGTCGCAAAGGGCGCTAATGGACCGAGTGCACCCGAGAACATAGTTCGAGGGTGTAATAGCTACTTGCAACCGAGGTAAGCATTCTACTTTACATCATAATGGCGAGGCAAATAAAACATTTATATACTTAGGTATGACAAAATGTTATTTTTATTAAAAAAAAAAATTATTTATTAAAAGATTTTTTACAACTTCTTCTGCTTCGAGATGACAGAAATCAGGCGTGTGTACCAGTTCTTCATCTGATGAAGTACTTGACATACTGAACTACCACTTTAAACTTGTTTATTTATTATTTATATAAATGACCTACCTAGATTACTCAATCAACCAATGACCTTATTTGCTGACGATAGTACGATAACAATAAAATGCGATGACATAAATACTTACAATTTTGACATTAATAATTCAATAAAATCAACAATTAAATGGCTTAATAATAATAATTTGAAAATTAATATAAATAAAACAAACATAATGCACTTTAGTCAAAGAATTAAAAATTATCCTCAAATAGACCTACAATTTAATGGTAGTAAAGTAGATGTGGTAGAATCAACAAGATTTCTAGGTATTCAAATAGACTGTAAATTAAATTGGAAAGACCATATAGAACTTTTAAGTAAGCGAGTAAGTAGCTCTACCTACGCACTCTATAAATTATCCTCCATTGTTAACACAGAAACACTACTAACAGCTTATTATGGAACAGTAGAGTCTATCCTAAGATTTGGTATAATTTTCTGGGCTAACTCTACCAATAAAGACTTCATATTTAAAAGACAAAAAAGATGTATTAGATCAATGTTTAACCTGCACGTTACCGACAGTTGCAGACGTTTGTTCATTGAGCACAAGATTCTAACGCTTCCGTCGTTATATATATTTGAAATGGCGCTATTTGTTAGAAAACATCCCCATCTTTTCCCACGCAAGTCTGATTTTGTAGTGCGAAATAGACGTGATAACAGTAAACTCCAAATACCTAATAGTAAAACAGCTTTCCTACAAAAAAGTGTAGTCTGTATGTCATGCAAAATATATAACAAAATACCTAAATCATTAAAAGATCTTGACGACAATATATTTAGGACTAAATTGAAACAATTATTAATTACCAAATGCTATTATAATATTAACGATTTTATGACAGATAAATTTTGACATCCTCTTATTACTTTAAGATTTTTGACATTATATAAAATTATCTACAATATACCTAGGTTAGAACATTACTAAACTTTACTGTGACATTTGCATGCTATCTTAATTTTGCACGCCTCGATGAGGTAGTAATGTATTGGAAATACCATTTTTAATTAATAACTTTTGTACCTACATTACAGCAAATAAATGATTTGATTTGATTTGATTTGATACAGTTTTAACTTTTAACTTTAGTTTATTACAGTCGCACAGATCAAATGAAATGAAATGCCGCAATTTCCATAGTTTTTTTTCAGTAAAAAATTTCTTATCGTTTTATAAGAAAAGAGATTGTTTCACCAAGGAGTTTTGCATAGCTTGAACTGTAAAGTCTTTACAATTCAAACAAAGTGTGACGTAATGAGATTTGAAAATGGAATTCCTATAAAAATGCACTGTGTTGCGATTACCATCTTACACAGCCTCTTTGCTGAATTTGTAAAACCTTCTTGCCGAGCATTATGATGTAAAAATAATTTTCTTCACTGTTTTGTAATCAGTTACTAATAAACTCTTTTCGGTCTTCTACTGATACTAGTTTTAAAACCTATTATAAAGCAAAGTCCTCCGCCGCGTCTGTCTGTCTATTCGCGATAACATCAAAAACTACTAAACGGATTTTCATGCGGTTTTCACCAATCGAAAGAGTGATTTACGAGGCAGGTTTAAGTATATAATTTGTCAAGGTTTTGTGTAAATTCGTTGCAATATAACAATAATTGTTGGAAGTGTCGGAAAAAGTCAAGCCGCCTGAGCTTTCATCGAAATTACTGCCCCCTTTCAGATATAACAAAACGATTCAGGTTGGGATATTCCTCTTTTATAGATCTACAAAAATATCCGCGATGGCATATATCTGTTTTTAAGGACAGCCATTCTAATATAAGAATATGCTCTATTACACTTGCGAAGCCGGGGCGGGTTGCTAGAAGTAGTATTTCTGTATTGATATCCGTGTAATGTTTTGACTTCTCATAAGTCAGGTTACTACTTCGAGCTCGTCAGAGAACAGGGGTCTTTAACATTTCGGCTGACACCGATGCTCTCAGGTCATGGATGCTTTGGAAAGTATCTGTGTCGTATAGCCGGAAGTGACCCAAATCCGAGGTGTCACCATTGTGATTGCGAGGAAGACACGGCGCAACACACACTTGAACAGTGCCCGGCCTGGGAGAGCCCGCGCCGGGGGCTGTGTAGTGTGATAGGTAACAGCAGCCTGTCCCTATCTCTTCCGGAACTGTTGAAGCAGATGCGGGACTCGAAGGAAGTCTGGGATGCGATGGTTGTCTTCTGTGAAGACGTCATTACACAAAAAGAAACTGCGGAGAGGGAGCGAGGGATAACTACTGACCTCCCTATCCGCAGCAAGAGAACAAGGCGTCGGAGGAGAGTCTTCCACGCTCTCCTGCGGCCACCATAAATAAATTAACAGGTCGAGACGGCGACCAGGGGGGGTGGACGTCGTCAGAATTCAGGACCTGGAGGCGGTGCGCGCAGTTTTTTCCACTCGCCTCTCAAAGATGAACTCCATCTTTAGTCGGGGCCTTCGAAGGCCAGCACCGTCGGGCTCGCGGAAGAATTTGCACGTGTACCCGTAGGCCCGGCAAATAGGTGCAGAAAGGTAAACACAGTGGTGGGTTTAGCTGGTAGGAGTCCAGCATAATCTTTCTTTTGCCCCTTACGAAAGAATAGTATCCATGAGGATTCCCCCACTGTAAAAAAAAGGTTACTACTACGAGCTCGCCGCTATGAGCATTGACAATTTTTGGTGAACATGATTGTTCTGTAAAAACCTGGATGTACACTCGCAAGATGGGCTGACGAAATCGTCAGTCATAATTGTCGAAACTATCACTGACGTTATCGACAACACATACGAAGGAGCGTCCAAAAACGTTGTATTCTCCCCTAATATACCTACTTAAACTTTTTTTTCAGTACACAGTTCGTCTCTTGCGTCAGAATACCACTAGAAGGCGTCTGCAGCACAATGACGTTAGCGGAATGCGAGGCGTGTCTGCACGCGCTGTACTGCGGGCAACCACTCACGGCGAGGGCAACCACCCAAGGCAACCACGGCAACCACTCTACTCACAGTACGTATATAGTATACCAGAGCTCGCGTTTGTAGTATAATGACGTGAGCGGAATGCGAGGCGTGTCTGCATGCGCTGTACAGCGGGCAAACACTCACGTTGAGGGCAACCACCCAAGACAACAATGGCAACCACGCTTATCACAGTACGTATACACTAGGTACCTCGCGTTTATAGTAATATGACGCTAGCGAAATGCGAGGCGTGTCTGCACGTGATATACAGCGGGCAACCACTCATGACGAGGGCAGCCACCCAAGGCTACCACGCTACTCACAGAACGTATAATACGCTAGAGTTCCCGTATGCAGTACAATGACGTTAGCGAAATGCGAGGTTTGTCTGCACGTGCTATACAGCGGGCAACCACTCACAGTGCCGGCCTGCGACGCAGGAGGTTGCGGGTTCGATGTTTGTACGATATATTTGGTGTTCTGGATGCTTTCTATGTATAATAAAAAATATTTATCTATGTAGTATATTATATTATGTTTATAGTATAAAATTTGACTTGTCTAAGTGCTTATTTAGTAAGCCTAAAGAAATAAAGTTAGTGAAATCAGAAAAACATATCGTATGAGATTCGGAAATTTATAGTAATTATTTATAATCAGATTCGGATATGTATATTGTATAATATGTTTTCAGAATATGACAACGAGAACCAAGAGGCTGAACTGGACATTATAAATGGCGATAGTAATTGTAAGTACAAACAAGTACACACTATGTATATAATACAATACAAAACTCTATTGTACACCACAAAGACAATAAAACGCATAGACATTAAGATAAACAAGTACAATGGGCGGCCTCATCGCTTAGAAGCGATTTCTTCCAGGCATTGTGTATGTTCTAAGACCGATCCCTCGGTGCTTGAGTCCGACTCGCACTTGACGTTTTATAAATTTTTCCAGCTCGTAACAATACCTGTACATGCACGAATGTCATCCCGCCGCGGATAGCAGCCGCGATCGACGCAACCACCTGCTCTGTACAGACATCCATGCACTATCTGCTAGACTCTGGTTAGTATAGTATAGGTATATACTCTGATTAAAAAACCTGGATGTTTTTTTGTATATAAAGGGTAAAACCCAAGGAATATTGGTGGAAAATATTTAACGTAATTGGTATTATCTAAGCAAAGCACTGAAACTCGAAACATTTTTGATTCGTTTTCGATCAATACATTGTTTGCTACACTTGTGAGATTATGCGTTGTTGAAGGTTGTTTTTTTTATAATTTTTTTTTGTGATATTTTTTCTTTTACCTTGTTGTTGTCTGTTATTGTTAAGTTTTCATTAATAAATATTTTGGTTGACATAAAATATCTTGAATTATAACTCAAGCGTATAGATAAATCCCCCTGGCTGCGCCAGGTTACAACACGTACTTGAGACAATACTTTTAATTCCAGGTGAATTGGCAGACACTCGGCTGGTGTTTAGACTAGAGAATGGCTGTGGCTCCGCATACGGGTTCCGGACGGCGTTGGAGCTTCCCTGCCATAGGGTTGTTCTGGCTGCTAGGTCGAGGTTCTTCAAGTGAGTATAGAGTTAGCTTGAAGGGGTTAAGTCTACGTCGCGACCGCCACGGCAATGCCATCCATTTATGTGCTATGAATGATGTTACGGACAGCCAATACGTTAGGTGTCGTACATTAATCACGTGTGGCTCGAAAGGGGGGAGGGGAGGGATCACGTGTACTGTAGTGAAATATCATGTGTATTTATTTTCGTTGAACGCGCGATTTCTAAACAACCGAAAAGCAGCGTTGTGTCGCAGTTGCTAGGCAACGATTCCTCCGCCTGCCGTGATAACGGCAAGAAAATACTTTACCTGTATTTAAAGATAATATTCTAAAATTTTAAAGATACTTTGTACAAACAAATGCACGTGAATTTAAAAAAAATTGGTTTACATATATATTTCAGGTCCATAATGTCGCGTCGAGGTGCTTCCAGCAGTTCGGGCGCTGTATGCGTTGATGAGAAAGTACTGCCGCGGAGATATGCCAGAGCATTGCTACACGCCGCCTATACCGACCAGGTTAGCATACTGTAAAAGCCTATTGGTGTCAATTTTTTCACATAAAACGTAAAACGGGGGCTGCCTCACCGAGTTCGGTATCAAATTAAAGGTACGGTTTTGAACATTACATTTTTTTGATGTATTTAGCTTTTATACTTTTTGAAGTATTTTGAAAAAAAGTCGAAACGTAGACCACCAGTGGGACTAGAAGATGATGTGTGTATTTTCCAGCAATAAATGCAGTACTTGTTCTTTCTTGTCTTATAAGATTTGTTGTTTCAGATTGATCTCAGTTTGGTTGGAAGAAATACATCGTCACCGCCGTCAACAAACAGTGGGAGTACTTCAGTAAGTAACATAATATCAAAATTATTACTTTGCTCTGTATCTCTAGCCTCGGGTCTCTTCAAGATGAGAGTGAATAGGTGTGTTCGTACATAAGTGCGTGATCCTTCGTGCGTTGTCACACAGGGGCGAATTTTGCAAAAAAAAATCCTCTACTCTTTTGACACGTTTTGACATTTTACTTCAACTTCTTGCTAGATGGCTCTGCATTGCTGCTTGCCTGGCTAAGTTACGTGAAGAAATTTTGCAAAAAAATCCTTGACTCTTTTGTATGTATGTATTGTATTCATTTATTTCAGATAATTAAATCCATATCACATATTATACACAAAATTAAATAAAATTCTTTTGACACGTTTTGGTATTTTTTTAAACTTTTTGCGAGATGGCTCTGCGTTGCTGCCTGCCTAGCTGAATTACGTCAAGCAACGCAGAGCCATTCGTTCTCGCAAGAAGTTGAAGTAAAATGCCAAAACGTGTCAAAGAGTAGAGGATTTTTTTTTGTAAAATTCTATATAATAATAGTAGAGTGTCACCTGGCGGATATCATCTTCGGGTATATCATTTTGTACAACCAAGGATGATACCCGCTATGTGTAGCTCTCGCCTTTACATTAACTCTCATAAAGGGCCTCTGTGCTGTTGGCTTCGGCTCCACGCATGCCTCCCAAAGGACCGGGTCAATATATGGCCCGTGAGCATGGAAATGAGAAGTAGAGTGTCATAGTAGAGTGTACAGTGTAATAGTAGAGTGTAATTCTGAGACGATACCATTGTTATAGTGAAGCTAATAATTTAGTGGAATAAGAGCCCTGAATCGTTGTAATTATTTACAGGCTTGGACAGGAGTGGGCAGGAGTAGCGGCAACGCCTCACGGCCTACTAACTGCGCTATGTTGGATGACGCCTTCCAGTTGTATGAGATAGCGAGGTCAGTGAAGTCTAATGACTAATTTGGAAGATTTTTTGCGACGATACAAATAACGGTGCTGAGCCACCTCCATCCATCAAGTCCCCGCAAACGTTAAACTGTCGGTTGTCCACCGAGTGGATGTACTTGACTTTTACACGCACGCACCACAACAGTCTACCATTCCACTGTTGGACAAAGGCCACTCCTAATTGGAGGCCATATTTGCCAAACCTTATGCTACGCACAAAAATTACCGGCAAAAAATACCTATAATATTTTTTTGGTACATTCTAAAGTTAGCTCAATTGTTTTAATATTAAATACTACTTCTCATTTGGTTCTTTTATTTCTTTCTTGTCAGGAATTTTACTAAATATTAACCTTTTCACGCTCCAGGTTTCTAGAGATGCCAATAGTGGTGCAAGGCTGCGAGGATGCCATTGTGGAGGCCCTCACTCCGGAGACGCTGCACCACGTGCTGCGCTGGGCCGCCGCGCCGCACGCCAGCCAGTGGGTGCTGAGGTGAGGCAGAGTCGAGGCCACTTGTTTCTAGAGAGGCCAATAGTGGTGCAAGACTGCGAGAATGCCATTGTGGAGGCCCTCACTCGCAAGACACTGCACCACGTGCTCCGCTGATCTTTTACTTCTTGACAATGCGTTTCAGCAAGTCAGATGATTGTGTCCATGAAGCATTTCAGATTCAACCATTTTCTGTCCTTTATCCTATGTCACTTTTCACTGATATCACAAAATATTATTTCCAGACAAGCCATGCGATACCTCCTAGACGAGTTCACGCAAATAATGTCCCACTCGAACGCGTGTCGCATCCCCCGAGCTGCTCTTACACAGGCTCTGGCCAGCGACCACCTTCAGGCCTCGGAGCAGCAGATACTACGGGCCATAGTCAAGTGGAGCGCTGACCAGCCGCCCCCAAGGGGTAAGTACATAAATAATTACATTCGATAGGGTTGCACTAACACCACAGAGTCACAATAACCTAACTCACAACAGTCGAAAAGTTTCCGCGCGGTGTTCTGCATACATAGACATTGTTATTATATAGTTCACGATGACGTTTGCTCGAATTTAGACGTTACCTGGCTTGTATAGTGTTCTATGTCGCTTGAAGTCAAGTGTTGGTCAGCAATTAGCGTACAGCTATATCGCAGTTGTTGTATACCGAGTTCGGTCTTTACCGCTATGTGCCGCCGGCGACGGATTGGTTACCCGTTGTTGGTTGGTTGTTAAAGTCGTCTTACAGACGCAATCGAGAAGGGCGCTCACGCGTTCCTTGATATTGTAATGGGCATCTGCCTCAAGTTGAACGAAATGTCATCCATACTTCAAAATTCGACGATTCAAGGTCATGCGTACAAACTGGAACAAGGCAGCAGTGGAGACGCTCTTTAAGCTAACATTATAAGGAGGTAATATTTGTGAAATTTGAGTTTGTGAGTTAATATGTACCTAGGAGGTAATCTCCGGAACTAAACATCTGAGTTTATGTTTTTGTGTGTATGTTTGTTACTTCTTCGTGTTCTAACGACTGGACAAATTTGGATCGAACCGCAGCTAGCTTAAAGATACCTACCCTGGATTAACACAGGCTATCTACTTTTATCCCGGAAATCGCTAGTGATCCCGCGGGACACAGTTAGTTTAAAATTAAAAAGATCCGAGCGTATAATAAAACACTGAACAGTATGGTTATGTATAATAAGTGCAAAATACATAAAAGTACTTATAGTTTCAATCCACTCCATAGCTTTTCCTTCGAGAACAATTGGCGCGTCACTCTCGTAACAATGTTGCGCGAGATTATTTGTTTCTTTTTTACTCTTACATATTTGTTTAACGTGTGAAAGAGATACGCTACCGAGGCGCCAAGGTCAGGCTGTGACCGTTTTATTCTGCTAATAAAATGAAAATTATTGAAATGAAAACATGCACTGTGGGTACATAAAGTCGTAAATTGGTTATAATACTTATCTAAAATTTGAAACACCATCCTTTTTACGCACTTTTCTGATGTCTTTTGGGCAGGTAATCACCGAGCACTTTGGCATCGCGGACGTTGTACTAACAGCCGGTTTCTCGAACGCTAATCAAATCGCAAATCAGTTGACAAAGCAATTAACTTGACACACTGGTCAAATCAAACGGGTTGCACGAACGATAATTAGACAAAAATTAACTAATCAATGATCATCTTACGATTGTCAAATCAGTGTATATTTTGATATGGTCACACATAATTTAATCATTCCTTCAGTTCAATCCTTCACTCCTAAACTTCAAAAATGTCACGTTTGCGCTGCGAATCCTAGTTTCAACTTCAACTTCTTTAATGGCGCCGCTTGCTTTTCGCTACGATTCTACCAGTGTCTGTGTCAGAGATAGAAATATTATTTATAAGTAGGTATTATGGTGAAGCGCAAGGAGGCCTACACCCAGCAGTGGGTGATCCCAGGCTGATATAACGACTAGTTTAGTGGCCTTATGCCTCCGTGCCGAGGGGGTCTCGATTAGGGGAGGTATGCCTTCAAGTTGTGCCAGACTCGGACTCTGTTCCACTTCTCCCTGAGAAAATGCCTTGGAGTAGGCATTTTCTGAAACCCTGAAACCCTGAAACTCCTTCAGAGTCCAGGTGTATTTTCCTCATCAGATTCACTGCTGCTGCTCACTGTTAAATCCGAAAGCGACATCCTAAAATAATATGAGGTTATTTTAATTTAGGGTACACGTATTTTTTATTGATAAAACGATCCATAAGTATTGTGAAACGTAATTAAACCACTTTTGGAGTACCAACCTGTTAATTTTTTATATTAACAAGGTTTAGAACTTAGCAGACTCAGTAAATTGTAGTAATTATTTCAGCTAATTAGAGCAAAATCACCGATTAGTTGATCGTTGATTTGGCAAGCGCTTGACTAAAGAAAAATGCCTAATTAGCGTTCCAGAAACCCATTTTGATGTTTGACAAGAGATTTGCTTCAATGATTTGACAGACTGGTCAACTAATCTCTGTTCAAAATCATAGTACGTAATCAACGTTCGAGCAACCCAAATGATACTTGATCAGAGATTTGATCATTGATTAGTTAATTATGAAGATGATCTGCGTTCGAGAAACCGGCTGTAGGATTGCGGTCGCCTTACAACTAAACCAAAACTCTTCGCATTGCGTAGCGTGAGAAGAGTTTTAGCGTGGATAATTTTTCTGGCTGTTTGTTTCTCTAGATACTCTATGACTAACATGGGATATTTATCGAGGGTTTTTTCTTTGATGAGTTGCTCGATAGGTCGCACAAGAATGCAGTTTTTGGCGGTACTCGATATTTATCACATTATATTTTTATCCCGTGATAATGAGTATCACTCGATAATATATCACGTGATATGCAGAATTGGCCTTCTGACTATCGTCTTGCCGACTGAAGTGGTCCTCAAATACCTAAACGTTGAAACTAATGTATTTTCAATAATCTTTTCCAGAACCAAACGTGGTCTGGCACACGGCTCACTCGGTGTCGCGGCGCGGCGCGCGGCGGCGCTCCAACTCTGACGCGGCGCTCCGGGAGACGTTAGCTTCGCTGGTGCCATTAGTGCGTACCGAGCATCTGCCGGCGGACTGTATGACGCTGCATCAGGTGAGGATACTTAAAAAAAAGTCGGTTAAAACTGTCAAACTGTTTAGCCCCAAGCGAAACAGAGCATGTGTTTTTTTTTTTTTTTTTTTTTTTTTTTTTTTAATCTTTATTTAAAGAGCTTAATCACATTGCGATTATGTCGCTCTAACTAATTAACAGAAAAGAAAAACAAAAAACACATTATTAAAATAAGAAAAACTAAACAGATTAAACTTTCATCTACTAAACTATTAAAATAAATAAGAACATTAAGGTCAGCTCCGATCGGTCTGATCGGAGCTGAACTTAATGTTGTACAATTTCACCAGATTTCTTACTTCCTCCGAATCTGGGTTTGATAAGGATATGTTACAGTCAGCAAATTCTTTTAAAAAATATGTACACTTCTCTGTACGGAAGGTGTCATTCTGGACACACTCCATGAGAACATGCAATACGTCCTCCAGTACACCGCACAGATCGCAGTTAGGAGAAGGAACTTTTCCCATAAGGAATGCAAATTTCTTCGATGGAATGTGTCCAGTACGAAGCCTCAACATTACAACTATATCATTCCTAGACATCTCATTATCATTAATCCATGGAATTCGAAGAGGTTGTGGCTGGACAGTTTTGTACCAAATCCCTATTTCTTTCGACCGTAGATCAAAATACTCTTTCCACAAATCGTAACACTGTCTTCTAATTAAATATATACAATCAGCATAATATGGAAGTATGTGATAGTCTACCCCCTCGCTGGTAGCCTGCCTAGCTAAAAGATCAACTCGCTCGTTATATTCAATTCCACAATGAGAGGGAATCCATTGTAGAATGACAGATTTCGATGTAGATATTAAATCAATAATACTGTTAAGTACAGTGTAGGCGGTAGGTGTACCTCGTATACCCGTGGTACAACGAACCACGTGTTGCAACGCACTTCGGGAATCCGTAAATATGACTATGTTGTTAACATCTAGTGACATCGCATATGACAAAGCCTCACTAATGGCAATAAGTTCAGCCTCCATAATACACATATTTAAAGAAGTAATCTTGAATTTCTGACTAAGATTACATTGCGGATCTAAGAAAGCTGCGCCAATTCCAACTGTATCCTTAGAACCATCAGTAAATATTTTGTAAAAAATACCATACCGTTCATTAATAAAATCCTGACAAATCGACTTTAAGTTATAACTAGTAAAATCCCGTTTAGGTTTATCAAGGTTTGGTATATTGCAACAAATTACATTATCGAGATCTACACTACTCACCCAAGTACTCATCGCAAACACCTCCAGCCGGCGACACGCGTAAACACGTGTGTCGGCAAGATATGCGTACGACGACAAAATTAACGGCTTACTTTTGTTACGCCAGTACCTGCTATCTTGACATTGAGATAACTGACCTAATAAATTATTCGTTATACTATCTTCACGAGATTTAGCTTTCAACATGAATTTACCCGCTAAGTAGGTTCTTCGTACAAACAATGGAGGTAGGGAGAGCTCACTCTCCATTGCATGTATGGGAGTAGTTTTAATAAAGCCTCCAATTACTCTCAATGATTGATTCTGAATTTTGTCTAGTTTATAACGTAAATGTTTACTGCAATTGTTAAATAAAAAACTTCCGTAATCAAGGCGACTTCTAATAATAGCAATATATAATCTTCTTAGATGCTTGGGATGTACCCCCCAACCCGAACCTGCTAAAATTTTAAATATGTTTAAATATTTCGAAGTCTTGTCTAATAATTCAACAATGTGCTTATTCCATTTCAAGGAACGGTCCAACCACATCCCCAAATATTTCACAGCACCGACTACTTCTATAGGGTTATCGTGCAAGTTAAGCGCTATCGGATGTCTATATATACCTTTCTTAAAAATACAAATCTTTGTTTTAGAAGGTGATATTGTTAATCCTAAATCATTGAGCATCTTACATAGGTGAGTAAGAGCGATTTGTAACTCATTTGTTGCGTCAGTAGGGTTCTTATGAGTTATATATAATGCATAATCATCTGCGTACTGTGAAATGTTAACATTATTGATTTTCCTACAAATTTTATAGGTCACAATGTTAAATAATAAAGGAGACAGAGGGTCCCCTTGAGCTAAACCTATACCTGTACTTCTAGAAATTATATTATTATCAATTAGAATACTTAAGTTCCTTTCCTTCAAAAACGACCACAAATATGTACATATTTTGGAACCAACACCCAGTTCGTCCAAAGTGGAAAGCAAGACCGTAACGTCAACATTATTATACGCATCTTGTATATCAACAAAACAACCCAAGGTAATCTGATCTTTCGAAAATCCTAAGTGGATTCTTGTTATTAAATTGGTAAGATTATCTACGCATGATTTAGTTTTCCTGAATCCTGTAGTTTCCTCATAGAAAAAATCTCCATTTTCCATAAACCATTCCAACCTTTTAGTAATCATTGAATGAAAGATTTTGCAAAGGCAAGACATAAGAGAAATGGGTCGTAAAGCCGATAACGCGGAGGGGTCTCGTCCTGCTTTGGGGATTGGTATAATTCGTATTTCGCGCCATTGGTGAGGCACAAAACCACACGAATAGAACTGGTTATACAATCTCAGAAGGAAGTTAAATGCAATCTCTGGTAGATTCTTAATCATTGAATATGAAATGGAATCCACTCCGGGTGACGTATCTTTTGATTTTATGCATCTCTTTAGTTCACACATTAAGAATGGAGACTCTAATTTAGTATGGGAACCACAAGATGAAAATACCGGGCATTTTGGGCAAACAAAGTCCGGACTCAAATTACGTAATAATCTATTTGCCATTGATTCATCTGTATGTGAAGTAGGAGACTTATATCCTTTCAACCACTTCATCTTACGCCACATTTCAGGAACTGTGGTGGATTCGTCAATAGAAGAACAAAAATTAGTAAAACTCTTACGTTTAGCTCTTCTTATTAACAGTTGAGAATTTCTTATTTTGTCTTTCAATTTACCTAAATTATCGGGGGTAGGATTCCTTCGAAAAATAGTAAGGGCTAGACGTCTTTCTGCAACTGCCCTAGAAAGTTCTGCATTCCAATAATTCTTGGGTTTAAAATGTTGTGATGGATCGCGACTAATTTTGTAAAAAGGAATATTGACATCAGCAGCCTCATTAATTACATTAAGGAACGAATCATAGCTTTTTTGCAAGTCATCATAAATAGGATAATTATTAGATAAACTAAACTTAATAGAGTTACTAAAATCCACCCATTTAGCTTCTTTAAAATTACGCTTTTTACTACATTGTGGATTATCATTACTATACAAAGTTCTGATTTTAATTAACAAATGGTCACTACCTAAAGTTTCATTAGTGACATTCCAATCAAAACATAAAGCTATATCAGACGATGCTGTAGAAATATCTGGGGAAGATTCCTGTAGAATTCCATTTACATATTTAAAACGGGTAACTCGGCCATCATTAAGAGAAACAAAATTATTTTCAACTAGAGAATCAAAGATATTATTCCCTGTCAGGTCAGTCTTACATGACCAACTGGGGTGATGCCCATTGAAGTCACCCAGAATTAATGTCCTACTAGTTTTAAAAGAGAATACTTCATTCCAATCGCTAAGAGAAGTTCGGATTGATGGCGGACAATAGACAGACATTAAATATTGAATGTGTAAACAGTTATAAATTTTTATACAAACTATTTCTATCCCAGGATTAGATAAGTTAAATGGTATAAGCTGGGCTCTTACTGACTTATGAACTAAAATTGCAACTCCTCCATAAGAATCTAGCCGATCTTGACGAAAGATATTATAACCGGTTATCTTAAAATCAATCTCACAATTTAACCATGTCTCGCTTAAAACGGCAATGTGTATTGTCTCACTACACAGAAACTGTTCTAGTTCCACTTGTTTAGGCTTAGCACTTTGTGAGTTCCACTGTAAAATGTTAATTTTAACTAAATCCATTACAAACCGAATAAGTTTTTAAAAGGCAGATCACTAAGGTACTGCCTCGCTGCCGATGTCAGCCACTCAATAAATAAGGATACTATTTTACTAATCTTACCCTTCATGCCATCCTCACACTCTGAAAAAATAATTGTACTCAACTTGGCTATGAGCTGTTCGAAACTCATGGTAGACGTGCGGTTCTCAGTCTTCTCGATTCTCTGTCTTCTAGTTCTCTTTTCATTGCCCGATTTATTTGATAGTATATCTTGCTCGGATTCAGTTTCCGACGAAACATCCCAATTGAACACTTGATCATTATCCAGCTGTCTTCTTTTATTTTTCTTTTTCTTGTCTTTAGGTTGTAACACATTCGTAGGAGCCGGTTGGGGATTTATGTTTATATCACGCAGAGAATTATCTCTAGTCGGCTTTGTCTTGACTGCACTCGCGTACGAGAAATTATATGATTTTGTTTGTGTCGTAGGGGCAGGGGCGGACTCAGTCAAATCATATGAGTGCATGATTACAGGTTTTTCATATGAAACAGGGGGCTCCGGAGGAACATACATCTGCAAAGCTTTCCGATAAGAATAATTGTTTTCTGCCATCAAATCACGCAAATATTTTTCTTTTTGATATACGGGGCACGATCTGTCGAGCGTAGTATGACTACCAGCGCAGTTGATACATTTATATATAGTAGATTCACAGTTATCGTGTCCCTTTCCGCATTTGGGGCATGTTATCTTTTTTGTCGGACACATCCGCAGTAAGTGCCCAAATCTCCAACACCTTGAACATTGAGTGACAGGAAATACGTACGGTTTTACGTTGATCTTCATCCCATATATATATACCATGTCAGGCAGCGTCGGACCCCGAAAGGCCAATCGAACCGATTCGCTCTCTTCCCATCCCGAGCCGTCCTGAGTTCTTCGCCTCAGCCGTTTCACCGCCATTAATTCGGACTCGCTTTTAATAACTTCCATCATATCCTTTTCTTCTAAATCTGTTTCTATATTCTTAATAACTCCATAAGAGGTAATCACTTCGAGTGGTTTTTGAATTCTCCATCCTAATTCATGCAAAGCTTTGCACCCTATAAATTTCTCGGCGTTCTCTGAGTCATCAAATTGTATAAAAACCTTGAATGGGTTTAGGTATTTTACACGACAAATGTTTTGAATGCTATGCGTATTCAATAACTTAGCCATGGCGAATTGTTTTGGCAATTTTTCCGAACTACTGACGTAAACATCTATTTTCTGTCCTGTTCTTGCATTCTTTCTAGATACAACTGGAGTCCATCGTTCTTCAACGTGTTCATACCCTCTTTTGCCTTTTTGTTGTTTCATAACCACAATTTCTTCAGCCTCCATCAAAATCTCTTCCGTAATTGCATCCAGCTCTTCCGAGTCGTTAGGTAAAGGTGCTAGAATCTCCTCACTGCATTCCTCATTCAACAAATTCACATCCTCGATGATTGCGTCTTCCGCCATTGTGAATAGCGTGCACAATCGAGTGCACACTAAAACACGTCGAAACCTGTTTGAGCGCGCGCGACAAACAAAATACGTGTGTGTATCGTACCAATGCTCAAAGCAAACTCAGAGCATGTGTTATGGGTAAATAAATGATATCATCATCATATTAGGCAATACATGTCCACTGCTGGACATAGGCGTCCGCATAAGACGCCACAAATAGCGGTCCTGAGCCGCCTCCATCCATCGACTCCCTACGACCGCTACGATGTCGTCGGTTCATCGAGTGCACGGTCTCCCAACACTCCGTTTCTCATTGCATCGTGGCCGCCACTCTGCCACCTTTACTCCCAGCGTTTATCAGTTCTGCGAGCTATATGACTATATGATAACTGATCTACTTAATATAAAGATATTTTAAAAATGATATTGTCTTTATTTCCAGTTGGTCCGTCGAGGCATAATTCCTTCCCCGCCCCCGCCCGCTGAAGAAGGATCAACGGCGCACGCGTGGCTCGGAAGGGGGTCTTACAGACCCGCGCGCTGCTTTCTACCTTATTTAGATGAGATTAAGGTATTAAATACTGAATGAAATTAACCATGACAAGTAAATAAGAGCTTACCCAAAATAGCCCCCAAACGACGACGCCACGAATATCCCCTGCGCTGCCGTTACCGTCGCCGCTACCGTGACCAGGAACCGCTATTCCTGGTCACGGTAGCGGCCACGGGCTGTCGGGGACTAGGGGCCGTTTTCTAATTGTTGCCATCATATTGTGGGGGGCACGCTTGGCCGGCGGATTGGTGATCGCAGTAAGGTGTTGGTAATACACAGTAGGAAGCTGCTGCCCTTCCTCTGGTAAGTTCCCTTAGTCGGTTCTTACGACATCCACGGGCTCAGTTGGAGGGGTCGATATTCTACGCCGTGGCCCCACGGCCACGTTGTATTATATTATTATATTACTTTAGATGATTTCAATTTCCCTCCATTACAGGCTTTACTAGAGGACCAAGCGGTACCGGAAGCGGAACTGGCGCGAGCGAGACGCGCGCGGTACCTGCACCGGATACCGGATACGTTATATATGGTGAGTCATTCACAATACTTTTATAACGATCTTTAATGCTTTTTTATGACTGGTTGATGGATTATGGGTGAAATCAAAGAGTTTATAAAGATTATTGTGGATTTATTTCTCGTAAATATAATACACGGACAGCCATTCAGAACAAGAGAGAGACGCTCTCATTAGAGCGAGACAACCAAAGGTCAACGTCACTCGACTGACGTAATGAGTTCTCGGACTTACTTTGACATAAGGTTTAGTTTACATTTACAACAAAGGTTTTCATATAAAAAAAACGTTAAGTGTAAAGAGACTATGCTCGTAACACTTTACTCGTCAAAATATATTTTTAAGTATTTATGTAGTACCTTACTGCACCCAGATTTTACCCCATGTATAACCAATGATCCTATCCATACCAGGTTGTCTGGCAGAGAAATGTCAAAGATTGTATGGATATTTGTTCCTCTTTCACGCAAAAACTACTCAACCGATTAGGCTGAAATTTGGTATGGGTATAGTTTGGGACCTAGAATAACATATAGGCTATTTTTATCCCGATAAAACGCGGGCGAAGGCGCGGACAGCATCTAGATTTATAACGCTAGATGATAAATTCCTTGGGTTTTGTAACCCCGTTGTATACAAAAAATATCCGAATTTTTAACCGTAGTTTAGAGCTCGTCAACTTTTACTAGCGACATCTAGTTCAGTGGGAACGCTTTAGTGAAAGATCGGCAAAATGCAATGTTATCCTGATGAAGGATAGTAAAGTAAGTAAGTAAATACATTGTAACAATCTATGGTTCTCGGAATATGCTTGCGTTGTTCACTACAGGTTTGAATGTCTTTTCGTACAGGTTGCAGCCGCCCGTAACCCCGAGTCCGTCTGTTCATCCCCCGGAGGAGCCCCGACAGACAGCAGCGCGCTCTGTCTCTCCCCCGCGACCCTCGGGCTGGTGCGCACGCGTGCTCGCCATTTGCGGCAGCTCACGGCGCACCACGCGCAGACATTGGCTCACCATCACACTACCAACACTCAGGTATAATGTTTGAAACTTTCAACCGTACTGGAATATATCTACTCTTATAAATGTAAGCGGGTTAACTACGAACCTAGTTTGTGTTGGAAGAACACCAACATTTCATCCCTTAACGAGGGACTTCTTCAGGGTGAGTTAACATTCATAATGAATTCGTCAAACTAAGAAAGTTTTTATAGTAAAAATTATACTCTTATACTCTTTTTCAGTATATACATATATACAGAATTATGGCAATATATCTACTCGATGAATATAGCAAGAACTGTCAAAATATCGAGTGATAAACAAGCGTATTCTCAAAATCTGCAATACGATATTTATCAAAGGTTTTTCTTTGATGAGTTGCTCGATAAGTCGCAAGAGAATCCAATTTTTGGCGGTACTCGATATTTATCACATGATATATTTATTCCGTGATAATGAGTATTTCTCGATAAAGTATCACGTGCTACGCAGAATTGGCCCTCAGTATTGCCATATGCATTACTGAGATATAAATACACTACTCTTTATTGTTGTTATGTTTATTTCAAAAAGTTCATTCACTCACTTCATTCGTTCCAAAATAAATGTAGTCTGTGAGAAGATGTCCTTCTAAAAAACTGAAACTAAATAAAAAACATAGACATTAACATGAACAAGTTCAACGGGTGGCCTTATCGCAGAAGCGATTTCATCTCAGTATGCTGAGTGTGAACTGCCATACTGTTTACTACAAAGTTTGCGTAACTTGATTTTCTATGCAATTCCTATTTTTAAAACTTCCCGCTTGGAGCGCTGTTCAGGAATTCCATAGAAAATAAAGTTACGCAAACTTTGTAGTAAACAGTATGGTAGTTCACACTCAGCATACGGATGAGGAAATGCGGCATGCCACGTCGTTGCAGACAACGCGGCTCGCCAAGCTATGCGAGAAAGCTGCAAAGCCGGTTTCGCAGCTATACGACACCCCTTTACAGGTGGTCGCATACGAGCGTGAGTTTCATTCTGGCTCCAAACAATTTAGTTTTTCCGAGCGCAACGGACGTCAATCGTTCGTGAGAGATATTTTACACGTGGATTTTTTTACTTGACAATTTTTTGGCTTCTTGGTTATTAAAACAAAAAAGTATTTTCTATTTCACAACTAGATTCGCAAAAACACGCCGGTTGTTATAAAACCCAACATAAATAGAAAATAGCGCGGCTCGCTTCGCTCGTCGGGCTGTGAGGGGAAAGCATGAGAGGACGTAATGCTCAATCCCATTCGTTATATACGCAAGCTATTTTCTTATTTAATTACTTTATTGCACACATTTAATAAAATATACAAAAGGTGGGCATAGTGCCAATGGCATTTTCTACCTGCTAACCACACATGGTAGAAAACAAAACAAAAAGGCGTGCTATAAATAAATCTAAGCTATGTAATAATAAGTCTAATTAGTTACATTAGAGAAAACTACAGCAACACAGTAATAAACTTAACAAAAGTACATATAATATCTATAGATATTTTTAGGTACCAGACACGGGTTTTATTAAAACATCAGGGATTACAAAGCAACATGAGCGGTTTATTAACAATTTACATGAACAACGAACAATTGGGTGGGTAGGTACGCCACAAAATAACGTCTGCAAAGTACGTAAGCGAAGTGAGTAATTCAACAACACTTAGGTACTTGTCGGAACGATATAATTTTACGCAAGAGAGTGAACGTCCGAATAGGGCGACGACTTGTGTTCGATACATCGATCACGTAGGGAAATTAGCAGCATCAGCAGTTTGACCTAAGTAGGTTACTAGTGCCGTGAGCGCGGACCGGGCGCCTACGGAGGTCAGTGCATCAGCAGCAATCATACAAACCGCACTCATAAATAGCAAAATTAGTCGTTGTTTTATACAATATAGCTTTTGTACTATAACTCGACTTTTATATCAGCATCCCGGGAAGAGCTAGCCGCGATTCCTACAACTTGTAGCAGACTGAGCCTCGGGACGAGGTGTTGACTCAACGGCGGCGCGTGGCACAATGGGTGGCGTACGCTTTATATAAACTAGGATGGTGACCGTGGTTGTGATGTTTCCTAAATATATATCATCATCATCATCAGCCCATACACGTCCACTGCTGGACATAGGCCTCCCCCGTACGACGCCACAAATAGCGGTCCTGAGCCGCCTCCAACCATCGACTCCCTGTGACCGCTACGATGTCGTCGGTCCATCGTGTGGATGGTCTCCCATGTAGGGGGGGATTTGCCATAATCACCACGCTTGGCAGGTGGATCGGTGATCGCAGTGTTGGTGTTTAAAAAATACTCAGAAGGAAGCTGCTGCCCTTCCTCTGGTAGGTAAATATATATAGAATATTATATTAATAGTTATAACAAATTGTACCATTTTTCAGATCGCCTTACGAGCGGTGCGCGAGATGGGCCTCCCAGACTCCTGCGCAGACATTATCCTGCATGAAGACAACGAGACTGAAAATGATAATGATCGCGACAGGTCAGTTCTTATATCAGACGTAATATGTTTATTTATTGACAAAGAAATAACAATCAAATAATATAAACAAATTAAACTAGTATTTACAATTGAAACAATTGACCTAACTGCAGACTTGCAAACAATCTACAGAATCAACAGATAGATATCAACTGGTCCATATCAATAATAATAATACGTAATTGAGAGTATGTTTATGGCAGGCGTCCATAGTTTCCCCCATAGCCCAATTACCCAGTCCATCCATTCACCACAATAACATAACATAATAATAGAAGTACATGTTTAATAAATAAATAAATAAAAAAATAAATAAACATGGCTTTTTTGTTATTTTCATTTTCCTTTGCAATAGTCTCTACACCTGGCGGATATCATCTTCGAGTGTATCATATTGTGCAACCAAGGATGATACCCGCTATGTGTAGCTCTCGCCTTTACATTAATTCTCATAAAGGGCCTCTGTGCTGTTGGCTTCGGCTCCACGCATGCCTCCCAAAGGACCGGGTCACTATATGTCCTGTGATCATGGAAATGAGAAACAGAATAATACGTAATATGTTTTGTAGTTTTTGTTTTCAGACTGTTCTAAATTGGTGACAAAATAAGTTTTCAATATTTAAAAAGCTTTTAAATACAAGCGTTTTAATAATTTAGGACTAAAGTGCTTGGGACGACAAAGCCAACGAACCCAAACTCGACGCGGTTAAGTCGTTTAGAAGTTCCTATGGCCACCTTCGGTTCCATCATCAGACCAGCTCGATGGTACTATAAAAAATAATAAATTAATTTCTAAAATAATGTTATCTGTAATATCAGCATCAATTCGTTAAGAATGCGCATTGCGCGCCATTTTTTAAAAAGGATAGCAATAGAATGTTGCGTTCATAGGAGCGGGACAGAGCATACGTTTTTGGAAAGGCGGAAGCGCAAAAAATGAGTTTTTAACTAATTACAAGTTAATTAAACAACCAATCGAAAAATTAAAAGACATAACTCAAGAAATACTTCAAGCATTCTTGACAAAACAAAAACCCAACATATAAAATGTGCTGTTCCTGAGATAAATTGAAAAAATTATGCAAAACATGTATTTTTCAAAATAATATTTTATCTAGAAAATTTTCACCAATCGTGTTTTTCAAACACGTAATCCGTGATAAAAGTTCAAAGTATCATTTCCCTAAATTTGAAGGAAGTAGCTATCACAGATTCTGAGATAAATAACGATTTCTAACACTAAATTGCTTACAGCACACTCTTAAATACAAAATCATATTTGTTTTTGTATTGTTACAGTGAACAGAACACGTCAGACTGGGAAGCCAACACGGCGCACGCGCGTCCGTCGTCCCGAGATTGGGGCGCTGAGGAGCAGTGCTGCAGTACGCTTGGCAGTGGTTCCGGGCGCTGCGCCTCCGCGGGCAGTCTGCGCGCGTGGGCGCCCGCACCTCACCCACCCGCCGGTCAGATATTTGTATAAAGAATTGACGACCGATGTCGCGCAGCGGACCGCGACGCAGAAGGTTGCGGGTTCGATTCCCGCCTTGGGACAAATGTTTGTACGATTTGCAAATATTTGTCTCGGGTGTTCTGGGTATGTTCTATATATAATAAAAAAATATGAGATGATGTTTTGTGCACTGTCCATCATTATTTATCTAAATTTAGACACTAATGTCTAAATTCTCTAAAGATAGTCTAGACGGGTAGTTCCCATTGGTTACAATATTTGGTAGAATCAACATAAGCCCTGTGAAAAGATTTGTGCTTGGGGGTTGTGGTAGATGGTACCGGTTGGTCCCCAAACAGCCCTCTCAAATTGGTTATTTGATGGTGTAGGTGCCAAGGAAAGTCACTGGTATGGTATGGTACGGACTATATTCACAAGACACTACTGTAACTACTGGTTAACTATGGTAAGAACTTATGGTAAAATGGTAGGTAATGGTTGAAATGGTGGTTTGAACTCACGACGATGGCGGTCGATCGCGAACTGAGTAAGTTTAGGTGAACGGGGGCAAATACGCATTCAAATGCAGGCGCAGCTAAATGCATATCCGCTGCGTTGGTCGGTTTACCCGAACATACTCCTTAAAAGGCCGTGGGGCCGTGGGGCCGCGGCATAGAATATCGGCCCCTCCAACTCAACCCGCGGATGTCGTAAGAGCCGACTGAGGGAACCTACCAGAGGAAGGGCAGCAGCTTCTTTCTGAGTATTTTTCAACACCAACACTGCGATCACCAATCCGCCTGCCAAGCGTGGTGATTATGGCAAATCCCCCCTACATGGGAGACCATCCTCGATGGACCGACGACATCGTAGCGGTCGCAGGGAGTCGATGGATGGAGGCGGCTCAGGATCACTATTTGTGGCGTCGTACGGGGGAGGCCTATGTCCAGTAGTGGACGTGTATGGGCTGATGATGATGATGATGACTCCTTAAAAATTATTATTTACAAAGTTTAGTTAGTAAGAATAAGTTGTTAGTAATGTAATACACTCACTATAGGCCTTGTGCATAGGCTCAAAGTCACCCAGCGAGCTATGGAGAGAGCTATGCTCGGAGTTTCTCTACGCCATAGGGTCCGGAATACGGAAATTCGTAGAAGAACCAAAGTTACCGACATAGCTCTCAGAATCAGCAGGCTGAAGTGGCGATGGGCAGGCCATATAGCTCGTAGAACCGATAACCGCTGGGGAGTAAAGGTTCTCGAGTGGCGACCGCGATGCAATGCGAAACGGAGTGTAGGAAGACCTCCCACTCGACGGACCGACGACATCATAGCGGTCGCAGGGAGTCGTTGGATGGAGTTGGCTGAGGACCGCTATTCGTGGCGTCGTACGGGGGAGGCCTATGTCCAGCAGTGGACGTGTATGGGCTGATGATGATAGCCTTTTTATTTTCAACTCTGAAAAGGGTTGTGCTTGGGGGTTGTGGTAGATGGTACTGGTTGGTCCCCAAATAGCCCTTTGTGATTGGTTATTTGGTATCGTTTGTGGTTCAATCCTCCATCCATCCATCCATCGACTCCCTGCGACCGCTACGATGTCGTCGGTCCATCGAGTGGATGGTCTCCCATGTAGGGGGGGATTTGCCATAATCACCACGCTTGGCAGGCGGATTGGTGATCGCAGTGTTGGTGTTTAAAAATACTCAGAAGGAAGCTGATGCCCTTCCTCTGGTAGGTTCCCTTAGTCGTCTCTTACGACATCCACGGGTTGAGTTGGAGGGGTCGATATTCGTACGCCGCGACCCCACGGCTTAAACAGGCTATATAATTTATATAATAATAATAACCATTGATCAAATATCTGCCTGGTACGAACATCTTCTAATAAATCCCTAAACAAATCTAAAATCAAGGATGCAATACAGAAAGCAACCCTATGATATTTATTCTATGTTGAATTGACGGTCTCATTGTCTCTTCTCAGATATCTCCAGAAGCGGCACATGCGAGCGGCGCCCCCGGACTGAAGCCCCCCTTGCGCGTCGCTCGGGGGGCTCGTTCAGCGGCGCGGGGGGCTCGCGCGCGCGACTCTCTGCCGCTGTGCCCGACGTGGCTATGGCTCCTAATGCGAATACCCATCTGCTAACGCATAGGGATTACTTCACGCATCCTCCGCCTTGGGGTAAGTATCACAGTCTGGTAGTCTTGATGAATGTGAGGTGTTTTCTGTCGTGAGAGAGTCTTATCCAGCAACGCGGGGGGTTCACGCTCACGCCTCGGCAACTGGACCTGATATTGCTCCCAACATCAACACACTTCTATGACGCATGGAGATTACTTCACGCATCCTCCGCCTTGGGCTAAGTATTACAGTCTGGTGGTCTTGATGGATGTGAGGTGTTTTCTGTCGTAAGAGGAGCTTATTGAGAAACGCGGGGGTTCACGCTCACGCCTCGGCTGCTGGACCTGATATTGCTCCCAACACCAATACGCTTCTACTAACGCATAGGGATTACTTCACGCATCCTCCTCCTTGGGGTAAGTATTCGGTGGTGCTGATGGATGGGAGGTATTTTCTGTCGTAAGAGGGGCTTATTCAGCTGCACGGGGGGCTCGTGCCTCTCGGCCATTGTGCCCGATGTTGCTATGGCTCCTTATGCTAATACCCTTCTACTAACGCATAGGGATTACTTCATGCATCCTCCGCCTTGCGGTGAGTTTAGCCGCCAGTATTTAGCCGCCAGCATTTGCCCGCCAGTATTTAGGGAGCCTCGCTTAGCGTTGTGGGGGATGTCTGTATACAGAGCTGTCTATATGAAATACGAGATTATATGTAATGATCTGTCATTATAAATATTTCCTAACTTTGTTTGATGCCGGTCCTAGTATCCTAATTCGATAAAAATAAATAAATAAATAATGTTGGACAATTCACACAGCATCATCTAGCCCCAAGCTAAGCAGAGCTTGTGTTATGAGTACTAGGTAACTGATATACAACATCATCATCAGCCCATACACGTCCACTGCTGGACATAGGCCTCCCCCGTACGACGCCACAAATAGCGGTCCTGAGCCGCCTCCATCCATCGACTCCCTTCGACCGCTACGATGTCGTCGGTCCATCGAGTGGATGATCTCCCATGGAGGGGGGGATTTGCCATAATCACCACGCTTGGCGGGCGGATTGGTGATCGCAGTGTTGGTGTTTAAAAATACTCAGACGGAAGCTGCTGCCCTTCCTCTGGTAGGTTCCCTTAGTCTGCTCTTAAGACATCCACGGGTTGAGTTGGAGGGGTCGATATTCGTACGCCGCGACCCCACGGCCTGATATACATAATACAATATATTACATATATAGATATTTTTTATTATACATATAAAACGACCAGAACACCCTGAACAAATATCTGCAGATCGTACAAATATTTGTCCCGAGGCGGGAATCGAACTCGCAACCTCCTGCGTCGCAGGCGGACCTTCGCCCACCGCGCCACAGAGGTCGTCGAATGCAATGAAAACTGAAAATGTTTTTGATAAAATCTCATATAAAGATAGATATCATTATTTATATCACAGCCTTATAAAACATTCAGTAGTACATAATTAAACTTATACTATAGAAAGGCAATGGAATTAGCGGCCTTATCGCTTAAAGCGATTTCTTCCAGGCGACCAAGGTGAGAGGAGAAGAGCGTAAGATGGCGGTGTTTATACTAAACTAATACTAACATACTTAAATTAATTAAACTATATATAATATCTTTTTATGCCATATTTTGTCGCCTTTTTGTTCTATTCTTGACCTATATGCCAGGGCACATCAGGATGTGCAACGCAAACTAAGCTTGATTTCAAGAGCACAGGATTTCTTATACCTTTTTTGTTCCTTGCAGAATACGGTGGAGTTGTCCTCCAGTTAGATCTAGGCGACGGAGCGCTACACACGCCGCGACCCGGCTCACGAGCTCAGAGGAACAGCGTCGCTCACAGCAACCGGGACCGGCCTGTTCGGGACCAGGTAAAAATAAATAATGCTGAACAATACAGACATTATCATCTAGGCACCAAATAAATAATGCTGGACGATCCACACAGCATTATCCAGGCCCTGAAACATAATATAAATAATGCTGGACGATCCACACAGCATTATCCAGGCCCTGAAACATAATATAAATAATGCTGGACGATCCACACAGCATTATCCAGGCCCTGAAACATAATATAAATAATGCTGGACGATCCACACAGCATTATCCAGGCCCTGAAACATAATATAAATAATGCTGGACGATCCACACAGCATCATCCAGGCCCTGAAACATAATATAAATAATGCTGGACGATCCACACAGCATCATCCAGGCCCTGAAACAATATAAATAATGCTGGACGATCCACACAGCATTATCTTACCACAAAAATAAACAGAGCTTGTGTAACGGGACACTGAAAATGCACCCTGTTGAACATTAATTCTGAAGTATATTATTTTAATTCAATATGTCTTATTCCAGGCGATGTCGTGCCTTCGTGCGCGCTCCGACGAAGACGAATTGAGGGCAGCCATAGAGCTATCCGTTATGAGAGGTTAGACGTCAGACTCTTCCATCATCATCATCAGCCCGTACACGTCCACTGCTGAACATAGGCCTTCGGACTCTTTACAAGCTTAGAAATTTTCGACTGACCATCAGCTGAGGAAGAGTAATATGGCGTGTTTTAAAAAACGATAAATCGACTTCAAATTCCCTTACTTTTATACTTATTTTAAGTTTTGCGGGATAAATACTAATCCCCTGGGGATAAAAATTTATGGGACCCTTTCGAGATCATTTTCTATACAATAGTGAAAGTATTTTCAAAATCGGTATATACTCGTAATTTGCGGAGATATCGCGTAACATACATACAAAAAAAACAACATACAGACGAATTGAGAACCTCCTCCATTTGAGTCGTGTTAGTTATACCATTTGTAACTCGACAGCGGCTGGACTGATTTTAATGGTTTTTGATTTGTTTAATTTGTGTCCGTCTCGAGTGGCAGAATAACTAATAAAAAATATGAAAAGTTGAAAGTTTTGTTCTTGTTTTCTTGTTGTTTCTGTGGCTTTGTTTACAAGAAATATCTTTGATCCAAATTTTCAGCAGATTTTACCTTAAAGGTTTATAAGTAAGGGAGCTAACAGAGACTATCATTCCAGCGTACTCGTCATTCCACGGTCGCGGTTCGCCGCCGCCGACCGCCGCGCCGGCGTCCCGGCGCGCGGCCGCCGCCACGCTGCCGCAGCATTTCCGCAACGAGCTGCCTCAACCAGGTAATCTTCTATCTGTTCTCATCAGCACACAGACGTCCTCTGGCTCCCATGGCTGACTCCTGACGTCCATTACAAATTGCAAATTATTTATTCGAAAATAGATATATGACATGACAGGAACATTAAAAAGTATTATTTAATACCCATAAAAACTTTAAACACAAGCTTTTATATCATCTAGGACCTGAGGATATCCATGTAGGATGCTTTGGAAGACAATTCCAACGAATCCGAACTCGACGTGCTTAAGTTTTCGGTTAGGAATTCCTATGGCCACCTTCGGTCCATCATCAGACCAGCTCGATGGTACCATGACATTGCATTGTCACCGAACTTCACATAAGTATGCCAAATACCAGTTCAATCGGTTGAGGATATCTGATCTAAAATTGAGTTGCAAGATTTGAACCGAAAAAACATACGTAGGTACATACATTGCAAGTTAAATTAAAACTTGTAAAATAACTTCACTTATTTACCAGTTGATCCCCTCGGGGTCCAGAATCACCCCTTTCGGCTAGATAAGCTCTTGGTTAGTAAAGATTGATGATTAAGACTGATGGCAATACAAATTAAATTGATTTTGTTTTACACAGGAGGGTCCAATTCTGCGGCGGGCGGTCGCCAGTTAGAGCTTCCGCAACCGACCGCTCCGGCCGCCCCGGCGCTGCAAGCGCGTACGTATCCAAACGACAATTTACAATACTCTGTGCCTTTGAGCACCACAGTCACCTATACATGACAAGCACTTGCGGGTCCTCAGCGACAACGACATCTATAGTAGACAAAAAACCGCCCTACAAAAATATGAAATAAAAATATTGAAAAACTATTCAAAACTCAGTGCTTTATTTCCTTTAGACCTCTCAGGACTCTTGGACACGTCACAAAATTAAAATTCCTTAAGTAAAACAGGACCGCTATTCGTGGCGTTCTTTCGGGGAGGCCTATGTTCAGCAGTGGACATGCACGGGCTGATGATGATGATGAAGTAAAACAGGGAAATAAAGTGATCACTTAGATGTTTTGTTCACTTCAATCTCATTACTAGTATTATAATTCCACATTTCCCAAATAACAATATATTTTTCACTTCTCTTGCTCAAAAAGTGTGTCATAATAGTGTAGCTTAGCGGGCCTAAAACTCGAGTTTAATACCTCGGGCTAAAAAATATTTTTTCTTTTTAATTTTTCACATCCCAATCACAGAAAACCGAAATAAAATTGCCCGGGAAAAACATATCACTAAACATTCAAAATTGCTCTAACTGCACAAGAAATTTTTAATAAAATTTTCTGAAAATTTTCTCGCAATCGAAGTGAAAATTAGAGTGTTTTACTCGGGCCAAAACCACCCATTATAACTCGGTCTTTTCATCCTGCCTCGCTACGCTCGGGAGTATAACAACCTCGTATATAATGGGATGGTTTAGTCCCTTGTAAAACAATCTACTATTGTTCACTTAGTGCTTTGCCGTAGAGGACACGGGAATGCGTTTTTGGTGTGAAAATCTTTTAAACTCATACCAGCTGTTAGTTTTCCTTTTTATTCGACACACATGTTGTCGAATATGGAATAAGTATGTGGGATATCTGCCTAGCTTGAGAAGCGGGAATCTTCGGATTGACAACACTTAGATGTTCTAGTACAGTTTTATTCCACTTAATAATGTTAGCGAACGTTTGTTATTAATATTAGGAGAAAAGTCTTTCGAAATGTGTGGAAATGCGCGGGATGGATAGATGTAGCGTGTGTGGACACTCGGTCAGTCATCGGCAAGCCACTGGCGGCGGCGCTGGCGTCGCGTCGCCTCGCCGCCCGCGCCCCCGCGGTCCGCGGTGTTGCCAGGCGCTGGTGGCGCGTCGCCACAGCGCGACCTCGCCGTCCGCGGTGTTGTAGTGTGCTTGTAGTGCGGTCTAATAGATGGCACTACAAGTAGATAGACAGATAACTCTTTATTGTACAACACAAACACAAAATACATACAGAAGGAAAATTTGACAGCAATGAAGTACAAAGGGCAGCCTTATCGCTTTGAGCGGTCTCTTCCTGGCAACTGTGAGAATAGGAGGCGAGAAAAAGCTTAGTTTAAAATATACTGGGTAAAACGGGGTGAATAGAGACTCCAGGGTGAATAGAAATGTAAGAAATACAGGAGCAAAACATTACCTGGCTGTAGCATTTAAAGTATCCTTAGTCCATGACTGTTCACCTCATGTGTCAGTGGATCTGACCTCTGCAAAAGGATGTTTTGCTCCAGTATTTCGTGCATTTCTATTCACCCGGGAGTCTCTATTCACCCTAGAGTCTCTATTCACCCTAGAGTCTCTATTCACCCTGGATTCTCTATTCACCCCGTTTTAAGATACTAAAGTATGTTTGTTTATTTTTGCAGTGGTGAACGCCCCCCGCGCGTCTCCTTCCCCTCGCAGGCGGGATTACTCACTGTATAGGCACCAACATGACTACAGGTATACTCAAGCCATTCTCAATGTAGAATTCTTGGTGACAACTAGTTGCACAAGTCCAAATTTTTTTGGCATCGACTTTGTAAAGTAATTGCTAGCAATATGCATTGTAGGATTGAAAAATACAAAAGCAAGAAAGTGATTTTTAGGTACAGTCAAATTCATATGAGCGTCTAGAGTAGTCAAAATGATCTGGTAAACATAAAAGCAATTTGATATACGCAGTTCGAATCATCATAATGTTGTAAGCACGCAAGGTGTTCAAAATATCTTACTACTCATCCTACTATAATGTTATAAACGTCAAAGTTTGTATGGATGGGGATGGGGATGTATGGATATTTGTTACTCTTTCACGCAAAAACTACTGAACCGATTAGGCTGAAATTTGATATGGGTATAGTTTGAGACCTGGAATTACATATAGGCTATTTTTTATTCCGATAAAACGCGGACGAAGGCGCGGGCGCAGATAGTTGTTTGATATTTAGATGAGCAGTCAGGGTGTTCAAAATTATCTTAGCAAACAAAGCTCTCAAAGTTAGTATGCAAACTCTTTTGAGTGTACTTTAAATATCATAGGAAATATCATCTTTGAGAGTTTGCTATTCCCGGCCTATTTCCCGGCATTTGCAATAATGTACTATTCAGTAGATTTACCGGCTGACCAAATATTTAAAATAGATACCAATAAATTTACTCCCAAACAATAATACGACAAAATCTAACTTAATTTTATTGTTTACAGACTGGAACCTCAATATGGCGGATCTGCGTCAACTTCTCGCGGCCACAGTCCCAACAACTATGCGTAAATACACTTGTAAATAAGAAAACAACAGTGCAAACAGACCTAGCTTGTAAGCCGTGTAAATAAATAATGGGATTGAAGATAACAGATAATAAAAAAAATATTAGAATAAAAAAAAAATTGAAACAATTCCGCGTATTATACTACTATGATAGTATCCATCAAAGTTAGTAGTCAACTCGGAGAGGCAATCAAAATAAAATAAATAAAAAATCTTTATTGCAGGAAAAATTACAATATCACTGGCTGGACTCTGTCGGTGTTACTTGGCAATCTCTCTGTCAAGGCATATGAGAGACAAGAACATAGTAGAGGGGAAACTTCGGCCCCGGACCGGCTCAAGGTCGCGACAAAATACTCAGTCTATCTCAGTCGGGCTCGCGGGAGTCGCCGACAGTCTGACTGTGATAGACTGAGTACACCGTTTAACGTGTAGCCGCGACCTTGAGCCGGTCCGGGGCGGAAGTTTCCATTCTACGCATGTTCTTGTCTACTCATATGGTCAAGGTCGAGTGTTGTGGTGTCCTGAAGATGTCTCGTGAAGAGACGAAACTAGTTAACAACTTACTTTGATGAATACTATCAGAGTAGATACGCGGAATTGTTACTAAATATTTTATCATTCTAATAATTTGCAATGGACTTCCGCAAGGTAACGACTGAAGCTATTATGATAGATCATATTTGATCGAAAGCGATGTAAGCGGGACATCATGATGTCCTGCTGTCATTTACATTCCCTCGTTTTATCTACACGATTTATACTTTTTGTTGTGTAATGTTTTGCAACAAGAATACTATTCAATAAAATTGTTTAAAATCTAGGCTAAACAGCAGATTATGGTAATATTAAAAAACTCATAGGACAAAGAAAATTACAATCAAATAATACAAGATGTCTCAGCATTTGCTTAGGGTGTTACCACACCCATCGATCGGTCGATTGTTGTGGCAGCTTTGGTTGATCGACGGACACTGGGCCACTAACTATTCGATTGACGTTGATCGAATGGTGTGGTAACTTTGGTTGATCGACGGACACTGGGCCACTAACTATTCGATTGACGTTGATTGAATCGTGTGGTAACTTTGGTTGATCGACGGACACTGGGCCACTAACTATTCGATTGACGTTGATCGAATGGTGTGGTAACTTTGGTTGATCGACGGACACTGGGCTACTAACTATTCGATTGACGTTGATCGAATGGTGTGGTAACTTTGGTTGATCGACGGACACTGGTCGACTAACCAATCGATCAACGTCGATCTATTGGTGTGGTAGCTTTGGTTGATTGCCGGACACCGGTTGACCAACTAATCGATCGTCGATTGATTGGTGTGGTAGCTTAGGTTGATCGACGGACACTGGGCGACTAACAAATCAATTGTCATCGATTTAATGGTGTAGTAACTTTGGTTGATCGCTGGACACTTGTCAACTAACCAATCGATCGTCGATCAATTGGTGAGGTAACTTTGGTTGATCATCGGTCGATTGATGTGGTAACTTTGGTTGATCGACGGACACCGGTCGATTAACTAATTGATCAACGTCGATCTATTGGTGTGGTTACTTTGTCTTAGGTTGACCGACGGACACCGATCGTCTAACTATAACCATAAATAAATAAATAGAAACGTTTTTTTGTAACTCAGCCACAGACTATTATTAAGAAAATAGAAAAAAAAACAGTTTGCTAGAGTCACAAAACGTCCCTGTCTCAGCACGAGTTAGTTGTATTTGCGTACAACCAACCTAATCGATCAACCATCGATCGTTTGGTGTGGTATCGCCCTTAGACCCAATATAACACCTTCGATGCTTGACGCATCCACAACGGATCCAGTTCTAAGAAGTAGCGTTGGTCGCTAATGATCTCAAAATGTATGAAAAACTATGTTTGTATGAGACTAGTTCCATACAAAGATGAAAGATTGATCGTTTATAATTCAGTGATTTTTAATTTTGAAATGTATGGAATAAAATATAAATAGTTATTTTTATTTTTCATGAAAAACATGAACTTTTATAGAAATATGATAAATGAAATATTCTGTATTATATTTTATTTAAATTATTTGTTGAATTGGAAAAGTTATTCCTGTTGCCAAATTTTAGCAAAAAACATGGGAATCACTGAATTATATTGCTAAAAACTTAAAAAAATAAAGATTTATGTAAATAAACATATAAATAGTCGTTATATTTGTATATTAAGCTCGATATATTAATATAAATTAAGCAATATATATCTTGTTCAATAATTTAACGTGACGATATTTTCTATTCGTTAAGTGTAAACTTTATTCACGATATTGCCTAATTTATTATATTTTTAGTCAAATCCTTATATTTTCCTGACACAGCTGTATTATAAAAGAATAAAGTTTGTATGGTCATGTTGGAGGTGATCTCTGGAACTCAAGGTAGGCGCTCACACGTCCAGCACCGCTGCCGCAAAACACAAAATTGAGCATTCATCGGTCTCGAACTCATAACATTTATATTCCGATTCAGAATCCAGGATATATTATGTCAACAAAGACATTTATTAATGAAAAGTTAACAATAACAGAAACTAACAAGGTAACAGCAAAGCTATTACTAAAAACTAAAACACAAACTTCAACAACGCATAATCCCACGTGTGTAGTAAAAAATGTTTAAAATTGGATTCGAAAACGAACGAGAGATCAATTAAATTATGAATGCTTTCAAAACCAAAAAATATAACGCGCTTCTGTATTTCGTATTTGGCTTCGATGATACCAATTTCGTAAAAATTGAACGACATTTCTCGTAATATTTTCCAACAATATTTCTTGGGTTTTGTAACCCCTTTTAGGTATACTGAAAATATCCATGTTTTTTAATCTGAGTATATATGCTTATTAGAGTGACGGTAACTGACAGCGCGCGGGTCACTCGCTTGTCTCCCTTATTTCTAGGTACCACGTCGTGAGCAAAGTCGCGGGAGAATCTATTTATTATAATAAGCTCCCATTCCATATTTTTTTTGTTATTCTAAACGATTGGATATCAGGTCTTTAATAATTATTTTAAGATAGCATTGTATAAAAATACACTTCTGACATAAATAAGTTAGTAAGACTTAACTCAGATATGATATTTTGACTGCATTTTCAAAATCTAGTCTTTTTTTTAACGAAACATTTGAAAGAAATTATTATTTTGCTTTTTTAAGAGTTGATAATGAAATTAAAAGTCCTCAAATATAAAATTGTTTTTAAATGAATATGTAGTTATAAATACGGACTTCACGCAAAAAATTTTATTTCACACACTGCCATTTTAAAATTGTGTTGCCATTGTACACGAAAACTCCCGAGAAACTTGGGAAAAATCCATGTATGACCATTCTCACCATACATTTATGTTCAAAAATGCATTTAATATAAAATAATAACGTACATACTATCAACCAGTGCAATGCTACCATATTATCTGTGCGGAAAATAAAATACTCACCGGAAGAGAATTTGGGAATATTTATGTTGATATTTTGTTTTAATTTAATTTTTTTACATCGATTGAACTCTGTAAACTTTGGCTATTTGTTGCCAAGAAAAGTTTATTGTATTTGAGTTTATTTTACCAAAATTGGCAACACTAGAGTTCATGTACCTATTATATGTCATAGTATAGTTGTAATTTGAGATCTTAGCCCATTTTTACACGAGTTAACTGTTAGTCTTTAGGCAAGTGTTGCTAGCATGCAAAATCACTTATTGTAAGAAAATTGTGTTACAAACTATTTGGCGTTGGCAACTAATGTTTCTTCGTGTGAGAATAGGCTTTGGTAAGTTTGGTATACTATTTGTTGAATGACTTAGTCCAATGCTATTTTTTTGTTTTTAATTTTGAGGAAAACCATTACTATGAACTGGTAACACATGGGTGGATTGGCAATAGACAATCGCCTTAACTTTTAATTTTGGACTTGGTCATTTTACCAGTAGCATACCACGTATTAATTCTTATTTATAAACGTTTATTTATATGAATACTCTATGATAACATGTCGCATTATAATATTCGCACAAGTCTGTCAGAAAAAAACATACAGAAGATACCAACAAATTCAGAAGATTTTTTAGGAACATACATAAAGAAAAATTGAGGACCTCCCGTTTTTAAAGTCGCTAAAAACTGTTTCAAACCGCATCGTAATGGTTACGGCCTATACCGCACCTCTCCCTCACAGCAGAACTATAAGCATTCTAATATGATCTTAAGCTCGTACGCTTTAAATACACTTTACATTGACAGCATTAAATAGCAAACAGTCAAGTGTTTTGCTGACACTTTGAAGTATATCTAAAAGGTACGATCTGAAAGCTCATATTTGTCTGTTCGTGTTTCGGCAGCGCGGGAGTGGCGAGGATAAACAGAAGTTTCAACGTTATCCCAAATCGAGTGATCTAAAATGAGACTTGTTTTCATATATATAACGTTTATAAATAAGATCCTAAATAAATGTATATTAAAATACTTGTAAATGTTTAACTTGTTATTTTACAAGGATTAAATAAAAGATAATTTTGACTGAAAAGATTTTATTATTATTTATTTTTGGCCGTCTACGTGTACTGTTGAAGCAATAAAGTAAGATTTAGTTTCAATTTATTGTTTGATTTTTAGAAGTCCCTATATATCTTTTATATGGAAGGAAATGCATTATTCGGAAGGTGAGAAGATAGAATACCAGGAAATTAGAGATTGTGAGGGAAATTCTGAAGTACGAGTATGTCACGCTGGAATTCAAATTTCCACCTGGCCGCAAAAGTAAGCAGAGCTTGTGATTTTGGGGAGAAAGCTGGTATTCTCCCAAATAGTTATAGAACAAGATCTATGTACTGGGCCAACTGAAAAACTCCAAGCTCTCCATAGTTCGCTGAGCGACTTTGAACTTGTGGACCAGCCTTACCGTATGTCTCAGCTCCGTAGCATGATCGAAGTAACCAAGGTCTGCTCCTGGAGTCATACAAGGTGACGGTCACTTTCCAGTTGCTACTTTATTTCAACAAAACGTGGAAGCTGCGAAATAAATGTGTCAATTGAAAAATCAATAAAAAAAATACGATTGTCAATTATGTTTGTTAGATAGTTTAAATACAAGTCAATGTGATAAATTATGGGTAAACCACAAGTTTTATCATATTTATACAGGTAATACAAGGAGTTTGGGGAGTTACGATTGTACGCTACTGGTAACACCAGAAAACCAGATTCGTCTTCTCATTCGTCGATGACTTAGGGCGTGTGTCACCCACGTGACCGCAGTGTCTCGGAAGAGCATTGGAGCATGCCTTATATTCTTTTGCCAAGCTCCGTAGTTCAAGACGGGTAGGACAGACATGATTAAAAAGTTTAGTTTTTAATCACTGATGTATGGATGACGAATACCTACTCCACGTAGTTTCCCAAACGCTGCACAATATAATACACAGTTTTCGGTTTATTTCGTTAGCACTATACTAGCACTAAACCCCTTCCTGCCTAACTAAAAAACTTTAGTTTTTTAACATTGCTGTATGGAAGACGAGAATGCTCAACGTAGTTTCCCAAACGCTGCACAATAATACACAGGTTTCGGTTAAATCAATATGTTTGTTTCGTTAGCACTAGCCCCCTTCCTGCCTAACAAAAAAACTTTAGTTTTTTAACGTATGTGAGACGTGATATGGAAGACGAGAATACCCGACGTGGTTTCCCAAACGCTGCACAATAATACTCAGGTTCTGTATGACTAAATAATAATGTTTATTTAGTTAGCACTATTGTAGCACCAGCCCGCTCCCTTTCTGCCTAACTAAAAAAGTTTAGGTTTTCTAACATTGCTGTATGGACGTCGAGAATACTCCACGTAGTTTCCCAAACGCTGCACAATAATACACAGGTTTCGGTTAAATCAATATGTCTATTTCGAGCACTATACTAGCGACAGTTCCCTCCCTTCCTGCCTAACTAAAAAACTATAATTTTTTACCCGACTACCGAAGGACGAGGGTTACGAGTTTATCCCGCAAAACTTAAAATAAGTGTAAAAGTAAGGGAATGTGAAGTCGGTTTATCGTTTTTTAAAACACGCCATTTTATTAACATTTTTTTCTCACATTGCTGTATGGAAGAGTAGTTTCTTAGTAATAATTATTGCGAATAAATGACTTTTATGACTATTTCTCAAATGCTGCACAGCACAATAATAGGGTCCGGAATACGGAAATTCGTAGACGAACCAAAGTTACCGACATAGCTCTCAAAATCAGCAGGCTGAAGTGGCGATGGGCAGGCAATAAAATAAAAACAATCATTTATTTCAGACCCGTAACGGTGGTCCATATGAAAAGACACAGTAAATATAATTGAAAAAAAAAAACTTACTAGGTACATGGACAAAACATACTATCTATACTTATAATAAAACTGTAACAGGTCCAATTCTGTACATTGAAGATATTTAGAAAATTTTTTTGGAGGGCACTCTATTATCGATACTGATGCCAAAAATGACTTTTTTTTCCATCATGTCTGTCTGTCTGTCTGTATCTTGGCCGCGCATAGCTCCGAAACTACTGAACGTATTGAAATGAAACTTGGCAGGATTTGAGTTCATACTACGAGGAAGGACATAGGATACTTTTTATCCCGGATTTCAAAAGGGTTCCCTTGGGAGAGGGGATGAAAGTAAAATTTGTTGGCTGCACATAGCGCCGGAACTACTGAATGTATTCAAATAAAACTTGGCAGGATTTGAGATCATACTATGATGAAGGGCATAGAATACTTTTTATCCCAGATTTCAATAGGGTTCCCTTGGGAGAGGGGATAAAAGTAAAATTTTTTTAGCTGCGCGTAGCGCCGAAACTACTAAATGTATTCAAATGAAACTTGGCAGGCTTTAAGTTCATATTACGAGGACAGACATAAAATACTTTTTATCCTGGATTTCAATAGGGTTCTTTTGGGAGAGGGGATGGAAGTAAAATTTGTAGGCTGCGCATAGCGCCGAAACTACTGAATTATTCAAATGAAACCTGGCAGGATTTGAGTTCATACTATGATGAAAGACATGGATACTTTTTATTCCGGATTTCAATAGGGTTCCATTGGGAGAGGGGATGAAAGTAAAATTTGTTGACTGCGCATAGCGCCGAAACTACTAAATGTATTCAAATGAAACCTGGCAGGATTTGAGTTCATACTATGATGAAAGACATGGATACTTTTTATCCCGGATTTCAATAGGGTTCCCTTGGGAGAGGGGATGAAAGTAAAATTCCTTGACTACGCATAGCGCCGAAACTACTAAAGGTATTCAAATGAAATTTAGCATGATTTAAGTTCATATTACAAGAAAAGGGCATAAAATACTTTTTATCCCGGAATTCAGAAGGGTTCCTTATGAGAGAGGATGGAAGTGAAATTTTGCGCGTTGTAGGATGGCGCGTGGGGCAAGGGCGGTAGAGAGCGATAGCCCCCCACTGTGGGGGCACTGCCAGTAGGGCCCCAGGCAGTGGGGGCCCCAGAAGTGGGGCCCCTCACACAACCGGACCCTCCCAGTAGCCGCCCCGCAGTGGGGCCCCCACATTGCCCCGCAGTGGGACCTCAGTAGCACCCACAGTGGGGGGCACCAGCAGTGGGGGCCGCCGGCAGATGGCCCCCCGAAGTGGGCCCCCCACAGTGGTACCCCCTTATTAGCCCCCCACAGTGGGGGCACCAGCAGTGGGGCTCTCAGCCGGGGGGGCACATTTCCTCGCAGTGGGACCCCCAGTAGCCCCCGCAGTGGGACGCACTCAGTAGGGCCCCACAGTGGGGGCCCCGGCAGTTTGCCCTCGCAGTGGGCCCCCCACATTACCCCGCAGTGGGACCCCCAGTAGCCTCCCGTAGTGGCCCCCCCGCAGTAGGGTAAAATTTCTTGGCTGCGGATAGCGCTGAAACTACTGAATGTATTCAAATGAAACTTGGCATGATTTAAGTTCATACTACGAGGAAGGTCATGTAATACTCTTTATCCTGGAATTCGTTAAGGTTCCCTTGGGAGTGGGGATTGAAGTGACATTTCTCGGCCTAAAATAGCGCAAAAACTACGGAATGGATTCGAATGATACTAAGCATGATTTGAGTTCATACGACGAGGAAGGACATAAAATAAGAGTCCATACCCCAAAGCCAACAAAATGATTACACAATTGTTATTAATGCTGATAAACGACCTACTGGACAGCATCCGGTTGGTAAAAAGCTCTCGCTACCAATGATGTTGCCGTCGTCCTGGTAGATCAGCACTGTGACAGGCCGGACATTGTGCTGCGTACCCGGGATGACCGCTTGCAATGCATTGGCGAAACGCACCAGGCATTTGATGCTCTTCAGTCTCTACTCGCTTATATACCTACTGTCGTTGCGAAGACGGATACAATTTTGATCTTCGACATGTGAATCCGAAAACTGACGAGACTGGATGCTAAAAATGTTTCTGCAATGCAATTCTACGCCTAGATACATTTTACCAATACGAGAAGGTCGCATTGCTCACCTGCAAAGATTTGAGGTTTGTTTAACCGTTTTCTGGTGGACACTTACGCCAAAATTAAAACGAAGCGTTTGGTATACGTCAGAACAGAACTAATGAGAGAAGACTGCGCGCTGAGAATTATGTAGATCAGCGAGACGCCATGAATCAAAATAGAAATTGTGAAGATTTAGGATGACTGGTGATTCTTCCTTCCAGTTTTAGAACTGGACAATAGATGTGTAGTGCTCTATTCTCCAGTAGGTACTATCAAGCTTACTTTGAAGCGCATAATATACATACCTAGGTAAATGTGGAGCTGTGTGACGTCCAGTCAATAAAATCTAGGTATATTTAAATCTATACTATACTACACTAATAAAAATAAGTAAGATTTGTGTGGTTGTAGGGGGTAATCTCTGAATCTACTGAGCCAATTTGGAAAATTATTTTACCTATTGAATTTGTTTAAACACTCATCGTTTAAACCACGTTATTTATAAGGATGGGAGTTATTGGATATTTTGGCTACCGGTTATTAGTTGGGTATTTTGTTTCAATACCGCTAGTACCAACTGGTACCCAATAACGTTACAATACTCTATACCTGTTCTGATTTCTACCCAATATATTTCTAACCGATTTGGTTAGAAATACCATCTAACCGATTTGGTTAGAAATACCATCTAACCGATTTGGTTAGAAATACCATCTAACCGTTTTGGTTAGAAATACCAAATACTTGTTGCAGCTACATAACTTTACGGGTGAACGGTCCGCTAGTACCTATGCGTAGATGATAGTTAGGTAAGTATAGGTATTGAAGCGTTGGATAGTTATGGCTCACGGTCGGTTAGGCGCGATGCTCGCTTTGCACAGTTATTCCCTAGCGGTATGCGGATTTTACAATAGCGTTAGATATTTTAGGACCATGCTAACAGGTACTGAGTTAGTTATTGAATACCGGACT
The DNA here is from genome assembly GCA_947859395.1 of Eupithecia insigniata. Lineage (NCBI taxonomy): Eukaryota > Metazoa > Arthropoda > Insecta > Lepidoptera > Geometridae > Eupithecia > Eupithecia insigniata. The sequence goes on from OX402020.1 coordinate 7,181,481, forward strand.
CATCTCTAGTTATTTAAGAGTTTTATAGACTACTAAAAATGTTTACCGCCCAACGAATTGAGCACGGGTCAGCTAGTTATATATAAATTACTAAGCAATCCCTTTGACACGGGCAGGTATGTACTCAGTGCCAGGTCGCAAGCACCGAATGCACCCCTACCCAATACCGCAGGAGTCGGCCGTTTAGATCTTCAGCAATCGCTGCTAGAAGGCTGTTGCGGCTGGCGCGCAGGCGACGCAGTACGGCGGCGCAGCGGGCTCGTATCACAGCTGGGAAGCTGTCCACGCCCGCGTCAGCAAACATGCCCGACGCACTGCACCAGCGTGGCAGCCGCAACAACGCCCGGAACGCGTTATTGAATTATATAGCTCGTAGAACCGATAACCGTTGGGAGTAAAGGTTCTCGAGTGGCGACCGCGATGCAATACGAAACGGAGTGTGGGAAGAACTCCCACTCGATGGACCGACGACATCGTAGCGGTCGCAGGAAGTCGTTGGACGAAGGCGGCTCAGGACCGCTATTGTGTGACCGTGGTGTCGTTTGGGGGAGACCTATCTTCAGGAGTGGACGTGTACGGGCTGATGATGAAGCACAATAATACACAGGTTTCGGTTAAATCAATATGTTTATTAGTTAGCACTATACTAGCACCAGCCCCCCTCCCTTCCTGCCTAACTATAAGTACATACATACACATTTACAATCATACACAAACTTTTTTTACAATATTCAATTATATTCGAGATAAACAGAGCTGTTTTATGTTAAAATTTCATGGTTATTGGGATTGCTTACTAATATTATAAACGCGAAAGTTTCTATGTATGGATATTTGTTACTCTTTCACGCAAAAACTACTGAATCGATTTTAATGAAACTTAATAATATAGGTTATACATAAGAATAACACATAAGCTACAATTTATAATGATACTAGCTTGTGCCCGTGACTTCGTCTGCGCAGGATTAATACTTCGAGTAGCTTATCTTCTTGGGCGGGCGTAGCCGCGGGCGGGGCAGCTAGTAAATAAATAAATTTAAATTAGTAAATAACAAAATTAAATAAGTATTATCCAGTATAGAATGTTGCAATAAATATGTCTTTAGAAGATAGGATCAAAATAATTTCTTGGTGATTGAAGAGAAAAAAAAAAACAGAAGAACCAAGGTAACCGACATAGCTCTCAGAGTTGCGAAACTCAAGTGGCAGTGGGCAGGGCACATAGCTCGTAGGACCGACGGCCGCTGGGGCCGCAAGGCACTAGAGTGGCGACCACGTACCGGAAAGCGCGGTGTAGGTAGACCCCACACGCGATGGACCGACGACCTAGTGAAAGTCGCGGGAAATCGCTGGATGCGGGCAGCGTAAAATCGGCCATTGTGGAAATTCTTAGGAGGCATATGTCCAGCAGTGGATGTCGATCGGCTGATATGATGATGATGATTGAAAAATCAGCCCCAGCTAGCGCTAATTGTGGCGCTAGCCGAAGGGCCTAATTTTTGAAGGTCAGCGCCGAGAGTATCCTTCCAATGGAACGGATACTCCGTCACAGCTAGTAACACATAGATAATTTAAATAGTCCGCTTACACGTTCAAGCATTTGTGCATGCATAATTTCACAAACAAAGTTTGCGCAAGCAAGATGGAGCGTGTGGCCGGGCTCAAACCATTTTGCGCAAGCAAGATGGAGCGTGTGGCCGGGCTCAAACCATTTTGCGCAAGCAAGATGGAGCGTGTGGCCGGGCTCAAACCATTTTGCGCAAGCAAGATGGAGCGTGTGGCCGGGCTCAAACCATTTTGCGCAAGCAAGATGGAGCGTGTGGCCGGGCTCAAACCATTTTGCGCAAGCAAGATGGAGCGTGTGGCCGGGCTTAAATCATTTTGCGCAAGCAAGATGGAGCGTGTGGCCGGCTTATCTTGCTTTCGCAAACTGTGTTTGTGCAATTTGCATGCACAAATGTTTGGGCGTGTAGCCGCGCAAGAAAACTATCATACATTAACAAATAAATCGCATAGAATTTGAGATTCAATACAGCAACAATAAATGCATCATTTTCTAAACTAATATCAAAAACAGGAGTACATTTTGTAATGGGTTTTCTTCGAAAATACTGGTCCGATTTTGAAAGTTCTTTCACTAATAGGTACATTATTCCTGGGTGATATGTGCTAAGTTTTATCCTGTAGGTACTATGTGAAAGAAGCCGCGGGTAGAAACTATACTCCGGCGAAAGTTAAGATACAATTCTTGTAAACATTGCCCTCAAACATAACCTAAAAATAACTTGTTTGTTGATTTTCAGACATAACGCACTACTAGTCGATTTGAGATCTTTCCTAAAATCCATATTACAGACAATTTATTTTAGAAACTCCACGCCAAAACTTAATTATGGTTTATTGTTGCGGGTTGTTTACAAACATTGTATCTTGACAATGGCTTGAGTAGTCTTTATCTACATATATTCACTGGGGATATACTGGGAGGGGTATCATTTCATGCAAGCAGTACGTATATAACTATTTAATACTAACCTATTATATAGAATTTATTATGATTTTAGTTATTATTTGCTGAGCGTTTAGTATTTCTCATTTTACTTTGAATTACCTAGATTTCGTTGTGTCCACAAAGATATATGTGAAACAAAAAAATATATACTATATTATATGATATATTGGACTCGTTTATTTCGTCTGCTGCAAAAGTTAATATCAGGGGATCGTTCCCCTGACTGTTCCCCACTATTCACGTGCATTTTTTTGCTTTAACAAGTAACAAGGCAGCTAGATTAGTAATTTTGAAACCATTGTAAATAGATAGATAGAAAATATTTATATTGCACACTTAAACCTAGGAAAGCATTTACGAGTGAGACAATAACAACATAAGTGACAATTGGCGGTTTTATCGCTCAAGAGCGATCTCTGACAGACAATCTGGTATGGATAGAATCATTGGATATATGTACATGGGGTAGGATCCGTCTGCGGAAAATTTGCCGAAAATAATGTCGTCGAGAACAATTCGCCGAAAACACAATTTTTCAGATGTAGGACAAAACTGGGTATTTCCAGCTATACCTACTTGAAAATCTTCGACTATTTCTCGGCAAATTGTATTTTCGGCGTATTGTTCTCGACTAATTGTTTTCGGCGTATTGTTCTCGACTAATTGTTTTCGGCGTATTGTTCTCGACTAATTGTTTTCGACTAATTATTCTCGACTAATTGTTCTCGACTAATTGTTCTCGACAAATTTTTCTCGACTAATTGTTCTCGACTAATTGTACTCGACTAATTGTTCTCGACTAATTGTTCTCGACTAATTGTTCTCGGCGAATTTTCCGCAAATCGTAAGATCTGTGTGAGGTACGAGTACTACTTAAAAAAGTAAAAAAAAAACAATTACATGCTACGGATTCAAAATGTAAGCCATTTGCTGATTAAGAAAAACGTTTACAATTTGTGCAAAACTACTAATCGGCTATATTACTTGTCAAAAGCAGAAAATACAAAAACGCAGAAAAAAATTATTTCGTGCAATAACAGTGACGTTCCACCTTTATGAAGATTTACTTTGAACGAAGCTATCAGATCTTCAGTCCGAAATATTTACTTTAAATTTATGAAAGATGTAAAAAAAATTATATGGTTTTCAATGATTTATCGATATTTTAAAACAGTGACTTTAAGCTTTTTTATTTTGCGTTTTATTATATTTAAGCACAATAATTACATAGCACATTGAATATAGACTTTCTTCATTATTTTATTATTTCTCTTTCCTTATATATATATATTTTTTATATCTCTTTTATGTTAACATTTCTATTTGATATACAGGATGTAGATTCTCTTAGAAGGCTAAAGATTTTATTGATAAGTGAACAAACATCCTGTATCTGTACACAGGATGTGGTCGCAGGGAGTCGATGGATGGAGGCGGTACATGACCGCTATTTATGGCGTCGCATGGGGGAGGCCTATGTCCAGCAGTGGACGTGTATGGGCTGATATGATGATCATGTATGTTTCTATATTGGTAATGGATGATCTCCAGACTACAGGTCAGTTTCAGAAGCTTGTGTCTCCAGCCAGTGCCTCTCTCGCGCCCGCCGCCGGCTTCGGGTGGATTCTCCCTGGAAATAAAAAACAAATCAAAAATAAGTAATCAAAATAAATAATTTATTATGGAACAAAAACCAATGGATACATGGTTTAAGAATGGAAACGAAGCCATCTGCAGAAGACAAGGCCCATAACGATACCATCTGCAGAAGACACGGCCCAGAACGATGCCATCTGCAGAAGACAAGGCCCATAACGATGCCATGGCTCCGAAATTAAAAGGATCCTAAAAAAATTCAATTCTACTTCAGTATAATCTTGTTAGTTAAATATTGTTATTTTAAATAAATATATAATACTGGACAATTCACACAGCATCATCTAGCCCCAAGCTAAGCAGAGCTTGTGTTATGGGTACTAGATGACTGATATACATAATACAATATATTACATAGATAGATATTTTTTACTATACATAGAAAATACCCAGAATACCCGGAACAAATATTTGCAGATCGTACAAACATTTATTCTAAGGCGGGAATCGAACCCGCGACTTCCTGCGTCGCAGGCGGACCTTCACCTGCCGCGCCACACATTTTATAATTGGTAAGAGCGGGGTCTTCTAACACATACACTTTTTGGTAAAAGGGTGCCAGACGGGGTAAAAGATCCAGAACCTATATTAACAGTTATTTACATTATGTAAATGCAATAAACATTATTTAATTATATAATTTGTCCCACACAAACATGTCAGCCAGCGTATTGGGGACGAATCAGAATCAATAACTTTATTTCTTTAGGCTTACAAAATAATCACTTAGACAAGTCAAATTGTATACTATAAACATAGTTATTATTATCAAATAAGAAATAAGGTGTTATTGATATTCTCTTCACTTCAATTTTTTGTCCACAAGTGGAAGAAGCTTCCGACTGATATTGATATGGACCAGTTGACCTGTACATTGTTTGCAACAGTGTGCAGTTAGCTCAATTGTTTCAATTGTAAATACTACATAGTTTAATTTGTTTATATTATTTGATTGTTATTTTATTTGTCAATAAACATGGCAAGTAAAATAAAAGCTTGTAAAACTGTGTAAATTTTAAGAAATTTGAAGTGGTTTTCACTTTTCAGTTTTTTCAAAGAAATCATAATATATAAGATGTTTATTCTCAGTGTAGTGTGTAAAATACCTTATGTTCTTTAAAATCACTGGTATCCTTGTATTCTTCCTTGTGTGTTGGTATGTTTGTTTGTATGTTTGTGTGAAAGCTGTTAGCATGCGCTGTTGCTATCGCCTCCTTCGCTGCCAGCACCTCCTATGAAAGAAATCCTTTTTTTAGAAGACAAATCAAGTTTCCAGCTGATCTTTGTTTAGTTTTAGGAGTTTATTTATTTTATCTACCCAAATATCATAAACCCTCTCTAATGCATTCAAAAACCATAGGCAATGACGAGCATTACCAACCAACAGAAATAAACGGAACTGTAATGAACTCATAACCTACTGAAAACCGTAGGTTATAGAGTTTAAATTTGGAACAGGTGTCAAATTCAAGTGAGTGTGCTATACTAGTATCTACATTCTAACTATAAATCGCACGACATTTTGATCTCGAGTGACACAAGAATAGTGACTTTGTTAGATTGTCTACGATTAAAAAAAAAATACAGATATTCGAAACGCCGCCATTTCGAGCTGTCCATAGACCAATTAGTATACTTCGTAAGTAGCTCGAGCTGTTATTTGTTCGTTAGCTTTTTATTTCCAGTTACGAGTAGACAAATTTTCTGATAAGTTGAATTCTTTATTTCTGTCGAAATGAGTGATAGTGACTCAGAATAAATAATTTGCTTCTGTATGTGTTCAATTTATTTTTTATTGCATTACACTGGTAACAATGCTGGTCATTTCCCTATGGTTCCTGAACCCATCATAGAGCCCTTATGATATTTGGGTAGATAAAGTAGTGTATGCAACTGTACATAATTAGGCATTACAGCACTCGTGTGATGCTATTAAGAAACTCGCCTTCGGCTCGTTTCTTAAACCCACACTTGTGTTGTAATGCCCTCCATTATGCACAGTTGCATAAACTACTATTATTGTCAATTCACGCAAAAACGATACATCATAATATTTTTTAAACCACACCAGCCATATATCTGCCGAAAGATAGAAAAAATAAGAAGGAAACAATATAATAAATAAATAAAAATAAAAAAGCCTTTTATTTCCTACTTATTAACTGCTTTACATTGTTTTTGAGTTACTTATCTAATATGATTAATTACTACTTAATTACTACTTCACATAACTAGTTTTTCTTTGATTGTTTCACTTATTACTTATTTTATAATACGCTTATCTAATTTGTTTACGTTTCTACTTTACATAATAATTTATTTAAAATAACATAATAATAATCTATCGTAACTTAATTTAGTTTATAACAATATCAGCAGGAACCCCATATTGGGTGAAGGCCTCCTCCAAAGATGCCCATTTGTCTCTTTCCTGTGCGGTCTGTTTCCAGTTTTGGCCGGCTGTCCTTACAATCTCTCCGTCCCAACACCAAGAGCACCAAGCTGAGTCAGGACCTGTTAGACCTTCACACTACTACTAGCTGAGTGGGCTACTTAGTACCAATCCAATGCTTACTAGTCTTAGTACCTACCTACTTATTGTTCATCTGTGTATTGTCTATGTGTTATATAGTAGGTTCTAAGTAGTCTTTCATTTCTTTGTATAACTGTGTGTTGTGTCTAATAAATTATTTTCTTTCTTCTTTCTTCTTCTTTCTTTCCCAACGTGTCAACGGTCTTCCTCTGCTCCTTTTACCTGGAGGACCTTTCCAAAATGTCACTTTATGGTCCATCTTTGATCTTTAAGCCTCGCGACATGCCCCGCCCATTTCCACTTGAGTTTTTGTGCATAATTCAATGTATTTATTGCTTTGCTTATTGACCTTATTTTCGTGTGTCGTATTTTATATATTTTCCTTATTTTAAGCATGCTGCGCTCTAGTCCTCGTTGGCAGCTTGTAATTTTATTTTTCAGTTTTGAGGTGAACTTCCACGTCTGGTATCCGTACGTCAAGCATGGTAAGAGACTGCAGTTCATAACTTTAGTTTTGATTGTTATAGGGAGGTTACTTTTAAAGATTTCTTTTAAGCTCCAGTATTTTTTCCATGTTTGTTGTACTCTTCTTTCGACTTCAAGTTCGTAATTTTTTCTATCAAAACTGATTTGCTTCCCTAGATAGATGTACTTATCGGTATATTCAAGAAGGAAACAATATACCTATATTTAAAACAATATATATAACAATAACAAGTGAAATAGCCCGGCTACACGCTCAAACATTTGTGCATGCATGATTGCACAAACCAGTTTGCGCAACCAAGATGAGCCCGGCCACACGTCCATCTTGCTCGCGCAAACTGGTTTGAGCCCGGCCACACGCTCCATCTTGCTTGCACAAACTGGTTTGAGCCCGGCCACACGCTCCATCTTGCTTGCGCAAACTGGTTTGAGCACGGCCACATCCTCCATCTAGCTTGTGCAAGCTGGTTTGGGCTCGGCCACACGCTCCATCTTGCTTACGCAAACTGGTTTGAGCCCGGCCACACGCTCCATCTTGCTTGCGCAAACTGGTTTGGGCTCGGCCACACGCTCCATCTTGCTTACGCAAACTGTGTTTGTGCATGCGCGTTTGCACAAATGTTTGTGCGCATAACTCTATACAGACACTGGCAGAGTCTTAGCGAAAAGCAAGCGGCGCCATTAAAAAAGAAGTTGAAGCTGAAACGTCCATTTGATTCCCTTCCACAAAATAACTTTATAGATTGGCTTAGGCGGACAAATTGGAACTGTTTTCTGGTGTCCCAGGGATCAGAAGAGAATACTCATGGTTGGTCCAGAGTGGAAGCTTTATTTCTTCATCATAATCATCATCATCAGCCCGTACACGTCCACTGCTGAACATAGGCCTCCCCCAAACGACGCCACGAATAGCGGTCCATCGAGTGGAAGGTCTCCTATGTAGGGGGGGATTTGCCAATATTTATTTCGAAATATTAAATTTATTTTCTTTCTGAATCAGCACTCACTTGCATCAGCACAGCAGCTTCCATCTCAGCCATGCTGCAAGCCCCTGCTGAATTGGGAAGCTCCTCCTCTTCAATATCTGAAAATAGACAGAGGAGTATTATTACTTACTGTGGCGACCTCTAACCAAAATCGCCTGAACTACAAAAGCATAAACATCGATAGAGGCACACCTACTTAAGTAGTTGAGAGAAAGTCCGCTAGATGGCAGATGGCGCTGATATTTCACTCGCAAAGTCCAAGATCGCGCAAACGGTTGTTTTAACAACATTCGACAAGTAACTACCAAATATCATCTGTCGGTCGAAAGACCACGGGCAAGTGGACAGATGGGTCAGCCCGGTCGAGGATATCTCCCTGTGTACCTATTTGGGGGGAATTCCACCTTCACCCCCCAAACTTACCATATTTAACGAGACTTACGTTTTACGTTCTTTACGAATTTAAAGGAAAGTTTGAGCTTTTAAAGTTTCTCAGTTTCGGTACTAGTATAGTATTGTTAGTTAAGTTGCTATTGAAAATATCTATTATCCTCTGTTGATGGATATTTATAATATTATTTATTTCTGACAACTTTAGATACACCCCTGCCTTTCTTAAATTCGTATAATTCTTTCCATCCAAAGGTTGCCTGGAAGAGATCGCTTCTAAGCGATAAGGCCGCCCATTGTACATGTTTAATGTAATGTCTATTTTTAATATTTTCTTCGTGGTGTACAATAAAGAATTTTGTAATTGTATAAAATCTGTGGTTTCCGTGTTAAAAATGCCATTTCATTTTCGTTCTAAAACGCTAGAATATTGATGGCGTCTGTCTATGACGTCACCTATGAACGAACATCAGATGATACAGAATAACCATAATATTGTCAAGAGAAAAAAGTCAGACCTTTACCATAGTTATTCTGAATCTTTGCATTACATATTGTGACGTTATGACGTCACAGTTGTGTAATGCTCTGATTGGTGTTCAACGTGTCATGGCGGATTGCTGTATTTTGTAGTTATAATCTATCAAAATAATCTTTAATCTTATGATTTTAATTGCTGTCATCATCCCTTTTATGATAATTTGTACATTTCAATACTTATCTGTTATTTAAGGCATTAAACATTTATTACTTAAATTTTTTATGAAATCAAAATTTTACCTGTTATAAGAGAACTTTATTCTATCACACAAACTCTAAATGAATTTGTATTTATTTAAAACGTGACTTCTATTCTTACAGAATAATACATTCTTACCAGAGGATGGGCAGCAGCTTCCTTCTGAGTATTTTTAAACACCAACACTGCGATCACCAATCCGCCTGCCAAGCGTGGTGATATGGCAAATCCCCCCCTACATGGGAGACCATCCACTCGATGGACCGACGACATCGTAGCGGTCGCAGGGAGTCGATGGATGGAGGCGGCTCAGGACCGCTATTTCTGGCGTCGTACGGGGGAGGCCTATGTCCAGCAGTGGACGTGTATAGGCTGATGATGATGATGATGATGAATAAATTCTTAATAAATAATATTTGGCCTTTCACACAGCATCATCCAGCTCCAAGCTAAGCAGAGCTTGTGTTATGGGTACTAGATGACTGATATATATAATAGAAAATAATACATATGTGTAAATAGATATTTTTTACTATACTTAGAAAACGACTAGAATACCCTGAACAAATATTTGCAGATCGTACAAACATTTGTTGCTGTGTAGATTGACCAGCATTATTTACTCATTATTTATTATTATTATTTGTCACGAGGCGTGAATCGAACCCGCAACGTCCTGCGTCGCAGGCAGACCTTCGCCCACCGCGCCACACAGGTCGTCAAACACAATACAGAAGGAAATGTTGACAATAAATGAAGTAAAAAGGGCAGCCTTATCGCTTTGAGCGACAATGTATTTTGTAAATATGGAATAAATTAATATCAAATTATTGTAAATCAGGGTGACTTGCTGTTTGGGGAAGGAATGTCCAACCGTGGAAATATACACTTACCATGATATGAGAACATTTGCGGGTTGTTATCCGGTCTGAGCGAGACTGTTTCAGTTTTTAACCGCGCCGCGTGGGCTCTCAAACGCGTCTCTTTAGACCGGTCCCAGCCCATTGAGTTGCAAGCACTGGAACAAATACAGTTTCATTACCCTCTTTATTTATCGCATTAGCATTGCCATACAGCGGGGCAATGCAGCCAGCGTCTTGGGGACGCTTCCGACTGGTATTGATATGGACCAGTTGAGCTATCTGTAGATTGTTTGCAACAGTCTGCAGTTAGCTCAATTGTTTCAATTGTATATACTATGTAGTTCTAATTTGATTCTATTATTTTTAATTTTATTATATTCATATTGTATACTTATTTTATTATTATAATTATATTATAATTTATTTTATTATATTTTATTGTACCTTATTTCTTATTTGTTAATAATAACTATGTTTATAGTATAAAATTTGACTTGTCTAAGTGCTTATTTTGTAAGCCTAAAGAAATAAAGTTATTGATTCTGATTCGGTAGTAACCCCCGAGACTGAGTAGTGGTAAGCCAAGGGTTAAGGTCAGTTCTGCGTTTAAGCGAGCCAGCAACTGGCTCGCCATTACAAAGCTCTGCTACTTCTCCTTATAGAGGAAACTAATTTGGCATGTTGTAACTAAGGTATAACTTGGCATGTTGTACCTAAGGTATAACTTGGCATGTTGTACCTAAGGTATAACTTGGCATGTTGTAACTAAGGTATAACTTACTTGGCATGTTGTAATTAAGTTATAACTTGGCATGTTATAACAAATGTATAACTTACTTGGCATGTTGTAACTAAGGTATAACTTGGCATGTTGTAACTAAGGTATAACTTGGCATGTTGTAATTAAGTTATAACTTGGCATGTTATAACTAAGGTATAAGTTACTTGGCATGTTGTAACTAAGGTATAAACTTCAACTTCAAACTCACTTACTACCCCTATAGAGAGCACAAAGAGCAATTCTCAAGGTAGCATACTCAAAACCATACCGGTTCCCAACAACACAACTCTATGCAGACACTCAATTACTTACAGTTAGACAACTTTGCATCCAACAAATATTATTAAAACAACACAGTAATAACTCCAACCAAAACTCACAAATAAGAACCAAACGACTAAAAAACTGAATATATAAAATAACTAGCTGTAACACGTCGCTTGCACATAGACGCCTTCCATTTTTAGGTCCATACATGTATAACAATATCAGCAAATATATAGATATCATCATCATCATCATCATCATCAGCCTATACACGTCCACTGCTGGACATAGGCCTCCCCCGTACGACGCCAGAAATAGCGGTCCTGAGCCGCCTCCATCGCATCCATCTTTTATAAAGATATAAAAGATTTAAATTACAGACAATGCAAAAATAAGATAAAATCATATTCATTAAACCTTGACTATGATAAAACAGAAAGCCTATTAAAAACAGTTAGTCCACAGTCAACCCATACTCCACTCACACACACACATACACACACTTTTACACACACTACAACTACACACTGTACTTTACTTTTGGTTTTATTTTAATATAAATGTATTATTATTAATTAATTTAAGTTTGTTTTAGTTTTTTAAGTATAGCACAGTTTTCTTAAAGTTTTTATATTGTATACATTATGCAAGTCCTCTAATAGTGTAAACCTACTTTCTTACCGAGGTAGAGAACCCTCGCGTCTATATCACAAGTCTTTAACTTAGTTAGAGCGAGGTGTCGAAACTAAGAAGTGAAATAGGTCTATAATACACATAACTTTGTTTTGTTTATAAGACCTTATCTTGAATAAACTATTGAATTGAATATAACTTACTTGGCATGTTGTAACCAAGGCCCTGGACTGAGTAGCGGCGAGCCGAGCGTCACGGTCGGTTCTGCGTCCAAGCGAGCCAGTAACTGACTCGCTATGAGCTCTGCTGCTTCTCTCTGTAAGAAAAAATAACACTACGTGTTATAAATATACGAGAAATATTAAACGCGGTTTGTCATATCAAAACTGATGTTTTGGTCTAAATGGAGAGCGAAGAAAATTAAAAAGAAAAGCTGAGTGTCTTTTTGTAATGGGAGCGGAAAGCCAAACAAGAAAACCATGAGAGTATGAGAAAAGTCACGCAAAGAGTCATGCGGTCAATTTATGAGAAAATAAGAAAGAGCCAGCTATGTATTGGAGTGAGCGAAGCTATGTTTAGTGGTAAAAAAATCTACAGGTCAAGTACAGATTCCGAACAGAGAACCTCTGTAATATCTATGTCAGTTAACACTGTCAGTGCCTATGACGCACATCGGAATCAAATTACGTTTAGGCGGCTAGCAGCATTGTCTGCTTATTGTTAGCCTCAGAGGCAACCTTGCAGGTCGCACCACTGTCGCTGCGCAGGGCTTTGAATACCGGTATTTTCAAGTACCGGTTCCACTGACCTCGACGCAGTATTGATACTTTTTTAGTATCGATATAATTTATATCGATACTAACATCAGTACCGGTACCAAAATATCGATATTTTTCATGAGTACCGCTACTTTTACCGGTTCCTTAACTCTAAACCACCGATACTATCTACGTAAAGTATCGGTATCAGCCGGTGCCGCAGAGCGGTGCCGGCGGTGTACTTTCAGGCGAGCTGGCAACGTCGCAAAAACCGCTATTAGTATCGATACTTTAAGCTCAAATACCGATATTTTAAAAATATCGATTTCAGGTACCTAAATGGAAAATACCGATACTTACCGCTATGGTATCGGTAGTTTTGGTACCGGTACTAAGCCCTGCTGTGCAGTGAATGCGTTAAGTTACCTCTGCAGTCCCCTGGCTGTGCTCCGTCTCTGCGAGGGCCAGTAACACGTCGTATGCCTCAAGGGCCCGGTCGGCGGCCCTCAGCGCCAGGCAGACACACACGCACACCGACTCTTGTACACTACACGCGCAGTACAATCTGTTGACAAGGAAATCATCGCGATAAAGTATATAATATTATAAATGTCAAAGTTGGTAAAAATTATTTATCCTAGAAATATTATAAATTAGCTGCTGCCCGCGCCTTCGCCCGCGTTTTATTGGGATAAAAAATAGCCTATATGTTATTCCAGGTCCCAAACTATACCCATAACAAATTTCAGCCCAATCGAATCAGTAGTTTTTGCGTGAAAGAGTAACAAATATCCATCCATACATCCATTCTTACAAACTTTGACATTTATAATATTAGTAGGAAGTAGGATGTCAAAGTTTTTAAGTATGGATGTATGGATGTTTGTAACTCTTTCACGCAAAAACTACTTAACCGATTAGGCTGAAATTTTGTATGGGTATAGTTTGGGACCTGGAATAACATATAGGCTATTTTTTATCCCGATAAAACGCGGACAGCAGCTAGTTAAATTTATTTTTTTTATTATATTCACCTGTGTTGTGTATCCGCTGCCCTCGTTAGCGCGCATTGTAACACAGCGCAATCTGCTTGCAATCGGGAACAACGGAGCTTCCACGCGTTTAACGTCGCAGTCATTGACTCACCTACAAATAACAAGAATATATTTATATATTTATATTTATAATATTAGTACGCAAATTTATTGAAAAAAAAATTTAAACCTTACGTGTATCATCATCATCATCATCAGCCCATACACGTCCACTGCTGGACATAGGTCTCCCCCGTACGACGCCACAAATAGCGGTCCTGAGCCGCCTCCATCCATCAACTCCCTGCGACCGCTATGATCTCGTCGGTCCATCGAGTGGATGGTCTCCCATGTAGGGGGGGATTTGCCATAATCACCACGCTTGGCAGGCGGATTGGTGATCGCAGTGTTGGTGTTTAAAAAATACTCAGAAGGAAGCTGCTGCCCTTCCTCTGGTAGGTTCCCTTAGTCTGCGCTCTTACGTCATCCACGGGTTGAGTTGGAGGGGTCGATATTCGTACGCCGCGACCCCACGGCTTCTTACGTGTATAATGTAAACAAATAAAACTAGTTTTTATTTACTCAAATGCATACGTTATACATATACCCCACATACAAAATAAAACAAAATAATAATATAACAATTATTATTATTATCTATAAAATACATTAGTTAAAGGACATAGGCATACAAAAAGACCCACCATTTTTGTCTATGCTGCTTTGGTTTGGTTCGTACAAACAAGGGACAAGATGCCACCAGACAACCTCTGAAAAACTGACGTCAAAGCTTGCGAGTTACGTCGTAATAATTGTCGTTAGAACAGTCTACGTAAGCGGCGCCATTAAAAAAGAAGTTGAAGTTGAATAGCCTATGACGGGACATAGATAATCTAATACGAACTATTGATCGCGGATGATGATTTTAGGGAATATAATGGTGTGTTATCCTCACCATCATTGTTGGCCGCGACCAATGCTTCTCTGAGATCAGCCTGCGCGCAGACATCCAACGCAAGTCGCTCTGCTGCTTCGCTACACCAAGCCTGTAATGGCAGACAGAAACATTAATATTGTTATTCAAATTAGTGCGCAATACGTTTTGTTGGTGCCAAAGAATAATTAAAAAACGGGGTCCACGGTCAATATTATACCCAACCAAAAATGTTACAATTACTTATTTTGCAAGCTCTATAATACATTATACCCTCCCTCCAAACAGATGATTGCTACAATACGGAGGGCAATGACCTTGCGGAGCGGTTAACTGTCTCACGGCGATTGGAATTTGTCTGTCTCGTGATCACGTATAGCTCTGTCAGTTTCGCGTGGGGGCGTGGCGCGCCGTCGTCGGGTGAGGCGACAATGACCGGAACGTATCAAAGAGGTGGTCGCACTATTTTGGTATGGCTACGTACAAGGCATTATCTATATATATATAAAAGAAAGTTGTGTTAGTTACACTATTTATAACTCGAGAACGGCTGAACCGATTTGGCTGAAATTTGGTGTGCAGGTAGCTTGGAACCAGGAAAAGGACATAAGATACAAAAATTAGGGTTCCACGCGAAAATAATAATTCGACGGGGGCGAAGCCGCGGGCAGCAGCTAGTTTGAAATAAAATTACAAATTCTGCGGAAAATAAAATATCGTTTACGGCTTACTTTGTTTAGTGAAAGTTCATCTGCAGCAGCAGGTGAATAACCTCCAGCGGTATTGTGCACTAATTTAACTAACACCTGTATATATTTTCATTTTTTTTTTAGCTTTTATATCATCTAGAACCAAAGTGCTTGGGAAGACAAATCCAACGAACCCAAACTCGACGTGGTTAAGTCGTTTTGGAGTTCCTATGAGCACCTTCTTTCTCCGAGGTCTCTGACGACCGACGTGGCGTGGCGGGCAAAGGTCCGCCTGCGACGCAGGAGGTTGCGGGTTTGATTCCCGCCTAAGGACAAACGTTTGTACGATCTGCAAATATTTGTCTCGGGTGTACTGGGTATTGTCTATGCATAGTAAAAATATATATCTATGCAATGTATTGTATTATGTATATCTATCATCTAGTGTCCATAACACAAGCTCTGCTTAGCTTGGGGCTAGATGATGCTGTGTGGATTGTGTTTAGCATTATTCCGCCTCCATCATCAGACCAGCTCGATGGTACCATGACAATGCATTGTCACCGAACTTACATAACTATGTCTTTCAGCTCAATCGGTTGACGATAACTGGTCTAAAATTCAGTTTCAAGATTTGTCCCACACAAACGAATAGGGTAAGTAGAATAAAAGCACGTAATAATTTGGCTTGTTTTAAAAAACGTTACCGACATCAAATTCCTGAAACTACCTCTTGTTCACGCCCGTTGCCATGGAAACTGTTTGTTACCACTCATTGTGATAATTTGATTGTTTTCAAAAACTTAATAATCGAATTCGAGTCCCTTACTTTTACACTGTTTTTAATTTTTGCAGGATAAATACTAATCCCCTGGGGATACAATTTTTATGGGACTCCCTCGGGATCATTTTCTATACAATAGCGAAAGAATTTTCAAAACCGTTCCATAATTGGCGGAAACATCGCGTAACATACATACAATTATACCGAGTATAGTATTATAAAATCTGTTCTGTCGAATTGAGAACCTCCTCTTTTTTGAAGTCGGTTAAAAATATTGCCAGATGCTTCTTCGGTACCTAGGACAATTTATGTCTTTGTTCGGTAAACAACCTTGCACCCACCTCTTCGTTACCCAAATGGTTGCTGGAGCCTGTATCCTCTGTCCGTTTCAGCTTGACTCGTGAGGCTATTTTCGCTTGCCGTGACTCGCAACGACCTGCAATAATAATTGATTGGATTATTGTAGTAGCTGCTGCCCGCGCCTTCGTCCGCGTTTTATCGGGATAAAAAATAGCCTCTATGTTATTTCAAGTTGCAAACTATACCCACACCAAATTTCAGCCAATCATTTCAGATTTTGCGTGAAAGAGGAACAAACATCCATACATCCATCCATATCTCAATCTTTGACATTTATAAGTACTTTTACTGATTGTTTGCATCAGTCTGCAGTAAGCTCAATATTTTTAAATTCTATTTATAATTTGTTTCTATTCTCTGATTGTAATTTTCTTTGATATAAAGATTTCTTAGTGTAATTATAAATACTATAATTTCTTTCAATTCTTTAAATGTTATAGTCCTCCGCTGCGTCTGTCTGTTCGCAATAAACTCAAAAACTACTGAACGGATTTTCATGCGGTTTTCAGCAATCGATAGAGTGATTCATGAGGAAGGTTTAAATATATAATTTGTCAATGTTTTGTGTAAATTGGTTGAATACATACTATTATTATAAATGTGAAAGTTTGTATGGATGGATGTATGGATATTTGTTACTCATTCACGCAAAAAGTATTGAACTGTTTAGCTGAAATTTGGGACCTGGAATAACATATAGGCTATTTTTATTCCGATAAATCGCGGGCGTAGGCGCGGGCAGCAGCTAGTGTAACGATAATTGTCGGAAGTGTCAGAGAAAGTCAAGCCGCCGGTAATAAGTCTCTCCGAACTGACCTGGTGATGCTGTGTAGACTCTATGTTCGCTGGACCCGTGCTCCCTCTCGCAGCTGCTCGCTCCCGCCTCAGGACCCGGTTCACAACACCTGTTAAACACAACGTGAAACATGATTCATCGTCATCAGCTATAATATAAATAATTTATATTAGTTATATTAATCCAATGCCGCCGGGCCGTGGGGCCACGGCGTACGAATATCGACCCTTCCAACTCAACCCGTGGATGTCGTAAGAGCCGACTAAGGGAACCTACCAGAGGAAGGGCAGCAGCTTCCTTCTGAGTATTTTTAAACACCAACACTGCGATCACCAATCCGCCTGCCAAGCGTGGTGATTATGGCAAATCCCCCCCTACATGGGAGACCATCCACTCGATGGACCGACGACATCGTAGCGGTGGCAGGGAGTCGATGGATGGAGGCGGGTCAGGACCGTTATTTGTGGCGTCGTACAGGGGAGGCCTATGTCCAGCAGTGGACGTGTATGGGCTGATGATGATGATGATGAATATTGTGCAACGGATTTCCGCAAAGTAACGCCTGAATCGATTATTTAGCGTGATTTAAAATAAATGAAGTGAAATATTATTCATTTTTATTATGTTATAATAATACTTTTTATTCTTTATAATTATGATATCAAATAATGTTATTTAAAAATAGCCTAATATTGGAGTTAAGTACCCGACTTATAACTCAGTGTTATCAATAAATATATTGTATTGTTGAAGGATTGGTGCGGTAGCTATGATTGATTGATCTACGGATACCGGTTGACTAACCAACAGATCAATCGTCGATCGATAACTGTGGTAGCTTTTGTTGATCTACGGACACCGGCCGAGTAACCGATTGTCGTTGATCCACGTTACCACTTTCGTGCGTTAGTCTTGTTCGGGTAAACCGACCAACGCAGCAGATATGCATTTAGCTGCGCTTGCATTTGAATTCGTATTTGCTCACGTTTACCTAAACTTATTCAGTTCGCGATCGACCGCCATCGTCGCGGGTTCAAACCAGTATTACCATCTCAACCATTTTGTACCATCAACCATTTATACCAGAAGTTGGCGGCAGTAGTATAAGTTAACCAGTAATTACCAGTGTCTTGTGAATATAGTCCGTACCATACCATACCAGTGACTTTCCTTGGCACCTACACCAAATAACCATCTCAAAGGGCTGTTTGGGGACCAACCAGTACTTACCATCTACCAACACCCCAAGCAGAACCCTTTACAAGTCTACACTGATGAAATGCTACATCCACATTACATAGCATGGTACTTTACATAAGTATTTACGCACCATTATAAAAGGTAAATAGTGTTTTACCTAGTACTGAGGCACATGTGAGATTCCTTCTCTGACAGATGCAGACTGACGTCATCAACAGGCGCTGTGGACACTTCTAGCAGAGGCTTTTCTAATCTGTAACAAACATGAAAAAGCATGATAATATTTTTTTTTATATTTTCAATACCTTTTATCTTGGTAATTTGTATTCTGAGTGTCCCTTTCGGAACTATATCCGAGCTGTTTACCTGATCTGCACATCATGACTGCTGGAATCCGTGGTATCATCAGGGAGCGGAGCCACCTTCTCCTGAGGAGTCGGCAGCTCGCACGGGCTGAGCATCGAGGAGGAGTCATTCTGAGAATAACAAACTTAAGGATTACTTTGAATATACTTACATTTCTTTTGAATTATAGTTATTTTTACAAAACCAAAATTCTACTAATATTATTATAAATGTCAAAGTTTGAGTATGGATGTTTGTTCCCTTTCACGCAAAAATCACTGAACTGATTGGGCTGAAATTTGGTATTGATATAGTTTAGGACCTGGAATAACATATACGCTATTTACTGTATCTATTTTATATATCGATAAAACGCGGGCGAAAGCGCAGGCAGCAGCTAGTATTATTATATTTATTGCAAAAATTATCACTTCAAACAAAACATAAATTATTTTATCTAAATTTCAAACGATAAAAATAATTTTCTCGTAATATTTACTGTATTTTTTATAGGCCTATGTTATTGAACAAAATTATTAAGTTTAAAATTGCCATGATTTTTAATCTTGTTATAATCAAGCTTAAAACTAACAACTTGTGTTATAGCTATCAGCACTCATACGTCCACATGTGAACATAACTCCCCCAAATAGGGAAACGGGGGGTTTGCCAAAACCACCACGCTTGGCAGGCGGATTAGCGATCCCAGTAAAGGTGTTAAAAATTTACAGAAAGAAGGTAATGTCCTTCCTCAGATAGATAGAAAATGCTTTATTGCACACTTAACAAAACAGTTTACAAACAATTTGGAACATAAAAGAAATGTGACAATTAGCGGTACCTTACTCCCGAATACTCAAACGCAACTCAGATTTAAGCGCGTCTCAAGTCGCCATTTTTTGACAGTTTTTAATGAAAATCTGTCAAAAATTCGTCACTTGAGACGTACTTAAATGTGAGTTGCTATTGAGTATTCGGGGGTTAGTCTAGTATAGTGTTATATGTTTAATCTGTGCCTTAGTCGACTGTTACGACATCTACAGGCTGTGTTGGAAGGTACCACTGCCGATGCTTCACCACATCATCGTATAAAACAAAGTCGCTTCCCGCTGTCTGTCCCTATGTATGCTTAGATCTTTAAAACTACGCAACGGATTTTGATGCGGTTTTCTTTAGTAGATAGAGTGATCCAAGCGGTAGGTTTATATGTTAAATTTTATATCAGCATTGCACCCGTGCATAGCCGGGACGGGTCTCCAGTGTGTTATAAATTTTAATAATAACACACGTTTTCAAGTCTAACATCGTCTGTGTTTGGATTGGACGATGTACCTGTTCAGTCCTCGATCTGTCAGCATCGTTTTCAAGTTCACCGGCAGGTTGCGTTGTTGATTCACACTCATCTGCAACAATATCAACACTTAAACAATTGTTTAACTATGAACTATCGTGATGTCTTGTACAAAATGCCATCGGCATAATCCCATCATTTATATTATTTTGTTAACTGTTACAAAAAAGTGTTTAAGAAGGCTACGAACCTCTCCCAAACGGAAACAGATTTTCCCATGCGGATTTGTTGTTGTTTCACGTAGAATAAAATGGGGCGGGCTATGAGTGAGAAAGCGCGTCTAACTATATAATACGACGCTGTCATGTGGCTGTGTGCGTGTGCTTGGTGTTGGCACCATTTTTTGATATTTTTTCGTACTATCCGATGAATTTTCTGTAAACGATTGATTTCAAAAATATTTTTGATTATTTATAATGTTGAATATATTTAGGATGGTTGCAGCGCGACCGATTTACGAATAAAGGTGTCTATCATGCATAAAAATTCGTTTGAAGATGACTCGATTTGGTGGTCAAAATTAGTTTCGCTCTCATTTAATAGTAGATTGTTTTACAAGGGAATAAACCATCCCATTATATACGAGGTTGTTATACTCCCGAGCGTAGCGAGTGAGGATGACAAGACCGAGTTATAATGGGTGGTTTTGGCCCGAGTAAAACACTCTAATTTTCACTTCGATTGCGAGAAAATAAAACAATTCAAAATTAGACAATTTTCAGAAATTTTATTAAAAATCAGATGCCACAACGAAACAGTTCGCATTCTACCGTGAAGGGGAGAATCAACTTTCATAAAACATCATCAAGACGGTTCAATTTTCAAAAAAAAAGATTGACGGAGCACCAAGAAGTCGAGTTTTTATGTAAGAGGACGAATGCTTTGTACGGGCTGATGATTTTAGACAAAAATTAAAAAGAAAAAATACTTTTTAGCCCGAGTTATTAAACTCGAGTTTTAGGCCTGCTAAGCTACACTATTATGATACACTTTTTGAGCAAGAGAAGTGAAAATATCATTATGTTTTTTCGAAAACTAAACCGCTGCAAGCATAGCTATTTTTCATCCGATTACGTATATAAGATCGGGGACATAGTTTCCAAATGAAGCGGAAAGTACGTTTGTATGGGGAATAAGACTATCCGTTCTGTTCTTAAGTAAATAAATAAAAGTATTTTGATATAAAACGAAATCATCATCATCAATAGAATAGAAACGTTTATTTGTACTTCAGAAACATACAATTATAAAGAAATCAACATGGAAAAGAAAACAGTTTGCTACTCACAAAACGGCAATCGGAGTCGCAATAGCCTATAGAAGTACACTGCTTCTTATAGGTCTCGCGAGATTAGAGACAAACTTTTGTAAGCTCTCGCTGCGCTCGCCGCTCGTTGACCCTCCCTACCACCTATGTACCTGACACCTCCTCCTCAGGTATAGCCCCCGCGTGTTTGTCCCCCGCTCTGCGCCGCACCAGCTCCGCTATGACCCCGTGTAGCTCGGCTAGACGCGCGTCGTGAGCTCTCGCTGCGCTCGCCGCTCGTTGACGCTCGCTCGACAACGCGCGAGCGAGCGAGTCACGTTCTATTCGCAGGGCTGTAAGCTCGTCACGGCCGCTGCTATGAGTAGCTACCTGGAATAGAGAGAAACTTCGTCAAACTAATAAGTTTTGAGAATTAAAAAAAAAAAAATTTAATTCGCGTCTCGTTTTAATTATATTCAACACGAAAACTTTGGCACTTTTGAAATCCAGTAAATAATTGGAATGGAAGTTCCAGTTTGTTGTTATAAAAAACAATGAATGAAAATGTGTGAATTGTCCAGTATTATTTATTTATTTATTTTATTATTTAATGCACTAGGAAAATACATGCTACAAAGTCGTACTCGTAGATCTTCAAACCCATCTTGGTAATATTCTGTGTTAACTTTATAAAGGTGTAGGAAAAGGAATGAAAATATATTCAGGCGTTACTTTGCGGAAATCTATTGCAAAATGATGTAAATATTTATTTGGATGTAAATATTTAGTAACAATTCCGTAGATAATTCATCAAAGTAAGATGTGAACTAGCTTTATCTCTCCACGAGACATCATCAGGACACCAAAATGTATTAGCAAAACTTAAAAAAAAAAATTATAGTTTAAATGTATTTTTTTTCTGTTTACTGCTCTATTATCTAATCATGTTGTGTATGCATGTTTTGGATCACAATTTCCTCGTATCATCAAAACAAAATTTTCTATTTAATATTGATAACACGATTGTTGACTGCAGTTTTGCATATCCAATGTATAAATAAATAACTTTGACACTGAGAGTGCCAAGCAACAATGACAGAGTCCTGCCAGTGATGTTGCCTCTCTGAGCTCCTTGCATACATTTTTAATCACAAAAGGTTTTGCGCGGTTGTTAGAGTAATCGCAAAACTTAATGAGCTCTGTGAACATAGGCACGGAAGCAATACTGCGCAAGTACAATCAAATAGAAAAGTGATATTTACCAACTAGCGACCCACCCGGACTTCGGCTAGAAATCCTTTTTATGGTGCTAATAGACACACCTGTTGCAGCTGCAGTCCACTGAAATACCATTTTGAAGTTGAATTCATCGGCTTCTTTTCTCACAAATCTTATGACATCGAACACCATTTTCCATGTCTGACGACGCAGTACGTTATTCCGCCCGCGAGGCGTATTTAAATTTTAAAAGAAACAGCTAATATCGGGGAATACTCCACAAAATCGCAAGAATAAACTATCAATTCTTTATTGTACACAATAATACATTTTATCAACTTATCTAAAAAGATTATGTACATAGGCGAGCATAACCCTGAAAAGAGTTTTCTTCCAGCAAACCTTAGAGTTATAGGAGAGGCGATCGAACAGGTAGAGGAAGTGTACAAAAATAAAATAAATCGAACAATAGATAAACTAACAATAACTAATAGTAGCTTAGCTACATACAATACATATAATTATAATAAACATACATAAACTAAAATAATAAAGACGAAATAAACCTAATAAATATCTAATTTTCAATATATATATATGTATATATATATACTAATAAAATAGAAACTATTTATGATAGTAGGAAGTGCTCTTTTAACTTAGTTTTGAAAATGTTAAGCGATGGACTGGCTCGAATATCATGGGGAATAGAGTTCCACAATCTAGCCGCTTGCGCGGCGAAAGAACCTCCGGGCCTACTGGAAAGAAGTAGTGATACTGCCGTCCTACACGGCACACCGCGAGGAACGAGAAATGCAAATCGTTCGCGGAGGTATGTCGGGGAAAGAGGGTTATTGAGAATGAAGTACAGATAAGAGAGAATGTGAAGATCACGCCGCCGTCGTATGGGTAGCCATTTAAGTTTGGATCGAAAAGCAGACACATGGTCGAATTTACGCAATCCATATATGAATCGGATGCCCAAATTCTGAAGGCGCTCAAGCTTATTCCAAAGTTCCTCTGTCGCGTCAAGGAAACAGACGTCAGCATAATCGAGGAGGGGAAGAAGAAGACTTTGGGCAAGGATTACTTTAGTCTCAAAAGGAAGGAAGTTTTGTAGACGTCTAAGAGAATAAAATGTGTAATTAACCTTTTTACTAATGTTGTTTATGTGACTCATCCAAGATAAATTGCTTTCAAAAATTACGCCCAGGTTCTTAGCCTTCGTAGCGAGAGGAATTATATTACTGGCCAAAGTAATAGGCGGAATTGTAGAAAGAACTAATGATTTCAACATAAAATTACTACCACAGATCATGGCTTGCGATTTCGAGGGGTTGATCAGAAGACCATAGGCCTTAGCCCATGAGTTTATGTTGTATAGATCCAAGTTAATCTGATCAATACCTTCTGCGATCTCATCCACTTTAAAATGATGGTAGATTTGCAGGTCGTCTGCGTAGAGATGGTAGCTGGAGGAAATTACTTTAGTAACAGAATTAATAAAGATGGAGAAAAGGAGAGGTGAAAGGACACTGCCTTGAGGTACACCCGCAGAAATGTTACACCAATCCGAGTATGAATCATCAAGGCGCACACGCTGTGAGCGACCTGAAAGATAAGAACGAAACCAAGCGACTACTGAGGAAGTGATATTGAGAGAGGAAAGAACTGCAACAAGGATATCGTGGTCAACAGAGGTGAAAGCACTGCTAAAATCCAATAACACTAGTGCAGTTACCTGTTTATTAGACATAGCTAAGCGTATGTCGTCGGAGATTTTAGCAAGAGCACCCACAGCGCTGTGACCAGGACGAAAGCCAGATTGGTATGGACTCAAAAGGTTATTACGATGGAGATACAGCGCGAGTTGCTTTTGGACTACATTCTCAAGGATTTTAGAAAGAACCGGGAGAATCGATATAGGTCTTAGCTCAGAAACCGAGGAAGGATTAGAAACTTTAGGCAAAGGGATGACATTAGCAGATTTCCACAAAGTAGGAAAGCAGCCAGACTCAAGAGAATGATTGATGATGTGGGATATTGCAGGACAAAGTTCTAAGGAGAGAAGCTGGAGCATCTGGATGTTAATATCATCAGTGCCAACGGCTTTCGTTGATATGGAGTTAAGAATCTTTTTAATGTCGTCCTCGGCAATCGCTTCGAAAGTAAAGGGAAGGCATGGTGGAAGAGCTTGCTGCGCAATTGTGTTAATAGTTGAGATTCGAACACTATTATCCAGAGAAAGGGGAGATTTAGAAAAGTTTTGATTAATAATGTTCAGGTCAAAAGGGATGTGCGGATTATATGAGCCACCACCAATTCCAATGGATTTTAGAAATTTCCACATTTGTGAAGGAGTTGAATTTTGAACAGAACTATGAATGTGACGTTTTCTACTATCTCTACACAACTTGCTGCAACGGTTACGAAGCTTTTTATAGACAGTATGATTTTCTTCAGTCGGATGTTTCTTGTAGCACCGTTTAGCCCGATCTCGCCTCGACATCACCTTCCTAATGGCCTGAGTCAGCCACGGAGCTGGAGGATGCTTCACTTTGACCATTTTCATCGGTGCGTGAATATCAAATAAATCCAAGATCAGCTTATTAAAGGCAGCCACTTTATCATCAACACCACCAACATCTATTACAGGTGACCAGTCCATTGTGGAGGCATCGGCCTTCAGACTCTCAAGACTGATGTCTTTAAAGCTACGTAGATGGAGATACTTAACTTTTTGTCTTGGTGAACGCACTTTATATGAGAGAAAGAGAAGATCATGGTAAGAGAAAGGAGCAGTAGTTTGTCCATGTGCAGCCACGCGGTCTGCGTCAGAAACAATAATAAGATCCAGGAGAGATGGAGAGCAATGAGGAGCGAAATGTGTGGCAGAAAGAGGAAGAATGTGCAGGTTCACGGAAGAGAGAAGAGATTGTAGCTTGACAGCGCGGATATCATTTTTTAACAGACAAGTATTGAAGTCGCCGAGTAGAATTGTATGATCATAAATAGTAGATAAAGACTCAAGTTTTAATTCAAGAGAGGGGAAATAGTCTATACTACAAGAGGGGGGATAAAAAACACCAAGTAAAATTTTAGAGTGATTAATAATTATCTCAATAAACAGATGCTCTGCGGACTTGGAGTACTGTCCTGGCGATTGGTCTATAATTTTATATGGAATACCCGCACGCAGGTATATTGCGACCCCACCACCACCCTTGCCAACACGATCATTTCTTATCAGAATGAATCCTGGCAGGGGATATTGGGTAGATGGTAAAGACGGCTTAAGAAAAGACTCGGAGATAAGAACAGCATCAATTACTTTGTGATCAAAGGAAGCTAACAAATCCGAGTAATGGGAGGGGATGCTCTGGGCGTTAATATGAATAATGTTTAGATTTTTAGAACAACCGTGGAACTTACTTTCAATAACAGCTCGAAGGTGCGGTAAACCCACCATCGAGTCATCACTGCTGACGGCGCTAGCATAATCGGTATTCGAGGAGCACGAGAAGTAACTATCATTTAAATCTAAATCCATAACTACTAAATAAATAATAATATATACTCAATATATACTTAATATATGTAACGAAAAAAAATAATAAAAAATAATTTGTTTGCAAAATATGCCTAAAATACTAAATGGGGAAGCTAACTTACAGATGCATCTCCCAACACTCGCCAGTTAAATAAGCAAGCAAGAACAGTATGTACAACATACTACATCACAAAATAGTTAAATAATAAACGGAAATTACACGTAATAGTACATACAACCAAGGGTCCTAGCCCGAGGCCTAGCGACATACACAATAAGAGTGTCAATGTCAAATGTCCGTCATTTTCATCAACCTTGTTATTTTACACCATTACAAAGAAGTTGAAGTTTGATTTTATGTTTACAAAAGTGACTGACAGACAAGAAAAGAAAATCTTGAAGCGTGTTAGATTTCTACCTCAAACTATGAAAATTATTGGATATTATGCTACCAAGTAATGTAGTAAAAACAAGTGATCGATTGTGCCACCCCGTGGGCGATCTGTCCTTCATTGAGAAATAGAGACGAGTATTGTTACCGCTGACGCTTGGACCTTGTGTCCATTCTGCTGGAGCCTGGCTTGGCTGCAGGAACCGACGAGGCCTTTCCTTTGGTCCGCGGCGCGCTCGGGCCTTCCTCATCGGAAGACTGAGGCGCGGGGAACTTGGCTAGCAGCGGCTTCAGCTCCGACATCGCTTCGATCTTGCGGCGCGTGTTATCAGGCAGAGAGATGATAATTCTGCCCTCTGATGTCCAACACCGACGTACGCCGAAGTGCTTGCGCGCTGCCATGAACACATCATGCCTCGGTTTGGTCAGGAACTCCGAAACCGTAATGTCGGATCCCTTGAGCGACGTCTTGGCATTCCAAACCTGAGTACGCAGCTGATGACTGCCGAATCGTACCAAGATAGGCCTGGGCTTGCTACTGTTTGAGCCTAAGCGGTAGCAAGAGGAGATCAACTCCGGTGCAACATCAGACATTTTAAATTGGCTGGTTAATAAATTCCTAACCAAGTTATCAACTGGAGATTCACCGGACTCTGGAATCCCATGAAAGAGGAGAATCTTTCTGCGAGAAGCAGTTTCTTGGCGGTCCAGGCACTGGACTAGGAGCTCCAATTGTGCTTGCATCGTTGCTAAAGACTTCCAAGTTAGCATTTTGAAGTCCCGGAACTCACGTGAAAGTGTCTGCCAGTCCTTGTGTGGTGCACCTGGTGCCTGTGATAGTCCCTGATCAGTGCCAGCGAGTCTCTGGATGTCCCCCTCCATCTGCTGAAACTTTGTTTCAAAAGTCCCAGCCAACACTTCCATGTTACTTGCCAGCTTGGCATATAGGTCCATTCTGCTTGCGTTTTGTGATGAACACAGAAAGGTGAGAGGAGAAGTTTATAAACTAACGAGTGTAGGAAACTCTATCAAGTATGTATCAAGTCAACGAAACGAACACCGAACAACCGTCAAAGACTTTGCTGCGTCATTGTACTCAAAAGCATTCATTCGACAGTATTGCCAACTAGATTATAAATAAATTTGCTACATAGTAATTATTTCATTTTCAAACTTGGGTTAATTGCGTTAGATAAAAAGTTTAATTTCTTCTAACATTGTAGGTTTTAAATAATCTGTCATTGAGTTTAAGATGTTTTTGAATATTCTATAAATATTGTGTTGAAAAATATAGTAATGCATAACAAAATGTGCTAGACACAATAAAAATACGCCAAAACTCTTGCTGGCAATCCTGGTTTGACAGTCAGGTCCCCTCTCACCCCGCTTTTTCCCCTCAACGCCTTATTTTTGGTTCAGTGCGCAGCCGTTGAAGCCAACTTCACAGAGCTCATAAAGATTTGCGCGTACTCTACTGAGTATTTAATATAATAATTGTTACTTCATATTTAAATCCAAATACTTAGTAAGAGGGATATAACAGATGACTGTAACATTATCGTAACTAAGTAGTCACTAACCAAGCTTAGCTCGTGCCTCGGCATCGGCGGCCTGGTCACAGGATGCAGACTCGAATACCGCCACTCAGAATCCCTAGAAACCTCCTCCTCCCCCACATCGGGACAGCAAAGATACCAACTCCTACTTCTCCTCACTCCACTTTCCAACGAGCTTAGCGGCACTTTACCGACGACCTCTAACTCCGCGAGCAAAGGTTCCTTTTCCTTTGGCTCGGGCATGGGGAAAGTACCCGCTGTGCTGTAGGTTTCCCCTTTTCGGGAGTTCTCGGGAGTATTGTACTCTGGGAGGCTCCATTGTCGGTCGCGGAAGGGAGGGATTTCTCCGCGGAATGGGGGGATCTCTCCTCGGAATGGCGGGAGTTCTCCGCGGAATGGAGGGATTTCTCCGCGATGTGGAGGGATTTCTCTGTCGCGGAACGGAGGGATTTCTCTGGCGGGTATTTCGTTGATAACTTCATTGGTGTCGACGTATTCGCTTAGCTCGTTCTCTTCGGGGGATTTTCTCTTGAGGCGTTCTAAGTCGGCGTAGTAGTAGGCGGTTGATCGAGGCGGTTCGGTGGATCGAGTCCCGGCCATGGTCACATTGTTGGTTGGTTTTGGTTTCGGTTACATTTTAGTTATTTGCGTGTTTTGTCACTGTTGTTCAGGTTTAGGTTATAAGTGGTCTGTATATTGAATATTTTCTATAAATATTATGAGGCTTATTATTTTTGTTCTATATACGAATTAAATGGGTTGAAACCTCTGGCGTAAAGTTTACTGTTACTTATAATCGATACTCGTCTACTTGCTTCAAACTTAACTATGAACTTTCTGGTAGATTTGAAATTCCATCTGATGGGAAAATAGCTTATAATTCTTATGACAATTCTACAGGGTTGATTTTTTTTAAGGTATATTTGATGCGATACTAGCGCCACTCTATATTTTTACTTATATTAGAGTTATGGCAAAGAATTATAGAAAGTTCTCACCGCCAAATGATAATACACAGTATAAACTATTTTTCGATACCTGCAGTAGATAATGCGTGCAAGAGCATTTAGCAGAAAATGGTTTATTGCGTTTGGTGGCCACCAAAAGCAATAAACCATTTTCTGCTAATACTAAATGAAACAAAACAATTACAGAGGTGTCGAAAAATAGTTTGTACCGGGTATTATCAATTGGCGGTGAGAACTTTCGGTAATTCTTCTCCATAACGATAATACAAGAAAAACTAAAGAGTGGCGCTAGTATCGCATTACTATGCGCCTTAATGAATTAGAACTTCGGTTGCGTCACTCTATGCCTTAAAAAGTGCAAGGAAACGGTCCAAATATCAATGCAGGAATTTAACCAGCAAATTTATTATTTAAGTTTCGTCTCACGTATGCTTTCATACCGGCCGTTGCGCCGTAAGAAACATGCATTAATTTCGATACTTTATCATAATTGCAATTCGCCAGAAAGGCGCAAAAAAAAATTAAGTATCGAGTATTGTAAATCCTATCCTATCTCTCGTACTATATTAGATGTCAAAGTTTGTAATTATGGATATTTGTTACTCTTTCACGAAAAAACTACTGAACCGATAAGGCTGAAATTTGGTATGGGTATAGTTTGGGTCCTGGGAATAACATATAGGATATTTTATATCCCGATAAAACGCGGGCAAAGGTGCGAGCAGGAGCTGTATACTTTCAATCCCAATACTCACTTACGCGACTTATACACATGAACAAGGAACATAATACTCTCACTCTGACGAGAGCCCATGCAGTTAAATAGAATCTTGCCAACACCCATAATTGTCCTTGACAACAATAACATTGATAAATGTACGACCAATTACACGAAGGGTAGTTTCCTCCCCAAAAGGTCATCCAATTTAACACGTGACCTATCCTTTTGATGAGACCGCCTTGATCGCCAGTCCCGAAGATATACTGTATTTTAATACAGCTAAGGTTACTTTTGCTTTACGCTTAGTTTATTTTTATCGGCCTAACATAACAAGGATTCTAATAATATTTTTCCATCCACTATACGTAAAGTTTAGCTTCATCATCATCATCATATCAACCCATACACGTCCACTGCTGGACATAGGCCTCCCCCATATGACGCCATTTAGTTTAGCTTGTTATGAGACCTACACCTACATCTTTCCTATTTTCTTTATGTATGTTTATGTTTCCTGTACTTTCCTAGAACTGTAATGTGTCGTGTTATGTGGCCAAATAAATATATTTCATTCATTCATTTTCATTCATCCTTTTATGAATTAATCATGTATTACTTAAATTGTCCCTCTATCACTCGAGAACTTCGATTACTCAAATTTTTTGTATTCAGGTTGTTAAAAATAAAATAAAAACCACGTATTTTTAGATTTTTCGTTAGTCTATTATTTCTGGACATAGGTTGGTATTTGAGAAAAAAGGTCGACGAAAAACTAGCACAAATAAAAAAAAAACACAAACTAATGGTGCACTTGTGGTGCACTAGCAAAAATTATGTCATACTAGCCGCTGCCCGCGCCTCCGCCCGCGTTTTATCGGGATAATAATAGCCTATATGTTATTCCAGGTTCCAAACTATACCCATACCAAATTTCAGCCTAATCGGTTCTGTAGTTTTTGCGTGAAAGAGTAACAAACATCCATACATTCTTACAAACCTTCATTTAGGCTTTTTTATCCCGACAAAACGCGGGCGAGGCCGCAGGCAGAAGCTAGAATAAAACTACAATAAATAAAAGAAATATAAAATTTATCATCAACATTGACAAGTTAGAGACTAAAAAATGTTATCTAGTGTGGTGGGGGGAAACGTTGATCATATTACCCCCCCCCCCCCCCCCTACAGGGGGCCAGAAAAGGGGTAGAAAGGGTGTCAATCACTAAGGCGATCCCTCACCACGAGCATTCGTTTGTAATGTAACATTCCAAAATTCGTTTGTGAGCATTACTTTGTAATACTGTCTAATTCAGCGAGATTCGCGAGAAATGAATTTAAGTACGATTCATATGTACGCATACATAGATTTAAAGTACCTATCTATTAGTTAAATATAAAAAATTGATTGTTTCTAGAATCGTTATGTCTGTCTTTCTAATTTCTCTTCAATAAACATTTCATACGCGGTTGCCGTTTCTTTTAAATAATTAAGATTATATTTTGGGCATTCAGCTGTTGTCGAATCTTGTCAGTTGTTTTTACAATGTCAGACAAAGCGGCCATCAAATGCTCGGATCTCCTCCCTCGGTAATCTTAAGAAGGCTACAAACCTCTCCCAAACAAAAACGGATTTTCCCATGCGGATTTGTTGTTGTTTCACGTACAATGAAATGAGTGAGAAAGCGCGTCTAAGCATCTAATACGAAGCTGTTATGTGGCTGTGTGCTTGGTGTTGGCACCATTTTTATATTTTTTTTCTTACTTTCCGATTAATTTTGAGTAAACGATTGCATTAAAAAATATTTTTGATTATTTATAATGTTGAATATATTTAGGATGTTTGCAGCGCGACAGATATTCGAATAAAGGTGTCAATCATGCATAAAAACTCGCTTGAAGATGACTCGATTAGGTGGTCAAAATTCTTTTCGCTCTCATTTAAATGTCATAATGTTTTTTCATGATGAATAAGTCGTGGGCTCGCGGCGTACGAATATCGACCCCTCCAACTCAATCCGTGGATGTCGTAAGAGCCGACTAAGGGAAGCCTACCAGAGGAAGGGCAGCAGCTTCCTTCTGAGTATTTTTAAACACCAACACTGCGATCACCAATCCGCCTGCCAAGCGCGGTGATTATGGCAAATCCCCCCCCTACATGGGAGACCATCCACTCGATGGACCGACGACATCGTAGCGGTCGCAAGGAGTCGTTGGATAGAGGCGGCTCAGGGCCGCTATTCGTGGCGTCGTATGGGGGAGGCCTATGTCCAGCAGTGGACGTGTATGGGCTGATGATGATGATGATGAATGTTTTTTCAAAAACTAAACCGCCGCAAGCATAGCTATTTTTCATCCGATTACGTATGGAAAAGAAACGGGGACATAGTTTCCAAATGAAGCGGAAAGTACGTTTGTATGGGGAATAAGGCTATCCGTTCCGTTCTTGATGCTCGAATCTGAATGCTAAAGCCTCTCCACGCTCGCTCGGAGATCACGCGCGAACCACGAGTGTGGCTTCGCGTCGCGTTCGCACCTCGTTCCCGTAGTTTTTCGGTTTTTGTCACACGACGACGACATAGGGTTTGTAAGAGGCGCGTGGTTCGCGCGAGTGTGAGGCCTGGGCAATTTCGCACTGCGGTTTCACGACGTGATTCGCGCGCCAAGTGTGGGGAGGATTTTACACTACAGGTATGTTCCCGGTGAGGGGTCGCCATTTTGTTTTAACTGTATCAGAAGAAGTAGCTGTCGTTACAGTGCAAATTCTCGGTTTTCCTCCCTTACAACTGGTCGACTCAGATGTATTCCACTGATACTTTATAGAGTTTACTCATTATCACGGGATAAAAATATCATGTGATAAATATCGAGTACCGCCAAAAACTGCATTCTCGTGCGACTTATCGAGCAATTTATTCAAAGAAAATACCTTGATAAATATCGAATTGCAGATTTTGAGAATACGCTTGTCTGCTACGAAACAATCACTTGATATTTTGACAGTTCTTTCCATATTTATCGAGTAGGTATATAATGCCAGAATTGTCCTCCAGCTCAATCAATCCAGTAAATGCTCAATTCTTATTATAATGCATGTAGCAAAATCTGAATTTACTCCTTTTGCCTTATTTTTTATTTTATTTTATGTCTAAATAAATCTGACTGTAATAAGTATTTATAAGACAATAAATGATTTTTTTTCTTCAAAATCTCTATGTTATATTACCGGTGAATGCTCACGGTGAGGAAGCGGCTTTAGATTATAGTTGTTGATGAATTCAATTTGTTCTGACGGCTGGAGGAAAACTTGACGGGGAAACGTGGAGGGCCTTTAACGTAAATTAACGAGGGGTAACTTTTTATAATACTTGGTGAATAAAACCGGGCAAGTGCGTGTCGGGCCACGCGCAGTGTAAGGTTCGGTAGTTGCAAGTTTCATTATCTTTTACAAACTTATTTACCTGTTTTACACAACTAACATCATTCATTGTTCCTGCAGCACACGCTGAGTGGCAGCTTTTTGGTCACGCTGTTTTTTCCTCTCTTTAATCCGTTTTAATACTGTATTTTCTTGTTTTGTGTGAGTCAATAAAAATTATCTTATCATTCTCTATACCTACAATAGTGAAAGTATTCTCAAAATCGGTCCATAACTGACGGAGAAATTGTCGAATATACATAACATACATTCTCCTTTTTTCGAAGCGGGTTAAATACTCATTAAGTACAAAGAGACATTAGATAAGACAAGTACAATGGGCGGCCTTATCGCTTAGAGTTAGACCGATCTCTTCCAGGCAACCTTTAACCTCCTCTACTTATTACAACAAAACAAACAACCCTACCAATACTATAATTATCCAAACAACCATTAAAAGTACTATCATAAAAAAACCCAGTACTTCAGCACTAAAGGTCAAGGCCGTGACGTAACCAAACCACCCTGAAAGGGGGAGGTTCGCGGGGGGATCAGGACATACGCCACAGTGTGTTAGCAGTTAGTATTGCGGATCGATATAGGGTACCTACGATGCGTATTTAGGTTCGCTTTTAGCTCGAGGGGATTTTTATAGGTCGGCGGAATATTTCTAGAACTTACTTAGTTTGAATCTATACATATGTATATAATGAATCCCTACCTATCCCGTGATAATGAGTATCACTCGATAAAGTATCACGTGATACGCAGAATTGCCCCCCCTGGTCGATTCAAGTGTATTCGTGTCAGTCATACTATTTTCAAAGATCTCTGTTTTTTATTCTTTTCTTTAGTAAAATGGAACCAAAGACTGGAGAAAATAGTACGAGTGGAATAAATCTGAATCTGAAACTTGTGAGGGAGAAGAACCGAGCTTTGTCTGGACTTGAGAACGGCTTTATCGTTTTCATTCATCTTTTTTATAAATGTTTTCTAATACTTCATAGAACGTTCTTATATAAAAAAAAAATAAGAAAATAACGCAGAAACTTCAAAATTTAAAAAACTTAACGGAAGGTAAAACCTCTTTAATGTAACCTTAGCTCATCGAGTACATATCCCTTTGAGGGAAAATGGCTGATAATTTTCTACGAAACAATTCTGTCACTTATCACAGTAATCACACAGATTACTAACATAGAATAAGAACTTTTATTGTGATATAAGGACCTTAAATTTCAATTAGTTTAAAGTGTTGTCCGAAATATGTTTTTTTTCATTAATATGAAGTCACTCACCGCCTGCTGTGTTCTGATTGGCCGAAAAATTATCACGCAATAAAAAAGGGATGGGGTAAAACAGATTGCTGGTGCTATCGATGTTCTAGCTAATCAGAATTCAATAATGATATTAAGTTCAATTTATTTACATTGTGCTAATAATAATTATTATTGATTATAATATGTTTAACGGAGAAATCGAACAAACATAAAAAAGTTTTCTAAAAACTTTGGAATTGGTCACATGGGAACAGCAAAAATAGACTTAGTGACTTTTGTATCTAAGCCATCCACAATCCTCCTCCTTCTGTAGTCGGGTAAAAAGGGAAAACAATGTTATATGTAACAGAAGAATCCAGGCAACTAGGATTCTTCCCTGATAATTAACACTGGATTGTATTCCGTACATGACACATGCCTAGTTAAAAGCCAGGGCATAAAATAACCCCTACACGGAAGAGCTGTATAAATAACTGTAATATAATGTAACCCAGATAAACCATCAGCTAATTTGGTTAACCCATTAACAGCTTCAAACAAACTGTGTTGTAAGATGATGCAAGTGTCCTAGAACGGAGGGACGGACTTAGGACGGGTTAGGGGGCAAAAGCTTACCACCCGGGCACCGCTGAAAACCAGCGCTGCTATGGCATAAGTGCCATAGCACTGAGCACTGAGCTGAGCCGGCGACCTTTTTGTGTTATTTTATGTTTTATATTAGTTAATAAGCCATTTATGTTATATTTTTTGTAACACAAATAAATATTTTTTATTTCTATTTCTATAAAAGATCGTGGTACCTATAATTTTTCATAAAAATTTTAAGAAAAATTTGGTACAACTAGTTTTATTTACATATAAAATCACCGTTATAAAAAATATATATTATTATATGTTTCAAGCGAAACCACGTATTTTACGTATAAAAGTATTTTGGTTAAATCTACTGCAGTGATTACGACGTAATTTTACTAATACTTCTACTTTTTACATCGTTTAAATTTTTTTTCGAACGTAATATAGTTTCAAGTACTTACTTAGTGAAATCAATTGAATATTTTTTAAGTGCGCATCATACTTAATGTTTAAAACTAATTCGTAATAGAAGTTGTCTCTTAACGTTTATTTTTGCGAGTTTTTATTTATCTAAGTGCTCATACAGGGTGATTGAAAGGTGGGTGCAAAGCTGGTGGGCGAAGGTAGTGTGGACAGTGTGGACAAAGTCTGAATATTTCTTTTTTACCAATTTTTAATGGGAGGCAAGGAAAATACCCAAAATTTTACAGTTAGTTGCTAATCATTGCCAATTTGAAAGGCCAGTTAATTCTTTTTTGTTTAATTTAAGTTAAGCTATGTGTAAGCCATCTACCAAAACATGTTCTTAGGTATCTGAGTCATTAGCCATTTTTTTACAGACATTCAAAACTTACGAAAATTTTCAGCGATTAACGAAAACCATATTTGACGTTATTTAAAAAAAAAACGAATGGTGTTTTTTTTTTGTTCAAACCTTTTTAAAAACATGTTTGGTTATTACTCTTTCTTTTGAGGTATCATCTAGCTAGGCGGATATCTCACAAGTTATTGAAATTAAGACCCACAAACCAAATTGAGTGAGAAATAGTCAGACATCGTCTAAGACAACTATGGCTTAAATGGTTCCAAATAGTCCACACTACCTTCGCCCACCAGCTTTGCACCCACCTTCCAATTACCCTGTATACACGAGCGGCAAAGTGCCAACGACACCGGTCGGCGGCAGCCGTCGACAGTTGACGGCTGCTGTCGATAGTCGACGGCTGTCGCTGACAGGTGTCGACGGCTACCTCTGCCGTTGGCACTTTGCCGCTCATGTATATGAGCACTAAGCGGTCGGCCCCTTTATTTCATCCTGAATACGCCCACCGTAAAACTAAATACACAGAAGACAAGATGGCGTTAAATGGGTCAGCCTAGCTGGACGAATTAGGATGCCCCAGGGAAATCAGTAACCGTAGGCGTAATTTATTATTTAAAGCCAAGATGGTGATTTCGTTCTACAAGATCGACGGAAAAGAGATTTTACTTTCTACAAACATCGAATATCATTAAAAATTTCAAAGCGACAGTCCGGATTTATTTACTTATTTTATACTGTTGTTTCATGTGTAACATCGAGTTATTAATTAAATAAATATATATAATACTGGACAATCCACACAGCATCATCTAGCCCCAAGCTAAGCAGAGCTTGTGTTATGGGTACTAGATGACTGATAAAACTTTTGAAACTATCATGGTTATTTACAACACTAAAGTTAACGGGATATTTACCATGATTTGAGTTTTGAGTTCTCCAATATTTCGGCACAAATCATGGTAAATATCCCGTTAACTTTAGTGTTAGATGACTGATATACTGACGACCGATGTGGCGTGGCGGGCGAAGGTCCGCCTGCGACGCAGAAGGTTGCGGGTTCGATTCCCGCCTTGGGACAAATGTTTGAACGATCTGCAAATATTTGTCTCGGGTGTTCTGGGTATTTTCTATGTATAATAAAAATATCTATCTATGTAATATGTATATCAGTCATCTAGTATCCATAACACAAGCTCTGCTTAGCTTGGGGCTAGACGATGTTGTGTGCACTGTCCAATATTATTTATTTATATAATTTTTATACTTAATAAAACAACTTAATACCGACGGCAGTCGTCGACTATGGACAGCAGCTGTCAACGCGTATCGACGGCTACAGTTACCTCTGCCGTTGGCACTTTGCCGCTCGTGTATATGAGCACTAACTGCCCGAGCAATCCATGTATAGCGGCCTTAACGTTTGCTTTTACTCTATTCTCTATTTCTATTCTCAGTCTACGAGAATTAGCACCATCAGT
Organism: Eupithecia insigniata; assembly: GCA_947859395.1. Taxonomy (NCBI): domain Eukaryota; kingdom Metazoa; phylum Arthropoda; class Insecta; order Lepidoptera; family Geometridae; genus Eupithecia; species Eupithecia insigniata. The sequence goes on from OX402020.1 coordinate 7,218,800, forward strand.
CTGAACTAAAACCAATTGCCTGATACTGATGAGAGTAAACAGATAAACCCTCTATGTTTGTCACCGGCTCGCGTCGTTTCGTCGCCCGTGGCGAGGCAATAAAACTGTACACTCAGCCTAGGAAATATATAATCCGCCTGATAACAAATGCTGAAGGATAAACCAGGAATATAAAAAAAACTAAAATCTCAAAGTGCTTTATTTCCTTACAACTTAAAGATTCTTGGAAGTTAATAATTTCAAATTACAAGTCAAACAAGGAAATGAAGTAGTCACTTAGATTTTTTGCTCACTTCAATCTTTTTTAAGTGACTATGAATGTGTTTAAGTAAAACTTTAAATAACTAAAACAAGGGGTTTATAAATCCTAAGTAACAATACTTATCTCCGTAATCTATCTACTATTCAAAACTAGAAATTTGTTACCAGCTACGAAACAGAATTTTCTTAAACTCAGATTCAGATTTCTTAGTTAGTTCTTCTCATTTTCATAACAAGTTATTAACACGACTTTTTGTAATGCAATACTTTTATCGCCGACAGTCCATGACGACAGACTTTCACCCTTGTTTGAAGGGACAGTTCGTTTTATTTTCTATGTGGTTCTTTAGAACAGAAAACAGAATTTTATAAACATTATTTTCTTAGATTCAGATTTCTTAGTTTCATAACAAGTTATTTACAAGAGTTTTTGTCATGCAATACTTTTATCGCCAACTGTACATGACGTCAGACTTTCACCCTTGTTTAAGGCGACAGTTCGATTTATTTTCTGTGTGTTCTATAGAACAGAAACCAGAATTTTTTAAACATTATTTTCTTAGATTCTGATTTCTTAGTTTCACAACAAGTTATTAACAGGGCTTTTCGTTATGCAATACTTTTATCGCCGACTGTAAATGACGTCAGGCTTTCACCCTTGTTTGAAGGGACAGTTCGTTTTATTTTCTGTGCGATTCTTTAGAACAGAAAACAGAATTTTTAAACATGATTTTCTTAGATTCAGATTTCTTAGTTCTTCTTACAATTAGTTTCATAACAAGGTTATAACAGGACTTTTTGTGATGCAATACTTTTAACGCCGACTGTACATGACGTCAGACTTCCACCCCTTCTGGAAGGGACAGTTTGTGTTATTTTCTGTGTGCAATACTTTTATCGCCGACTGTACATGACGTCAGACTTCCACCCCTTCTGGAAGGGACAGTTTGTGTTATTTTCTGTGTGGTTTATCACGTGTTTTGATAGGTGCTCTGTTCCCTTATTACAGAACTAGCAACCCGCCCTGGCTTCGCACGGCTAGTAGAATATATCTCAAAGGGGTTAGGCAGCGTTTTCGATTAAATCTCCCAGGCGAAGGCTTGACTTTTCCGACACTCCCAACAATAATCCTTATATTTCATCCAATATAAACAAAACCATGTCAGATTATATACTTAAACCTTCCTTATGAATCACTCTATAGATTGGTGAAAACTGCATTAAAATACGTTCAGTAGTTTCTGAGTATATCGCGAACAGACAGACAAACAGACGCGGCGGAGGACTTTGTTCCATAATATGTAGTGATGTAGTGAACTACGGGTCCATATCAATACCAGTTGGAAGCGTCCCCAAGACGCTGGATGCATTGCCTCGCTGTATTGCAATGCTAATGCGCTGCGCCAGATACTCACCAGCACTCGGGTCACGGGTCGCTTGGACCAGGCGCTCAGATATGCAATACTTTTATTATTTAATCTTTTTTTTTAAATATTTTTTTGCCAGCATCATGGGGACGCGTCCGACTGTTGATATGGACCAGTTGAGCTATCTGTAGATTGTTTGCAAGAGTCCGCAGTTAGCTCAATTGTAAATACTAGTTTAATTTGTTTATATTATTTGATTGTTATTTTCTTTGTCAATAAAGATGTGAACTACGTATTAACATATAATGAAAATACCCTTCGCGTCTGTCTGTCTGTCTAAGCAGGGATTCCCAAAGTGGTCGATATCGACCCCTTGGGGTCGATATCGGTTTCCTGGGGGTCGACATAAACGAAAACTGATTTTGGGGGCCGACGGGGTCTAAATCGACCCGTATTAAATTAACACAAGTTCTTATTTAAAACTTTCAAGATAGGTAGGTACTGTATTGTTTATGTTGTGTTACGTGAACTAAGAATAATTAATATTTTTGTAGGAAATAGCATTGTTGTAGTACGTAATGTAAAGTCTCAAGTTCGTACAAAATGAAAAACTAGGCAAGTCAGTGTGGACAAGTTTGTGCAAGACAATGAGTTCGTCGAGCGTACGTCTTTCAGGCGCGTTTTGACTTGCTCTCTATTTGACGCTTACGCGATATAACATGAACAGTTCATTTTGGGAAAGGGGTCACTTGTCCAAAATAGTTTGGGGATCCCTGGTCTAAAGCTTCGAACATAAAGGAAGGAACCGCTATACAAAAATTGCCCCGATCACCCCCCCTATATTTTTTTATAGTCGATATACCTTCGTTTGACCACAATCGCACCTGATGGAAAGTGATGATGTGGCCGACGGTGTGTCACGAAGGTCTAGCAGACACCTATTCACTCTTGTCTTGAAGAGACCCAGATTGTAACTTGCAGGAAAAACAGAAGCAGGCAGCGAGTTCCATTCTTTAGCGATACGAAAGATCAAGGTGGAGGAATACCGCTTTGTACGAGTAGATCTATAGACTGCTCTTGTTAGTATCGTACAATACTTTTATCGACGACTGTACATGACGTCAGAATTTCACCCCAGTTGGAACGGACAGTTTGATTAATTTTCTGTGTGGTTTCTTAGAAAGAGGGATTATTATCACGTGTTTTGTTTGATAGGTCGGCTGTGTTCTAGAGTAATTGCGTATGTTCTTTATTTAGGTATGTTATTTATTTATACATATATATTTCCTGCAGGAAAGATACGCTTTGACAGGATTTTTCCTGCCATAGTATCCATGGATTGTGACCATGTTTTCCCGTCATAATTTTGTTTATTTAATGAAATTTAGGAAGGTTTTTGCTATTATAGTGCGTAACTCTCAATCTGGGAATAATTTACGACGGGACTTGAACCCGCAACCCTCCCTAGGGACTTGAACCCGCAACCCTCCCTAGGGACTTGAACCCGCAACCCTCCCTATGGACTTGAACCCGCAACCCTTCCTAGGGCCTTGAACCCGCAACCCTCCCTAGGGACTTGAACCCGCAATCCTCCCTAGGGACTTGAACCCGCAACCCTCCCTAGGGACTTCAACCCGCAATCCTCCCTAGGGACTTGAACCCGCAATCCTCCCTAGGGACTTGAACCCGCAACCCTCCCTAGGGACTTGAACCTGCAACCCTCCCTAGGGACTTGAACCCGCAACCCTCCCTAGGGCCTTGAACCCGCAACCCTCCCTAGGGACTTGAACCCGCAACCCTCCCTAGGGACTTGAACCCGCAATCCTCCCTAGGGAGTTGAACCCGCAACCCTCCCTAGGGACTTGAACCTGCAATCCTCCCTAGGGACTTGAACCCGCAATCCTCCCTAGGGACTTGAACCCGCAACCCTCCCTAGGGACTTGAACCCGCAACCCTCCCTAGGGCCTTGAACCCGCAACCCTCCCTAGGGCCTTGAACCCGCAACCCTCCCTAGGGCCTTGAACCCGCAACCCTCCCTAGGGACTTGAACCCGCAATCCTCCCTAGGGAGGGTTGCGGGTTCAAGTCCCGTCGAAGTCGAACAGTTTTGGGATCTTATTAAATTTATTAGACATTTGGGTACTTACAAATTATGTAGTTCGTAATGTAAGTAAATTACCCATCATAGGGTCTGTAAGCATACATAGTAGTAATATTGCAAAAAAAATTACGCATTTATAAATTTTATATATTTTTCGTATTCTAGTTTCGGTTATGTTTTTTAATCAACTTTTTAAGTACGTTACATAGGTACGTATCTACGTTTCTCCGTCACAGACGGATATTGAAAATTCTTCCGCTGTTGTGTAGAGAATGATCCCGAGGTGTTCCCATAAAAAAATGTATTCCCGAGGGATTAGTATTTGTCCCGCAAAACTTAATCTTATTATAAAATTTCCATGTCACAATGTTAGTTACCGTACTCCTCCGAAACGGCTTTACCGATTTTTACCAAATTTTATATGCGTATTCAGTAGGTCTGAGAATCGCCTACTATCTATTTTCCATACCCCTAAGTGATAAGGGTTGAAGGCAAAACAACGTTTGGCGGGTCAGCTAGTAATAGTGTAAAATTAAGTGATTCGAATTTTTTTTTTTTTTTTTTTATATTTTGTGTTTTTTTAAATACCTTCCGGTCTAGGTCAATGAACGGTCGGCTTCAAATACATAAGTATATAGAAGAAACCAAGAGCAAAATAAATATTATTTTTTATATTTAAAAAAAACTTTTTAAATACAAGCTTTTGTCTAGAACCAAAATGCTTGGGAAGACAAATCCCACGAACCCTAACTCGACGTGGTTAAGTCGTTTCGTTTAGGAGTTCCTATGGCGACCTTCGGTTTCCATCATCAGACCAGCTCGATGGTACCATGACATTGCATTGTCACCGAACTTACGTAAGTATATGCCAAATTTCAGGTTAATCGGTTGAAATTAAATAAACGCTTGTAACAGACGATTGTAGTGTACCTACTTACAATTTCGGTCTTTTCACAAAAGTTCAAGCTTCTAAAATGAGGATGCCTACCTAAACGTATTAAAATACTTATCGTATTTTTTTTTAAACTACGCTTAGTTTATAAATATTTACTTAAAATATAAATCTTTGCTTAAAAGAAGATTTAGCTTACTTAAAGAACCCTAAATAAATCAAAGTTGCTCACTTTAACTAGCCTACTTAGACTAATTAATTATACATTTTGTAAAATTTATGTTATCCTATGTTCTAACATTTTTTTTACCCAGTTATGAAATATTTTTACGTAATATACCAGTACGTAATACAAAAAATATTAATAGGTAAAAAAACCATATCTACAAAAATCGTAAAGAAAAACTAAAAAAATCCGTTCAAACTTAGCTACCCTGCAATACAAAATTTTTATCAACGCCTAAATTCTAAAAAACCTCGAACACCGCTTTCTAAATTCAAAATACAGACCACTGGCCGAAAAAAATAAAACCAGCCGGTGTGACGTCACAAAACAAGTAGGTCACTCACTCACTGCACACACACTCAACTGCACTTATCACTCTATTTCACTCACACATAGTGTTTTTGTTGCCGTAAAATAGACAAATCAATAATTTTTGGATAATGTTTTGGTATTTTTCAAGAGTTTTTATGTTTATAAATGACGTATAGACGCGATCGCGATGTGACGTCTATCTTTAGCGAAGGAATGGCGCATTTCGTGGTGTTGCCAGAGCCTGTTGTAAAAATTACCCGATATTACATAGGGGATAAATCGCGCAATGGTTGGTTGTGAAGGAATTGGATCGAGATTAAAGTGAAGTGTGCATTTGAAGTTGGTTAAAATATGGAAAAATAAACAACGAGGCTAAGATAGGAAAAGTAAACGTGTACCTATACAATATTCAATTCATTGCGATACAAATACACAAAACAATGTTGAAAACATAATTAAATTACTTTTTCTACTAAGTAGTTTTTTCCCACGGCGCGTTTTTTTCAGTATAATATGTAGCCATGTTCTTTAAAGCATTAAACTTCATCGGTGTACTCTCAACCAAATCTATTTGGCATCGCCTTCGCACAAATATTTCAGAACGGTACAAACTTCCCCCTTTTTAATATTTGTAAGATTTCATTCAGCTGCAGGGCAAGATGTTCAAACGTGAATTTAAAGTAGGTAAATAAAAGAAAGTATCTCTAGGCAGTAGGCACCTTTATATTGTGTCTAAGATTTATTTAACTTTAGTCGGGGAGAAACTTATAGCATGGCAACATTTTCTCAAATGTCAAATTCTTGTTTTGCTACTACTATTTGTGACGATCTCACTTGAAACTCGATTCGTTTTCGAAATTGAAATGGGATCGTTTGATGAATTTAGACAGTAATACCAAAAGCACTTCAATGCGGTTCTACCTATATCGAATTATTATAAAATGGATGATATAATCGAATTATTTAAAATTATAAAATTTATAAAACAGGTATAAAATAGATTAACTTTGTTTTAAAGTCGTGATGTGTTAGATTTAAGGTTTTAGTCTTAACCAACATATTATTGTATTGCGCTAGCCGGGTCCATGTTTAGAACTGCTTTCTACCATAAGACCAAGAAACAAAATGATAACAATAAACAATTTGAGTTTACTTGAGTCGAGTTGAATTACTGCAATACTTTGTTTTCTTTTCTAATAAAGAAAATAACAAATCGAAAAAATATTTTAATACAGGTACCTTATTATGTTTACTTCAAACCACTGACATAACTATAAACCACGACTTATCCTTGATTAAAAAACCTGCTGATATGTATTTTATTTAAAGTTTTTAAACTTACGCGATCTGAACACATTATTTTTAAATATTCACGGGTATTTATCGTACGGGTATTTATGGTTTTTATAATAAACGCGATAAATACCTGTGAATATTTAATAATAATGTATTTTATTTTATTTTACCCTTTTAAAATTAGTAAGCCCTGTTATGGCCCTGATTCTTAGATTTATCTATTTACTAATAAAAATTTAAAATGACTTTGATACCATTAGTACCTTACGCTATTCTTTTAGGGCTGCCACCCACACAATTATTTATTTAGCACAAATATTTAACTTACTATGGTATGGTTGTATGGCTATGCTATGGCCTAAGAACTGCGATTATGGCGCAGTGGCCGGAGGTCTTAGACTCGGTAAGTTGCAGTTTCAATTTTCAGGCAGAGAAAAAAAATATGATTTGCAGATATTTGTTCATATAATATTAATTATGTTATTTGTAATTTATATGTAATATTTACGGTTATTGACATAACTAACACATGGCCCAAAATGCACAAGTCCGTCTACAGCACCACGTGGCGGCGCGCGGCAGGCGCCCAGACTGGGCAGTGAAGGCATTAATAGCACAAGCACTGGTCACCTATGTGTAAATGGTACCTATGCTACCTGCGAGGAGGGAGGTAGTGAAGAAACAGCTTTTGCAGGTTACGAAAAATAAATGCACGCTCGAAGACGTATATTTTGGTTTTTCAATGTACCCTGTTTTTTTTTTCACTTGCTTTCGCCCCTCGTATCGTGCAGAGGACTGGCTAGCTTTCGTACGAGACCTATAGTTTTAGGACTTTCGCTAGACTAGGAATTGTGGTAACCCTAAATAATTAATGGCAAAGGAAGCACCATGCACTGAGCCCCAAATAGACGTCAAGACGTAGAAAAAAATTACTTCCTGACAGTAATGATGCAAGAGTGTGATAGTCATTTATTATTATAGTAGTGATTAAAAGTGTTGCCACTTTATAGAGTTTTATCCACCCACTTGGAAGGGTAAATTAATCTGAATAATCGAACTTTGTGTACTTCTCAAGGGTTAAAATAATTTTTAGAGAACCTGGGCCATTGATGGGTTGAATTCATGTATTTATTTTGCAATTGTAATACAATGTGAGAGGTCTTAAAAATGTAACTTCATCATCATCATCATATCAGCCCATACACGTCCACGGCTGGACATAGGCGTCCCCCACGACGCCACAAATTTTACTAAGAGGCTAGGTATTAGAAGCCCTGTTAGGGCGCCATGCAACTTGAGAGGTTAATTATTTGTTTCAGGGAGTAAAGGTTGCCGTGTGGGTTGAAGAGTGTCTACCGCGATGCAATGCGAAACGGAGTGTTGGGATACCATCCACTGGATGGACCGACGACATCGAAGCAGTCGCAGGAAGTCGATGGATGGTGGCGGCTCAGGACCGCTATTTGTGGCGTCGTATGAGGCCCTATGTCCAGCTGTGGACGTGTGTGGGCTGATATGATGATGATTATTATGATTATTTATTGCAGAGGCGATGTTTTCGCACTGAAGAGTACACATTTTCTAGGTAGGTGGTTACAATGATCGAGGAAGGAGTAAGGGCCGCCATACACGGACTGCTTGGAGCAGCCATTATCTAGCCGACTACTTCAAGCTGCGACTGCATAGCAAACTACTGTCTTGTGCGTACAAACATACTCGGAACCGCTCGAGCGGTTCAACTGCTTCGGGCGGTCGTGCGGTCAAGCAGTCGCCAGGTATAAACTGACTGCTCGAGCTGTCGACTCTTCTCTCGCAGTCACCTGCGCCCGCGCTCTTCATTCCACGTCGCGCGCGTGTCACCCGCGAGCAGTTGGCATCAACTGCTCGAGCAGTTATCAATGGCAGCTTCAAGCTGTTGACTATGACTGAAAGAGCTGTCCGTGTATGTTGATCAATGGCTATCTGCTTGAGAACTCCGTGTATGATGGCGCTAATAGTTAAATGTTGAAACATATAGAAAATTCTTTTATACTACACCTGCTCGGAAAGTTGCCTATTCCTTTTCCAAATATAAGATAGAAAGTAAGTCATTGCAGGCGTATAGGAATCCGGGAGGAAAAACTCTATGGAATTTCATTTTTCACGCGTTTTAGCGGGAGGGAAAACTGTATGGAAATCCATTTCTAACGTGTTATTTTTTTTAATTTCCTAAACGATCGGCCGTTAGCTATGGTTATTTTCATAATAGCTCAAACGACAAACAGTTTTTACTCCAAGTCCGCTTGCCTCTTCCAATTTCCGAACAAATGTTTTGAAAAAAGAACCCAAGTGATAAAGGCTGGCGCGGGAAGTTCTTCTAATTTTGAATTTGGTGTAGGCAATTTTATTAATTCTACAGAATGTCGTCGAGTGAAAGTTTTATGACACCGCCAGAAATAAAATATTTATTCTGCTTTTTATTTTCCTCGAAGGTGTAGTATAAAGCACTATGTATCACTCGGCAGAAAGTGCGATTCCTACCTCGTGTGTTTTAAGGCCCTCTGCTGCGCCTCGGGCCTCAAATGACACACTCGATAGGAATTAGGCACGTTCCCGCCTAGGTGTACAATGTACTATTTCAGAGTTAAGCTCCCCTATATATATAATCTTATGAGATAAGTTGATACAATGTATTACTATGTACAATAAAGAATTACATAATTATACTTACTTCTTCCACATGGCTTAGGGAAGAGCGGCTTTCCCAGTCCTCCCATGTCTCACGATCATCTAAAAACACAACCGTAATACCTTTAACATTTTTCATGAAAAATAATTACAAGTCTCCTCAACCACCAAATATTCCATATATTTATCTACAAATAATTCCGCTATGGCATTATATCTATCTTTTAAGGATAGCTTAATAGACCCATTTTATCATAATAATAAGCTCTATGACCAATCCGCAAAAGAGCATAGCGCTCAACCCAAGGACCGAGGGGTCGTCACGTCTCGAGTTGAAGCCGGGGTAAAGAAGCACAGCCTCGAGGCCTCCCTCCGCGCCCCCAACAAGGGCCGGAAAGAAGTTCAGAGAGCTCTATGACCAGAGCGAAGCCAGGGCGGGTTGCTAGAAGGTAAAAAAAATACTCTTTGTTTCTAAAATCAGTTCTATAGGAACTCTGTCTATAATAATAGATTTTTTACGTCATGACAGATTTGGGTTTTTTAGAGTGGGTGCCACAGGACAGCAATAAGTTTATATATAGATAACCTACTAATATTATATATGTCAAAGTTTGTGAGAATTGATGTAAGAATGTTCGTTCCTCTTTCACGCAAAAACTACTCAACTAATTGAGCTGAAAGGTATGGGTCTAGTATGGGACCAGGAATAACATAGTATGGGACCAGGAATAACATAACATAGGCTATTTTTTATCCCGATAAAACGCGGGTGAAGGCGCGGGCAGCAGCTAGCAATCAATAATATTATGGTAATTGTCTATTGAGAGGACTATTTTTTGTTCACAGAGCAGAGCTAAGTAGATAAATAGTTGAAGTATGTAAGGTTCTTTTATTTACTTGTTACCAACAGTTTTAACACACAAATAACAATAAGGAATGTAATCATAGGGTTTGAAGGCTTGTACTCAACTATTAATTACGGGCAGTGACATCGACCAAACAATTAGAGAACAAACAAATGAAAATATTTGATTTGGTCTTGATAGACTGTCTTGCTTGCTAGATAATATGTAGATATTACTTACAGTACTACTTACAGTACTTGTCTTGCTAGATAATATGTAGGTATTACTTACAGTAGCTTGCCTCACTGCTGGCCTCCATGCTGCGTCTTTGGATATTCATCACTGAAATATATATTTTTTAATTTATTTATTGCGCCACCAATGTATTATACCTAACACAGGAAGAACAAGTACCTACGTACATAAGTACCTATATGTTTATATTATATTAAGGCTTTATAGTGTTCCCTCAATTATGCCCGGCTATAAATTAATGTCAATTATAATATAACACACAAACAACTCTAATAGCTGTTTATTAATAAGCGAAACCAGAGTAGGTAAGTGTTGAGAGAACTCACCAATTATGACTTAAATAAGTTATTGGCACTGATTTATCACTTCACATATGCACTACAGTCGAATTTAGTAATAAAATATTCACTTAAAACTTATTAACAAAGTTTAAAATAGATTATTTATGCGGCAAACACGCCCACTTAGAAAAACAGCGATAACTACATTTTTATCACTCTTCAATGAAAGATACATGTTTTGTATGAAAGAACGTAGCAAACAAGACATTTTTTCATTTATAATTTGTAAGAAATCATTGTTTTTAGCGAGTTATTGAAAGAGTTCATTGTCCTCAATGTTTACAAGATTACGGCATGTCAAAATCGATTCTTGACGTTTACTGAAAGCTTAGCTTTCAAAATAAAGCTATTCAACAATAGATGGCACTTTTGTGTTGCAGTAAAGTTGGAATTGAGACATTTTCAAAACCGGCTAGCCAGAGGTAGAACCATTTCCGTGTGGCAGAACAAAGGGAACGTTACTAGCCTAAAGATGACCTTTTAATAAATAGCAGAGCTCTTTCAACCATGTAGCGTGTGAGGTAGAATGAACTACGGCTACCTGCGGGCTGCGGGTTCCATTAGCAAGTTTTTTAACAAAAAGAAGTAGGTACATATTTAAGTTATGTAGAATCTGTTCCCAATTTTCATGGTCTCGTCTCAAGCCTACTTCTTCTCCAAAGATGTGTACCTTTGTAATAGGTATAAAGGTAATAGATCTCTATCGATTATAAATTTTGAAGAAACCGTGGGACTTAATGTATACCTACGTAAGCCTATAATTCTGTATTATGACGAAATCCATTGATATATGTACTACGCATATTAAATAATAAGCCATCTTTAAAATCATCTCTTATACGCTTTTTAACTAAGCAATGGTGATGTCACGCCTCTAAATGTCTATTTCAACCTTGGCAAGCCACAGTACGAAATCGAAATACTAACATTACGTCATGATATCCGAATAAATTAGATATCATTGCTTTTACGCCTCGATCTACATATATTAGTGTCTTCTCGATTTGATAGAGTTATGCCGGTAGTACCTATTCAAAACATTTGAATTTCGAATTTAGTTTGTTTTGTGCCGCGCTTCGAGTAGTGCTGTGCAAATTTTTGTTCGGATTATTTACATAACGAATTTGGTAAGTTTCTCAAAATTTTAGTAACGTAGTTTTGCTAATATTTCTGTTTCTCCTCGCAGTGTGCTTTTTTGCAAAAAAACGCGACCGTTTATTATTATTCTAAGAGATCAAAGGGGGAGGCCTTTGCCCAGAAGTTAGTAGGCCGTTCTATGTAACTACCTATACTCCAGCTATTTTCAATATAGGTACAATGAATGTAAGCGGGTTAACTACGAACCTAGTTTGTGTTGGAAGAACACCAACGTTTCATCCCTTATCGAGGGACTACTTCAGGGTGAGAACTAGGCTCGTAGTTAACCCGCTTACATTCATAATGAATTTATCAAACTACGAAAGTTTTTATAGTAAAATAGATACAATGTTTGTAAACAACGCTCAACAAGAACGAAAAATATTGTCAGCGATAGGTATGCATTGTAGGAAAGAGATAAAATTGACGTTTACTGCAAATTCTGTCTCAATATCAACGGTAAGAAAGTTATTTTTTAGGGGTTTGTATGGGAGCAATGTTTACAAAAATCGTATATTCAGTTTGGCCGGAGTATAGGTCCCTTCACCCGGTCTCTAGGAATAATAACCGTTGAGATCTGTAGACTATTCAAAGAACTCAGTCATCAAAAGAACTATACTCAACCCGGTTCCAAAATCCAAGATAATTTATGAAAACAAAGACGCATTATGAAAATAGTGAAAACTTAGTTTTAGTTAAAACAGCACATCATATTGTTTCTGCTGATTTAGGCTCTACATGCTGTTGGTGGAAGCAAACAACTTAGTTTTAAGAATCAGAATCAGAATCAATCACTTTATTTCTTTAGGCTTACAAAATAAGCACTTAGACAAGTCAAATTGTATACTATAAACATAGTTATTATTATCAAATAAGAAATAAGGTGTTATTGATATTCTCTTCACTTAAATTTTTTGTCCACTAGTGGAAGAAGTGAAATACAATTATTAAGGTTCGTATAATATTCTCAACCTAGGTATTACATCTTTTTTACACCTTTGTTTACATAAAATATATTGAACTCTAGAACCGAGCAGGTAATTTTTAGGGTTCCGTAGCCGAAAGGTGAAAATGAGAACCTATTAATAAGTCTTCACTGACTGTCCGTCTGTCCGCCCGTAATTTACCGGGCTGTATCTCATGAACAGTTAGACATCAAAAAATTTCACAGAATGTGTATTTTATCAAGGGGTCCCACGTCCATACCAAGTTGCGCTACCTAGCGATCACCGCAGTTAAGCAAGGTCGGGTGCGGTCAGTAGGTACTTAAATGGGTAACCGTCAAGCAACGTCCTATTGGCTATTTACCTTTTTCTAATCTATACTTATAATAAAACTGTAACAGGTCCAATTCTGTACATTGAAGATATTTTGAAAAAAGGTTCTTCGGCATTGGGGCCCCTGGTAGTGATTCTTCCTTCCAGTTTTAGAACTGGACAATAGATGTGTAGTGCCTTATTATCCAGTAGGTACTATCAAAAGCTTTTGAAGCGTATAATCATCATCATCGTCAGCCCATACACGTCCACTGCTGGCATATATACCTAGGTAAATGTGGAGCTGTGTGACGTCCAATCAATAAAATCTAGGTATATGTAAATCAGAATCAATAACTTTATTTCTTTAGGCTTACATAATTAAGCACTTAGACAAGTCAAATTTTATAATATAAACAGTTATTATTATCAAATAAGAAATAAGGGGTTATTGATATTCTCTTCACTTAAATCTATCCTATACTACATTAATAAAATAAGTAAGGTTTGAGAGGTTGTGTTGTTTGGGGGGTAATCTCTGAATCTGCTGAGCCGATTTTGAAAATTCTTTTACCTATTGAAAACCACGTTATTTGTGAGTGTTATAGGCTATATACATATATTAACAACTAAAAATATTTACCGCCCAACGAAGTGGGCACGGGTCAGATACTTTTTAATAAATCCGTTTATAGGGTTCCTTTTGCGAAATAGTTACGTACGAAGGTACGAAATCCCACGTGGGCGAGTGACTCGCGCTTGACCGGTTTTATTTATTATTATATAGATACGACGAGTAGTCTCTATGCTAATTTTGGAAGTAAACAAAATAACACGATGGTAAAAAGTAGGTATGTAGGTACATACATACATATATTCACAAAACCATTTTATCAAAGGCGTATGACAAGATACTATATACTGCTCACATCATTGTTAACGACTATGATGTCATCGTAGTTAACAGATGATATATAATAGTATAGGTACCTATGTACATTATCAAGTATGTTTGTGAGGAACATTAACAAAATCTCGCGCCGCGCCGGAGTCACGTTTACCTAACTTTGTGAAAATTTCCCAATTCTGTCTGCACCGTTTAAAATATTTATCTAAAACAAATATAATAGAAGTAATAAAACAAATTACAAAATATGAACAACGGGCTACTGGCCGCGCCTTCGCCCGCGTTTTATCGGGATAAAAAATAGCCTATATGTTATTTCAGGTCCCAAAGTATACCCATACCAAATAAAAATTTCAGCCTAATCGGTTCAGTAGTTTTTGCATGAAAGAGTAACAAATATCCATACATCCATCCATACAAACTTTGATATTTATAATATTAGTAGGAAGGACAGTAGGATATCATATCAATATGTCAATAGGTTTTTAATAACTTTATGGACAAAGAAAATAACAATCAAATAATATAAACAAATTGAAATAGTATTTACAATTGAAACAAGCATTGCCATACAGCGAGGCAATGCAGCCAGCGTCTTGGGGACGCTTCCGACTGGATATGGACCAGTTGAGTCAATAGGTTGCAATATTAATAAAATATGAATACCTATGCTCCAATTATTTCGCAAGGGGCTTTACCAAAATATCTGTTATTTGGGGTTTTTACCCGACGACGACGAGGGTTATGATTTTGACACCCTATGTATGTATGTATGTCGGAGGCACTAACCCCATATACCTACGGTACAATTAGTAACAAAGGCCTCCGACTACCTAAGTATCAAAAGAAAATGATATGGACAATAGGTGAACGCTTGTTTAAGACTATTATGTAGTCGGGTACGTTTTAGTTTTAACTATATTTTTTATTTATTGTAATAGAACCACCTACGAAGGATACACATAACAAGATTAACAAGTTTAGAATAGGTGTGTACAAAATTATTACATGCATTTGTGTTCCCGCAATAGGCTAGTTTCCTGAAAAAATCTATATAGTCCGTCATTTACATTACCAAAAAATTTTGAACACAAAAAATTAAGAAGATAATGGTGGGTTGAAGTTCCGCGTGACGTCACACCTGAAGTGACGTCATGAGTTGATAAAGATAACGCACATCAAAGTTCGTGGAGGGGGCCTGAACATTGATGTGCGTTATATTTATCAATTTTGATTGATATGATAAAGCATAAAATATGTGTTCAATATTTTTTGATAATCTAACTGACGAACTAATTTGAATTATTATTTTTTTACCTAAGAAACATCCCTATTACAGGCGGCTACACCTAACTTCGATAATAGTGAAAATTGAGTTGGCAAACAATATGATATTCTATTTCTATTTATTTTATTTATTGAATCTACAAATAATAACAAATAAAATCTTTATATTTTTGTCATATTATAGAAAGATAGTGTGAACGTAAATTATGATTTATATTCGATTAAGTTTTATTAGTAAAACAATTTTTTTTTACATATTTTTTAAATTTCTAAAAAAATTCTAGTCGTGAGACTTTCTGTGTTGCGTTTGAGAATTTGGGAGCACAGATTTAGTACCTACGTATAGAATCTGGTATCTGTCTTCAGTCAGGGAAAGGTTACCAAAGGTCCTGCCAGAAAACCAGCGTTGCTCAACTTTCTGTTGAGTAACATTAAGCTGAAGCAGCTGAAGATCTTGTAAGTTTCCCATATGTGTGTGGTTTTAATGTGTTTTGTTGTGAAACAATAAACTTATTTTCTTTCTTTCTTTCAAAAAGTATTTAAGTTCTGTTTTCAGGGTTCCGTACCTACCCAAAGAGTGAAAATGGGACCTATAGTTCACTGTCTGTCTGTCCGTCCATACTTCAGCGGGCTGTATTTCATGAACCGTAAAAGTTAGACAGTTGAAATTTTCACAGAATGTTTATTTCTATAACGGATATTTCAACAAATAGTAAAAATAAAATAAATATTAAATTTAATTATCCCATACAATAATAGTATTTTTGGGTATTTTTGCTCTACTTTTATCAATGCTGTACACATGTACTATACTGAACCGTAATAAGTAGAGAGTTAAAATTTAGTCAGGGTGTGTAAAACAATAGCCGCTATAACAACATTTTTTTTTAAATTAATAATAAGGGGTCCAGTGTCCATACCAATGTGAGTAACGATCACCGAAGTAACATAAACATGTTGGCTATTTACAAATAAAAAAAAAAGTTTTTTGATGTTCCTTTTGCTAAATAGTTATGTACGATTTTACGGAACCCTCCCTCCTTGTGCGAGTCGACTCGCACTTGACCGGTTTTATTTTTTGGTAAACCACTGCGACTTATTAGAACTATGAATTTTGTGCGTAACGTGCGTATGAGTTATGAAATTGATTATGCATTTTTAAACCTACGTTTTTATTTATCAGCCGACTAGAAGGAGGAGTTTCTTAATTCGTCTGTATGATTTTTTGTAGGTATGTATGTTACGCGATCATTGCGCCAATTATGGATTGATTTTGAAAATTTTTCATTATTGTATAGAAAATCCCCGGGGGATAAGTATTTAGCCCGCAAAACTTAAAAACATTGTAAATGTAAGGGATGCGATGTCGATTATTAGGTTTTGAAAAGAAAAAAATCAAATTAGGTATCACAATGACTGACTGGCCCGTTGCTATGGTAAATAGTTTTCATGGCAACGGGCGTAAGCAAGAGGCCTACTTTGAAAAATAAATACAAATTTCAAACCCATTGTCGGTTTATCGTTTTTTATCATCGAGTTATTGTATGTGCGTAGTCAATATAAATCAATGTTTTTTATAATACGCCAAATTATTTAAAGCTACGATTTTTTATAACATTCCGATTGTGTAGGTATTCATACGTACTAATCAAATAGAAGATGACCTAATTGGCACTAGTTCAAATATCTACAAGATTCTAGTTTAGTTACATAGCTAGGTATACACAATTTCGATTCTCATGTTTATTTTGTACCTACTTCCGACACGGCCATATAAACTTTACAATCCTTTGGAATGCACGTGAAGCCGTTGGGTCCTGCACCCGACTTCTCCTCGCTCGTGTCGGTCAGCCCCATCTGTAGCTCTATCGTAGCTCTTTCGGATTATGAGAGTGAGGGAATAGAGAGTGCACTTGCTAACGCAGATTCTGGTTCTGTCTTGGCTGAAGTGGCGATGGCTCGCCTCGCTAGCCTTCGCCCGCGTTTGATAAAAAATAATCTATATGTTATTCCAGGTCCCAAACTATACCCATACCAAATTTCAGCCTAGTCGGCTCAGTCGTTTTTGCGTGAAAGAGTAACAAATATCCATACATCTATACAAACTTTCACATTTATAATATTTGTAGGATAGGAAAATTAACAATACCTACTAAAGTAGTAGCACGAAAATAGTTTTTTTTTTTTTAATTGTTGTCTAGCTCATATTCATTTGCATTCTACCGAGGTAACAAAACCTTGAAAATTGCAATAAATCGACCTAAAAGTAATACTCTTATTTATTCATATGCTTGTTTAGTATTCAACTAAATGATGTCATTGTCTAAACTGAATATGTACGTAGATACAACTTCTGGTCGAAGTTTTCCTACATTTTTAAACTTTTTACTAATAATATAGTGCCTTTTTACTAATAATAAACGCCTGGAAGAGATCGCTTCTAAGCGATAAGGCCGCCATTATACATGTTTTATGTAATGTCTATCTTTAATGTTTTCTTCGTGGTGTACAATAAAGAATTTTTGTATTTTTTTTGTAATCATGCCGAAATTTTGTGAAATGTGTATTTTATTTGGGGGCCTAGTAATCACTAGATTTACAAAAATACTTCACAATTTGCAGTAAATTACTTTTCTGTTAGTTTTATTCATCGAAAACGCAGATTTTTTTTTAAACAAAGCAGTCTTGCTTTAACTCGTACGGATTGGTGATCGCTGTGGAAATATTAAAAAATACACAGAAGGCTAGCCTTCCTCTGATAGGTTACATAAGTCGGCTCTTACGACATCCACGGGCTAAGTTGAAGGGGTCAATTCTTACGATGCGACCGGCACGGCTAATGCATGCATGCATTAGATAAGAGGCCCGACGGCATGACTTTAGTCCCTTGGGAGCTGGGGAGGCCTATTGTGTGGGACGCTACATGTGTCGACACACTTGCGCCTTCCCATCTTTCAAGGACATCCGTGAGGGCTGGTTCGGCGGCAGATTTGGCTGAGGATCTCAAGAGGCGCAAATATGCAGGTCTCAACAGAGCCTACGCATTTGCTCCCCTTGGAGTCGAGTCCGAGGGACACCGAAGCTCTCCGGGTTTTCAAAAAATTATCTGAGCGCCTGGTCGAAGCGACGCGTGACCCGAGAGCTGGTGAGTATCTGGCGCAGCGCATTAGCATTGCCATACAGCGGGGCAATGCAGCCAGCCTCTTGGGGACGCTTCCGGCTGGTATTGATATGGACCAGTTGAGCTATCTGTGGATTGTTTGCAACAGTCTGCAGTTAGCTCAATTGTTTCAATTGTAAATACTAGTTAATTTCTTTATATTATTTGATTGTTAGATAAATTAAAAAAATAATCTTGGACAATTCACACAGCATCATCTAGCCCCAAGCTAAGCAGAGCTCGTGTTATGGGTACTAGATGACTGATATAGTTAATACCATAGATAGATAGAAATATTAGTTATACCTACATATAAAATACACAAAACACCCGGATCTAATATTTGCAGATCGTACAAACATTTGGTGGGAATCGAACCCGCAAGCTCCTGCGTCGCAGGCGGACCTTCGCCCGCCGCGCCACATCGTCCGTCAGTAGTACTTATTGAATGTTATAAATGCACATATACAGCAGCTTTTTTTTCCAGAAACAAAACATGGGTAAAGACGACAAAGAAGACTCTGGTTTCGGCTTCAAAGACCGCGCGAAGGCGGAGGAGACCCTCAAGCTGCTGGAACAGCATGATCCTAACTATAGGCGGCTGACTGTACGAGGACTGCTGGGTCGGGCCAAGCGAGTACTGTCATGTGAGTTACCTTGTCATCGCTGAGTACAGGCATACGAGTAGACAAGAACATACGTAGAGGGAAAACTTCGAAGGGAAAGTCGCGGCTACACGTTAAACGGGCTACTCAGTCTATCTCAGTCGGGCTGGTGGCGACGCCCGACTGAGATAGACTGAGTATTTTGTCGCGACCTTGAGCCGGTCCGTGGCGGAAGTTTCCTCTCTTTGTATGTTCTTGTTTACTCATATGGTACAGGCCTATTTTTTTATTCTCCAACTAGATATTTGATTCGAGTGTGCGGTAGCGGTGCGGCCCTGATCTGCGACAACGTTATTGTATTTGTTTTTGTATTTGTGTTTCTGACACTTTCAACAATTAAGTATCAATATACACACATCAACATCGTCTAGGGATATTTCATATTTTCTCAATTTACTCAAAATTTGTTATAAATAACATGCAACATGTATATATTTTTGGAAAGCCCGTTTAGTAGACTAGACCTTCGAATACAATAGAAATAGTTTTATTGTGTAAATAAAATTTTATTCAATAAAAAACAATATATGAAAAAAAATCACATTTAGGATGTTGTGTTTTTTAATAAAAAATGGCAAAATTATGCGAAATTTCCTGTTTTTTGCAATTATATGAAAAATCAGTAGTCAGTAAAACCACCCATGACATTACAAACGGTCCTGCAACGGGTTTTCATGCTTTGAATCAAGTTATCAAAGTCTATTGTCCCAGGGATATTGTCCCAGGTCCTGCTAAGATGCAAAAAAAGTTGCTCTTCAGTCGCGATGTTTGCAGGAAAATGGTTCATAGCCCTTCTTTGGAGCATGTCCCATGCATGCTCTATGGGGTTTAGGTCTGGCGATTGCGCAGGCCAGTTTAAGACCGGCACGTCGTGCTCCTGCAGCCAGCTGGTCACCACTCGCGCTGTGTGCGGACGGGCATTGTCGTGCATGAGCGTGAATTCTTGGCCCATTTGTAGTCGATGGGGGTAGACTATTGGTACTAGCACCTGGTTACGGTATTTTTCAGCGGTCATGGTGTTTCTGATCCAAACGAGATCTGTTCTTCCACCAATACGTATTCCCGCCCAAACCATAACTGTCCCACCGCGGTATGGATGGACTTCCTGAGGGTGTTGCAGACGGCTCTCACGACCAGGAACTCGCCATACACGTACTCTTCTTGAATCGGGATGGAAACCGAATCGGGACTCATCGGTAAACAGCACCGCAGACCACTGGTTCTCTTCCCAGAGCAAATGTTCACGAGCCTACTCTAATCTTCGTCCACGATTTCCTCGGCGTAGTGCTGGAGTACGAGGCGGTCTGCGAGCATGAAGGTTGGCTTCATGCAGTCTTCTCCTCACAGTTTGGTCACTCACCAGCAACTGGTGCTCTGACTGGAGCCTTTGAACCAACTGCATTGCCGTAACATTTGGTTGTCTTCTAGCGGAAACTTGCAAAAATCGGTCTTGTCGCTGGGTGGTTATGCGCTTCCCGCCTGGGTGTCATTCAGCCACTTGCCAATGCCGCGCAAATCTTTTGTTTTTTATTCATTTGTTCAAATTCAAATTTGGAATCATTCAAAAAGGCCTAAAAAATAAGGTTTCTTCAAAAGATTTTAAAACCGGCCAGTATTTTTAGAGTTCAAGAACTTTATACAAAATATCCTTAGACGATGTTGATGTGTTTATTTCAACCAATTAACACAAAACCTTGACAAATTATATACCTTAACCTTCCTCATGAATCACTCTATCTATTGGTTAAAACTGCATGAAAATCCGTTCAGCAGTTTTTGAGTTTATCGCGGACAGACAGACGCAGCGGAGGGCTTTGTTTTATAATATGTACCTAGTCATAAGCGCAAGCTGTGCGTTCTCATTAGCACGATCTAGAGCTTGTTCACTTTTACTAGCGACATCTATTTGCTATACGCCAAATCTTTTGACGAGCATTTAATAGATGCATTTAATATTTTATTAGAAGCTTTTAATCTACTTGCCTTAGTATGTGCTGTGGGAATGTATAGTGAGTGTTCGTTAATGGGCGAAACGAGACTAGTAATTTTTGGAATTAGCGTTCCGCCCATTAATGGGCAGAAATCATGGGCGGTTCGAGACTACACCGACAAATCTTGCAACTGAATTTTAGACACCGCAATCGTTTGACAAATCAGCTCAATAGCTGATTTGTCATACTTAATTGGTAAGTTCGGTCACGATATCATGGTACCATCGAGATGGTCTGATGATGGAAACCGAAGGTGGCCATAGGAATTCCTAGGTATACAAAACGACTTAACCACGTCTAGTTTAGGGTCGTTCGATTTGTCTTCCCAAGGACCATAGTCCTAGATGATGACCAGGGTCTTGATGATCGAGCCGAAGGGAATGCCATACCTACCACTAAACGAAACAACTACGTACATAACCTCATCGAGTTAGAAACGATTTTTTAAAATAAATGCCTGTTTTTTTTATAAATAAGCTCATTTTATTTACCTACATATTTGTAAACGTTCAAATCGTCTCGGTCGGATTCACTTCCTACCGGAACATTTCCTAAATCACGTATTTTGAGATACCTTGAGTATGTAATGTATGGTAGATAATGCTTTGCAGTCGTAACTGTAAGTAAAGCATATAACTAAACGAAAGCGTTTTTCGACAGTGACCAAAGCCGAAGAGAAAATAAAGAACATAAAAGAAGCAATGGAAGTGTTCGAGAGCTGGCTGGCTGAGCTCGACAGCAACAAGCAGAAGGACAAACCTGAAAAGGCGAAAAAAGAAACAAAAGAAAAGAGGAAGAGCAGTGATAAGGTTGGTTGGTAATATAATTTAGATTAGAGGAAAAGACGTTAACACTTTCATTGCCCATGACGTATTTGCCCGCACACCTCCAGCTCCGTGTAACACTAGCGGCGGCGGCGGTGAGTCTCTGCGGGCCTAGACTGGGCAGTGAATGCATTAAAGTTAACTTGTTTTACGGTAAATATTCTTTTAAATTATAAAAGCTCTAAAGAGCATCCTTCGTGGATGTAAAGGCCATTGATAATGAGTGTAATTCCATTGCGATATCTGTAACTATAATACATAGATAGGGTACTTCATTGGTAAAATCTCTAAGGTGTTTTAGGGAAATGATAAAATAAAGCAGTCAAGGCTTGCATTGCATTATTTCGGCCTTTGATCGGTGATCGGTGATCGGTGTGATCGGTGATCGGTGTGATCGGCGATCGGTGTGATCGGCACTCCTTCCACAGCGCTGTAGCATCGTGTCGCGTCTCGCGTTGTTGTTACTGTACTCACTATTCCCGTTGATTGATTTAATTCTACGTTGCTACCTCCTACGTTGCTCCTGAGTTATCCCCTAAAAAACATATCCTTTTTAGCACAGTCGGGTAATCAAGGTTATTTCCTTCGTCCACGGAATGTTTCTTTTTTTAACGTAAGAGAAGTACGCCTTATTTACCCTATCCCACCTACACGCTCAAGTCACCATGAACCTATCTAGAAAAGTGGCCAAGTCACTCTTACTTCTTTGTTGTAGGCAACATAAAGGCTTAGCTAATTACCACGAGCCCAAAAAGTTGACATTGGCAGAATTGTTTCGAAGCAAATGCAATGCCATTTATAAGAAGTTGAAGCAGATGTTGTGATTTGTTTGTTTGTTGACAATCGTAAAATCGTTTTGTTTTTTGTAAAATGCTAAGAATTTATTCAATCTTCGAAAAATTGTTAGCTTCTCAGTCCCGTTTACAATCGAGTTCGTGATATCTCCCCTGATTCCTATCACCCACATACATATTCCATGGTAGGTAGGCTAGACTAAGTAATTAATATTGTGAGTATTTGTGAGTCTCTGCAATCATCCCAAAGTTCCTTTCAAAAAACCGCTGCTCCGACCACAGACATCGTATTAAAATTCTGTGGCTCCGACGAAGCTCCGATGCATAGGCTCCATAGGTTCTGGTATTTATCGAACCGATAACACAAGGGAACAGAATTTTTGCTTGCATGAAATATTTTGGTAGGTAAGTACTAAGTTCTTTGTGTATGACTGATATTATAAATTTTTGGGTGCATATTTTAGATCCGGAGTCATAGTTTTTGTGACAGCTTTAGTTTTTGAGATATAAAGAAAACGTAATTAATGAGGCTAAAACAAAGATGCGCGACTGTGAATGATTTCATTCGAATTATTCGACTTCACAAGTCATTCGAACACTTCGAATGACTAGAGCAAATTAGTAACAATTTGGTTAGTAATCGCGAGTCATTCGTTCGACTGCCTGAGTCAGCTTCGATTCAATCCCCGCAGGAGCGACGAATAATTCATTCGTCACTCAAAACCATTGGTCGAATCAGAGCCATGAATGATCCATTCGTAGAGACATTAGTAATTACTAATTAGTAGTTTCATTCGACTTTGAAGATTATATTACTAATATTCAAGTCGAATAAGGTAATTAGTAGTTGTTCATCATTCGACTAGACAGATAATTCGCAGTCGCGCATCTTTAGGCTAAAATATTATATAAAAAAAAACAAAAGAAAAGCAATCATAACAAGTTTTTTTGTAAGAGAGTTTCTGGCTTCACGTGGTTCACAATGGCTGTTTTTAGTATTCAACAGTAGTTTATCATGATGTGGATGTGGATTCTGGCGACCATAGTCCTCCATAGTCTGAATATCTTGTTGGAACCATTCTCTTTGTTTTCCAATCAGATCACCAAGATCAGGAAAAAAAATGGTTGTGCTAAATGGGTGTAGAGGAAGTGTACCTTGATGTTCATATTACAACCAAGCTGCCGGAAGTCAACATCTCTTCAGTGTGCATAGCTTTCATTCTTTTTGTTCCCAGAAAATTTTGTGCAATCCAAATTAATTATAAATCAGGTCAAATAACTAATAAAGTTTTCAACTCTTATTTATGAACTATAAAAAATTCCGGGTTTCCGTTTCTCTGTACTAAATTATGGAACTCTTTAGAGATTTATTTAAAAAAATCACCATCCTTGTTCGAAGCTTTGTCAAATTTGTTTCAAAAGACACCGTTTTTTTATTTTTAAAAAATGACATCGTACATGCAAATCACTTAAGAGCTAATAATATACATTGCAGAATATTAAGAAATATGTGTTTCCACATTTAGGGAATGTAAGTGAGCACATTGTGTGCACAAATGTTTTTTCTCAATGAGACATAAAGGAACAATAAAATTCTATTTTCTTGGAACCATTTCTTGTCTGGAAGGCCAGCCCTTTGTAACCCACTGCTCAGGCTTAGCTCTGCTGTACCATAGAAATATGTATAAAAATATATTTTGTATAGCCTCCTTGTTGTCTAAGATGAAAATTCACTATTATCATCATCATCATTTTTTGAGTCCTGGTTAGTTATAAACATTCCACATCGAGTTTGACTAAAGTCAAAAATTTCCTATTAGATGTATCTTGTCTGCGGGGCCGCGGCGTACGAATATCAACCCCTCCAACTCAACCCGTGGATGTCGTAAGAGCCGACTAAGGGAACCTACCAGAGGAAGGGCAGCAGCTTCCTTCTGAGTATTTTTAAACACCAACACTGCGATCACCAATCCGCCTGCCAAGCGTGGTGATTATGGCAAATCCCCCCCTACATGGGAGACCATCCACTCGATGGACCGACGACATCGTAGCGGTCGCAGGGAGTCGATGGATGGAGGCGGCTCAGGGCCGCTATTTGTGGCGTCGTACGGGGGAGGCCTATGTCCAGCAGTGGACGTGTATGGGCTGATGATGATGATGTATCTAAAAAACAAGAGAAGTTAGTGAAATTATTTGTTTTGAGGGTAGATTTTAAATCAATGAACTGGATATAGTAAAAAAAAATTGGGTAGATTTCAAATCAGCAAGTTTTATTACTAATATTTAGTAATAAATTCCATGCAACAAAAACGCCTAAATTTTGTTCCCTTGTGTTTTTCAAGCGAAGATTAGAGTGCTTAGGAAGCGATATTATGTCTGTAGTACCTTATAATTCAAGATTTAAATAAAAAAAATGAATTTAATAATATCCCAAAAATTTACGACTCCGGCGGGACTTGAACCCGCGACCTTCCCCTGAATACAGGGATGCGTTATCCAACTGCGCCCGACCTGTCGAAAATCTTTGGGACTTACGGACTATAGCGCCGTAGCTTCACCTACAGGGGAAACATTGAAGTTATCCAAACCAGCTCAATACACTATAATAACAAAAAAAGAAGCTTACTTTATAAATTTATACTTTATATTTAGATATTCAGAATATTATCATAAATATAAACAGGCCGTCCATCAAGCACACGAGCGACACGCCGCCGAACAAGCCAAGTGGAGGAAAAAGCTTTCTGTGTGGTTTCAACACAAAGAGGTTTTTGTCGACTCATTGGATGAATCGGAATTATCACTACATGAACCAGATGAAGCGGTAAAAATCTGTATTTTATGTAGAGTCAGCAACGAAATTCCATGAACACATCCTACATTAAAAAACATCTTAACACTAAACCGTTCCACAATTGAATGACAGGACTAAACAACGAAATTTTCTCGTCTTTGTACGGTTACAAAAATCGATGAACAACAATTTTCCAAATGTAACGGAACATTTTATAAAACTAACGTTTTACTCAGTTAATATATTTTTGTCACGAGTGCTGCACAATAATTTATGAAATAATACATTATTTTCTAAAACTCGATTTTGTTTTAGGTTTTCGTTTTGATTTTTGAGCTTTTTTAGCTTGAGCATTCGAGCTTTGAGCTTTTAGTTTTGATTTGATGATTATGATTTCAATTATCGATTTTTCAATGAATGACAAGAAAATTTCGTTGCTGCGTTTCGTTTCGTTGCAATCAATTGTGAAACGTTAAGACGTTTCGTAATGTTGGATCTGTTCATGGAATTTCGTTGCTGACTTTACCTACAGTATTTTGTTCCTTGAAGTACCTACTTCAATCGTTGTTATTTTGTATAGTTTTGTAACTATGTTTTTTTTTTGTAGTTTGCTTCTGTAGGTTTTATTATAGGTATTGTACGTTCTGGCCCTTCACTATGGGCCTCGTCAGAAAGCTCAAGGTCGCACAGAGAGCAATGGAGAGAGCTATGCTCGGAGTCTCTCTGCGAGATCGAAATGAGGAGATCCGCAGAAGAACCAAGGTAACCGACATAGCTCTCAGAGTTGCTAAACTCAAGTGGCAGTGGGCAGGGCACATAGCTCGTAGGACCGACGGCCGCT
The DNA here is from genome assembly GCA_947859395.1 of Eupithecia insigniata. Classification (NCBI taxonomy): domain Eukaryota; kingdom Metazoa; phylum Arthropoda; class Insecta; order Lepidoptera; family Geometridae; genus Eupithecia; species Eupithecia insigniata. The sequence continues at coordinate 7,245,018 of OX402020.1, forward strand.
GGGGCCGCAAGGCTCTAGTGGCGACCACGTACCGGATTTTATGAATTGAAGTTCCTTGAGGAACACTGCACATATCCGGAATCAAAAGTAACCTTTCTTAACAGAGGCTGACCTATCCTGTTACCAAATTTCAAACCAAAACTATTCTACCGTTATTTCAAGTGAAAAAGAGTAATAAACAAACATCAAAAACAGACTGCCAGGCTTTCAAAAGATAAACCTTCTTTTCCAGGAGTCATCAGAAGATGATGAAGAGGAGCTTCCTTCAGAATCTGTCTCCGGCCTTGGATTTAAAGACCCAGAGGCAGCCCGGGGCTCGCTCAAGGCTCTGGAAGGCAGAGACACTGACTACCAACTGCTGGCTGTTAAGGGTCTTCTAGGACGGGCTAAGAGGGTCCTCACATGTGAGTTACTATCAGTACCCTTATTTCACTGCTGAATGTGTCTCAGCCGGCCGGAGACTGCGACGGCCGGAGATCCGCCTGCGACGCAGGAGGATCAAGGTTCGATCCCCGTCTTGGAACAAATATTTGATCTGAGATGTACTTGAGATGTACATCTGCATATTATTATAACATGGTCCGGGTATTCTGGGTATATTTCTATGCATAATAAATATTTAAGTAGGTAATATATTGTATTGCTTTGCCCAAAACTAGGCTGCACAAGATGAATGTATCTTTTAAAGGGCAATGTATACGCTTCTACAACAAAACTCCGAGTGAGTTGCAAAAATTATCAATAAATAAATTCAAACAAACTATCAAACATATCCTTTGTAAAAAGGCTTATTACAAAATATCAGATTATCTAGAGGATAAAAAAGCATGGGACGACTTTTGCTCCAACTCGAAAACTAACAACCTAACAGGTTAAAGGTTTCTTGTTCGCTTCTTTACTTTTCCTTAAAAAGATTGAAGTGAACAAAAAATCAAAGTGATCACTTTATTTCCCTGTTTTACTTATGTAATTTTAATTTTGTGACGTGTCCAAGAGTCCTGTAAGGTCTAAAGGAAATAAAGCACTTTGATATTTGATTATGTATATCAGTCATCTAGTACCCATAACACAAGCTCTGCTTATTAGTATTATAAGATCTGTGCTTGGGGCTAGATGATGCTGTGTGGATTGTCCAGGATAATTTATTTATTTTATCTCACAAAGGGCCGTGGGGCCGCGGCATACGAATATCGACCCCTCCAACTCAACCCGTGGATGTCGTAAGAGCCGACTAAGGGAACTTACCAGAGGATGGGCAGCAGCTTCCTTCTGAGTATTTTTAAACACCAACACTGCGATCACCAATCCGCCTGCCAAGCGTGGTGATTATGGCAAATCCCCCCCTACATGGGAGACCATCCACTCGGATGGACCGACGAAATCGTAGCGGTCGCAGGGAGTCGATGGATGGAGGCGGCTCAGGACCGCTAATTGTGGCGTCGTACGGGGGAGGCCTATGTCCAGCAGTGGACGTGTATAGGATGATGATGATGACGAGGATGAGCTCACAAAAAATTTATAAATTACATTTCAGGTACAAAAGATGAAACAAAGCTCACAAACATAAAAGAAGCCATGTCAATTCTGGAAAGCTTTGTGGACGACTTTGACACCAAGCATATGAGTCGACAAAACTGTCCCTACCTCAGCCTGGGGATCGTGAGGACTGCGGAAGAATTAGCTGGGGATTCCGTCTCCGAGGATCAGGTATATTGCTTATGTTGGTGTCAATAAATAATGCTGAAACTCGGTGTAGTATAACGTCGATTTTTGGAAGAACGATGTGGCGCAGCGGGCGAAGGTCCGCCTGCGATGCAGGGGGTTGCGGGTTCGATTCCCGCCTTGAGACAAATGTTTGCTATATGCTAATATTTGTTTGGGGTATTTTCTACGTATAATAAAAAATATCTATCTATGTAATATATTAAGTATATCAGTCATCTAGTACCCATAACACAAGCTCTGCTTAGCTTGGGGCTAGATAATGCTGTGTGGATTGTCCAATATTTTTTTTGTATATAATGCTATAAGCTCGTGATGCGTAAGCGAGGCTAATGCTGATTTATTTTGCAGAAATCGTTCATAGCCGCGTACGCTTCTGTCCGCGGTGAATACAAGCGACTAAGGAACGTTGGCGAGGAGGGAAACACGTGGGACATTCGACGAAATGTGGCATTGAAGGCGCTCAAGGAAAAGGTACATTTATATTTATTGTCTATGGTCTTATCAACTAACATAGTGCCTGTCGCCGACGGTACGCTTCAGTACACGTGACTGAGGAATGTGGGCGAGGAGGGAAACACGCGGGACATACGCAGGAATGTGGTACTGAAGGCGCTCAGGGAAAAGGTACATTTATATTTATTGTCTATGGTCTTATCAACTAACACAGTGTCTGTCGCCGACGGTACGCTTCAGCACACGTGACTGAGGAATCTGGGCGAGGAGGAAAACACGTGGGACATTCGACGGAATGTGGCATTGAAAGCGCTCAAGGAAAAGGTACATTTTATATTTTTTGTCTATGGTCTTATCAACTAACACAGTGCCTGTCGCCGACGGTACGCTTGAGTACACGTGACTGAGGAGTGTGGGCGAGGAGGGAAACACGTGGGACATTCGCCGTAATGTGGCACTTAGGGTGCTCTAGAAAAAGATACATCATTATCATCCGGATCATACGGAGTTACATTTTGTATTTATTGTCTATGGCCTTGTCTTATAAGAGTTATAAGCAAACACATTGACCATTGCCGACGGTACGCTTCATTATACGCGATTGAGAAAAGTAGGCGAGGATCCCTCCTCGCATAAAGAATTTTCTATCTATCTACCGATCTACAAAAACAAAAACCCTGTCTTAAATTTGACATTTGCCTTTTTCCAGAATGCTGAAGCTAAACTCTTCACATCCAACGACGAGCCAACTCCAGAACATCTGCAATTCCTGCTTTGGGCTTACTCCCCTGAAGCGGCCAGAGTCAAGAAGGTCGTCAAAGAAACGGAGGTACCCGATATTGAAAAGTTGAAGATTAACAGGAAGAGGAAAAGCAGCGGTGATGGAGAAAGTGACAGCAAGAAGAAGAAGGAAGAATAAATTAAGATCTATACACTAGGCGAACTAGATGTGAATGTTTGTAAACAAATCACGATACAAAAACGAAAACTCACTTGTTTGGCGTTGAATTTCAGACTTAAGCTATCCTACAATTATTGTAAGATAGCTTAAGTTAGCTTTGGTGTTTAAGTTACCTTAAGTGATTAACTGTAGTACTAAATAATGTGCAAAATTTTTCAAACTAAGCTTTATTGTGATATTTAAAATTATATTAGCTACCTCTCAAGTTGCATGGCGCCCTAACAGAGCTCCTAATACCTAGCCTCTATGTGAAATATTTAAGACCCCTCACATTGTATGTATTAGGATTGCAAAATAAATACTTGAATATTTGTTGAAGGTTCACAAATTGACAAGTAATGTAAATCTATACTAATATTATAAAGGTAAAGTTTGTAGGGTTCAATCTCTGTCATTATCAGCCCATACACGTCCACTGCTGGACATAGGCCTCCCCCGTACGACGCCACAAATAGCGGTCCTGAGCCGCCTGCATCCATCGACTCCCTGCGACCGCTACGATGTCGTCGGTCCATCGAGTGGATGGTCTCCCATGTAGGGGGGGATTTGCCATAATCACCACGCTTGGCAGGCGGATTGGTGATCGCAGTGTTGGTGTTTAAAAATACTCAGAAGGAAGCTGCTGCCCTTCCTCTGGTAGGTTCCCTTAGTCTGTCTCTTACCATGAATTATAACATACAACGTAACACATAACGGAACGTGCTATCAGCGTTACCGCGTTATGAGCGCTAATTTCTTTTGTTAATTTTTTATAACGCGTTAAAATTAACGTAACGCTTTATTTATGTTAAAATTAGCGCCAATAACGCTGATAACGCGTTACGTTATGTATTACGTTATATGTTATTATAATCCATGGTAAGCCTGCTGGATCTACTTAACCGATTTTTAAAATTCTTTTACCAATAGAAAGTCACGTTATTTGTGAGTATCATAGGCTATATAATACCCCGAATAATGATAAGACTTTCGTGGAAATTCGTCATAATTTCATATCACAAGTAAAAAAAATTACCGCCCAACGAAGTGGGCACGGGTCAGCTAGTTCCGTATAAAAAGACACGGCAACGTCGGCTACAGAATAAATTTAAGGTTAAGTATTGGCGGTTTGTTTACAAACATTCCACATCAAGTTTACCTAGTGTATAGGCCGAGCGCGCACCACGATTATTGTTTTAGCTACACCATTTTATAATCGCGCTGTATCGGCGCGGCTATCCGCGCACTGCCTTTATAACCTTACATTTCTTCGACAGTTTTATCGTGCGACGGTAAATCGTGGTGCGCGCTCTGTATAAACTAACCCCCTTATTCATAATAGTCTGCTAACTTAGAGCATTGCTAATTCTCACTCTGTCTTCTTCTATTGACATACGTGAGAGTGAGAAATAATACTGCTTAGCAGCTGCTTTAAGATAGCAGACCATTATGAATAAGGGGGTATGTATTAAGTACCTATATCAGTCATCCAGTACTCATAACACAAGCTCTGCTTAGCTTGGGGCTAGATGATGCTGTGTGAATTGTCCAGCATTAAATATTAATTTATACCCTATATTTATACCAGATAACTGGTTCCCATAATACTATACTCGGTTCAAGAATCGTAGATATTTTTTGTAAACAAAGCGGCTACAAAACAACGAAATATTGATGGAAAATAATACACGAGTCTGCATTTGATGCGTTACAGCAAAGTTCAGATAATCAAATCAATCATCAAAATGTTTACAATTAAAGGTCTCGTTGCAATATATATATATATATATATATAATATATTATATATATTGCAAGATATATAAATATTAGTAAAAAAGTAAAAGTAAATAGTATAATACAATAAAAATATCGGTAAATAGATTTTATATTTACACGTAGCTTACGTGTAAATATAAAATCTATTTACCGATATTTTATATATTTGAGAGAGTAAATAGATTTTATATTTACATGTAGCTTACGTGTAAATATAAAATCTATTTATTTAGATTATCGGTATCATGATCCAAGAAAACAAGGTCTACTCCTCCGAGAGAGTCACTTGCGTACGTCACTGTCCAGTTGCCACTTTATTTCAAAGCATTTTTTATTATTTCAAATCACATCTGTTTCTCAACTTCTACGTTTAAGTTGAAAAACAAATGTGATAAGGGTCAATTGAAAAAATCAATAAAACCATATCAATCGTCAATTATGTTTGTTAGATCAGTCAAAACAGCGTTAGTTACATACGAGTAAGTGTGATAAATAATGGGTAAATACAAAACCACATAGTTTTATCAGATTATTTATACAGGTAATACAATGAGTTCGGGGAGATACGATTTTATGCTACTGGTAACACCAAGAAACGACGTAAGCAAATGACACCCACGTGACCGTCGTGTCTCAGAAGACTATACCACCAAAATTGGACCATACGAGGTAAATAAACATATACCTCTTATGCCAAAGTCTTGGAAAGTCTTGTCTTCAAAGGCTTGGAAATTAACCTTTTTAAAAATCATTCGTATGTGATATTGGCTCCATTACCTACATCATCGATTTGATGATCACACCCATTTTGAAATTTATTCTCCCCACTGTAACTCACATAGTTAACCTTTCTCTTACCCAGTCCCAGTTTCCGGATCAATGGCGTCAAGCGTATGTTATCCCCTTGCCAAAAGTACCTGTCCCCTCTATGCTGAAGCACTACCGACCAATATCAATATTACCTTTTTTCTCAAAAATAATTGAATCGGTAGCACATGCTCAGCTAACAGAGTTCCTATCAGCTAATCAGCTCTTCAACCCTTTTCAATCCGGTTTCAGGAAGGGACATAGTACTTCTTCTGCCCTTTTAAATATAACTGAAGATCTGCGAGCTAGCATGGAAAAAACTCATTTAACAGTGTTAGTCCTAATTGATTTCAGCAATGCGTTTAATGTAGTAGATCATGACCTTTTACTTGCAGCTCTTCCAAAACTTGGCCTGTCTGAATCAGCCGTGAACTGGTTCACTTCTTATCTAAGTAAAAGGCGTCAAAAAACTCGACATGGTCAAGATTTTTCAGAGTGGACGGACATTGAGGCAGGTGTACCTCAAGGAGGTATCTTATCCCCTCTCTTATTTACTCTATTCATTAACATGCTGTCTCCGCACCTCCTTTGCCAGTTTCATATGTACGCTGACGATCTTCAGCTATATAATTCCGCTCCCTTCAATGATTTAAATACTGCTATTCAAGCTATAAATGACGATCTTTCTCGTTTACAGTCCTGGTCCAACCTATTTGGCCTTAAAGTTAACCCAGACAAGTGCCAGGCTATAATCATTGGTGGTTCACGACAACTAGCTAAAATCACTTGCCATAACACCCTTCCCCAACTCTATTACAATGGACATCGAATTCCATTCACACCCACAGTCAAGAACCTTGGCATGATCTTCGATTCAAAGCTTAGCTGGATTCCTCATATAAAGGAAATTTCCCGAAAATTCTATGCTGCCCTTCACTCTATTATCCGTCTAAAAAATTTTCTGCCAACCACTACTAAACTCACTTTAGTGAACTCGCTTCTATTGCCAATCATAGACTATGCAGACGTAGCTTTCATTGATCTTAATCAAGATTTACTAAATAAACTCGACCGTCTCCTTAATACTGGCATTCGTTTCATCTTTTGTTTGCGCAAATATGACCATATAAGCGAATATCGAGCTAAGCTAAAGTGGCTCCCAATTCGCGAACGTAGGAGCGTGAGGGTACTTTGTCTTCTTTTCTCTGCTCTTAAAGATCCATCTGCTCCTGGCTACCTCAAGAACCGTTTTTCATTTCTGGCTGACTCACATACACATGACAGACCACTCAGATCATCAAGTAACCTTCTTGTAGAGATACCGGCACACAGCTCATCTTTTCGTGAAAAATCATTTTCTATTGAGGCTGTTAGACTATGGAACTCTCTTCCGTATGACATCAGGAAAGTCGAATCAAAGGATTGTTTTAAAAAGCTGACACGTGAGCATTTTTTAAGGAATCTCTACCCGACGCCTAGTTAAGTAACTCAACCATTTTTTTTTTTTTTTTTTTGTTCCCTACCTTCCTTAAAAACATTGTAATTAGGTAATGTAATTATTAATTTCTATTATACTATTATAATATTGTATATATGTATTGTATATATCCATAAATATTATGTACTTTTGTTAAGTTTATTACTATGTTGCTGTAGTTTTCTCTAATGTAACTAATTAGACTTATTATTACATAGCTTAGATTTATTTATAGCACGCCTATTTGTTTTGTTTTCTACCATGTGTGGTTGGCAGGTAGAAAATGCCATTGGCATTATGCCCACCTTTTGTATATTTTATTAAATGTGTGCAATAAAGTATTTAAATAAAATAAAAAAAAATCGATATGTAAAATTATTCATTTCTATATGCTAATTGTTATTTGGTATTTTCATCCCATCTATTCGAAAAAGACGCCTTTATGTGCACCCAAAGGTGGTGTTTTCTTTAAGGAACTTTTAGCGAGCAGAAAAGAACTTTTATTCCTCTTTCAAGGAAAAAATTTCAAATTCCTAATTCAAAAAGTGCGCGGACAAGTGTATTGCCGCGCAGTTATTGAATTCGGAACGTCTTAGTTTTCAGCGTCAGCAAAATCGAACGCAAATATTGTTTGAATAAATACTGGCTGGTAAGACGCGACGGACCATATAGCGCCGCCGCCGCCGCGCCGGCTGAATGAAAAAAAAAAGAAATCAAATTAAAAACGCGCGAACTACAGCCCGCGTTTTCGTAAATTTTCACGGATTCGGTTTTGTTTAGAAAAATGAGTTCAAGTGACAGTGAAATAGAATTAACTCCTGAAAGTATTCGAACTGAGGCAAGAAATGTGATAGATAATCTATTACCTGCAAAATCCCGGGAGAAATATATGAAAGCCTATGGTAATTTTATTAGTTGATTTATTATTATGTACTATTTAATTTCATGTTCTTACAATTTTATATTAAATAATAATATTAAAATAAATTATGAGGCACCTTTTATTTTCTCATAGAGGGTGATGAAAAGTAGAGTGTATCACTCGGGCGCAAAATATATTTTTGGCTCGGGCGTTCGCTACGTTCAGGATTCTACTGTAGAATCCCTCACTTCGCTCTGGATTCAAAAAAGCGCCCTCGCCGTAAAAATATTATTTTGCTCCCTTATGATACGATCTACTATTTTTTCTCTTCCTTTTTATCTCCTATCGGCTGCTGTTCATCCATAATTAGATGTGATCTTAGGTGGAATATTCAATTGCCATTCCAGTGAACACCACCATCCTAATTTTGGGGCACCTCGGTTCGGTCAAGTTCTAGAATATGCCATCTCTTGATGCGTTTAATGTGGTCCTTGTCTTGAAGATGCTCTTTAGCTAGTGTGTTGCTGGGGTTTTTTAGTCTTAGTTTGTACTTTTACGGTAAAAATATATAAACGTTAACTTATTTACATTGCTTCTTCTTTTATTTGATTTTTTTATTTATTGAGATGCACAAAACATAAAATAATCACAAAATACACTAAATTTAAATGATATAGATCTATAACTTGACTATTTAACAACTTATGTGCATACAGAGAATCAATATGAACAAGTCATGTAGAGCAAACAACTTAAAATATTTTATAACAATAAAAAGGGGGGTATCCCCTTGAGGTATTACCTTAAACTAACTTACATAAAGTACATCTACACTTTTACAATTTTAAGCATACAATTAGAAACCAAATTTATGTGATTTTAGAGTTCTAGTAAACTGGCTCAATTTAGGAACAAAAATGTCAAGTACAGTGTTATCATTAGCTAAACTATTGTACTGACGGGCCATTCTGGTCAGAGGGTTGTAAAAAGAAATATTGTTTTTATATGTCAACAAAGCAAAGAGGTTGGTTGTGTTGGACCTGCGCGCACTAAATCGTGTATTAAAACATATCGCTGATAACAGCTTGGGGGAATCAATAATTGCGTGTATAATTTTATATAAATAGATAAGATCAAAAAGAATACGCCTGGTTTCCAAAGACTGAACATTAAATTTAGATAATCTATCTTCATAATTCAGGCTAGAACGACCTGGATGCATTCTAAAGCATAATAGACGTAGGCTTTTTTTTTGCACTCTTTCAATTTCGTGACTATGAGCTTTATAATTAGGAGACCATATAGGGCTACCGTATTCGAGAACACTTCTTACAAGGGCAAAGAAAAGGTATAGGAGACTAAAGGGCTTTTTAAAACCCTCTGTTGATCTGAAGACAAACCCTAATAGTTTATTAGCTTTAGAAGTAATGTGTTGGTAATGCGGCCGAAAAGAAAGCTTATCATCAAAGTAAATTCCTAGGTCCTTGGCTACGTGCGAACGATTCAAAACATGGCCGTTAATGTGATAATCGTGAATAATCTTATTGTATTTATTCGTGAACGATATGGTAAAACATTCACTGACGTTTAAAACATGTGATTACTAATGCACCATCGAGACAACGTGTTAAGATCATTTTGTAGAGTTTCACAATGAGCAGTGTTAGTGACAGTATTAAATATTTTTAAATCGTCCGCATATAGGAGACTATTACAAGAAAGACGCTGAATCAGATCGTTTATAAATATCACGAATAGTAGAGGTCCTAAATGAGACCCCTGAGGAACACCAGAGGTGACTTCTACAGGCGATGAAACAAAGCCCTTCAACGCCACCAGCTGACTTCTTTTATCTAGGTAAGAACACAACCATCGAAATAAGCTTCCATGGACGCCATAGAGTGACAGTTTGTGGCATAGTAGAACGTGATTAACTTTGTCAAAAGCTTTTGAAAAATCGGTATAAATTGAGTCGACTTGACCACCTTTCGCGAAGGATTGACAAAGGTAATGTTTATATTCCAAAAGGTTGCTTACCGTTGATCTATTTCTTACAAAGCCATGTTGATTCTCTGATATTACAGGTATCTTCGATATCTTCTCTTCTTCTTTTCACCCTTTGTCGACCAATAGCGGTCTATTGGTCGACAACCGGTCTATACCGGTGTATAGACCTTCAAACTCTTCCATTTCATTCTAATTTGGGCAGGTAATGTCCAATTGCTGCCCGCTATCATTTTGATATCTTCCTTCCATGTCATTTGTGGTCGTCCCACCTGTTTTGGTTCCTCCCATGGTCTGCACTCGCAAGAGTTTCTTGCAACATTTATTCACATTTGCTTATTGAATATTATTTTATCACAAAAAAGATATTTATCGAGAATACTATTTTATCTTCAGAGCAATCATCTTGGAATTCAAATGTGTATTTGAATTTCAAGTATTTTATGTCAATAACGCAGAACGACAGCCATCCATATAAAAGTATCTAAACAATTTATCAAAAATATATATATCATTTTAAAGCAGTGACTAATTTGAGCAAAAAAAAAAAACGTCATTTTGCGTCAAAAATTGACATATCAACATTTGACTAGTTAAAGTGGTAACTATTTAAAATTATTAATAAATGCACAAATAACTATTCTTATAGGCGGATTTTTGATAAAATGCACACATAACTATTCTTATAGGCGAATTTTCGATTAAATGCACTAAATAACTATTCTTATAGGCGGATTTTTGATAAAATGCACTAAATAACTATTCTTATAGGCGGATTTTCGATTAAATGCACTTCATAACTATTCGTATAGGCGGATTTTTGTTAAAATGCACTAAATAACTATTCTTATAGGCGGATTTTTGATAAAATGCACTTCATAACTATTCTTATAGGCGGATTTTCGATTAGATGCCCTAATAACTATTCTTATAGGCGGATTTTCGATTAAATGCACTAAATGACTATTCTTATAGGCGGATTTTCGATTAAATGCACCTCATAACTATTCTTATAGGCGGATTATTGATTAAATGCACTTCATAAATATTCTTATAGGCGGATTTTTGTTAAAATGCACTAAATAACTATTCTTATAGGCGGATTTTCGATAAGATGCCCTAATAACTATTCTTATAGGCGGATTTTTGATAAAATGCACTTCATAACTATTCTTATAGGCGGATTTTTGTTAAAATGCACTAAATAACTATTCTTATAGGCGGATTTTCGATTAAATGCACTAAATGACTATTCTTATAGGCGGATTTTTTATAAAATGCAATAAATAAGTATTCTTATAGGCGGATTTTTGATAAAATGCACTTCATAACGATTCTTATACGAGGATTTTTGAAAAAATGCACTAAATAACTATTCTTATAGGCGGATTTTTGATAAAATGCACTAAATAACTATTCTTATACGTGGATTTTCGATTAAATGCACTAAATGACTATTCTTATAGGCGGATTTTTGATAAAATGCACTAAATAACTATTCTTATAGGCGGTTTTTTCGGTAAAACTTAAATTAACATTCACAATTAGTAAGTGTATGGCACGTTTTTCGTCAAATGCAATCTTGTTTGGTTTTGACGGTTTTAATTAATTATTTCACTTGCTTTTGAACCTTTTGAAGGTTGTTGTTTTTGTTTTTCGTTCTTACCTTGTCATTACCTAATATCAATTGTCAGTTACCTATTATATATATATATATATATATATTAGTAGTTTTTGTTAAGTTTTCATTCATGAATGTCTTTATTTACAGAAAATATTTTGTATTTTAGAAAAGAGTCTGCTTAGCTTACCAGTAGCGTAAAATCGCAACTCCTCGAGTTCCTAGTATTACCTGTAATATGATTCTGATAAAACTATATCGTTTTGTATTTACCAATTATTTATCACATTGACTTGTGTTTGCCTAACGCTGTTAAACATAATTGAAGATTGAAATTTTTTATTGATTTTTCAATTGACACTAAGTATCACATTTGTTTCCCAACTTCTACGTTTTGTTGAATTAAACTGAGAAGCACACCTTGTTTTCCCGGATCATGGTACAATTACAGGACCTTTATTTGTGGCGTCGTATGGGGGAGGCCTATGTCCAGCAGTGGACGTGTCCATACACGTCCACTGCTGGACATAGGTCTCCCCCATACGTCCATCATCACTCATCATCAGCCCATGCTGAAGATGAGGTACAATTACTGAATAGATCGCGTTGAAATTTTGCACAAAGTACTAGAGAAATAAACAACTAGTGCGAAAACGATAATACGCTCAGTAAGTACGTGCGTGGTTTGTTTACAAACATTGTACATCGATTATGGCTAGTGTATAGTTATAAAAATGTTTAGATTTTGTACGACTGACTGTTTTCTTTCTGTGTACCTGTCATTAAAACGCTGGCATATAAAACACTATGTGAAAATCTATTTTTTATATAGGTACGAAAACAGAGCATTTAAATTTATTGTTTTAATAGAACTATGAACAATAAAAAGTGATTTCTGATCAATCCGATGCGTTTTTATTTATTTTGTGTCACAATGTAGGTCACAATAATAATAGTGGGTTAGTCCTACTAATATTAAAAATATCACAGTTTGTAAGGATGGATGTGTGGATATTAGTTTCTCTTTCACGAAAAAATTACTGACTGGTTGAGGTCTAATTTGGTATGGGTATAGTTTGGGACCTGGACTAACATACACCTAGGCTACTTTTTATCTCGATAAAACGCGGGGGAAGGCGCGGGCAGCAGTTAGTAATTATATAAAAAAATTCAAAGTTTGTGAGATTAGATGTTTGTTGCTCTTTCACGCAAAAACTACTGAACTGATTGGATTCAAATTTAGTATGGGTATAGTTTGGGCTGTGGGGCCGCGGCGTACGAATATCGACCCCTCCAACTCAACCCGTGGATGTCGTAAGAGCCGACTAAGGGAACCTACCAGAGGAAGGACAGCAGCTTCCTTCTGAGTATTTTTAAACACCAACACTGCGATCACCAATCCGCCTGCCAAGCGTGGTGATTATGGCAAATCCCCTACATGGGAGACCATCCACTCGGATGGACCGACGACATCGTAGCGGTCGCAGGGAGTCGATGGATGGAGGCGGCTCAGGACCGCTTTTTCTGGCGTCGTACGGGGGAGCCTATGTCCAGCAGTGGACGTGTATAGGCTGATGATGATGATGATAGTTTGGGACCTGAAATAGGTTACTTTTTATCCTGATAAAACACGGTTGAAGGCGCGGGCTGCTGCCCGCGCCAATGTAACGCCTAGTAACAATGCGAAAGTTTGGATGTATGGGATGGATATTTGATAACTCTTCACGCCAAAACTACTGAACGGATCGGGTTAAAAATTTGCAAACAGATAATCCTAGGCCTTTGATTCTGTATTGTATTTCTTTATTAATCAAATCTCTGTGAGACAAACATAATATACTACAAAATTAAGATGGTATAAAATCCCTGAATAACCCTGCGTAACTATTACGTTTTATTTACTAACAATAAAGTAAGACTGAACCGTACATCCCGTGCATTGCATCATAATCCTATGGCCTAGGATTATCTGTTTGCAAATAACACGGCATAGGATATTTTTTAGCCCATAAATCAGATCCCATGGGATAAAAATCCCCTACCTACGCTACGTTTAAAATCCCTCCATAAAATCACCGCGTGAAACTGCGGGTAGTCCACTACCGTAAAACGAGGTTAATAGAGACTAGGGTGAATAGAAATGGAGGAAAACATTCTTTTGCAGAGGTCAGATCCACTGATACAGGCGCCGAACAGTCACGGAATACTTCCACTGCTACAAGCCAGGTAATGTCTTACTCCAGTATTTCGTACATTTCTATTCACCCCGTTTTACCCGGTACTAAATGTAGAGCCTTATTGGCTATTATCATCAAGTCTCTCTTTGCTCTTATCATTAGGGGGTAGGTAATGCTAAAATATGGAGACTATCCACTCGGTGGACCGATGTTGTAGCGGTCGCGGGGAGTCGATGGATGGAGGCGGCTCAGGACCGCTATTTGTGGCGTCGTATGGGGGAGGCCTATGTCCAGCAGTGGACGTGTACCTATGGGCTGATGATGATGATGGTGAATGCTAAAATATCCACGTTGGGGCTTACACAGCTGCAGCGCTCCTGCCCGTTCCCCGTTAACTATTCCTTTTTCGCCTTTTACGATACTCACGGGAAGAGTTTAATAATAATAAAAATCATTTATTCAGAACATTTGTTACCTACATGAGGTTCATAGTTACGTATACAAACGATGACACTACCGAAGCTTAACAAACTGTGTGGTAGTGTCAACGCCTTGCTCCTAGATTTCTGATAGATATTCTGATGATAACTAAATTAAGATTAATAACAAACAAATAAACTTAAAAGCGACTTATTTGTATTACTAAGGGATTTTGTTACTGGTTTATACAGTGTTTCAAATTTAATTCTGGTTTGTGTCTGTGTATAAGTGTGGGGTATGTATGTATGTTGAGTGTGGGGGTGAGAGGGGTCTCCCGAGGCACCAGTCTCTTAAGAGTCTGGGCAACTGGAGACCCAGTGTGTGGATGTGTATTCATGAGTGTGTATGTGTGGGTAGATTCTCCCGAGGCGCCAGTCTCTTGAGAGTTTGGGCAACAGGAGAGCTAGTGTGTGGTAAAGTGTGTGTATGAGTGGTTGTTTCAATTCTGGTAGGTAAGTGTGACAAGAATGGATTTGTATTCTCCTGGGATACCAGTCTCGTGACAGCCGGAGAAGTTGAAGTAGAAGAGTTTGCGTACTTAGTATTATAATATCTGTGGTTTGGGTAAGCCAGCACCGACACGGTTTATGTAGCGCTATCTAACATCAAGGAGAAAAGCTAGATAGCCAAATTTTAAAAATTTCGGATTTTAAAGATCTGTAACATTTATAGTGTCATCTATTGATGAGTAGTAAGCAACTTCTATGTCGTGCGATGTCTTCTTCTTCTTCTTTTAGCTTTGGCTCTGCATCTGGATTGATGCAATTCTGCCAGTGTCAGTTAGGTATGAATTGCGCATTTAGGAACAATAGATAAACATTTAAGGAGGTTGAGTTTGGATTTTTCAGAAAATATATAATTTATATAATCGATACGAACTTGATTGGTTCGTATAGGTACAAAAACCAACAGAAACCACTAAATAAAAAGTTAAATGAAAAGCGCTAACAGAAGTGATGAATATGCGAAGTAACATAAAATATATACCTACTTAATAATCTAAAAGCTACAATTGTATACTATTTACAGAAATAAATCTACAAAGTTTAGATACTATATATGTCGTGCGATGTCATTCATTGAACGTAAAATAGTGACATTGACTGACAAACAGACAAGATAACTGAAGATATGTCATCGTCACGTTTTGCGGTTTGCGGTTTCTATTCTCCTATTCCCTGTAAGAAGTTGAAGTTAATTAATTTTACATTTCAGCTAAAATTAAAATATTTACGCAAAAATGACGACTGAATCTGAAAAGCCTGTGTTCAAAGACCTTTCTGCCGATGATCCCGAACAAGAATGTACTGAAGTGGAGTCCATGTGCATGAATTGCCACAAAAATGTGAGTTCAAAAGTTGGCGCAGTTCTTTTCCATAATTTTAATATTTTACGGCTCACAACCAGTTATTTATGTACAAAACAAGCTTCGTTGAAGCTCCTGGAGTAATTTTTTAGTTGTATTATCCCATCTTTTTAATAAAATCTGTCATATTTTAGGCTAATCATTAGTTGGCTCCAGAACTTTTCATAGCGGGTTTTTAATTGTTTATTTATGTAGAATCAGCATGTAGCTGATGCGTCTGTATTACACATTGTTGAATTAATGGTTTTTGAGCAAATTTTCGTTATCCAGACTGACAAAACCAGTTTTTAATAAAACAAAAAATTATTTTTAAATTTTAAGGACAATAGGCCAGGGAGGGAATAGGACTTTGTTTGACCACAATCTCACCTGGAGAAAAGTGACGATTTCTGTTCTACTAGGATCAAATTTTGCAAATTTATTGCCTTCCTGGCGGTGGGGGTCTGCTCTTCTATTCTCGGATCTTCTATTTAAACTTCACTTTATTTAACACAAGAGAGCATGTTTGTAACATAAAATTTAACTTGTCTAAGTGCTTATTTTGAAACCCTAAAGAAATAAAGTTATTGATTCTGATTCATGCCATTGAGAACATCCTCATCAGCTCTTTACATCCATAACTGAAGGTGTTTTCTCAAAATTTATTAGATAAGAGACAAGCAGCCTAACCCCTTCATGCCTTAAAATAGTAAATGATTATTATTTGAAGGCTTTAAAATAATAATAATTATAAAATGATTATAAAAACAGATACGTCTCTTTGCACAAATAAATTATTTTATTCTTATTCTATATAATGAATAACCAGACTGCTCTAAACTCAACAACCTTTGGCATGAAAAGCATGCAGCCTCCGACAGAACAAAATGGCGAAACACAGTATCTGCCCTCTGCCCCAACAGAGAGACATAGGACGCAAGTCTATATCACACAGTGTTGAAATTTATTATGTAATTTATATACAGTCTACTGTTAAATAAATATTATAACAAACACTATTTCAGGGTATGACCCGTCTGCTCCTGACCAGGATACCATACTACAAGAATGTAGTGATCATGTCATTCTCCTGCGAGGAATGTGGTTACGCAAATAATGAGATACAGCCGGGAGGAGCCTACGCGGAGAAGGGAGTCAGGTACTGGTTTTATTACCCTTGTAGTCATTTTCTTTCATCTCATTTATTAAGGTATTGTGTCCAATTATGACTTCATGATGTACCATCGGCCACATCGTCACTTTCCATAAAGTGAGATTGGGGTCAAACAAAGGTCTAAAAAGTTGAAAACAATTTACGACGCCACAAATAGCGGACCCATCATCCCATCGACCTGACATACATATTAACGTTGAAATATAACCTGAAAAAATATTGAATGCCTTTTCTGCTTAGCTTGGGGCTAGATGATGATGTACGGGTGGGGTATTTTACTAAACAAACTCGCTCCAACGTTCGGATAAACTACGTCAGCGTTCGGATATCTGAGGGTTCAGTCGGATAATCATGTTGCTACTGTATTGCGATGTTTGTGTTGCCGCTTATTCATCACGTCTTGTGCTGTGATATGAATATACTAGCTGCTGCCCGCGCATTCTTCCGTGTTCTATCAGGATAAAAAGTAACCTACAATATGTTATTCCAGGTCCCAAACTATACCCATACCAAATTTCAGCCCAATCAGATAAGTTTTTGCGTGAGGAACAGACATCCATTCTCATAAACTTTTAAAGTTTGTTTGGATGGATGTATGGATATTTGTTACTCTTTCACGCAAAAACTACTGAACCGATTAGGCTGAAATTTGTTATGGGTATAGTTTGGGACCTGGAATAACATATAGGCTCTTTTTGTTCCCGATAAAACGCGGGCGAAGGCGCGAGCAGCAGCTAGTAGGAGAAATAAAGAAAACTAATACAGTAAATAAAGCACAACTCCATTTCCGTTACAGGTTCGAGCTCCAGGTCCAATCACACACAGACTTAAATCGCCAGATAGTGAAGAGTGACTACACCGGTGTCTACATACCAGAGGTTGACTTTGAAATACCACCGCAAAGTCAGAAAGGAGGTCGGTATAACTTGGTTTCTATCAAATTGTTAATATCCAGTAATATTTTTTATGTGATTTTTTTTACGTCAATTTATGTATTTTGGTCCGTGGGGCCGCGGTGTACGAATATCGACCCCTCCAACTCAACCCGTGGATGTCGTAAGGGCAGCAGCTTTCTTCTGAGTATTTTTCTACACCAACACTGCGATCACCAATCGATCGATGACATCGTAGCGGTCGCAGGGAGTCGAGGCGGCTCAGGACCGCTATTTGTGGCGTCGTATGGAGGAGGCCTATTTCCTGAAGTGGACGTGTATGGGCTGATGTGTGTGTGTGTGTGTGTGAAAGATTGTGTTTTTAATTAAATTTTTTAGACTTTATATTAACTATATAATTTCATATTTCATTGCTGTATTGAAATCCAAAAATGTATTGTATTAACCTTTTATCGTTGTTTTAGTTTATAGTGACAATTTTGCTGTTACCTTGATGTTTTCTGTTATTGTTATCAGTTTTCATTCGTAAATATCTTTGTTGTCATAAAATATCTTGTATTTTAAATTGTAGTATAGCGTGCCATTGTCTCAGTCATCACTGAAATTCCAGAAGTGACAAACGTGGAAGGCATCCTGACCCGCGCCATCGCCGGTCTCAGCCAGGAGCAGTCGCGACGCCGCTCGGAGCACCCTAACGAGGCCGCCCAGATAGACGCCTTCATAGCGAAACTGCAGGCTCTCACGACCGTCGAGACACCCTGGACTGTCAAGATTGAAGATATATCTGGTACGTGAATGTACGTGGCGACATCTATGCTCAATTGAAGGAAATATCGCGGAAGGCCGAGGATTAGGTTAGGTTCACGTCGTACGTCGATAGTTCCTTCACTAAGTAGTACCAAAGACATCCGCTAGATGGCGCTACGAAAGTCGATATATAGATGATGGAGACGCCCTGGACCCTCCAGGTTGAGGATATATCTGGTAGGTTTCTTGTCTATGCGTGTCTTTTGCGCTGAAGCCGCGCAAATAGACGCCTTCATAGCGAGATTGTAGGCTCTCACGACACCTTGGACTGTCAAGATTGAAGATCTGGTAGCTAGAAAGATAAGTGAATGTATGTATGTGGCGACATTCTTTCCCCAATTGAAAGTATCCTGAATGACCGGTCACACGCTCCATCCTGCCTGCACAGTCCAGACTGGACAAGAAACCTCAAAACCATAAATTGTTTCGAGCTTCTGGGCTTTACTTCGATGTAAAGATGCGCGACTGTGAATAATTTCGTTAAATATATTCCACCAATGTTCCTTGGGTTCTGTAAATCCTTTGTATACAAAAAATATCAAGGTTTTAGAATCCGAAATATAATAGTTACTATTCAATAGTACATTGTACATCTAGGCGAGAAAGTGACAGATTCCTAACCAGGGAATGTCATTTGAAGCCCGAGGCGCAACCGAGGGCCTTAATAATATGGCGTGTTTTAAAAAACGATACACCGACTTCAAATTCCCTTACGTTTACACTTATTTTAAGTTTTGCGGGATAAATATGGCGTTTATTTAGTAGATATGGCGTTTTTGAACCGACTTCAAAAGGAAAAGGTTCTCAATTCTTCTGTATGTTGTTTTTTTTGTATGTATGTTACGCGATATCTCCGCCAATTATGGACCGATTTTGAAAATTCTTTCACTATTGTATAGAAAATGATCCCGAAGGGGTCCCATTAATTTTGATCCCCAGGTGATTAGTAATTGTCCCGCAAAACTTAAAACAAGTGTAAAAAAATAAGGGAATTTGAAGTCGGTTTATCGTTTTTTAAAACACGCCATATTATTAATGGTATGTTCTCTTTTCCCAGGTAACTGCTTCGTGGAAAACCCTTACGCCCCTGGCAAAGACACTGGCTGCATCAGAACAGACTTCAAGAGGACCAAGCAGCAAGACCATCAGCTCGGTATTTTCACACATAATGAGGTAAACTCTTTTCCACCAAAGCCTAGAGAAGAAGTAAGCAAGAGAAGTAGAGAGTGAGTTATGCAATAACTTTACCAAAAATATATTTCAAAATCAAAACCTATATCTTACTAAACTAGGTAGGTATATTTTTTAAGGTCATGTATTTATGTCATGTCATGTAAATTATATCAGAAACTCGACGTCGAGCAAGTGAGTTTTAGCTTTTTGAGTCGTGGTTTGTTTACAAACAGTTCACATCGAGTTTGGCTTATTAACAAATACTTTATTCCTAGTGACTAATAGTTTTTCTAGTAACTAATATCAACCTATGCGCCCTAACTAAGCCCCAACCCTTACCTTCAAGGTTCAAGACGACCCCTCCCCGCACTCCGCCTCTCTGCTCACCCCCGCAGATATCTCCGAGGGGAACTTTGACAAGGTAAGACAAGTTCTATACATAACTTTAACAAAATAAGACAAGTTGTAGACATAACTTTGACAAGGTAAGACAAGTTCTAGAAGAACTTTGACAAGATAAGACAAGTTCTACATATAACTTTGACAAAGAAAGACAAGTTCTAGACAACTTTGAAAAGGTAAGACAAGTTCTAGACAGAACTTTGAGAAGGTAAGACAAGTTCTAGACAGAACTTTGACAAGATAAGACAAGTTCTAGACAACTTTGAAAAGGTAAGACAAGTTCTAGAAGAACTTTGACAAGATAAGACAAGTTCTACACATAACTTTGACGAAGAAAGACAAGTTCTAGACAACTTTGAAAAGGTAAGACAAGTTCTAGACAGAACTTTGACAAGGTAAGACAAGTTCAAGACAGAACTTTGACAAGGTAAGACAAGTTCTAGACAACTTTGAAAAGGTAAGACAAGTTCTAGACAGAACTTTGACAAGGTAAGACAAGTTCTAGACAGAACTTTGACAAAGAAAGACAAGTTCTAGACAACTTTGAAAAGGTAAGACAAGTTCTAGACAGAACTTTGACAAGGTAAAACAAGTTCTAGACAGAACTTTCACAAGATAAGACAAGTGCTATACATAACTTTGACAAGGTAAGACAAGTTCTAGACAACTTTGAAAAGGTAAGACATAACTTTGACAAATTTTCTAGATGAAAAGTTAAGTAATTAATAATAGTTTGAATCAATTGAAATGTATTCTTTGATAGTAATTTTCTTTGTGAATAAATTAAGTAAATTCCTCATAAACAAAAATATATTTTGTTTTTTCAAGATGGAAGCAGACGAGGTTCTACAATTTAGAACCAATTGCCCCGAGTGCAATGCTCCTGCTGATACGAACATGAAGATCACTGGTAAGGAATTAACGACAAATAATCTACGATCCCCAGCATGCCCAGCGTTGGGATTATGGGCATTACATATGATAAACTCGTTTCTGCTACAACACGGCTACGCACGCGTTGTTTCTATGGAAATTGGACACGCTTAACCTGCCAGTGGTCGCGTGCGGTCTCCGAGTCCGTAACGAACTTTTGGTATGTTTTTTTATTATGATTTATACAGACAAAATACTTTTCATTATCAGGCTACACAATGTCGTAAAATATTTCTGTGGTGTTTGGTATAAACATGATAAGTTCTTAAAAAAGCCTATGAACTTATCATGTTTATACCAAACACCAAAGATTTATTCATCTTCTGTAACCAGACACGTAATATTGCGGAATCACAGACAGCGCGCGATTACTTACGTTCCGCGCAAGAGCGCGACTCCTCGAAGGTTAAATGATAAAACTTTCTATGTTATAAAGTTTCACCCTTCTTTCCTTCGTCTTCCCAAGTGATTTATGGGATAAAAACCGTCCATTTGCGAGTTACTCGTATTCGGAGGGTTCCATACCGTTGTACAAAACATGGGTATATTAATTATAGTATAATATAATTTTATACAGTGTGTCCCTGGTAAAGTGCAACCCCGAAAGGGGGTGAAACTAGATCAAAAATTATCGACAAAAAAATAGAAAAAAAAAATTAAAAAAAAATCGTATTTACTTTATTGATGAATTAAAAATTTTATTACTCACTAATGACTCTATTTAATAAAAAAATGATTTGTTCCAAAGTAGTGGGTCTATTTTGTTAAAATAAATACCATAATCATGTCAGATATGTGATGATGACGATAAAATAACAAATAACTCACAAACGAGTGGCTATCGTGACTTAAAGTTTAATATTTGTATTAAAATTACATTTTTTATGCTGTTTTTTTTCAATAATCTCCTAAAATCTTAAAATTAAGCCTATAATACTAGATATTTTTATGACTTTTTATTTATAGTAATAAGAATCTTTAGCGATCAAACACCCTATCAACAGATTAAATTAAAGAAATTAAAAGATGAAATGAAGCGCCGGACAGAAGAAGGTGAATGTTCCCTGACAATCAAATACGTAAAAGGGGTACCTCAAATAGTCACAAGTCTTCCAAAAAACTACCAAGCTTAAACGAAATCTCAACCACTTACCAAGTCGTCAACAACTATAATGATCTCAAACATAATAAGAAATCTCTCAAATTCCTATATGCGAACGCTAGGAGTATTGTAGCTCCTGGTAAATTCGATGAGCTCCGCTGTATTATTACCACTATAAAACCAAAGATTCACGTAATAGCGCTAGTCGAAACTTGGATCAAATCAGACGAAGAAGCCAAACTACTCCAGATACCGGGTTACACACATTACTATAATCATAGGCGTGACAGTATAGACAGTACAGTATAGTGCGTGGGAGTAGTATACAAACCTGGCAGAACAAGCTGCACAAAGTTTCTTGAAACCCTGTCAAGCCAATTACATCGAAGGAAGAGAGCGGTTGTTATTGTCGATTTTAACCTCGACCTACTAGACGTCGTCGACAGATCTGTTGAAGACTATAAAGAAACAATACTAGAAAACGGATATACAGTACTAAATAAAGTGACGCCCAAATACTGCACCCGAGAAACTTCTTCAAAGAAATCGCTTCTGGACCACATTTTTACGAACCTAAAAGTGAACCAGTTTCACTTGGCCCTCATAGAATCTTCTATGTCTGACCATAAACAGATGTTCTTAGAAATAGATAAATACCACCCACCGCTAAAGACTAAACTTGAATATCAATCCATTGATTACAATAAATTGCTGACGCTGTCAGAGAACGTATATGCTACAGATAATGATGATTTTTATGTCTTTGAAAATAACTTACAAGCAATTATAAAAGAATGCAAACAAACTAAAAAGAAAATTTTAAATCCGCCGAAGCAGGATTGGATAGATACACATATATTAGAAAAAATAAACCACAAAAATAAACTATATAAACAACATAAAAGCAACCCCGATGATATACAAATACAAAACAATTTTAAGGAAGTAAACAAAAGTGTTATTAATGAAATCCAGAAGATGAAGAACCAATACTATACAAAACACTTTACTGCATGCAAGAATAAACCAAAGAAAATGTGGACCCTACTAGATAGCCTTACACACAATAGGACCAAAAACATATCAATGCCAGCTAAACTAGAAACAGATAATACTTTTATGTCAGATGGTAGTCAAATTTGTCAATATTTCAATGACTTTTTTTCAAATATTGGAATGAAATTAGCTCAAGCAATCTCTAATGAGTACCACGATGACGAGACCTACACTACAAACGCAGTCGATACTAGTTCACCTAACTTTGGTCTTTCAACTTTCGAAGCAACCACAAAAGACGAAATCCTTAAAATAATAGACAGCCTGAACACTAACACAAGCTCCGGAATAGATCGTATAAACGCAAAAATGATCAAATGCATAAAGCACCAAATAGTAGCTGAACTCAGTTTATGTATTAATCGTTGTCTAGAGCAAGGCACGTTCCCAGAAAATCTTAAGACTGCAAAAGTCACACCTATCTATAAATCAGGAGCACGATCTGATCCTAACAATTATCGCCCCATATCTGTGCTCCCGGTAATTTCGGAAATACTAGAAAGAGTCATATACAATCGTCTTGAATATTATCTAAACTCAAATCAAATTTCTTTATGATAAACAATACGGATTTAGGCCTCAGTCTAATACCCTATCAGCTACCGTAGATATTGTCACTAAACTTAAAAACTCCTACTTTTAACTACTTTTAAGAAAACTAAACGACCTACGTCTAACTGGGAATGCTCATAAGATCCTTATATCATACCTGACTGGTCGTACCCAAGCGGTTAGGATAGGTGATTTTCAAAGCTCTGCAGCGCCGATTACATACGGAGTCCCACAAGGATCTATCTTGGGTCCGTTGTTATTCTTGATTTATATCAATAACGTATGTAAGCTGAACCTTAAAGGAGAACTATCGTTATATGCTGACGACACTAGCTTATTTTACTTCGAAAAAGATATAGATCTCATTCTTCAAGATGCCCAAAATGATCTTAATCTCCTCTATTTATGGTTCAAATGTAATATACTAACGATTAACATTGCCAAGACACACTACGTTATATTTTCAGCCAAAAACAAAGTAATAAAAAATTTCGAACCTCTAAAAATAGATAACATAGCTATAGATAAATCAGACACCGAAAAATATTTAGGTCTCATTCTTGATAATCGTCTAACGTGATAACCTATAGATATCATGAAAATCAAATCCAAACTAACATCGCTAAACGGTGCGCTCCGTGGGATAGCTCCGGTGTCTACCGCGCAATGTCCGATATACTATCTATAATTCACTAATAAAGCCGCATATTGATTACTTGATTGAAATTTGGGGATCAGCAGCGAAGACAAATTTAAACTTATTGCAAATAGCCCAAAATAAACTTATCAAAAGACTATTTAGTTACGATTATCTAACCCCTACTATTAAACTATACAATGAAACAAAATTAATGAATATCACTACAACGTATAAATACTATACCTGCTTACTAATACGAAAAATACTATCTAAAGACATGCATACAAACATTACATTTAGAACTAGACGTGACCAATTTCAAAAGATGCAACTTAGAAATGCAGATAAATTAATTTTACAAAAACCAAGAACAAACTATGGCAAAAAGAACATTACTTTTGAAAGTGCTAAAATATACAATGAATTACCGAAAGCTGTAAAAGAGACAAAATCGATGTACTTATTCAAAAAATTATTAAGATTTCATCTTTTCAAGCATAAATAAATTTTAACCTACTCTAAAATATTAAACTTACGTACTCCTAAATAGTAAATACTTACTTAATAATCAGCTTAGAACCCAACTATTTTACTTAAAACTACAAATCAATCCCTTCACTTTACTACACGGCATAAAAAGCATACGTAAAATCATGACACATCCAGTGGATGTGGATCTATGTAACCCGAGTCGCTCATTGTTCTATGACGCGCGCGCACAATATTCGATGTCCGCCTTATAACCTTGAAAGAAACAAGTTTCTTGACTAGGTACATACCTACTGCATTGTGTGTGTCGGTCTCGTCAGAATTATTGTATTTTATAACTACCCCATTTTTAGTTTTCTTGCCTTGCCCGAAATATGTATTAACAATTTCTTAAAATGCATGGATGTTCTGGTTACCAAAGTACCTACTACCTACTAAATTAGACATAGTTCCTAGTTACTTAACTATTTGTAGTACGCTCGTCACCCAAATGTAACTAATAGCAATAATGTAGCCCTAAGTTCTCATTTAAGTGAATCTTTGTAATTATTATGAGAATAAAGTTTCTTAAACCATAGCCACTCGTTTGTGAGTTATTTGTTATTTTATCGTCATCGTCACATATCTGACATGATTATGGTTTTTATTTTTACAAAATAGACCCACTACTTTGGAACAAATCATTTTTTTATTAAATAGAGTCATTAGTGAGTAATAAAAATTTTAATTCATCAATAAAGAATATACGATTTTTTTTCTATTTTTTTGTCGATAATTTTTGATCTAGTTTCACCCCCTTTCGGGGTTGCACTTTATCCAGGGACACACTGTATAATAAAGTTGTGTACACCCTTGCCTTTCTTAAATTGTTAATTTTCTATCCATCCAAATGTTGCCTGGAAGAAATCGCTTCTGAGCGATAAGGCCGCCCATTGTACTTGTTTATGTGAATATCTATGTGTTTTATTTATCTTTGTGGTGTACAATAAAGAGTTTAGTAATTGTTTTTGTACAAAACTATTTCGTAAAAGGAACCAGACAACGGTATTGGATAATGAAGCATAATAATTTTTTTAATTCACAAATAGGTATAGTCTCGATGACATATTTAAATGTAAAACAAATCTAATTGAATGGTTGATGACGAAAACCTAGGATGAAGAGAATATTGTGCAAAGCATGAGGCTAGAGCGCTATCTATTCGCAAATGATGTAGAAACAACATAATATTCGCCTTCCAATCATCCACTAACGACCCGGAATCCGTACAGTTCATTTTCTCAGCATATTTAACCTTAGTAATAACTCACATTTTATGTAAAGTATGTAAAATACTTAAAAACTACGGCCCATATAAAATGTATATATACCTTACTGGAACATTTTACTATGTTTCATTAATTAATATTGACTTTAGGATTAGTTATTTCCATGATCACGGGCCATATAGTGACCCGGTCCTTTGGGAGGCATGCGTGGAGCCGAAGCCAACAGCACAGAGGCCCTTTATGAGAATTAATCTAAACGCGAGAGCTACACATAGCGGGTATCATCCTTGGTTGCACAATATGATACACCCGAAGATGATATCCGCCAGGTGTAGAGACTATTGCAAAGGAAAATTAAAATAACAAAAAAGCCATGTTGTAGTGAATGGATGGACTGGGTGATTGGGCTATGGGGGAAACTATGGACGCCTGCCATAAACATACTCTCAATACTGTTACAAGCGGCAGACGGTGGCTTGCTGAATGCTGGATGGGTTCCTCAAAATGTTGGCGTAAATGCCGGTAAAGGAACAACATCGGTGCAAACGACTAAGGTGTGTCGAGAGGTGCGGCCCCGATTTCACCATCACGAAGACATGTGAGCAGGCTTCCTCGTTATTACGCCATTAGACACTACCACCCCCGAGTCTACATCCTAAGATCCATCTCTCGCGACTCCACTCAGACCGGCCAATGAAGGCAAGCAAGAGGTGGGGATCTGGTTCTCTTGGGGTACCACTCCGCAAGCGGAGACTAGAACCAGGATCTTCCCCGGGAGCACTCGGTATACCCGTGGTGTTATTATTATTATTTAATGTTATTATTGCATGCATAATCAAATTTCTTTAGCATATCATCATTTATGACTAATTATATTTTTCTTGGACATTCGTTACCGGACTGATTTTTGTATAATCTTTGTTTTCATAATTCTAAAATGATTAATAATTGTCTATTTTAATATTAACTATAAGATAAATAATAGATTCAGGCGTTACTTTGCGGAAATCCATTGCACAATATTAGAATGAAAAAATATTTAGTAACAATTCCGCGTATAACCTTCTCTGATAGTATTCATCAAAGTAAGTTATCAACTAGTTTCGTCTCTCCACGAGACATCTTCAGGACACCACAATACTCGACCATGACATTGAGATTGGCCAGCACAGCAACACCGACAGAGTCCCGCCAGTGATATTGCCTCTCCGAGCTCCGCGCGCCAAGTCTTGGCGGAATTGTTACTAAATATTTTTTCATTCTAATATTAACAATAAGACTAGACTAAGAATTTAAGGTACTCTATTGCATTGGGTGTGCCCGTGAGAATAGCGGTACATGTTTATAAATAAACATACATAAAATAAGTCGTGGGGTCGCGGCGTACGAATATCGACCCCTCCAACTCAACCCGTGGATGTCGTAAGGGCAGACTAAGGGAACCTACCAGAGGAAGGGCAGCAGCTTCCTTCTGAGTATTTTTAAACACCAACACTGCGATCACCAATCCGCCTGCCAAGCGTGGTGATTATTGCAAATCCCCCCCCTACATGGGAGACCATCCACTCGATGGACCGACGACATCGTAGCGGTCGCAGGGAGTCGATGGATGGAGGCGGCTCAGGACCGCTATTTGTGGCGTCGTACGGAGAGGCCTATGTCCAGCAGTGGACGTGTATGGGCTGATGATGATGACATAAAATAAACCTACTACTATAGTACTGCCACGTATTGTCGGCGACGTGTGACACGCAATATTATGCGCCGTGACCGGTAATCGTCCGCGAAAACGCCGGAACAGCACATTTTTCGTCCAGAATTCGAAAGGTCGAAATATTGTCAGTTGGAATACGCAACACAAATGATTTAAAATCATTATGGCGCGACTCCAACCGCTCGGCCCTCACGAAGGGTCTTCCAACACGTTGGTGTTATTATTATTGTTTTATTTTGTACAGATATCCCCCACTTCAAGCAAGTTGTGATCATGGCCACCATATGTGATGCTTGCGGACACAGGACGAATGAGGTAGGAAAGTCAGAGTTACATTATCCTTACTCTAGAGGGCGTAGTGTAACTTCTACAATACTTTAAGTGGTTGGTAGATTTTGTGAGTTAACCGATTCGTTGCGGATGGCACGGCAGTCGTATCATCATATTCTTTTGCGTGTGGCGTTAGGCTCGTGAGTCGTGCCATTTGAGACAACACCTAACTCGCTTTTCAGGTGAAGTCGGGTGGTGGCGTTGAAGAAAAGGGAGTGAAATTCGAAGTGAGAGTCGCCGGGAGAGAAGATTTCTCCAGGGATATATTGAAGGTTGGTTCATTTATTTTTAACTAGCTGCTGCCCGCGCCTTCGCCCGCTTTTAACGGGATAAAAAATTGCCTTTGTGTTATTCCAGGTACCAAACTTTACTCATACCACAGCGTAATGGTTCGGTAGTTTTTGCGTGAAAGAGGAACAAATATATTTAGATGTACCAACAGAGGATACACTTAAAGAACACTTATGACATCACCAAATGTGACCCCCAATTGCAGGTAGTTACAGTTAACATATAAAATTAGATTGGGTTGACAAGGCAAATAAAAAAAAACTTTCATATATATATATATATATGAATCTTTTTTTAGTGCGGGGGAGGCCTATGTCCAGCAGTGGACGTGTATGGGCTGATGATGATGATGATATATATATATTAATCACCACGCTTGGCCGGCGGATTGGTGATAGGGTTGAGGCGTATTTATCGTCACTGATAAAAATCTCAGAAAACAAAATTGGCGGTATATCACAGTGACAGAAACTAAATATATCGGTGATTGTCTCACAGGTAGTGCCAGTGTCACGAGTGCACGATATTATATCGTTATTATTAGGTACCTACGCAATAAATCGCTTCAACTAGATAATATCGCTTCTATCTCAGCTTCTATATTCTCTCTTTGATATAATATCACTAAGTCAGAATGAGACACACCTAGTATTTTATACTTGGATATTTGAAATGTATACCGCAATGTAACAAAGTTGTTGAAGAAAATACCGTTTAAATTTATTCGGTTAATCAACATGCTACTTACTCAGTCATCGCTACAGTAAATATATTATTCTATCAGTAAAACAATGAATTTGTACCTGATTGGTAGAAATACTAGCTAGTATAAAATACTAGCTGGTATTTCTACTCTCTCACAGGTATTTGTCACAGATATTTTGAAGTAACGTAAGTCACAGGTATCGGATTATGCCTAGTATAACCCAACACTGATTGGTGATCGCAGTGTTGGTGTTGAAAAATACTCAGAAGGAAGCTGCTGCCCTTACGACATCCACGGGTTGAGTTGGAGGGGTCGATATTCGTACGCCGCGGCCCCACGGCTTGACGGACATAGTAAATAAAATAAATAAATAATGTTGGACAATTCACACAGCATCATCTAGCCCCAAGCTAAGCAGAGCTTGTGTTATGGGTACTAGACGACTGATATACATAATACAATATATTACATAGATAGATATTTTTATTATACATATAAAAACGACCAGAACACAATAGTAATTACATAATATTCGTAATTTGACGTGTAACTTAAATAAGGCAAATAAACAAAGTGATTCATACAAACTTTCACATCTATAATATTAGTAGGAAGTAGGATAGGACGAATATCGACCCCTCCAACTCAACCCGTGGATGTCGTAAGGGCAGCAGCTTCCTTCTGAGTATTTTTCTACACGAACACTGCGATCACCAATCCGCCTGCCAAGCGTGGTGATAATGGCAAATCCCCCCCTACATGGGAGACTATCCACTCGATGGACCGACGACATCGTAGCGGTCGCAGGGAGTCGATGGATGGAGGCGGCTCAGGACCGCTATTTGTGGCGTCGTACGGGGGAGGCCTATGTCCAGCAGTGGACGTGTATGGGCTGATGATGATGATGACTATGTCCGTCGATTTCTCCGTCATTTATGAACCGATTCCGCAGATTCTTTTGCAGTGATATTAGGATTAATACGTTGGATTAGGATGATTCTAAAATGGATTAATTTCTATCTTCCAGTCTGAAACCTGCTGCATGAACATCTCAGAACTAGAATTAGAAGTGGGGGGCCGAGCGCTAGGGGGCCGCTTCTCGACCGCGGAGGGCCTCCTGCGCGCCACGCGGGACCAGCTGGCAGACTCGCCGGGGATCGCGGGCGACGGACCGGGGATCAGCAGCGAGGGGTTAAACAGGTGAACGGGGGTTTTTTGCCCGTGGTTCTACTAATGGGACCACGGGCAACAAACGGCGGGGTCTATAATGTAGTTGAAAATAGGTTAGGGACCTATTCTCAAGTCTTAGAATCCCCTTTAAATGTTTTACTCGATTTATTTTATTTATATATTTATTACTAGCTGTACCCCGCGGTTTCACCCGCGTTATATTCGAATTTCACATTTCTAGGGGGATAAAAAGGTCTTTTTTTCCCCGTAAATCTCCCATGGGAATTTGATGTTTTACCAGGACATAAAGTAAAATACGTTACTCTCCATCCTTTCAACTAACTCTATGCCAAAAATCAAGTCGATTGGTTGCTTAGTTAGGGCGTGAAGGACGGACAAACAAACAAACACACTTTCACATTTATAATATTAGTTCGGATTACTCGTGGCGTCGCCGGGGAGGCCTTTGTTCAGCAGTAGACGCATACGAGCTGATGATGATGATTTATTTATTTTATTTATCCTACTAATATTATAATTGTCAAAGTTTGTATGAATGTATGTATGGATATTTGTGACTCTTTCACGCAAAAACTACTGAACCAAATTTGGTATGGGTATAGTTTGAGACCTGGAATAACATAGGCTATTTTTTATCCCGATAAAACGCGGGCAAAGGCGCGGGCAGCAGCTAGTTTACAATAATTAATATTGTTACAGTGTGCTGTCTAAACTGGATGCGGTGTTAGAATGCAGACTACCCGTGACCTTAGTCCTTGACGACCCAGCCGGAAACTCATACGTGCAGAGCCTTGCTGATGATGACTCTGTGCCTGATGAAGGTATGTTGTCTCAACAGCACACACATCCACAGGTTACCATCCCTCCCCCAAACAATGGGGGGTTGGGATGTTCACCACGCGTGGCAGACGGATTAGGGCTTGGCAGACGGATTAGGGCTTGGCAGACGGATTGGGCTTGGAAGACAGACTGGGGATTGGCAGACGGATTGGGGATTGGCAGACGGATTGAGGTTGGCAGACGGATTGGGGTTTGGCAGACGGATTGGAAATCGCATTAGAGGTGTTAATACAATCATGATTCTTTTACCGTGATGCACCCAGACTTTGGAATGCCCTTCCCACTAAATAACATTAAGGTAAATAGTGGTTTAGTAACAAACTGAAAAAAATAATAGATAGTTTAGTAACAAAGAATATCTATACTAATATTATAAATTACAAAGCAAACTGTCTGTCTGTTACCTTTTCACGCGGAAACATCGACCGTTTAGGTCGGTGTTTCGGCTCGATGGTTTTCAATGAAATTTGGTACGGAGGTGAATGGTATGGGGGACAGACATAGGCTAGTTGAAAAGCGCGTGCGTAACCGCGGGCGGGGGTTAGTTACAAATAATGAAGAGAAACCACAGAATTCTAATAGGGAAGCAGAATCCACATTTCTAAAACTATTTGTGCCAATTACACCTACATAAAAATATCACGTACACATGGACAATCTATGGGCCGAACTCAGGGATAAGGGGGCGGGGGCATTACAACTGTGGCATTACAATCTATTCCGATATACTGCCACATTTACAAATAAATAAACACAGGTTGTATTTTCTTTATTTTTAAAATAAATACTTGTTTTAATGATTTCTTTCCGTTGAATTGCTTTGCTTAGCATTAAGTTTTATTCTTAAATCTACATAAAATTTAACAATAGCGTAAATCAATAAATGCAATTGATCCATGGTAAACATGAACTGATAAATTTCCAATTTATTCAGTTCATGTTTACCAACCAAGTATTCGTTTGGTTTTCATGTTGTGGAAACCTAAAAAATGTTAATATTGTTAAATAAATATGTATATTATTCAGTCTATTTGATACCTATCAAAGAGTTTCTCAAGAATGGATACTAAACCATAAAACTGCAAATAAAACTTCGTCACACACACTTCTAAAACAGCTAGACCCAGGCTGGACCTAGATGCGGCCCTTGAAAATCATACAAGTATATGAAAAGTCAAAACAAAGCAACAAAGTTTAAAAAACTGATAAATGTCATTACAGGACTATTATACGCGACCTTAGTACGTGTTTTACGAGATCCTGGACATAGAACAGTTAGTCACTGTATACATAACGCCGAATTATCGCCAAATATCCACACAGTAATACAAAAACAATTTGAGATATTGTAAGGCACAACAAAACTTACCGATGAAAAGTAATTTCGGGTGTTTTTCAATACGATGCCTTGCCGCACAAAGGTGCACTACACTTCACCATTTATTTCAGTCTTTTTCGAACATATTCCACAAGATTTATATAAAATAAGGAAGTAACAACACGCACAATACTTTCATAACATGACAATTGGCTGACATTTGCCGTTTGTTGCTTAGCAACAAATCATGGAAATTTGCCTCATCTTCAATTTTTGTCTATGGTGAGTTAGCGTTGTTACAGTAAAAAGAGGTGAGATAGACTTATTCATTTTTAGTTAAAGAGAAAGTGACCAAAACAATTTTTGATTCTTTTCTATGTAATTGTGAAAATATGTTCGGTCTGCTTTAGGCGTAGCTCTTTTTTGCTCTATTATTTGTTATCCCGTATGAAAGATTTTTATTTATCTTACGAACTACAATATAAATCTATATTTAATACTAGGTTTCTCAATTTTGATTTTGTGCGTAGCAGAGCATTAAAAATGCTTGTTTACAAACATTCTACCACGTGTTTGGCCAGTGTATAGTATTTACAATTGAAACAGTTGAGTTACCCGCAGACAATCTAGTGGTTGCTCAACTGATCCATATCAATAGAATAGAATATATTTTTATTTGTTATACGACTTACACCGAATACATAATAAACTTAACTAAGATGAAACATAATATTTGAAGTGTAAGTCAAGTAACAAAATGGCTCTGCCTCAGCATGTATTGGTTGACTAGCAAACTAGCAACCAACGCTGGTCTTCCGTCAGAGCCACTTGCTGGCGTTACGGACTAACTACGCGACGACTAACCTACAAACAAGAAACAAATAATAATAATAGCAGATCTATAGCTTTACCTATTTTTGTTGCAGGTCTAAAAATCTCACGCTACGAGCGAACTTTTGACCAGAACGAGGAGTTGGGCCTCAATGATATGAAAACCGAAGGTTATTAACGTTAATAGATTAAGTACTTTAAAAAGCAAAGCATTTACTTGAGTGTTAATGGGCTACCCCGACCCAAATCAGAGCCGCCACCTATCATCATCTTCAGGCCATACAAGTCCACTGCTGGACATAGGCCCCCCCCGTACGACGCCACAAATAGCGGTCCTGAGCCGCCTCCATCCATCGACTCCCTGCGACCGCTACGATGTCATCGGTCCATCGATTGAATGGTCTCCCATGTAACCGCAACCTATTTTATCGTATTATAACGATATACAAAGGAATTTTCAAAAATCCCTTGGTCTTTTGTTATACCTATCATAAGCTTATTTTTAATGCCTCTGTAATAGTTTTATCTTGTATAGCTTTGGAAACTGAGTTTGGTGGCCAAAAAGTTCAACTTCGCATCTCTTCCTAAACTATACAATATAAAACTATGACGGAGGCATTAAAAATAACCTTATGATAGATACAAACGGGCCAAGGGATTTTTGAAAATTCCTTTGTATACGATAAAATTCAGAATCAGAATCAATAACTTTATTTCTTTAGGCTTACATAATAAGCACTTAGACAAGTCAAATTGTATACTATAAACATAGTTATTATTATCAAATAAGAAATAAGGTGTTATTGATTGGTGGCGGCGCTAGTTTGCTCACTCTACAATTAAGGGAAATTGTTATTTGAATAAAGTTTTGAACATATAAAATGTTTTTTTGTGTAGTCATCAGACTTGTGAACAAAATAAACACAAGCGCCTGATGGTGCATGAATGACGTGAGTGATATGACACCTTGTGCTCCAGCCAAATCCGATGTAGAATGTTTATAAACAAATCACCCATACTTAACCAAAATTTTACATTGTTATTGTGTATTTTTGTACGGAATTTATAACCCCTGTGATTTCTGATCATTCCTACAATAAATATTGCTAACAATTATATTTTTCTATATACTCTCAATTAATTATTATCTCGATAAATAAAAACTTGACGCTTAACATTATAATTTTACGAATTTTCGTTCTTTTCGTTGTAGTTTATTTACAAATAATTCACATGGAATTTGGCTGATATACTCCAGCCAAATTCGATGTAAATAATTGGACATCGTATTTCCGTAGCAACTGGACAGATTCTCAGCTGGACGGATTCTCAACTGGACACTGGTATACTCCAGCCAAATTCGATGTGAATTATTTGTAAATAAATTACCTACAACGAAAAGAACTAAAATTCTAATGTTTAGCATCGAGTTTTAGATCGAGATATTAATTAATGGAGAATATATAGAAAAAAGTAGCGTCGTAGCGGTCGCAGGGAGTCGATGGATGGAGGCGGCTCAGGACCGCTATTTGTGGCGTCGTACGGGGGAGGCCTATGTCCAGCAGTGGACGTGTATGGGCTGATGATGATATAGAAAAAAAAATTGGTGAAAACATTATTATTTTATAGTGAAAACATTAATATATGTAGCAGACTAATTACAAGGCAAAAGTTACAGTTAACTTTTTTTATTAAATCTAATTTGATTAACAGGTTTTACATCTACAGTCCTAATAATTTCATTTCCAAACTTATTATAATTTAATGCTTCATTTATATTAGACAATGTATTCTTTTCTGCTGACGTAAAATCTATAACATTACATTCAGATCCAAAAGGTTTCAATTTCTTTTTTCCAACATTTTCTCTAGTATTCTTTCTTTTCTTGTTCAAGTATATAATGTTTTTATCTCCCATGTTCAGCTTTTTGTCTGTTTCAACTTTCTGTAATGAAATGTGTTCGTCTACATTTTTAGTTTCATCTTCCAAAGTTACTTCATTTTGGATTGGACCATATATTTCTGGTTCTATTTTACTTTCAATCAACTTATCTTCAATTTTTTCAACAGCTTCTGCTTCTTTTTTTTGTGACTTCAAGTTTCTGAGTCTATATGTAACGTCTCTTCTACGTTGCATAAGTTTCTGTCTTGTTTCATGTATGGTTTCAAACTCTGGTGCGTACGAAATATGCAAGACACCTCCATAGAAATTCTTCGTATCCAGCATTCTTTTAGCAACTCGTGCTGACTGGATCTTGTCATAGCAAGCATGGAAAGTCTCCGTAAAGGCTTCTCCCTCATGTTCTTTAGAGACATAGAACTGCAGAAGGTTGCCATATTCGAGGAATAGTTCTTTGGTCTCCCGTCGAAGGTTCAAGGATGGGACTCCAAATATGAGGAGATGGTTTGATTCTGTGTTTACTGTGTAAACCTGAAAGTAAGTGTTCCAATTTTAAAGGTGCCTGCAGGGATGAGGTAAAATATGAGAATTTTCCCTCGTCCCTGTACCGGTTTTAGAATGACAAATTGTTTATTTATATCAAATATATGTTTCTTTAGATGCTGTATTAGGACTTTTTTTGTATGTTTCTTGTAATTCTCGATATCTAGCACTACCTTAAATTGTTGTCCACACTACCCAAAGGTTAGCAGGTGAGAATGCTATCCAGCATTATGTTCACCTATGTACAACTTTTGTGTGATAAAGTATATTCTATAAGTATGTAAAAATAAGTATGTTTCTCCTTCTCTTCCATACAAATACATCAATTTAACAAATAAATTAAATTTGTTATTAATGATTCAGTAATTCCTATTAAAGTAACTTGATTAATGATTATTTAAATGCAAATAGGTACATTTAACTTTTCCTTTATGAGATACTCTGAGAGAGGAATATATGTATGTATAGCACTGATACCTATTTGAATTGCCTGTGATTCCAAAGATAAAGCAGTTATCTTGTAGGCAGGTGGCCATAACACAAGCTCTGCTTTGGGGCTTGATATGCTGTGTAAATAAACCAAGCTACAAAAGTTTAGCTCTTCCTACCATAAACATAGATCGCCTCGCTAGATCCAGGGGCCAATTGTGCTGACTAATCGCTTTATCGTTTTATCATCAATAACTTTGGCATTTTTATGTTTTTTGTTATGACGAAGCAATTTAGTGGAATGGGCCCCGTACATTTAAATACGTTTATTTACCATCCTGCAGCGCGATTCCTGAATTGTGTATTATAAAATAGCAGGTTGTACCTTGATTGCAGTGAGTTTTCTGCCTTGCCGGTACGCGGGCCGGGTTGTACATAAAGGTTTCTGTCTGTGGTGCGGCAGAAGATCGTTTTTTTCGTTTGGATCAGCCATTTAAAGTCTCTTTTACCTCTTTCCTATTTACATTCGCGAAATATAAACAAAACCAGTATGAAAACCAGAAACTTCAACTTCTTTTTATAATGCTTCTTTCATAGTGGCGTCTTAGATGGATGCAAAGAGAATACAATACTGACGAGGATAGATGTTCAAATCGTGGGTGCCAACATTTTGCGGCCTATAAATAAACGACCAGGGACGTTACAGCCCAGGAATCTCTGTACATGGATGACCGCATCAAAGAGAATACAAAACTAGGCCGCACGCATATTCCACGGCTAAACTTTCTGGGGTTGTAATTTACGAGCTGTACAAATAAAGCACTGCCTATGAAAATATAGCCACGGAAAGTTCCGTCAATGGCAGAATTTTTTATCTGGTTTTCCTATTAGTCAGAAGTGACACAAACCCTTGCCCACTCCAATGAATGGTATGTAGACTTTATTATCATTATTACTCTCCCACGAGGTACATGCTGGTTCAGTTCAGCAAGTAACTATCTAATCAAGGTAGGTATTTAAAATACCTTCTCACAGCACCGACTTCGACAACTCCACGTCAGCATCAAGGTAAATGGTCAATTAATTTGAAATACTGTATACCTAGTACCTAATATGTACCTTTTGGCAAACCTTTGAATAGTAACTTGGTTACATAGTGTAATGTGTAAACATCATGGCCGTAGCTAGGGGGGGGGGGGGGGGGGGGCATTGTGGGGCAATGCCCTACCTTAAAATACCAATGCCCTACCTTAAAAAACCATCAATGAATATCATCATAATAATTGATATGCAAAGTAAACTGCTTGTACACGATGGAAAAAATTCTATCTACTACCGTAAAATGGGGTGAAGTGAAAGTGATACATATTTCACCCATTTGTACTGTCTAAAACGCGAATCCAATTTTTTGGATTTTGTCTGGTTCTTCTAAATTATAATATAAAAACAGTATGTTTTCTAACTGAATCGCTTATTTTAGAAAGCGAATAAGTCAGATTGTTTTGAAAATGGCAATTTTGCACTAAAAAGTCAAGAAAACGAAAAAGTCCGGCCATTATTTCCAGAGTAAAGGACCGTAATAATAACAATTGTAATTTGCCGTTATTTATGAAACCGAACGAGTCACTGACATGTTCTGTTTCATACCCAGTTTTTTATAGTACCTAGGCAACACATGATTTTTCGCTAATGTGACAGAATCTACCACCGATTGCCTATACGCGGTCATTCTTTTTTGCCGAATGATCGGTCTTTTGGAACCGTAAAGAAACTGCTCAAAAGGAGGGACCGGTACTATCTTCCAATGGAAATCTGCCAGCTCATCTGTAGCGCACATAGGTACGAAGTTTACGGTTTCCAGAGTCAAAACGGAAGACATCTTGAATTTCAAGGATTGGTGGCCGGAGTAGGTACTATAAGCTAATCGCTTCTAAGCGATAAGGCTGCCCATTGTACTTGTTTATGTTAATTTCTGTGTGTGTTTTATTTGTCTTTGTGGCGTACAATAAAGAGTTTTGTATTGTATTGTATAAGAAAATGGCATTTCCATCGAACAACAAAGTCGACAGGTTCCCCGAAACTAAAAACAGCACTTTCTGGTGTCCCACTTTTTGGAGTTCGAGTAATTCTTCGGCCCAGAAAGGCTGTGTCTTAACTTGCTCGTTTATCCAAAACATTGGGTGACTGAACACATTCGATCTGCGGAAAAATCTGTCAGTTATACCAGAGATGCCAGTGGAAAAAGCGCACAATAGTCCTTTAACCATCAACATAAAAAAAAAATAGATGACCTTTGACGTACTTTGCAGTACATCCCATACACACACAATGACTTTTTATGAATATTGGTAAAAACTGGCCAAACACTAACGATATTAATGATAACGTTGATGATTAAAGACAGCAAAAATATATTTTTGCTGTTTTTATTCACCTTTTGCCCGTTTGAGTAAGAAAGCGAACATGTCAACGACTGTTAAACGCTTATTATGTGTAGTCATAAATTTATAAGG
This sequence comes from Eupithecia insigniata, assembly GCA_947859395.1. Lineage (NCBI taxonomy): Eukaryota > Metazoa > Arthropoda > Insecta > Lepidoptera > Geometridae > Eupithecia > Eupithecia insigniata. The sequence continues at coordinate 7,283,781 of OX402020.1, forward strand.
AAATATAAAAACGGCGAAAATACTTTTATTAACATAATTTTACATTAGTATTTAAAAAAAAAACATTTCGTTTTTCGTGTCTCTTGAAAAATTTGTGGTTCTCTGACATGTTCTCTTTCTTAAATAACCGATTCAACTATATTTCAAGAAAATCTTTAAAAACGTTATCGAACCCTATTTACCCCGAGGACGGGGTTAATAGAATTGAAACAGGGGTGGATAGGGTTTTCGGTCACGGTTGGCAAAATGATTTTTATTAATCAATTTAAAAGGTTCTGTTTTGTTTGTAGGAAATAAGACAGAGAACCCAAATTTAAAAATAAAACGAAAAATTTAATGTTTTTTTTTATATACTAATGTTAAATTATGGCAATAAAAGTATTTTCAGACGTTTTTATATTTTCTAATAAATTCATTACTATGCTTAATAAGCATTTAACAGTCGTTGACATGTTCCCTTTCTTATTCAAACGGGCCAAAGGTGAATAAAAACAGCAAAATATATATTAGAAACTACTTTAATCATCAACGTTATCATTAATATCGTTAGTGTTTGGCCAGTTTTGAACAAAATTCATGAAAAGTCCTTGCGTGGTTATGGGATGTACTGCAAAGTATGTACGTCTCAGATATTTTTTTATGTTGATGGGTAACGGACTATTGTACGGTTTTTTCACAACTGACCGATTCTTCCGCAAATCGAATGTGTTCACTCTCCCAATGAATGGAATCGCCAAATGGAGAATTACTCTTTACTATTGACTCCAGATTCTGTTGGAAAGGAAGATGGAAGGACCAAAGTATGGAGACGACCCGGAGAAAGATACGCTCGGAATAACATTGTTGGAAGAGAGCCTTATTGTGGAGAGATTTGCGTCCATTTTTTGTGTTCTGCTAAATTTGAGTCTATATAATGTATTATGTTTAAGAAATAATATAAATCTGTTTTTTTTTCTTTTACATATCTACGAGTATCACGCCTTCCAGACGATTAGGTACTACCTCACTCACTCATACTCACAAATCCAATACGGCGAAAATCATCACCTTACCTGTCACCACCGCTGCCCTACCTTAAATTCAACTCTAGCTACGGGCCTGGTAAACTAAACATGCACATTACCTCTTAATATAACCAGCAAAATGCAACAACTCGTATATTAAACTAAGCAAGCAAAATGACATGGACTTTTTCCTTTCAAGTGAATTAAAGACCATGAATTTTAAAACCTAGTTATTATAAAGATAGTTTAAACTTGTGATAACTACCTACACAGTCAAACAAATGAATTGATCACAATTTACAATGTTACCTCAGTGTTTATTACAATTCACAGTTGATATAAATTAACATAATTATAATTAGGTACCAGTGGTTTTCAACTTGCTACCTATATGATTACCATCGCTACTATACTATACTCTACCTATAGAAACAGAAAGGCTGTTGGTGCTTCCTGGAATTAAATTACTTAGTTTGAATGACTTATACTCCAATTTAGAATCCAAGATATTTAATGTCAACAAAGATATTTATGAATGAAAACTTAACAAACATTGATAACAAAAATAAATGAGTTTAAATTTAAATTTTGTTAACCAAGAAAATTACAATCATATAATAGAAACAAACTAGTATCCATAATTGAAACAGTTGAGCTAACTGCAGACTGTTGCAAACAATCTGCCGACGGCTCTTGGGCGCGCTACCGACTGGCACTGATGTGGACCACCACATCAGTGCCAGTCGGTAGCGCGCCCTAGACGCTGGCTTTTGAATTCAAAAACTAACGAAGGATATTGAAAGATGAATGAAAGCTTTCAAAACCAAAAATTGTTTCGAGCTGTGCTTTGCTTGATACCAATGTCGTTAAAATATTTCCGACCAATATTCCTTGGAATTTGTTACTCCTGTGTATACAAACATTGACCAGGTTTTTGAATCGGAGTATTGTTTGTACTCTATTAAGTTAGAGATTAAAAGTTTATTTTGAAATTAAATCTATCTACATTAAATTTGATAGCTAAAAGCATTGTATAAAGTAATATGTAAGGTTTAGGTGTTTAGCTTTTGAACATCATGTAAGTAATAATTTAATTAATTTAATTACATACATGTTTTTTTTTTTCCAAATAACGTCGCTATGATTAAATTAACTTCCGCTCATCTTCAGTAAAAGAGAAAAATATTGCTTCATTAGTTCTGTTACCTTTTTTTAAATATTTTCTTCTATAATTTATTGACCGTATGTAAAATTCAAAGTCAAATGATTATCGCAAATTTCGATAACCTTCGTAGCATCCTTTTTCCATCTTTAGAATGCTACGCTTATCCGTGAATAACTGTTATGTTTAAAATTTGTTATTTCTTTGATAATGTTTCCGAGAGGTGAATCCGCAGCTGCACGAGTACCGAATCAGCAATCAACAGTCAGCTATATAAAACGGCTATGGCAACCAGCAATATTCTGAATAAATCGGATCTAACAACCAGCAATAATCCATACAACAGATATCAAATATCAAATATCAAAGTGCTTTATTTCCTTTAGACCTTACAGGACCCTTGGTCACGTCACGTATCCAGATATTTCTATGAGTGTACAATAAGTTTTCATAAATATATTGACATGGTACAGTCATTATATTTATTTCTTTGAATTTATCACGCAGGGATTCTCTAGGACCCATGTTATAGATAGCACGAACAGCCCTCTTCTGCAGCACAAATACGGTATTAATATCTGCAGCGTTCCCCCACAGTAATATGCCATAAGACATAATACTATGGAAGTAGCTGAAATAGACAAGTCTAGAAGTATCAACGTCTGCAAGATGACGGATTTTTTTGACTGCATATGCTGCAGAACTAAGTCTCTTCGATAGTTTATCTATGTGCGGGCCCCATTGAAGTTTACTGTCTAAAGTTATTCCTAAGAATACGGTACTGTCTACAATGTCTAAAGTTTCTCCTTTTACGTTTATATCAGCCTTTACTTGTTTTACATTTGGTAGAATAAATCTAATTCATTTAGTTTTGTTTTCGTTAAGTAAAAGATTATTGACACTAAACCAATGGACTATTTTTGATATTGCAATGTTTACATCGTCATAATTTGTTTTTTGTCTAATAATCTTGAAAATTAAAGAAGTATCATCAGCAAACAATACAATCTCGTGATTATTTTTAACGAGATCAGGTAGGTCGTTAATATAAACCAAAAATAGAAAAGGTCCAAAGATAGATCCCTGCGGTACACCCATTATAACTACAGATCCCGAAGACCGTTTCCCATTAATGTCAACTCTTTGTATCCTGTCACTCAAGTAAGAAGTAAGAAGATCCAAAGAGGTGTCATTTATTCCATAGTGATGTAGTTTCCTGATTGATGTTCCATGGTGTACACAGTCGAATGCTTTTGACAAGTCGCAAAAAACACCTAAAGCATCTTGCGACTTCTCCCAAGCATCAAAAATATGCGATACCAACTCTACACCGGCATCAGTAGTTGACCTGCCGTGAGTAAACCCGAATTGCTTACGATGTAGCAGGTCATTGCCATTGAAATGCCTAAGCAATTGATGTAAAATAAGTTTTTCAAAAACTTTGCTGAATGTAGGCAGTACTGATATCGGTCTAAAGTTAGTGGGGTCAGACCTACTACCCGATTTAAATAGTGGGATTATCTTACTATGTTTCATCAGATCAGGAAAAACGCCACAATCAATAGATTCATTGAAAATAAAAGCTAGATCTGGTGCAATAGTATCAATCAATGGTTTAATAATTCTAACGGAAATGCCCCAGAGATCTGCAGTTTTCTTTATATTTAAAAGTTTAAATGCTTTTTTAATATCTTTTTCATCGACATGATGGAAGTTAAATTTATTTTCGCATGCAGGTACATTTTCTTTTAGTAAAGACTCAGCGATTAATTGAGAAGAGTTCAGACACTTTGTAGTAGAGATTGGAATGTCAGTAAAAAAGTTTTCAAATGCTTGGGCTACTTCAACGTCATTTTTGACGGAGCAATCATTAATCTTTAAATTGTAATCATTAATGTAGGTACTGACCTTTCCAGTCTCACTGTTTATTATTTTCCACGTTGATTTTATTACATTTTCACTGTTTCTAATTTTTGAGCTAATATAATTTGATTTTGCTACTTGACAAACTTTTCTAAATATTTTTGAGTAATTTTTTACTTTGTCTTTGAACTCCAGGCTAAAATTGTATTGTTTTTCACTATACAGTTCATACAATTTTTGTCTACTCTTATGTATACCCACTGTTGCCCACTCACTAAAGTTAAGTTTTTCTGAGACCATGGTTGATTTGGATGTGAATATAGAATTGAATGCATTGGTGAATTTGGTAAAAAAACTGCAATAGGAGTCATTTGGGTTGTTATGAGAGTAATTAGGTGGAGGTTTACAATCCCAATCCAATTTTAACCGTTCAAATCGACTTGTGGTCACAGGTATGTATGTTATTCTCTTTTTACAGTTATTATTTTTTACTTGAATTTCTAATTTTATTAGTTGACCTAAGTGATCTGATTTTAAATTGCTTATTACATTTTTACTAACAATTTTATTATTTTGGCAAACAAATATATTATCTATACATTTTGCTGAGGTTTCAGTTATTCTAGTAGGTTCCATAAATAATGGCCTTAAATTATAAGAATTAAATAAATTGGTTAATCTACTACTAAGGGAGTACATTTCTAAGAGATCAATATTAAAGTCTCCACATACCATGAGGTTTTTATTTGATTTTGATATTTTAAATAAGATATCATCCATATTTTTTTCAAATATTTCAAAAGAAGCTGATGGTGGGCTGTATACGCTTACTACAATACTTTGCTCCAACTCTACACATGCTACTTCAATGTGGCCTTCAACGGATAAGCATATTATGTCCTTACGTTCTTTAAATTTTATGAATTTATTTAGTATTATTAAAGAGCCTCCACGAATAGCATGTGATCTGCAAAAAGAACTACCAACCTGGTGGTTACTGAAGTTAAACATGAGCTCATAGCTTTTCAGCCAGTGTTCTGTTAAGCAGATGATGTCAATATCAAATGAGTTCATGTACAATTCCAATTCTAATAATTTACTTTTCAATCCTTGAATATTCTGGTGCACCAAGTTAGTAAACTTTGCATTTATTTTACAATCTTGTTTTCTTAGTTTTTTCTTGTGATTAATAATTTCTGACTGTTTGGGGCTAGAGACTTCCTCTATTGTCGTTATTTCTAATTTAAATGACTTGGAATAACTTCCAATGTCTTGTTTTTTAAAATATTACTCTGCTCAAAAGAAGCAGTTTGTTTAGCCAAATTTTTGGCTGTTATGTTAAAAAAATAGGTTAGCGAAATTGCTATCTGTCTTTTGTAAAAATTAGATAGGTAATAATTACCTCCAGTCAAATAGTATTTTTTACTAACAATACTGTTAGTATCAATCACATGTACATTATTGTTGCATGAAATAGTGTGCAACGTCATATTAAGCTTATATCTAAGGTCGTTTTCTGATTGTGGCAAGCTGTCGCTGTAGGGGAATGTGAACATCACAATTTGTTTTAAATTTAAGGAGCATAGTTTGTCGAAATACTTAATCAAGTCCAATTTGTTCACATTGCTCCTATTACCAAGGCATATTATTAAGTTTGAATTACTTTTAAAAGTTTCATTGTTAATTTTGTGCATGATTTTATGCAGGTTGGAGTTTGGGAGACAATTATTTATTATATTATGTTTCATACGAATATTTAATAGCTGACCCATATTTTTTCCAATTTCATCGCAGTACATTATAGTATTTATATCTGAGCATGAAGTGCTGAGATCCAGATGGGATGCGGCTGACAACACACTGTCCAAACTTGTATGGTTACTGTCTGGGCTATGATCACAACAGCTGCAACCCTCCAGAATCCTGCCCTCCAGACTCACCTGGCTTCTGAGGAGTGCATCCATGGCCAGATTGAGTTCCCTTGTCTGTTCGGTAGTTTGTTCATACATGCACATATAGTGCTCTAGGGAGTGCTCAGCCTGACCAAGTTTACATCTCAGCGTTTGAATTTCATTCTCATATTGTATCTGATTATGATTCAGCTGTAATGTACAGAGCTTTAATTTATTGAGAACTTTTCTTTTAGATTTCAGTTTAGACACTACTTGTTTTTGGTTTTTTAATAAATTTTGTGTTTTTTTTATGAACTTACTTATTTTAACATATTTTTTTAACTTATTTTTGCTAAACTTGTGTTTGTTGTTTTTGTTTTTGCTGCTAGCTCCCACATTACACACTGAGTCAACTTCAGTTAAGCTAATAGTTTGCATTGTGTGTAAGTTGGAGCCTGCAACAGAAACTTGGCCGAGGATGATTCAGCGGATACTAACTCCTCAAATAAACTTTGTGTTTTCGCGGTGGCAGAGCTATCGGCTGCTTCCTCCAGCTGGGTGATGTGGTTGTGGGCGTCACACAGTTGTTTCTCCAGGACTGAAGTTCTATGCAGGACGGACTCAAACTCAATGCCACATTTTTCATCGAACCTATCTATTATCAACTGAAGCCTATCCCGTTCCTCAGTAATACAAGCATTCTGGGAATGTAACGCGGACATCTCGCTTTTTATCTATTTGTTACTATCTAGTGCTTCTATTAGGATATTTTCATTATCAGCTAATTCCGCTTCTAATTGTCCAATCTGCCTCTTAGCTGACTTTAATTCCAGTAAAACCTGGTTCAACTTGTCGGCTTTGCGAGTCATCATTATGAATTAATGTGTTTACAGTCTTGTAAACACTCAACTGGTAAAGAAGGCAGAATGTAGTGTCTAGGTTATGATTTCAAAAAAAGTTGGTATGTACTTACGAGACTCTATAGATGTAAACTTTATCGGAAATAGTATTCCTTCGCATGAGAAATCGGTATTAGTAAGCACAGAACACTTCAGAAAACACAAACCAGCCAAAACTTATAACCGAAAACGACGATTTTCCGTTGGCCAAAAACACACTAATAACACGATATAAACGCCTATTATCTATTTATACACTTGTTTTATGTTGGAAATATGCGATGGAATCGGAAAGGGCTCTTAAAACTACGTAAAAACAATTATTTTATAATAAATTCGTAGGAAACATTTGCGAACAGCTGTCATAATCATAGACATTAACCAACTTCCTCCGTTGTCATTAATATGATAGACATTAACCAACTTCCTCCGTTGTCAAACTACAGATCTTTCGTAAAAAAGTTTATTGCACGGTTACGAGCCAAGAACCAGCAATCTACTACAGAAAGCGAATCCGACAAAGAGGAATCGACTCCACAACAAGAAGACCTTAACCAGATCCCTTCCGAGTCTGATGAAACTCTCTTACAACGAGCTATGGCACGATGGCTATCCGATCACCCGAAATCTGAAATACAAATCGGATCCCACAACAAGCAATCGACTCCACAACAGAAAGGCCTTAACCAGATTCCTTCTAAGCAAGATAAAACTTCTTAGATTAAGCTATTGCACGATGGCTATCCAATAACCAGCAATCTACTGCCCAAAACGGATCTTACAGCCAGCAAACTGTGTGAGGGGATTATTTTGCAGCAATATATTGGGCAGATTGTGACATAGAACCTGCTACCACAGGCACAGTCAGCACCTGCAGGTTACTATCCATCGTCGGGTTCTAAAGCTATAACCCTTATGAAGGTCGGCCTTTCTTAACTTGGCTCAACAATATGTTCAAATTTAAATTGTGTTTATTATGTGGATTTATCACAGTATCAGAGTATAAAGACAAAAATAATGCAAACTCAACTTTATGTGAATCAAATACCTAAACATTTCTTTACAAAATGATGTGCTTTATTGATCAGCGTTCATTCCCATCAGTTACTAGTATGATTTGCTTTGGCTCATCTTTAGCTCAATTAGAACCTAAATCATCCAGGATTCATGAGTTCTCTTGGAAGACCTTTTATCATCCATATCACTTTTGACGCGTAAATTTAAGGTCAGTTATACGGTTCATAACCTGGTTCGTGATAAGAGTTATCAGCTCCAAATAGAATGTTCCATCCGGAGAGGGTTATCTTGTTATTCTCCTCTCGGGTGACGACATCATAGTTTGCATCTCATCCAAAATCCCGTTTATTCTACTCGTCGCCACTCTAGGAACATCATGGTAAGCAATAATTTTTACACAATTATTTTCTTTTCAAATACCGTTGCTATTATTAAATGAAATTTCATTCGTCTTCAGTAGGAGAGAAGAATGTTGCTTTTTTTAGTTCTCTTACCTTTGAATGCAATTTTTCTTCTTCATTTATTGCGTAAAATTATTAAAAGTCTGACGATTATTGTTAATTTATATCATCACTGTAGTATGGTTATCATTTTTAAGTAACATCATAAATTCATCAACACTTATGATTTTTAAAGTCGATTTACTTCCCAACAGCATTCTCGGAATGTGTATTAACTGCTGTTGACGCATACCCTCAGCAATATATAGACTGTCAGCAAAATACTTACCCTCAGCAATATTCTGGACAATACAGAACCGGCAATCAGCAAGCTACTGTAGGAAACGGATATGTTTGGCAGCAATATGTTGGGCAGATGGTGTCCGTCAAACCACCATCTCAGTCACCATCTGAAGTAAACAATAACCCTTACCAAGGTCGACCTGTCTTAACTTTGTTTAACAATATCCATAAATGGAAATTAACTTTCTCGGAAGATCCAACCAAATAATCAAATCGAAACAGCATTTTAGATAAGTAAACGTGACGAATCGTGGTGTAATGTTTTGGGGTAACGCAGCAGAATCTCGTAGAATATTTGTTTTGCAAAAAGATCCATCAGATATATAGCAGGTTTAAAATATAAAGATACGTGCCGAGATATACATATTTAGGGACCTAAAAATAATGACAATGGCCTGTGAGCAAATTTATCAAACAATTGTATACTTAAGAGAAAATGTAAATACGGTGACTAGAAATAAAGATATTCATGGTCACAACACTAGACATAAAGAAAATATTGTGGTTCCTCATACTAGACTATCTAAAATTAAGAAGAGCTTTATGTGCCTCTCTACAAAATTATATAATAAAATTCCTTTAGAAATAAGAAATAAAACTGACATGGAATTATTTATATATGTAAAAAAATATCTATTGAATAAGAGCTACTATACAATTGACGAAGCGTTGGCTGATAAAAACGTAATTTATAATAAGGTAATAAGCACTGTAGATAAGGTAGTCATAAAATAATCACTGTTTGACTTATCTAAGTACATGTAAGTGTCAAAAGATAAATAAATAAATGAATAAATAAATGAATGAATGAAAGTGATACGATAATACTCATCAACTTATGTAACGTATTATAACTACTTTATTTTTATCTCTTCTCACTACTGTTTACGAACTGAGTCCAACTATCTACTACCGAGGTGCTGACGCAATAAGTAACTTTTCCCCCTCCACTGGACCGATAGGTACAACTAGTTGTATAAATAGAGGTGCGGCGGGGGAATTATAGCCGTCCGGTAACGCTGTCATGGCCATCTGCGGAAAAAAAAGGGGAATTATAGTTGAAGAATCGCTACGCTATCTCTACACATGCACAAGTGTGATGTGATGATAAATTTTTGTTGTTAAAAGATATACAGAGGTGAAATAAAAAGTAAGGATCAATCTTATTATCACCTAATTTAGATAGTATTTCAAGGCCAATGAGTATTCAATAACTAACTCAGTACCTGTTAGGACCATGCCTAAAATATCTAACGCTATTGTAAAATCCGCATACCGCTAGGGAATACCTGTGCAAAGCGAGCATCGCGCCTATACGACCGTGAGCCATAACTACCCAACGCTTAAATACCTATACTTACCTATCATCTACGCATAGGTACTAGCGGACCGTTTACCCGTAAAGTTATGTAGCTGCAACAAGTATTTGGTATTTCTAACCAAATCGGTTAGAAATATATTGGGTAGAAATCAGGACATGTATAGAGTATTGTAACGTTATTGGGTACCAATTGGTACTAGCAGTATTGAAACAAAATACCCAACTAATAACCGGTAGCCAAAATATCCAATAACTCCCATCCTTAGTTTTAAGGTCACAGAAAGCTTCGCTGACTATTCCCGCGATGATATCCGTGCGGCCTGTATGAATCGTGTGTGTGCGCATGTATGTAAACCACTTATAACTTTTGAACAGCTAAACCGATCGGATTGAAATAGGTGGCAATTCAAAAAATATTATTGCCATTAAATTTCCAAAAATATTAACTAATTCAATTATTAGCTAGATTTTGAGAAATCTCAAAAACAAATTTAAATAAAAACTTTTTTTTTGTGGTATCATTTAAACGGCTCCACTGATCAATTCCAAAAAGTAATCCGCTTATAAACTCAAAAAATCACGTCGTTTGTCACTAGTTTCATCTAAATCGGTCGATTCATTCGGGAGTTATAGAAAACTAATAATTTCGAGAAAAATTTTTTGTTACATGGCTTCGACAATTATTTTTTGGACTGTTTTTGATTAAATAAAATAATTATTAAAGCTCAAAAACCACGTCGATTGCTTCCAGGAACGTGAAAAACGAGGGAGGGTAAAATTTCTTTACTAATTAAAATTTTCCAAAAAAATAATGTTTCTCAACTCTACAACGTATTTGACACTCTTACAAAAACGAATTGTCTATCATCGATTCTTAATTAAAATTATCTGAAAATCATACTGTCTATCAGTCGCTAAAACATTTATATTTTTCAGATAAATACAAAATGTTTACAACAATCAGGATGCTGATACCTCTGATATTTTTTTGTCTTCCATATCTCACCACCGTGGAGTGTCGCTTCGAAGGAATGGTCCGTTATATATATACACCTAAGATGTGGCTGACAAACATTCCGGATTCAAGGAAATTGAATACACTTGCATTTATCGGCACTCGCGATCCACCCACTTTCGAAATTTCCTACAAAATCTTACCCAGACTGTTACCCTTGTCCGATAAATTAAAAGTTGGCATACGTGTCTTTGATATGGGCGTACGTCGGATCAACAACGATTTTGCTATGTACAATAGTTCCTTCAGCATGCGAGCGCAATTCAAGGATTTTGTGAATACAATAAAGACTTTTTTGAAGGACAACCCTAAGGAATTCGTTATAATGATCATGCACGCTGAATCCACGGCCATCAACTCAACTTTGTCCGAGTGTGAAATACTTAGAACAAAGTATGTTGAAAAATATCCGAATTTATTCGTAGAAAATTGGTCATTGGACGACACCGTTGGACAGCACCGAGGAAAAATCTTGTTGCTAGAAAAAAGTCTCGAATTTATGGGATGTACCACTCCCATATCATGCTTAGCACGCGATCAGCAACATGATAATGTAGCAAATGATCTGAGCGCACATTTTTCGTATGCTCGAGAACTTCAAGCTGAGGTAAATAAACAAAATTTCAAGTGTTACCTATTTTACCTAACGACCAATCGTGAATTTCCTTTTCCTGAAAAATTAACCCCTCATCAAAAGAATAAATTTATGCAACAATATAATGCGGCAAATCCTCCTGAAACATTTGGTGCAATGATTGATATATTTAATAATACAAAAAATTCTTTTTATACCCTTGTAGCTGATTTGCCGACTATTGATGTGCTTAATAAAGTTATTGAGAGTAATACTGAGTAGTCAGCAATGTATGTATCATTACACAGATGAAAAATAATAAAGGTTATTAAACTGAAACGTTCATTTCTCATTTATTACAATACTTATAAAGTATTACCCTTGTAGGAAGAAAATTATATACAAAGGGGCCTGTTTTGGCACAATACTAGGTTTCCCAGACTCTGCTTAATAATACTGGCCCATGACTGGACCACTAAGCAACTGACAAGTCTTGATTGATCAGTCTTGAGCTAAGATCCACCCAATATTTATCTAACAAATCTTAGTTTGCCACAAGGAAAACATAAGTGTAATATCATAGTAAAACAAATGTAAAATTTGCGTAATAGTAGTGAATTAGAAACATGTCGCGGGCCGGCGGGCCGCACAAATATTGGCCGCGGGCCACGCTTTGGAAAGCCCTGATATAGAGGATACAAAAAACGTAGCAAGCAGATTTAGCGTGCGAATGTCCCGCTGACGCGGGGCATTCGCACGCTAAATCTGGTATCTGAGAAGGCTGACCTGTTCCACTGCCCTATGAGCGAACTCGTTAGGGTTGTTTTATTAATTTTATGTTTTTGTTAGAGATGAAATGGTTTATATAATTTATTTATTTTTTGTTATTTTTGAAACTTTTATATATTGACAAAATATTTAAAATAATTTTTATATATCTTGTGATATGGATTATAATAATTTATGACAAAAAAAAAAATTAATTTAATTCTATGCTAAATCGGAAACTGTGTGGCTTTTAACGAAATATTTGATTAAATTTTATTGATATTTAGTTTATATAATGTTAATTTACGAACAAAATCTTTATTGACAAAGAAAATAACAATCAAATAATATAAAGAAATTAAACTAGTATTTACAATTGAAACAATTGAGCTAACTGCAGACTGTTGCAAACAATCTACAGATAGCTCAACTGGTCCATATCAATACCAGTCGGAAGCGTCCCCAAGACGCTGGCTGCATTGCCCCGCTGTATGGCAATGCTAATGCGCTGCGCCAGATACTCACCAGCTCTCGGGTCACGCGTCGCTTCGACCAGGCGCTCAGATAATTTTTTGAAAACCCGGAGAGCCTCGGTACCCCACGGACCTAGGGTCTCGACTCCAAGGGGAGCAAATGCGTAGGCTCTGTCGAGACCTGCATATTTGCGCCTCTTAAGATCCTCGGCCAAATCTGCCGCCGAACCAGCCCTCACAGATGTCCTTGAAAGATGGGAAGGCGCAATTGTGTCGACACATGTAGCATCCCACACAATAGGCCTCCCCAGCTCCCAAGGGACTAAAGTCATGCCGTCGGGCCTCTTACCATCGTCACGCAACAGACCATTCGGTTCGAGAATAGCTGGTACGTTAGCGGTGACAAAGGCCCGCCGGATGATGTCGTTAAGGCTGGCATGGCGAGATATCCGACCGGCAGCCCTAGTACACGATAATCCGTGATGACCAAGCTGTTCGACAACAGTACCGCACTGGCATTGATGAGGCGCGCAACACCTTGCACCCAACCGAAGACATGTTGCTATACGGAAAGTTACGGGATCCAATAGAGTGCCAGTATTATATGAAGGAAGTGCTTGCAACCAATGTCCTGACTCCCATTTAGTAACGGCCAGGAGACGGGCACGATCTGCAGAGCTGGAGCACGTTTGTAACAAATAATTCCGTGTCAACTCACACAGAGGCCCGTCCCATTGCCGTTGGGACAAAAGAGATTTTGGGGGAGCAGCATCAGGGCAAGCACTATGCCAAGCCATTCGAGCCTCGTCTAAGAACGAAATTTTGAATGTATTTCCAGGTGAGACCAAAGACGGATTTAAAAATTTTTCCACTAAAGAACTAGTGCTGTAGACAGAAGACAAGAACGCTGGCAGAGCGACACTTGAAATTTTGCGGATACCTAAGCCTCCCAATTTGACAGGCAGGGAGGCCTGCGACCATGCCTTGTCATCGAAACAGATATTCAAAACCGATGATAAAGTATTCTTTATTATGTTGTCTAAGCCTTCCAAGAGCTCGCTGTGTTTCCACAGTTGACAACATCTCAAAGAATACGTAAATTTAGGTACAAACAAGCAAAACCGAATAATTGTAAAAGCCATATGGCTATTAATTTTGAGAAGTCTGTTCGAGGTTTTGTTGAAATTTAGAATTTTCTCATCTACAAATGACTGAAAAGACTCGTCAAAAATTGGTGAACCAAGGAGGCGAAGTGAACATTTATCTACAACTGTAATGTTGGGAGCCAAACTATTGAATTTTATTATGATATTGTTTTTGTCTACACAAGAGTCCGAAATAAAAAGCTCGCACTTTGAAAAATTTAGTTCTAAAACTATTTGCCGAAATTCATCTGTGATGATTTTTAGGTCATTAAAAACTGTGTCCACGTCTCCCCCTATCGTTCCGTCATAATGTTAATAGTATTTGACTTAATAATGTAATTCAATTGTATTGTACACACTAATGTTCTAAAGTGTTTGAAAATAACTAGCTTGTAAGGAATAGGTACTCTATTGTATTAGGTGTATCCTGTCAAAATAGAGTCCCACGTGATTTAAATAAATAAAAAATAAATAAATGACACCTACTGAGACACGATCCTAGACTATTGGACCACCCTGTAATGTTATGTCTGGTTTTTAATAAATGAATTTAATTGTTACTAAGATAGTATTTACAATTAGATTAAGAAAATATAATTATATTTAGAAACAAGAGTTATCAGGCAAAGTTCTGTGACTACACTTCCCTAACATATTGTTATAACGTTAATAAGTTGATATAAAATGGATGCATACCTACATAGTTTGGTACAATACGTCTACATAAATCTACTTCTAGTGTAATTATGATAACCTACCTACTCTTTTATTTATAAAATGATAGCAGAGAATGGCAATAGCAGCCCCTATTGACTTTTCAAAATTATTACATAATCATCAAATAGACAAACTAAATTCGACCGTGTGTTTCTGGTTGAATTGTTTAATCTATGGTTTTTGTAAGATTGCACGAATGGGACAGTAGGTAACATTTTTAATCCGTAATGCTCAATTAGGTTATAAATTCCTTGGTAATGCTTCTAAACGAAGCATAGGTTTCTGACCAATCAGAAGCAATGGTCGAATTTTCCTGGATTGAATTTTTCGGGCTGATCAAAGCTGACACGTGGCAAGAACTTACAGCTGTGGAAAATCTGTACATGCATACTAGTACAGTTTGGACATACTTTCCAGTGATGTACAATATCAGGCCGAATAATGCAGGTTGAGAACCGTTACTACATAATTTCTCTGAGGTTACGACCCAGTTATGAACAGCCACGGAAACCTCAACCATTTGTATCATATGCTCAAATCCCTCACTAACTGACAGAAACATTTATTTCACTTTCATGACAGTCAGTCTGCGGATCCGAGGTCTGCGGCGTAGAATAGTCTGTGGTGAAATCGTTCGCCCGCGGTGATACCTATTCACATGTAGAGTAGGTACTAGAACTACTGAGACAATGTCGACTACATTCTGCTAGATGGTGACGCTATGGAATTGGAAAAAAATTTTGATGATAGGCCATGCCCTTTGCATGGCCCTTTGCGCAATGTAAGGATTTGAAATTCCATTTAATTAAAAATAACCTGAAGGTATTACTTTTATAGTAACAATAGTGAAGTAATTAATCCATATGTAACATAACTGTTTGTATGTCAGTCTGTTACCTTTTCACGTATAAACGCCTGACTCATAGACCAGTTAGTATAGGCATGGACGAATTCCTTCATCTACGGTATAGGTAATTCGGCCTTACTGAACAGTATTCTAACTCGATCGAAAAGATCACGTCTCGGAAATGGCTGAAGACACACGTTTACGAATGCCCTACCGAGCGAGGTCAAAAACGCGATTCATACTCGCTCTCGGTGGCTACACGAACAAGGAAACACTTTACGGGGAATGCTTTAAAAATGGTAGAAAATGTACACCATGGTAGAAATTAAAACGTTGGAATTAGTAAGAAAACTATAGCTAGAAATTAATTTTGTAATTATTTTTCAACTATTTAGTCATTAGTTGATGAAATAAAACCTTTATGAGATTATTTGGGAAACTTGAAATAAAGTGTATGAATAAAAGCGCAACCTTACTTCGTAAACCTAACCCAACGTTAGCTTTTTTATCTGTGGGGCAACCTAAGTGTGGTGGCTAGTGTTGCAACCTTAGCCATTTACAAGATAGATCTAGCCTTTTTACAAAATGAACCGGTTTGACATTTTTGACAATGAAACATACTAAATACATACTTACAAAACCTATCTTACCACGCTTATTAATTTGATTGAAAGATTTTGCTCGTCTTGTGGTAGAACATGTTCATAATTCTGTTTAATTAAAATTTTCACTAATAACTTAAAATTGTTTTCGCGTAGGAAGCGTTTCCTCCCTTAGAGATTGACTGCGGAAGATTTTATCAATTAAATTTTATATTATTTCAATATCAACGTCGTATGACAGTATAAGAACATACCTTTGATCTCGCGGTAAATGTCAACAAGTGACGCGGTACCGTGAAATTTCCATTGGAATCACGTGCACACAAAATCTATAGGGTATTTCCCGTTGACCTATAATCATACAATTTTGCAAAGCAATGTCATATAGCACAAATAAAGGGAAAAATCCAAAAACCGTAAATTTATAGTTTATTCATATAATAAATAATATTTGATTCTCACCATGGACCGATAACCTAGAAGGCACTTCCCGTAAATCTAGAATCATGAAATTTGGCAAGAAGCAAGGCCTTACACCACAAGTAAAGGAAAAAATCCAAAAAATGAAAATACCTAATGAATTCACAAAAAATAAATATTTTTGGTTTTTACTGGCGGCCAAAACCTATAAGCTACCTACATCCCGTTGACGAATAGTTGAAGAATCATTAAATTTGGAAGTCACAAGGTCTTATAATTATTATTATTATGAAGCCCTCGGTGCACAAGTTCAACTCGCACTTAGATAGATCGATAGATGGTTAATTTGGTTCACAAATATAGACAGCAAAAACAAAAAAACAAACATAGACATTGTAGTAGGTAGGTATCAGTAAAATATACTTGTAAAATACACAAACAATTTAAAAAAGAAGAAAGAAACATCAAATATTACAAAAGTACACTCAAGCATAAAAACTAAAATTTAAACTAAAGGTCAATAGGTATGTCAGTGCTGCCGAGGTGAGGCCAAAATGGATCAGTCAGATCAGTATGCTATTTTGCACCAGGGTACAAAACAGCGCTGGTTTTCAGACTGACCCAGTCCAGGTGACACGACGTTCACTTGACGTTTTTATTTTAATAGAAGATGTATATTCTGAAGGCGGATATTATTTATTTTAATTATTTGTGTCGTTTTCAACTAATTTGAGGGCATAGATAACAAATAATGCTGTTTTTACTAATCCAAGATGGTGGATAATTTTTATTTAAAATATGGGTATCGTGTTCAACTAATTGCGCGTGGATAACGAATATGCGGTGTTTTTTCAAATCCAAGGTGGCTATATCGTCTAATTAGAGGGTGTCGGTGTAGGTCTAGATTAGGTCTCGAATTAGTCAAGAAAAAGTCAGGCATCTTGGAATAAAAAAAATACCACTTATTGGTAATATACACCCTCGAATTAGTCGAAAACGGGAGTAACATATAAAAAAAAACATTATCTCGAATTTGAGAAATACCCAATTTTAAGTAATGAACATCCTCGAGGCAGTTGAAAACGATATATTTGTTAGAAAATAATTATTATAAAAAATGGAATAAAGAACGTTAGCTATATTGGATTTAAAAACTTATATTTTCTTTTTCTCCCTTGAGTGAGGCAAAAATCCTAAGATTGAAAACAAGGTTAATCGTATGGATGGAAATATTTTCCTTGTAGCAAAAGTATTCATTGTCTTATTTAGCCCTTTCTAGTCCTACTTGTAAAAACTGGGTTCGTCTTTTCTAACCCTTTTGAGGCCCGCTAGCCCCTTTTCGGAAAACCAAGGTGGCAGCACCACGCCGCCGTCACAACAAAACAATAACAAATGAACCAATTCGAAATACAAACAATTTTCGTTTATTCTCCTTGCATTGCACAATTTTATAAGTGCAGTGAAGTGAATAAATGATCCACTAGTCTCGCAATAATAATTATGCAAGAAATAAACAAAGTAAGTGCCTTTTTTAGATCAGCCTAAATTTTAATTTCACTTCACATGTTGTAATCAATATAATACAAATTTTCAGGGTAATAGAGTGAAAGTTTCACCTGATCAGAGAATTATAATGCTCAACTTCGTGAAGGCTCACGTGGACTACGCCCGCGGTCGAGTAACGGGCCCCGATGCCGCTCAACAACGCAAAAAAAAATGTGAAGAAATGGTCCGAATGCTGAACACCTGTGGTTCAGGAACAACTAAGACCCCAAAGAAATTGCTGAAAGTAAGAATCATAACTAATTATTGTTATTGTTCATTTATGTACATGTAGTAAATATCAATTTACATACTATTTACAGTGCTGGCAAGATTGGCGCTGTGACACAAAGGTCAAGGCACTAAAGAGAGAGAAATTTATGAGTGGAACTGGTGGAGGTCCGTGCCCCCCACCACTCTCGGAGCTGGAAGAATCCTTAATGGAATTAAATCCATATCAATACCAGTCGGAAGCGTCCCCAAGACGCAGACTGCATTGCCTCGCTGTATGGCAATGTTAATGCGCTGCGCCAGATACTCACCAGCTGTCGGATCACACGTCGCTTCGACCAGGCACTCAGATAATTTTTTGAAAACCCATTGCCTCGGTACCCCATGGACCTAGGGTCTCGACTCTAAGGGGTTCTGTAGAGACCTGCATATTTGCGCCTCTTGAGATCCTCGGCCAAAACAATTATATTTTAAGTAGTAATTAGTATTAAGCCAAGATTGTGATTATTGTGGTTCTCTATTGTGTAAGTTTATTCAAAACATGGTATTTATTTAAACATTAATGTTACAGATTTATTACTAGACTTTATTAGTGTAACTAGTTGTAGCAATTTGTAATTATGAGGTGATCTCATTAAGACTTGATATAACTTAAAGATATTACAATTATCTAAAAATAAAAATAGCTCTTTATTTTCTAGTATTTTATTAGTAAATATCATACGTTACAAAGTGTTCATAAATAATTTATGTAAAGAATTAAATTTAGATACAAGATATCTCAACTATCTTAAGCAATATTGTGATTATTATGGCTATCAATAAATATACAATACAAAACTCTTTATTGTACACCACAAAGACAAATAAAACACATAGACATTAACATAAACAAGTAGAATGGGTGGCCTTATCGCTTAGAAGCGATTTCTTCCAGGCAATATACCTACATTTTTACTGTGTTATCTATTCCATTAGTAGGTTGTATTGCAGGGAAACTAGTAGTAGTGGTTCATTGACTGTTTTCTTTAAACAGTGACCCATTTAAACTAGTGGGTTTCCTCGTTATTATGCCATTAGACACTTCCACCTCCGAGTCTACATCTAAGGTGCATCTCTCGCAACTCCATTCAGACCGGCCAATGAAGGCAAGCAAGAGGTGGGGATCTAGTTCTCTTAATACCCAGCAGCAGCATCTTCATATTTCCCAGCACGCAGGGCAATGTCAGATTTCTGTAGTTTCTGAAAAAAGTTGAGTGCTTTTAATTTGTTATGTAGGTGGTTCATTTGTTCTAATTAGTGATTAGGTTGTATAGTGATCTCATTATTCAAGTATTAGGTATTATTAAATCTATCTAATCCTGAAAAAGTTAAATGTTTAAAAATAATAGTGTGACTAGATATTATGTAGGTTTAAGAAAAGGTACCAGCAGTGGTAATTAGGTAATATTTCATACAATGCAACTCAAATAAATAGCTACTTTTGGATTGTGTTTTCTATCGCATTAGTATCGAAGGGAAACCTTATCCACCTGCACAGTACTGACTGCCTGTTCAATGCATCTGTTGTATCATTAATGGCCCTGCAGACCGATGACTGACTCAGGCAGAAAGCGTACTCCCTCCCATCCGACTTTTGGTAACTGCCTTGTGCGCAAAAGTGGAGGGCAGACAAAAACTACAAAGCAATATGTACATAAAGTAGGTTAGGTTACATAAAGGTAAGTATTCAATTGTTTGTAATGCTTACTTTTAGCTCCACTGGTACCGCATTAAAAAGCTTCGTCCAAGGCTAATACGCACGCAGGTCGTTTATCAAATTCAGAGCCATGTCGGGAGAGTCTGTATATCCCCCGAAAGTTTGGATCTATAAAAGGATTTGTCAAATCCCGCAGAGTCAGGCACCGACGGAGTGTGCTTATCCTGTGTCTTGCTCCATCACGCCGGTTTTGGTGTTGTAAAACGAGAATTATGCTCCATCTAAAATTGTTTTGTTTACTATGCACATAACCTCAATGTAACACAAAAAAATGCAAAGAAAGATTTTTGGGGGCATAAAAGTGCTAAAATCATCTTCATTCACTAATTACTTCAAGAAGAATACGGAGGTTTTCTCCAAATCATGATAATTTGTTAGAAATTGTACCTCGGATTAGATTCCATCAAGCAACTACCACTCTAAATAATTCCGTGAAAAGTTGGGTCGATTTCGACCAAAATTTCCGTGCTCGGACGCTCTGAATAGCCTATTTCAAAATCCGTCTCGGAAACTAGCGGTTTCCGAGTAAAATCAATTTCGAACACGAAATCGAGCCACTCTGAATTGCCCTGCAGGGCAATTCAGGCAGGCAATTTTGGTCGAAATCGACCCAACTTTTCACGGAATTATTTAGAGTGGTAGTTGCTTGATGGAATCTAATCCGAGATACAATTTCTAACAAATTATCATGATTTGGAGAAAACCTCCGTATTCTTCGTGAAGTAATTAGTGAATGAAGATGATTTTAGCACTTTTATACCCCCAAAAATCTTTCTTTGCATTTTTTTGTGTTACATTGAGGTTATGTGCATAGTAAACAAAACAATTTTAGATGGAGCATAATTCTCGTTTTACAACACCAAAACCGGCGTGATGGAGCAAGACAGAGGATAAGCACACTCCGTCGGTACCCGACTCTGCGGGATTTGACAAATCCTTTTATGGATCCAAACTTTCGGGGGATATACAGACTCTCCCGACATGGCTCTGAATTTGATAAACGACCGGCGTGCGTATTAGCCTTGGACGAAGCTTTTTAATGCGGTACCAGTGGAGCTAAAAGTAAGCATTACCTACAAACAATTGAATACTTACCTTTATGTAACCTATAGGTACCTATTTGTGACTTTATGTACATATTGCTTTGTAGTTTTTGTCTGCCCTCCACTTTTGCGCACAAGGCAGTTACCAAAAGTCGGATGGGAGGGAGTACGTTTTCTGCCTGAGTCAGTCATCGGTCTGCAGGGCCATTAATGACACAACAGATGCATTGAACAGGCAGTCAGTACTGTGCAGGTGGATAAGGTTTCCCTTCGATACTAATGCGATAGAAAGCACAATCCAAAAGTAGCTATTTATTTGAGTAGCATTGAATGAAATATTACCTAATTACCACTGCTGGTACCTTTTCTTAAACCTACATAATATCTAGTCACACTATTATTTTTAAACATTTAACTTTTTCAGGATTAGATAGATTTAATAATACCTCATACTTGAATAATGAGATCACTATACAACCTAATCACTAATTAGAACAAATAAACCACCTAAATAACAAATTAAAAGCACTTTTAACTTTTTTCAGAAACTACAGAAATCTGACATTGCCCTGCATACTGGGAATTATGAAGATGCTGCTGCTGGGTATTAAGAGAACTAGATCCCCACCTCTTGCTTGCCTTCATTGGCCGGTCTGAGTGGAGTTGCGAGAGATGCACCTTAGATATAGACTCGGAGGTGGAAGTGTCTAATGGTGTAATAACGAGGAAACCCGCTCAGGTTTCTTCACCGCACACATTTAAACACCCACTAGTTTAAATGGGTCACTGTTTAAAGAAAACAGTCAATGAACCACTACTACTAGTTTCCCTGCAATACAACCTACTAATGGAATAGATAACACAGTAAAAATGTAGGTATATTGCCTGGAAGAAATCGCTTCTAACCGATAAGGCCACCCATTCTACTTGTTTATGTTAATGTCTATGTGTTTTATTTGTCTTTGTGGTGTACAATAAAGAGTTTTGTATTGTATATTTATTGATAGCCATAATAATCACAATATTGCTTAAGAGAGTTATCTTGTATCTAAATTTAATTCTTCACATAAATTATTTATGAACACTTTGTAACGTATGATATTTACTAATAAAATACTAGAAAATAAAAAGCTATTTTTATTTTTAGATAATTGTAATATCTTTAAGTTATATCAAGTCTTAATGAGATCACCTCATAATTACAAATTGCTACAACTAGTTACACTAATAAAGTCTAGTAATAAATCTGTAACATCAATGTTTAAATAAATACCATGTTTTGAATAAACTTACACAATAGAGAACCACAATAATCACAATCTTGGCTTAATACTAATTACTACTTAAAATATAATTGTTTTGGCCAAGGATCTCAAGAGGCGCAAATATGCAGGTCTCTATAGAACCCCTTAGAGTCGAGACCCTAGGTCCATGGGGTACCGAGGCAATGGGTTTTCAAAAAATTATCTGAGTGCCTGGTCGAAGCGACGTGTGATCCGACAGCTGGTGAGTATCTGGCGCAGCGCATTAACATTGCCATACAGCGAGGCAATGCAGTCAGCGTCTTGGGGACACTTCCGACTGGTATTGATATGGATTTAATTCCATTAAGGATTCTTCCAGCTCCAAGAGTGGTGGGGGCCACGGACCTCCACCAGTTCCATTCATAAATTTCTCTCTCTTTAGTGCCTTGGCCTTTGTGTCACAGCGCCAATCTTGCCAGCACTGTAAATAGTATGTAAATTGATATTTACTACATGTACATAAATTAACAATAACAATAATTAGTTATGATTCTTACTTTCAGCAATTTCTTTGGGGTCTTAGTTGTTCCTCAACCACAGGCGTTCAGCATTCGGACCATTTCTTCACATTTTTTTTTTGCGTTGTCGAGCGGCATCGGGGCCCGTTACTCGACCGCGGGCGTAGTCCACGTGAGCCTTCACGAAGTTGAGCATTATAATTCTCTAATCAGGTGAAACTTTCACTCTATTACCCTGAAAATTTGTATTATATTGATTACAACATGTGAAGTGAAATTAAAATTTAGGCTGATCTAAAAAAGGCACTTACTTTGTTTATTTCTTGCATAATTATTATTGCGAGACTAGTGGATCATTTATTCACTTCACTGCACTTATAAAATTGTGCAATGCAAGGAGAATAAACGAACATTGTTTGTATTTCGAATTGGTTGATTTGTTATTGTTTTGTTGTGAGGGCGGCGTGGTGCTGCCACCTTGGCCGAAAAGGGGCTAGCGGGCCTCAAAAGGGTTAGAAAAGACGAACTCGGTTATTACAAGTAGGACTAGAAAGGGCTAAATAAGAAAATGAATACTTTTGCTACAAGGAAAATATTTCCATCCATACGATTAACCTTGTTTTCAATCTTAGGATTTTAGCCTCACTCAAGGGAGAAAAATAAGCAAATATAAGTTTTTAAATCCAATATAGCTAACGTTCTTTATTCCATTTTTTATAATAATTATTTTCTAACAAATATATCGTTTTCAACTGCCTCGAGGATGTTCATTACTTAAAATTGGGTATTTCTCAAATTCAAGATAATGTTTTTTTTCATATGTTACTCCCGTTTTCGACTAATTCGAGGGTGCATATTACCAATAAGTGGTATTTTTTTTTATTCCAAGATGCCTGACTTTTTCTTGACTAATTCGAGACCTAATCTACACCGACACTCTCGAATTAGTCAAAAACTATGCATAATAATTATATATACTATAATAATTATAAAACCTTGTGACTTCCAAATTTCATGATTCTTCAACTATTCGTCAACGGGATGCTTATAGGTTTTGGCCGCCAGTAAAAACCAAAAATATTTATTTTTTGTGAATTCACTATTTACTTACATTTTTTGGATTTTTTCCTTTAATTGTGCTATAAGGCCTTGCTTCTTGCCAAATTTCATGATTCTAGATTTACGGGAAGTGCTTTATAGGTTATCGGTCCATGGTGAGAATCAAATATTATTTATTATATGAATAAACTATAAATTTACGGTTTTTGGATTTTTTCCTTTATTTGTGCTATATGACATTGCTTTGCAAAATTGTATGATTATAGGTCAACGGGAAATACCCTATAGATTTTGTGTGCACGTGATTCCAATGGAAATTTCACGGTACCGCGTCACTTGTTGACATTTACCGCGAGATCAAAGGTATGTTTTTATACTGTCATACGACGTTGATATTGAAATAATATAAAATTTTATTGATAAAATCTTCCGCAGTCAATCTCTAAGGGAGGAAACGCTTCCTACGCGAAAAAAATTTTAAGTTATTAGTGAAAATTTTAATTAAACAGAATTATGAAAATGTTCTACCACAAGACGAGCAAAATTTTTTAATCTAATTAATAAGCGTGGTAAGATAGGTTTTGTAAGTATGTATTTAGTATGTTTCAATGTCAAAAATGTCAAACCGGTTCATTTTGTAAAAAGGCTAGATCTATCTTGTAAATGGCTAAGGTTGCAACACTAGCCACCACACTTAGTTTGCCCCACAGATAAAAAAGCTAACGTTGGGTTAGGTTTACGAAGTAAGGTTGCGCTTTTATTAATACACTTTATTTCAAGTTTCCTAAATAATCTCATAAAGGTTTTATTTCATCAACTAATGACTAAATAGTTGAAAAATAATTACAAAATTAATTTCTAGCTATAGTTTTCTTACTAATTCCAACGTTTTAATTTCTACCATGGTGTACATTTTCTACCATTTTTAAAGCATTCCCCGTAAAGTGTTTCCTTGTTCGTGTAGCCACCGAGAGCGAGTATGAATCGCGTTTTTGACCTCGCTCGGTAGGGCATTCGTAAACGTGTGTCTTCAGCCATTTCCGAGACATGATCTTTTCGATCGAGTTAGAATAGCTATGCAGATCTTAAAAAAATTTGGCAGGGAGCTAGACTATATTCCAGGGACGAACATAGGCTACTTGAAAAGCGCGTGTGAAGCCGCAGGCAGAAGCTCGTAAAATAAGTAACAAAATAACATTAATAAAACAATGGATCGTCCTAAAAATAAAATTGTATTATGAGAATAGTGATAATTACTAAGTATGTAAAATAAATACCTACATTATAATCATATCCTAGGTAGGTAGTCTAGTCTATTATTATAATTAAAGCGAAAGTCTGTAAAGGTACTAAATTGTGAGACAGGTAAGTATTTGGCACCCATTTGGGTGAAGATGAAGACAACACCAATACCAATAAACGGAGCCTGCTGAAATTTTGCATAGATGTAGGTATTTCTATAATCTGGAATAACTTTAATAGCTTCGATATCTTGGAAAAACGCGTACAAAGCTGCTGCCAGAAGCTAGTCAAAACCAACTTATTAAAGACAGTAAGTACCTATAAAATATAATGTTATAAGGAATTTAATTTAATACTAATGTAGGTGGTAAAAAGAAGAAGAAGAAACGGCGAGGTGGCAACATTCCTTGCAGCATTGCAATATTTTCCCTTGCAAACGCACACATGATATCGCACGTAAAGAGAGATCCCGCGAGCGAATGGCGTGAGGGAAGCGAGAGGGCTAGAGACACAGCCGTTTTCCTTTTTGTACAGAAGGTACTCCATTTTTGTGTAACGGTGAGAGGCGATGGAGTTTGATTGGTGGGGTGGCCAGCTTGCGCAGCCGCGTTCTATGTATTCCTGAAAAGGTTTTTCAAATTATTTATAAGATATCTAGATTTTTCTCGTTTATGTATGCCCTATTAAGCTCTTCCCTCACCGAGCCTATAAAAACTAATAAATAAATAATAATGCTGGACAATCCACACAGTATCATCTAGCCCCAAGCTAAGCAGAGCTTGTGTTATGGATACATAACTGATATACATTACAATACATGCATATTCGTTTTTATTATACATAATAATATGGCGTTTTAAAAAACGATAAACCGACTTCAAACTCCCTTATTTTTACACGTATTTTAAGTTTTGCGGGATAAATACTAATCCCCTGGGGATAAAAAGATTTTATGGGACCCCTTCGGGATCATTTTCTATACAATAAAGAAAGAATTTTCAAAATCGGGTAATAATTGGCGGAGGTATACATATGTACGTATATATACAAAAAAACATACAGACGAATTGAGAACCTCCTCCTTTTGACGTCGGTTTAAAAAATATCCAGAACGCCCGGAACAAATATTAGCAGATCGTACAAACATTTGTCCCAAGGCGGGCATCGAACCCGCAACTTCTTGCGTCGCAGGCGAACGTTCGTCCGGCGTGCCACACTCGTCAACTGAAAAGCGTAGGTTTTGTGTTTAACCTTAACCGATAAACCGGACACGAACCACATCATAATAATAAATAATGTTGGACAGTGCCCCAAGCTCAGCAGCAGAGCTTGTGTTATGGGTGCTATAGGCCGACCGCTGAACTGGCGTATCTCCTGCGCGGTAAGAAGCGAGCGGGGCGAGATGTTACCGGGTGGGTGAGAGGGGTGCGCGGAGCAGAGAGCTCACGCACGTCAAGCGCGGCAGTGCGCTGGCGGTGCTCGCAGCGCGCTGTTAGTGTTTTTGTTACGGACGCTTGGAAATAAAAGCACAAAGTAAACGACTTGCCAAGATATATCCCAAGATGAATCGCTCTTCCTGGTTTGCAAAAAAAATTAACAAGCAAGCTCAACAAATAGCATACAATGTTTTTCCTTTTTTAAAGCCAGAAAACAAGATCATAGCTCTACGGAGCATCTTGAAGACGTAAACATAAACAAAATTGTTGCTAAAGCTACCGGACTCTCGGCGACTACCTTAAGTAAAATAATAAAAGAAGGAAATGAACTGAAAGATGAACAAAGTCATGTAAATTTTAAATCACCAACAAAAAAAATAAAACAAATCCGAAAGAAAAAAATTGAAGTAGACAGTTTTACAGAAGGCGTAATTAGAAGAAAAATAACTCAATTTTATAGGGTTTTTAAGCAGGTTCCTACATTAAAAACTTTGAATGCGAAACTCAGAGAAGAAGGAATTTTAAATTGTGGCCGAGAATATTTGAGAACATTGGTTCATAAACTTTGCTTTCGAGATTTAAGAAATGTCAGTCTAAAAGAAAATTACTGATTGAACAACAAAACATCGTATCGTGGCGGTGGCGTTATCTTAATGCGATGAAGAAGCGCAGGAGAGACCAAAGAAACATCGTTTACCTTGATGAAACATATGTCAATTCGTCTTTAAATGTACCGGCGTGTTGGCAATCCAATGAAGAACGAGGGGTGCTGTCGCATATTGGCAAAGGGCCAGGGTTGCCAGACGTACGAGAAATCTCGTACTTGTACGAGATTTACAGTCCGTGTACGAGAATAGAGATAAATAAAAATCTCGTACACTTTTGTACGAGATTTTAACAATGTTGACTCCTTGCGCTATGTTACACAACAAAAATATTATAAGAAAATAATATACTACTACTACTGCGTGATAAGTTTTAGGCAATGTTACTCATAACAGAAGATTTCTCTGGATTGGCCAGTTTTGCTCTCGCAGTGCTGTTTTTGCCTCATGCAAATGCAGATTGTCAGCGGGTTTTGAGTAAAACCAATTGAATTAAAACAGACCTCAGAAATCGATTTATTAAGTTTAGTGAATTGTACAATTTTAGCTTCCGATAGTGCTAAAAGCTCTTATCGTAAAGGAATTTGTTCGTGAACCAGACAGTTGTTCGTATACCAGACATTGAATATTAAATAAACAACAAAGGTGTAGGCATTTAGGTTATAAACTAAACTAAATAAAATAAAATAATTTTATTCAAAACAACTTTGGACTAAATGGATTAAAACATAATGTTGTTTTAGGATATTATAGCAAATAATTTACCATTACTTTATGTACTAGATATAACATTGATTAAACCACAGATTTTAAGAGCTTTTTAAATTCTAATCATGTACGAGATTCGGACATTGTGAAACAGACCCTTATAAGTTCATAAAGTACGAGATATTTGTTATCCCTGGTACGAGAAAAAACTTTCGACATCTGGCAACCCTGCAAAGGGCCACGTTTAATTATTGTACATGCTGGAGGACAAGGCGGATGTATCGATGGAGCTCTTTTAATTTTTAAATCTAAAACCAAACCCGGAGATTATCATAGCGATATGAATTTTGTAAACTTCAGCAAATGGACTAGAGAAAAGTTATTGCCAAATTTACCGCCAAACTCCGTTATCGTAATGGATAATAGCTAGGTACAGCCTAATGATGGAGCGCATACAGAACAAATTCACGCGGTACCTGTACTTGAAGCGTTATGGTGTCTACCCCTTCTATCCATTGATGTATCCAACATTGTTCATTTTAGGCATGGTTGGATACAACAAGTTAGAAACTAGACGGGACCTAGCGCTAGTTGTGTACGTGTTCAGTGTGTTTCGTGGGAACATTTCGAACCCGGATATATTGGAGCAACTGTATCTGTGTGTGCCCGATTATTATGTACATCGGCGCAGGAAACCTCGTCTATTTGCAATTCCTAAAACAAGGACCAACTTACTGGGAAAAGCGCCTCTTACCCGCACTCTGCACACGCTCAATTTGGTCGCTGAGAAAATAGATATGTTTCAGGTTTCTCTGAACGGACTCCGTAGGGCTACATTGTTTGTTGTATGTTATTTGTAATGTTCTCCGTCGTGTGTATTATTGTGTCCCTTGCGATAGATAATTGTTATGTTTACATACGTATAATTAATTATAAGTTGAACTAAGCTATTGCATTAGGATATACCTGTAATGATAGTTTATGATTGAAAATAAATACTAAATAATGCCTCATACCACTCGGTACAGGAGGACAAAAAGCCTACGATAACATCCACAAAAGCCATCATGCAGGCCTGGCTGCAAAGACACAATGTGCAATTTGATATGTCTTTAAGAAAATGTGATTTGTTGAACTTAATCAAGCAACACGGATCAGAAAATGTGTACAAAATAGATGAAATTTTGAAGGCAGGTCATGAAGTCTTAAGACTGCCTCCATATCACCCAGACTTGAACCCCATCGAATTGGTCTGGGGCGATATCAAAGGGCAGCTCGCAAAAATTGATGCAAATTTAGACAAAAAGAAAAATACACTGGAACAGTTGTTCGCCGAATTTTCTGTAGAAAAATGGGTTAACTGCGATAAGCATGTTCAAACTATTGAAAATGAATACTGTCAGCACGATCGCATCGGTGATGAAGAGATGGACCGATTTATAATTAATTTGCAAGATTCTGACTCAAGCTGCACAGACAGTGAAGACGATTCAAGCGATATGGATATTAGTGACGATTAGTCCTACATAACTTTAATAACTTTTATCTGTGGTTAAATCTATACTAATATTATGAAGAGGAAAGATTTCATTGTTTGTTTGTCTGTTTGCATTGAATAAGCTCCGAAACTACTGAACCGATTTGAAAAAAATATTTCATCATTAGAATATTTCATAAAAGGAGTTAATTGTTGTTTTATTATTTCGTACCTAAGAAGCTGTTATTAAAGTAATTGTAAAATTTGCTAACAATGCCTATCTCGAGGTATGTCTTGGGATTATTGACTCCGTGTGTAGCGCTACCCGCCCCTGCTCCCTTCTTACCGCGCAGAAGATACGCCAGTTAAACGGTCGGCCTATAGATGACTGATATACATAATATAATATATTACATAGATAGATATTTTTTATTATACTCGTACATAGAAAATACCCAGAACACCCGATATAAATATTTGCAGATCGTGCAAACATTTGTCCTAAGGCGGGAATCGAACGCGCAACCTTGTGCGTCGCAGGCGGACCTTCGCCCGCCGCGCCACATCGGTCGTCAATACAAGATTTAAAATTATGTACACAGGTAAGTTCCCTTAGTCGCCTCTATCGATACCGTCCTAAGGCGGGAATCGAACCTGCAACCTTCTGCGTCGCAGGCGGACCTTCGCCCGCCGCGCCACATCGGTCGATTTAACATTATGTACACAGGTAAGTTCCCTTAGTCGCCTCTATCTATACTATACTCTACATCTCTACACAACAGTCATACTCTATACAACAGTCTCAACGTTGTTTTTAATATTTTCTGCGCTCTAAAAGCAATATCAATAGCAGAAAAGTAGCTTACCATAAATTATAAAAAAAATTCATGCCATGTTTTAACTAATTTAGATTCGACTCGACTTTTGGAGAAATTAATAATTTGTGAGATTTATCACTAAAAATTAACATTATTACCAAAAGCCACATTAATGGTCAACGTTGTATGAAAAACGACTTTTTAGGAAGTTGTATTTCTTGTAGAACGCAGAAAATATTAAAAACTGCTAAAATATTCAATTTTCGCGCGGATTTGTGTCCGATTCCGAGTCGCGGTAACTTTTCGATCGAATTAGAATAGCCCTGCACGGCTATTCTAACTCGATCGAAAAGTTTCCGTGACTCGAAATCTGACACAAATTCGCGCGAAATTCAAATAATCCGCGCGTAATTCAAATATTTTAGCGGTTTTTAATATTTTCTGCGTTCTACAAGGAATAAAACTACCTAAAAAGTAGTTTTTCATAAATCGCTGACAATTTTCTACGAATCCATGTTCCAATGAAGTACATTTAATGGGGCTTTTGGTAATGATGTTGATTTTTAGTAATACATTTCATAAATTATTAATTTCACCAAAAGTCGAGTCGAATCGAAATTAGTTAAAACATGGGTTCATAGAAAATGTTTTACGATTTACGGTAAACTACTTTTCTGCTATTGATATTGCTTGTAGAACGTTAAAAACCAAACGTTCTACAAGCAATATCAATAGCAGAAAAACCAAACCAGAAAATATTAAAAACCGCTAAAATATTTGAATATCGCGCGGATTATTTGAATTTCGCGCGGATTTGTGCAAGATTTCGAGACACGGAAACTTTTCGATCGAGTTAGAATAGCTATGCTGCTCGGAGTCTCTTTTCACCCCGTTTTACCCGGTACGATTTTCATCCTTACCTTGCCGACATCCAGAAACCTCTTGAAGCATTGGCCGGTATACCTTCCAAAGCACTCCACCGGGTTACCTCTGTCTAGAGTATGGTTTCTCCCGTGCATATACTCCTTCGGATGAACACATTCATGGTAAAAATTATAATTATCTGCACCGATCGTATAATTGTATTTCTGATTTTTGTTGTCATAGCATCTCGAACGTAAATAGCGTGCCTTCGTTTTAAACTCCCAGTTGTCAGCGAATACATCCGAACAGAGGGTGCTCTTTGGTATTATTTTTCCTGCTCTTTCTCTTTTTTCCACGGACGGTCTCCACCATTTGCCGTAGTTTAGTTCTCCACAGCGATAACATGAGCTGACTAAGTCGCCCTCCAGAGTGTAGTCGTGGTCCGCGTAACTAGCGAATAAGAAAATCGTATTATTTATTTATCTCTGACGATCGAACACACATTTGTCTGAGAACCAGCGCCGCTACTACCTTCGGCTTCTAGCGGCATGCCATAATGTTGAGACAGACCTTTTTGGCCCCTTAAGTAACACTGTTCCTATCTATTTTCTTTATGTACCTATGTTTATGTTTCCTGTACTTTCCCATATCTGTAATGTGTCGTGTTATGTTATGTATTATGTATAGCCAAATTGCACTTTTTGCGTGTATGTCAAAATGCGTATTATTGCATATATTGCGTAAATGTCAAGATGCGTATTATATTAGTCAAAAGGCGTGGTCATTGTGCGTCAGAAAATGCAATTATGCAGGCAAATAAACTTAATCTCTTTCTTAAGGCGAATTATAAGGGGAAAAGACGAAAACGACGTCTTTTTCGAACATGTATTTGACAAAAATATAGATCGTGGACCTTTGAAATTTATATATCCGGTAACACATATCTTAAAGTATTATGTGCCGGTTTCAAATGCTTGCCGGTAGTTATAGTAAACACTCAGAAAAAGTTTAGAGAAACAATATCTTCAGGTGAATGAGCACACTTTTTGGCGGTGTGTCTTATTCGTTTACTACCAAACTCAGTATAGTTATTTATGTAGCTCGTATGCTTCAATTGCCGGTCCATTTGTTTTGAAATAAACTCAAAATAAGAAGTTTTAACGAAAAAACTATTTACGCCTGCTAAAACGTCTCTCTCCCACGAACGATTGCTCGCAAAATTTGATTAGGCAATGTTAGAAGTGACCGAGCGAGGGCAAAGACGCGACGTTGCGAGCTCTAACTAGCGGCCGGCTCGAGTGCGAGGTTGCCAGACCAAACAAAACAATCGTGCCGTCGTCTTCGTCGTTGTCGCAGCCGTCACGCGTTTTTCTTTTTGACTTATCATGCCTACATAATATCATCTGAAGCAGTTTCAAAAATAATGAAGTACCTACCACCTACCTAATTGATTTTCTAAAATTCTGTGTTGTGTTTTGTCTTTAGTATTTCTTCTGGAGTTGTGTTTTAGTGAAACAATAAGAATATGGGAAATAAACAAGGGCTGAAACACCTGTACCTACCATGCTACCTATATCTGAGGGCCGCCAAACACGGAATACTCGGGCAGTTAGCCATTGATCAACATACACGGACTGGCGACTGCTTGACCGCACGATCTTCCGAAGCAGTTCAACTGCTCGAGTGGTTCCGTGTATGTGTGTATGAATGACTGCTCCAAGCAGTCCGTGTAGTACCCGTGTAGTATGGTTGGTATGGTGGCCCTTATAAATAATAATTGCTTAGTCCCCTAGTCAAGTTCTCAGGCATAGTCTAATATCGATGCATAGAGTAGTGCCGTTACAGAGACTTATTAGCATCGTGTTTCAATACCAACTTTTTATACACGCAACCGAAGTAACATTTCCTAATCTGTGGCGCAACTTTTAACTAAGTACCTAATAATTATGTATCTTACGGCCGAATACTCAAATGCAACTCAGATGTAAGCACGTCTTATGTCGCAATATTTTGACAGTTTTCAATGAAAATCTGTCAAAAAATCGTCACTTAAGTCGTGCTTAAATCTGAGATTCGTTTGAGTATTCGGGGGTTAGGTACCTACTAATTATTGACGTAATTGTTATAATTATTATGATATATATGTATATATGGCTGAAGTGGCGATAGGCAGGCCATATAGCTCGTAGAACCGATAACCGTTGGGAAGTAAAGGTTCTCGAGTGGCGACCGCGATGCAATGCGAAACGGAGCGTGGGAAAACCTCACACTCGATGGACCGACGATATCGTAACGGTCGCAGGGAGTCGTTGGATGGAGGCGGCTCAGGACCGCTATTCGTGACGTCGTTTGGTGGAGGCCTATGTTCAGCAGTGGACGTGTACGGGCTGATGATGATGATATATATATATATATATATAAGAGTAGACAAAAATTGATCGATCACGATCGAACTTGCAGAAAGATCGAATCAAAAAGACTCGATCGTTTCGCGGGTCGCGAAGACCCATGACTTGCCACTGCCATGCCGCGCCGGTGCGTGCAGTCTATCGTTCGATCGATCGGTCGTTTGTATTTGTCGGGAAAAACTATCTTTCCAGTCACGCCATAAGGTTCACTTTGTTTTGCATTGCATGAATGAATTGATTGACTCACTCAAAGACTCGATCGTTCGTATTTGTCGGGAAACAACTACCTTACCGTTACGTCATAAGGTTCATATTTCTTTTACAAGCAAATTGAACATGATTCCAAATTCAATCAATCGAACGAAAGACCCGATTGTTTTGAAAGTCGCGGGTCACGGTTTTTTTTCGTGAAAAACTACCATAATAGTCACAACATAAGGTTCAGTTTTTTGACTGTCATGCAGTCTGTCATTAATTCAATCAATAGGTCGATCATTCGTATTTGTCGGGGAAAAACTACCTTAACTTTCACATCATAAGGTTCACTTTTGTTTTACAAGCATCAACGCCAGAATGATCGACTGAACGATCGAATCCTTTTAAAACTAGCGATTCGATCAATCACGCACGGGTCGTGATCGAGTCTTTGTGATACGATCGATCACGATCGACACAGGTCTAGTATTATGTCTTATGGCATATTACTGTGGGGGAACTAGAGAATCCCTGCGCAATCAATTCAAAGAAATAAATATAATGACCGTACCATATCAAAATATTTATGAAAACTTATTGTACACTCATAGAAATGTCGATCGATTCCCTAAAAATTGCGACATACATAATGTAAATACTAGAAATAAGAATAAACTCGCTTTGCCCAAAACTAGGCTGCACAAGATTAGTGTATCTTTTAAAGGGCAATGTATACGTTTCTACAACAAATCTCTGAGTGACTGAGTTGCAAAAATTATCAATAAATAAATTCAAACAAACTATCAAACATATCCTTTGTAAAAAGGCTTATTACAAAATATCAGATTATCTTGAGGATAAAAGAGCATGGGACGACTTTTGCTCCAACTCGAAATCTAACAACCTAACAAGGTAAAGGTTTCTTGTTCGCTTCTTTCCTTAAAAAGATTGAAGTTAACAAAAATCAAAGTGATCACTTTATTTCCCTGTTTTACTTATGTAATTTTAATTTTGTGACGTGTCCAACAGTCCATGTGCCCTATAAGGTCTAAAGGAAATAAAGCACTTTGATATTTGATGGTGGAGGGGTAGGTAAGTATGTTTTTTTTTGCGAAAATGTATAAAGGTATTTTATGGGACCTAGGGAAAATTCCGACTTTTCGAGATTTGCCCCCCTTCTTCCCCCCTCTAGTGCGGCTCCCAAGCAGAGCCATATTATTATTTTTTTATGGGGATTTTATAGAAGAGGACAAGTAATTTGGAATGCGATAAAATTATTGCCCCCTTGCCAACAAAAAATCCCTCCTTTTCACATCGGCATCTGGGAGCAATCTCGCTCCCAGATGCCGATGTGATAGAGGAGTATCGATTGCGGGACCGTATAGAGGTTTTCTACTCAAATTGGAAAAAAATCACCCCACTTTCCCCAAAAAAAAATTCCCCTCTTTTTGTATCTCCCAAGCGAAGTGACTTGAAAGAAAATATTTTGTTGGGTCTTGTAGAGGATCAAAATAATTTCGAAAACAAAATGTTTCCCCCCTGGCCCTTTGACCCCCTTTTTAATAAAAAACTGAAATTTGGTCTAATTTTGACCTTTTCTTCATATATACCTTTTTTCCTATATTTGGATACCATGTTACGTATTTTTCTTATTATTACATAGTTTACCAACCATATTCTATCAATTGCCTACCTACTACCTTTCACTTAGAGAATATTTTTTCTTGCGGGCCATTAAATATATTAATTTCTTTATTTTTCAGTAAAAGAACTGTGTACTGTGTTTACGTATGTACTACACTAGTGCGCGCCATCTAACTGCAGTGGAGGACACCGCGCGCGCGTTTTATTTGCTCCATAGATGGCGCGTGGTATCCCCGCTAGGCTGCCAAATGCCCAAGGTCATTTGCCTTTGTATGCGCCTTAAGGCTGGAATCGAACAGGTAACCTACTGCGTCGTAGGCGGACCTTCGCCCATCACGCCACTTCGGTCGTCTTTAATAATAATTACTATACTTAAAGATTGGATCTATTCATGGAATTTCGTTGCTGACTGTACCTACATATAAAATTTGACTTGTTTTAGTGCTTATTTTGTAAGCCTAAAGAAATAAAGTTATTATAATCTGAAACCTGACTTACGTACACACTAGCATTATAATCATATCCATATAGAGTCAACTCATTCTGCGGAGTCGTTATATTGTATATCCTATATTTTGGCTTCTTCTTAAATAGATCAGAGTCATAGACATTCAGTATTGAATACGAATTCGAAATACTTCTTCTAAAACCAGGGTCTATCATGACCGACCGGACTTCTCTTTTATCAGTATTGTTGTAATAAATCGTATTATTTAAGTAAGCTCGTTCATCATTAAGGTTTGCCAGGATGTAAAAACTCTTGTTGCCGTTACCTGATCTCTGTACAAGGAATGGTAAACTCAAAGCATCTGCTGGTACATCTTCCTTTGCGTTTGTAGGTAGTTCTTTAGGTTCTACAACAAGCTCTACGTTTTGAGCTTCGATCTCTGGAGCGGACCAATCGAAAGACTTCTTCACGTCACCCCCATAGCTGATAGCTTCATACGGAGCGCCCAGACTTGGGTTATATTTGATCAGGTCATCATAGGAACCAGGTTTTAAATCGTCCAAGTCAAACGGAGCAGTTATGTGATCTGGATTATTAAAGCGGAGGAATCCACCGCCGGTTGGGTGCAAGCGCATTATTAAAGTTAGAAAAACGGCGCTAAGAAGAAACATTTCTAAAGTTATATAAACATAATAAATAAGAAAAATCGTAGATGAAAAACTCGATGCTGTCAACAATGAGGACAGTTATTGTATCAAAGAGAATACAATACTGACGGAATGAGGATACAATAACGCTCTATGCAAAGAGAATACAATACTATCTCTATGAGTATACAACGGAAATATCTACCGTAAGTGCCAAATATTCAAAGAGTAAAGCAAAGAGAATACAATACTGACGAGGAAGAGACGGGACATCCATAGAGCAAAATGAGTCTACTAAACGTCATTGTCTTTGACTTAGTTCTCCGAAAAACAAACCTAGCAATAACAAGTACCCCAATTCCATACAAATTTTTTTATATTCCTGCTTGCGACCGACTGGAGTAAAGTAATAAAGCAATATTAATTTTTGGTTTTAACAACATACATTTACCCATATTCCGTATTGTATTCTCTTTGCCATATTCTTTAGGATAGTGATTAATATACTTATTTTAAAAATGGTTAACTCCATTGCCCTTTGTCTAAGTCTATTATTGCATGTGCATAAAATCGGCGGGGGCTTCCTCCGATTCAATGATCCTGAGCACATAACCGCACCGCTGGACTTTGAAGACCTGGACCGAGGGTCTTACGATGAGCTGGTGAAATATAATCCAAGCCTAGCATCTTTCGAAAGTATAAGGTATGGAGGCGATCCGAATAAACCTTTCGATTGGTCAGCTCCCGAGATTGAAGCTCAAAAAGTTGAGCTGGTAACAGAAACTTACGAATCTGATTATAAAGATGAGACAAAATGGATTGCAGAGGAAAACAGAGGAGAAACAGCAAAAATC
This sequence comes from Eupithecia insigniata, assembly GCA_947859395.1. Classification (NCBI taxonomy): domain Eukaryota; kingdom Metazoa; phylum Arthropoda; class Insecta; order Lepidoptera; family Geometridae; genus Eupithecia; species Eupithecia insigniata. The sequence goes on from OX402020.1 coordinate 7,320,985, forward strand.
AGAAAGGAAATCAGAGATGAGTCCGATATATCTGCAGAGAAAAACAGAGATGAAACAGACATAACTGCTATGAAAAACAAGGAGGAGACGGTAAAAAAAATTGCAGAGCAAAACAGAAATGAGGCGGAAATATGCGCCGAGAAAATTCGAGAAAAGATCAGAGAGAAGCATTCGAGTTTAAATTATTTTTCACCAGTATGGTATGGCAACATCACTCCTGCCTACGTTCAGGAGAACCTAACGAATGTGCAAGGATTACTCACATGGAATTTGATAAATAACGAAACCAGCAGTAAAGACACTGACTCACGATTCCGGGCCCGAATTCTAGATCTTAATATTGCAAGGGCAAGACGGCCCAAGTTTAATATCTCTGATAAGAAAATTCTACGAACACGGTATTGGCCGCAATCTAGGTCTTACAGGGTAGAAGTACCCTGGCATGAGAGGACCATTCATGATCGTCATATAGATGATTGGGAATTTAAGTAGGTACTTTTCTCGCTGTAGTAAATTCCATTAGACCTCATATTGTCATTTTTATGTTAGAGATTTATGCTACCTGCGGCCCGCGCCTTCGCCCGCGATACATCGGGAAAAATAGGGTATATGTTATTCCAGGTCCCAAACTATACCCATACCAAATTTCAGCCTAATCGGTTCAGTCGTTTTTGCGTGAAAGAGTAACAAATATTCATCCATACATCTATCCTTACAAACTTTGACATTTATAATATTAGTAGGATAGGATAGGATTTATGTATGACTAGCTGCGGCCCGCGCCTTTGCTCGTTTTATCGGGATAAAAAATAGCCTATAGGTATGTTATTCCAGGTCCCAAACTATACCCATACCAAAATTCAGCTCAATCAGTTTGCTTGAAAGTGGACAAACATCCATACATCCATCCATTCTCACAAACTTTGACATTTATAATATTAGTAGTGTCGTGATTTTTGGTATCTGAAAGAATATTATATATTATTACTAATCATTTGTCACCGTTTTTGAAGTATTACTTCAGTTGGTATGGTAACACCAACAGCTTTTGGCAGCATTATAATTGGGACAAACGATTGGACGAGACGCGTAAGCCCGCGTAAACAAGCATTTAAGGCGGGTCCAACAGTGGAAGTTTCCCGCCTTCGAGCTATAATGTAAAATTAAAATTAGCTAAAAAGGGGGCACTTCGGTTCCGACCGCCAAACTGGCAACTTGTCATGAGAGTTATTACTGCGAAAAATAAATAAATTATCAAGTGTGTGTAGTGTTCACGATAGTAGGAGGAAGTAGGACAGTAAGTATTATTTATGTTCATGTCAGGGCCACTCACGACTATGATCTGGCGGGTACCTACATCGCTTCATGCTACCGCTGTGGAGAGCTAAAGTACGGGAAGTGGTGGAGGCCATCTGTTGAGAAGAGAGAAAGAAATGGAAAAGTTATACCAAATGGTAAACTCTGCTACGAAGCGTTCCAAGGTAAACAAATTAATCATCTATCTATATTATAAAAATTAACACCTATTTCTTTTGGTCCAGCTATAACTTGAGAACGGCTTTACCAATTGCATTCATCTTTTTTTTAAAATGTTTTATAATACTCCGTAGAAGGTACTAGGTACATTAAAAAAATTGCGCAGAAACTTAGAAAATTTAAGAAAACTGAACGACTACCTATATTATAAACTTTTTTGCTGTAACCTTAGCCCCAGCGTTATACACTCTTTACTAAGCACATTTGAAATAACTGTCAGTCGTTTGGCTTGAATGAGAGGACAACGTCTGTCGGGTCAGCTAGTAATAAATAAAATGTATATAGATAAATAATACTGGACAATTCACACAGCACCATCTAGCTCTAACCTAAGCAGAGATTTTTTTATTGGTGATGGTCCAGTTTTTGGTCAATATCTCACATAAGTAAGCGAATCGACCATAGATCGGCCTAAGATGGAGCACGCTTTCCCAAAAGGAACTTATTCACCCAACATTTGAAGACTCCGAAATTGTACTAATTGAAATAATAATTGAATCAAAATTCAATAGGTAATTAATTGAATTGTGTTGTTGTAACGGAAAAACATACGCAGGAAGTTTATTCCACTCTTTGCCCGTGCTTATTACAAAAGTAGAGCAGAATGTTTTAAACATAGAGTAAAAACTCGCTGCTATCTCAGCAGAGGGATAGTGTCATTCAACAATTTGTCAATATGTGTAGCCAAAAATCCGATCTATGTGTGTTTTGACAGCACGTAAATACAGTGATGTCACTCACACAATCATATGATTGAATGTTGCCAGTGAATGGTATTTTCCCTAAAAAGTTGGGTAATTTACTTGTTTTAACTAACAGGTGTGTGAGAATTCTAATGTACCTAATTAACGGCTATAGATTAAGTCTACTGTAGATAAATATCAATCCCCTGTGGATAACATTTTTATGGGACCCCTTCGGGCTTATTATCTATACAATAGTGAAAGAATTTTCAAAATCGGTCCATAATTGGCGGAGATATCGCGTAACATACATACAAAAAAAATTACATGCAGACGAATTGAGAACCTCCACTTTTGAAGACGGTTAAAAAGTCGCCGTAAGCGAGCGCTCTTAGCCATCCATCCACTCCCAGCTCTAAAAAGCAAGCAGTAAAACTTAATTTTGTTCTTGTTTTAGGTGATGACTGGCGATTAAAGACAAAAGCTCGTCACTTGCGCTCCAGGTGCTACAACAACGAAGTGCAGAAATGGCAATATGAAATCGGAGACGATAACTATTACTATTACCATGAATGCGTTTCTCCTAAAATCTATCCATGGCTTGTGAACCGTACTTACGATTCTGGCAACCCTGTGGAATGCTTCGGGCGGTATACAGGGAAATGTTTCAAACGGTTCCTGGATGTCGGAAAAGTAAGTTTAAAATAAAATTGAACATCAAGTGCGAGTCAGACACGCGCACCCTGGGTTCTGTGTAGTTCCGTTAGATTAAATTTGTCAAAAAGCAAGGTTGAGTACGAAGGAAGTCCCAGAGTTTTTCGACTCCTACGTCACTTGACCTCGTGACGCAATAGGTAGCGCATCCCGTACTGAGGGAGGGTTGCGGGTTCAAGTCTTGTCGAAGCCGAAAAAGTTTGGGATCTTATTTAAAATTTCTTTATATTTAATTTATTTATTTTATTAAAATTTATGATTCTAGGTCGACGGGAAGGACCCTATAGGTTTTGGTCGGGGGCGAGAATAAAAAAAATTAGGGTTCATTTTCTCCTTTTGAGGTACCTACCCTAATACCAACGTAAAATGTATCTTACTAGTTTCTGTCCGCGGCTTCGCACGCGTTATTTCTATGGGAATGTATAAAGGTTATTTCGTTCCCATGGAAACTCATGAGAAGTAAACATTGGCTATAACTTTGCAAAATATTAGCTCAATCGGTTCAGTTTCGGCGTAAAGAGGTTACGCACATCCATACATCTATCGGAACTTTCGCATCATGATCTGAGTACCTACTCCCTACGTACGCTACGTTAAATTAATCCGTGCATTTCTCCAGTTATACACAGAACGTGGCTGCGCAAGCTGGCCACCCCACGAATCAAACTCCTTTGCGGGCCACCGTTTCACAAAAATGGAGTACCTTCTGTATAAAAAGGACAACGGCTGTGTCTCTAGCCCTCTCGCTTCCCTGACGCCATTCGCTCGCGGGGTATCTCTATACGTGCGCTATCACGTGTGCGTTTGCACAGGGAAATATTGCAATGCTGCAACACACGGTACCTTGCCGCTTCTTCTTCTTTTTGCTTTTTCTTTTTTAGCCTTAGCGTACAGTAGTTGTTGGTTATAATTTTATTCTAGCCGAATTTTATTCAGCCTCTTGCAGAGGATGAAGGCTTTGTATTGAGTTGGTTTCTTGTTATTTTATACTTTTATACTTACTTATTTTTTACTTGCTGGTAATGATTTTATTTTAACCAGAAAGGTTTAAAGGAGATATCCAGTTTTTGTATTAAGCTGGTTTATTGTTAGGTATTTTATACCTTCGTACTTTTTTATTTGTATTAATGTGTTAATATTATAACTTGTTGGTAATGATTTTATTCTAACCAGAAAAGTTCAAAGGGGATATCGTTTTTGTATTGAGTTGGTTTATTGTTATTTTATACCTTCTTATTTTTTTATTTGTATTAATGTGTTAATATTATAACTTGTTGGTAATGATTTTATTCTAACCAGAACAGTTCAAAAGGGATAGGGTTTTTGTATTATGTTGGTTTATTGTTTTTTATTAACTTATTTGTGATAATATTTGTATTTTATACTAACTTGTTTGTAGCTCTATTGTTATTTTATACTTACTTGTGATAATTTTTGTATTTTATACTTGTTTGTTTGTATTATTGTTATTTTATATATTTTTGATACTTGTACCTATATTGTTTATTTTAGAATTGTACATTTGTGTTTTATAATAACTTTACTAGTTAAGATACCTTTTGTTTGTACATTTACTTTTAATGTTTTGTTTGATTTTTTACCAATCTGCTTTTTACATAGGTACACAGTCATACATTATTAATAAAAAAATATATTAAAAAATACTGGCTTTACGTATTTCTTCATGATTATCAAATATTCACTAGGCAGACTCAAAGTGCTTCGGAAGACAAATCCAACGAACCCAAACTCGACGTGCTTAAGTCTTTTCGTTTAGGTGTTCCTATGACCATCAGTTTCCATCATCAGACCAGCTCGATGGGACCATGGCATTGCATTATCACAGACTTACATAAGTATATCAAATTTCAGCTCAATCGGTTGAGGATAACTGGTCTAAAATTGAGTTGCAAGATTCCCCCCGAAAGAACATGGTAGGTAGCTACATAGATTAAGTTTAAGCTTGTAAAAAAAATTGTATGGTAAACCAATAATATGGCCAAATCTTTAAACCCCTAATGATATAATAAAGTCATTGCTTTAAAACCTCATAAGAATTGAATAAATCATTTGAGTCGTGTGTTCTGTTGAGCAAGACTGCCGGCCATGAGAGAGAGGTGAACTGGTTTCGATCGCTTACTATCACTAGTGATGCTATCGATATCGATGGATTTATCGATTGATATATCGATAGCTCCGAATTACCTATCTCCGTATGACCATTATTAAACATATGGAAAGCTTTTTGAAATGAAATGCTATTTAAAAGTTACGAAACTTTGTATAAATTCAGAATTAGAATAAATTAACGTTATTGACGCTTCTTTATCTAAGTTTACTAATTAACTTTAGTACAATGCATCTTTTTAAACCAAAATCAATGAATTATGTAAATAAAAATATTCTACGAAATGGGTTAGGTAGGTCAATCAGTTTACTACTTATTTAATTTATACCTAGAGGATAAATCAAATAAAAAGGTCTTTTTTCCCGTAAATCTCCCATGGGAATTTGATGTAAAAAGCCACCATGTCCACTCTCCATCCTTTCAACAAACTCTACGCCAAAACTCAAGTCGATTGGTAGCTTAGTTTAAGCGTGAAGGAAGGACAAACAAACACACTTTCGCATTTATAGGTAGGCAACTAGCTGCTGCCCGCCCGCGTTTTATAGGGATAAAAAATAGTCTATCTATATATGTTATTCCAGCCAGGTCCCAAACTACACCAAATTTCAGCCTAATCGGTTCAATTGTTTTTGCGTGAAAGAGTTACATCCATACATCCATCCATAGAAACTTTGATATTTATAATATTAGTAGGATATTAGGACAGAAATCGATAAGTATCTGAGTGCTTTTACTTTCATGAGTCACAAACACATCACTGTTTTTTGATCAACGACGGATTACCGACGTGTGTGGTTTATGTCATAGTGCGTTGAAATATTTTTTTAATAAATAACTCTAATAACAGTCTGGTAAGTAAATTAAAATGGTCGTTTTCTATATAAAATAAAAAATATCTATATATGTAATATATTGTATTATGTATATCAGTTATCTAGTACTCATAACACAAGCTCTGCTTAGCTTGGGGCTAGATGATGCTGTGTGGATTGTCCAGCATTATTTATTACTAGCTGCTGCTTGGCTGCTGCCCGCGCCTTTGCCCGCGTTTTATCGGGATAAAAAATATCCGCCTATATGTTAAGCCTATATATTATTCCAGGACCCAAACTATCGCCATACCATCAGCCCAATCATTTACTATTACTGATGTTTATGTGCTGTGTGTGTTCCTTCTGCATGCGGTCTCAAATATATAAATAAAACTATAATAGTTTCTTACCTATTTTTAACCGACTTCAAAAGGAGGAGGTTCTCAATTCGTCTGTAGGTTTTTTTATGAATGAATGAAAGATTTTTATTTACCTTACGAACTACTACAAAATAAATCTAAAATATTTAATACAAGGTTTAGTGGTTTTGATTTTGTGCGTAGCGAGCGCAAGGCAAACGTGGCTCCGCTCAGCATTGTGCTGGATACACACTGATGTATGCACCCAACGCTGGTTTACCAAACGAATCACAATCTACATCAATTATGTACATACGTTACCTGATATCTCCGTCATTTATGGACCGATTTTGAAAATTCTTTCACTATTGTATAGAAAATGAACCCATGGGTATCAAATGTTATCCCCAGGGGATTACTAGTTAACCCGCCAAACTTAAAATAAGTCTATAAGTAAGGGAATTTGAAGTCGGTTTATCGTTTTTAAAACACGCAATATTTTTCAGATGGACATGGAGACTCTATCTCCGGAGGCTTGCAACGAAAGCGACCACGACAGGGAGCACCCCGATGGAGTCAGACTTGTTGTGGTCAGTTCTAGCATTCATACTAATACTAGCTGACCCGCCCGCGGATACGCCCATGTGGACTAAGAAGAAATAGCCACCATGCATGATTTTGTTATGGGTATCTAAAAGGGATTAGGCAGCGTTTTCGATGAAAGCTCCCAGGCGACTTGACTTTTTCCGACACTTCCGACAATTATCGTTATATTTCATCCAATTTACACAAAACCTTGACAGATTATATAACTAAGCATTCCTCATGAATCACTATCGATTGGTGAAAACCGCCTGAAAATCGGTTCAGTAGGTAGTTTTTCAGTTTATCGCAAACAGACAGACAGACGCGGCAGAAGACTTTGTTTTATAAAATGCAGTGATTTGCGATGATGATTATGACGACCTCTGTGGCGCGGCGAGGGTTCACCTGCGACGCAGGAGGTTGCGGGTTCTATCCCGCCTCGGGACAAATATTTGTACGATCTGCAAATATTTTTTCAGGGTGTTCTGGATTTGTTCTATGTATAATAAAAAATATCTATCTATGTATCGTATTATATTAAGTATATCAGTTATCTAGTACCCATAACACAAGCTCTGCTTAGCTTGGGGCTAGATAATGCTGTGTGGATTGTCCATCATTTTTTTTTTATTATTCGTTTTTTTATTTAATTATTTATGAATTTTTCTATTCCAGCTGAATCTTCCTGAGGACGAGGGCGAAGGCTTGGGCTTCCGACTGACCAGGACACTGTGGGACCCGTACCCTTGGGTGAGGAATGCTTGGCCAACATCATACTATGAGACTAGGCTCTGCATGCGGCATTGCACGCGTTTTTTAAATAAAAATTGTCTACCTACGTTATTCAAGGTCCAAGGGGTCAATTCTGCAAAAATTATTTAAGCCGTTTCGCTTCACTATGACAATAGTTTCGTTTACATTATTCAAGGTCCAGGGGCCCAATCCTGCTAAAATTAGTTAAGCAGATTCGCTTCACTATGAGAATAGTTTAGTCTCAGAAATACAATTTGGCATTTGGGCCCCAGATCTTGTGCAAAATTTCAGCCTAACATCAGACTTGTCAAATCCCTAGACATGATATTTGGTTGTGGTACCTATATATGTGAAGCTACTGAATTATGTGCAATATTTATATAATCAAGCTTTATTAGTGATACTTATAATTAGCTACCTCTCAAGTTTTGAATATAATTTTTAATTTGAATTTTTTGATGTCTAAAAAATACATAAAACCCGTAATTTTTACCTTTCTAACACCAACCCCCATTTTTTTATAGCGATATTAGTTAGTAATGTAATAATCTTTAACACTCAGTGGCCGTGGGGCCGCGGCGTACGAATATCGACCCCTTCAACTCAACCCGTGGATGTCGTAAGAGCCGACTAAGGGAACCTACCAGAGGAAGGGCAGCAGCTTCCTTATGAGTATTTTTAAACACCAACACTGCGATCACCAATCCGCCTGCCAAGCGAGGTGATTATGGCAAATCCCCTACATGGGAGACCATCCACTCGATGGACCGACGACATTGTAGCGGTCGCAGGCAGTCGATGGATGGAGGCGGCTCAAGACCGCTATTTGTGGCGTCGTATGGGGAGGCCTATGTCCAGCAGTGGACGTGTATGGGCTGATATGATGATAATGATGATGACTCAGATGGTCGACGGCAAAACAACGTTTGCCGCCTCAGCTTACGTACATAAATCTCGTGTCACACAACTCCGACGGATTCACCGATTTGTGTGAATTTTTTTTTGTGTATATTCGGTATATCTGAGAATGGGTCGTTAACTATTTTTTATACCCCTAAGTGATAAGGGTAGCCCACTCCAAATAATTTTATTGGACAATTTTTTATTTTATTTTATATTATTTAGCCATACAATATTTTTTCACCTCTCTAACACCAATCCTCAGTGGTCGATGGCAAAACAACTTTTGCCGGGTCAGCTAGTAACTGTCCAATAATCTCTCGCCTTGTTTCCTAGGTGCGCGAGGTGGTGCAAGCCTCCAGAGCAGACCTGGCTGGCCTGAAGACCGGTGACTGCCTTCTACAGGCTGATGGGAAGGATCTACTGGGATTACCGGTAAGAACAATATTTATAGGTAACTACCTACCTATTCGTTATTATTTAGTTACTAGCTGCTGCCAACGCCTTCGCCTGCGTTTTATCGGGATAAAAATAGCCTATATGTTATTTCAGGTTCCAAACTATACCCATACTCATCATCATCATCATCAGCCCATACAGGTCCACTGCTGGACATAGGCCTCCCCCGTACGACGCCACAAATAGCGGTCCTGAGCCGCCTCCATCCATCGACTCCCTGCGACCGCTACGATGTCGTCGGTCCATCGAGTGGATGGTCTCCCATGGAGGGGGGGATTTGCTATAATCACCACGCTTGGCAGGCGTATTGGTGATCGCAGTGTTGGTGTTGAAAAGTACTCAGAAGGAAGCTGTTGCCCTTCCTCTGGTAGGTTCCCTTAGTCGGCTCTTACGACATCCACGGGTTGAGTTGGAGGGGTCGATATTCTATGCCGCGGCCCCACGGCCTATACCCATACTACCTCAGCCCAAACAGTTCAATAGTTTTAGCGTGAAAGAGGAACAAACATCCATCTAACTTTGACATTTATTAGTAGAATCATCACTTTGGCGGTATTTTACTGTGGAAAATCTAAAATATTAGAAACAAAAGAAAAACAAAAATAAAACAAAAAAAAATTACGACGTCACTATTATCCACATCGCACGTCGCTGTGTCCGTGTTGCCAACTCTGCCAGTGTTCATGTCAAAAAAAGTCATAAATTTAGGTAGTACCCTATATTTTCTTCATAAATAAAAGCAAGCGGCGCCATTAAAAAAAGTTGAAGTTTTTCGGAATGAAATTGCGTTTTTCAGATAGGTCAAGTGGCGGGGATGATAAGAGGAGACGGTGCCGGCCGCGGCGTGTCTCTGGTAGTGTGGAGCTGCGGTGTGGACCCTAGTGATGATCCTGAGGTACGTATTTATTTATTTCATGGTAATAATATAAGGTACGATCTTCCGAGACACGACGGTCACGTGGATGACACAAGCCTACATCAAAGACGCCACCGGCGAATGAGACGACGAATCTGGTTTTCTGGTGTTACCAGTAGCGTAAAATTGTAACTCCCCGTGCTCTTGTATTACCTGTAATAATCTGATGAAACAATGTGGTTTTGTATTTACCAATTATTTATCATATTGACTCGCGTCTTACTAACGCTTTTTAAACTGATCTAACAAAAATAATTGAGGATTGTAATTTTTTTCAATTGACTATATCACATTTGTTTCACAACTTCTACGTTTGTTGAAATAAAGTGGCAACTGGGCAGTGACGTTACCTTGTGTCACTCCCAGAGGAGCAGACGTTGTTTTCTTGGATCATGGTTTACTCAAAGATTCTTTGGGTTTACTTATTTAGGGCAACAAACTACATAGATAGGTAACAAAAAAGGAATTAGAAGTAAGAATCGTCCTTGGTGGTAACACAAAGAAATCGATCGATATTTACTAGGTAGGTAAGGTACATAAACTTACCAACGTTTGTAATAATGCTGTTGAATCAATCAATCAAATCTTTTATTTGCGAAAATATACACAGGTACATGTAATTTTTTTTTCACTAAAGTTATGATTATACCGTACCTTCATATGATCCACCCTAAATTGGATCTGATCTAATTGCCTGCTAGAAGATATAAAGCTAGAATAATATGGATAAAATCTAGAACGAACCTTCCCCATATGAATGAATCTTCCTATGGTAGAAAAATTATTTTGCGGACTGGCAACATTTGCTTTAGTTGAGGTTGAACGAGGTGTTTTGCAAGAATTCAAAATTTCAAACTTACCTAGTCTGCAATATTTTTATTAGGTACGACATTAGATCATATCACAAAAAAATTTATCGAACCAACTTAATTTAAGGTTTACTAAATACTAGTACTTATAGTTTATACAATCTGTGTTAAATACCTTCTGTTCCACAGCTACTATGGAGTGTGGGCGGCGGCGCGCGCGGGGAGCGGGCGCGACGCGCGCTGGCGGGCTGCGTTCGCGCGCTGCAGTGCTGCGTCTGCGCGGCCACAGCGACCGCGCCGCTGTGTTGCCAGCGCTCGCATCTCTACTGCGAGGGTGAGACTAAGAGACTTTCTACTCCTAGCTAGTTGTGGCGTTTCACTTCCACGGAGAATGCGCTAGCCTGCTATCAGAAATTGATTTATTATAAGTTTTTCTTTTCCATTCCAGCGTGCTGGAAGAGACTGGAACGATGTGCGTTGTGTCGTGAGACGCTGCCACCTAAAGATTCTCCATACGCTCGAAATCTGGTCGCTGAACAGGTACCTACCTAAGATATTGTTTTGGGATTCTGTGTGTTCGGGTAAACCGACCAACGCAGCAGATATGCATTTAGCTGCGCTTGCATTTGAATGCGTACCTATTTACTCACGTTTACCTAAACTCACTCAGTTCACGATCAACCGCCATCGTCGCGGGTTCAAACCAACGCTACCATACCATTTCAACCATTACCTACCATCTAACCATTTACACCATAATTTGGCGGCAGTAGTTTAATTAACCATAAATAACGTGTGTCATGTGAATATAGTCCGTAACACGCAATATCTTTATAACCATACTAGTTTTGCCCGCGGGTTCGGTCACGTAGTAACTGGATAAAATGTAGCCCTTAACACCTAGGGACATTGTCGCCATCTAATAATAAAAGGATTTCAGATACGTACCAGCTGTTTTGAACTTCACTACTTCCTACACCATAACTTTACGTATATATTGAGAGATAGGTATTTTAGTGACGTCTATTTTAACAGAATATATGTATAATTATATAAAAAAACAAAACGTCAATTGCAGGTATTTGAAGCAATAGCAACAGAATACGAAATAAAGAACGTGAAGAAACCACAAAGTGTATCTGCTAGCAATACCCCAAACAGATCGCCTTGCGTTTCTCCATCTGTAGCGAGAAGAGGGCACTACCAACTCTCTATGATGAGCAGAAAGAAGGTTCAATTCACAGATAAATTCGGACAATACGCATCCGATCCGAACATACACCGTTCCACACAAGAGTTCAAACGAGCTTCCACTAAAAACCCTACCATTTTGGTAGAAAACGGACGGTTGCAACGAACAAATTCTACCAATTTGGAAAGCCAAGCTGGTAACACCGGTTCTGGCGGGAAATGCGTTTGTCAGATAAAAACGACGAATCAAAATATTCCTGGAATAAATATTGAAAGTGTAAATAAAAAAGAAAACGACATGTATGATTCGCTACAACATAAGTTAGTTGCTCGGCTAAGACAGACGAGTTCTATGGCAGATTTGCAGAATGGTGCACCTGGCGGGAATCTTTCGAGGTCATTGAACTGTTTGGGAGAGAAGTGGTAAGCTGCCATCTTCTTCATCTAATTTCACGCTCTACAAACGAATACAAATCTATCTATGTATATATATGTATACTAGCTGCTGCCCGCGCCTTCGCCCGCGATTTATCGGGATAAATAATAGCCTATATGTTATTCCAGGTCCCAAACTATACCCATAAAAAAAATTGCGTGTAGCCGCGACCCTTCGAAGTTTCCCTCTTCGTATGTTCTTGTCTACTCGTATGCCTTAGACCCTCTTTGCTGAGCACATTTGAAATAACTGTCAGTTGTTTAACTTTGGGCCGTGGGGCCGCGGCGTACGAATATCGACCCCTCCGATTCAACCCGTGGATGTCGTAAGAGCCGACTAAGGGAACCTACCAGAGAGAAGAAGGGCAGCAGCTTCCTTCGGAGTATTTTTCAACACCAACACTGCGATCACCAATCCGCCTGCCAAGCGTGGTGATTATGGCAAATCCCCCCCTACATGGGAGACCATCCACTCGATGGACCGACGGCATCGTAGCATCGTAGGGACTCGATGGATGGAGGCGGCTCAGGACCACTATTTGTGGCGTCGTATGGGGGAGGCTTATGTCCAGCAGTGGACGTGTATGGGCTGATATGATGATGATAATATGATGTTAGACTTTAATGACAGGACAACGTCTGTCGGGTCAGCTAGTACTAAATAAAACAAACGACATTATCAGATCTGTTCAAAAAATACTTAACTTTGTTAATGTTTATTTTAATGTTTCAGCAAAGATCAAGGGCATCACAGTAGCAATCTAGACAACTTGAAAATACGCGGTAAGCTACCCAAGTTGATCTTTATCTCGTAGGCACTAGATTTCATTTTTATTTCCCTGCCTACGTTTCAAGTCATCGTAACGACCGTGATCACGGGACGTGGTTATTCAAGTATTTTCAGCAGTTTCCTTGGTTTTGCCAATACAGCCTTTGAATTACCTGATTCGAAAGTGGTGTTGCCAGTCTTTAAATTACCCGTCTAGATAACATCCATACTAAATTATTAATTCAAAAGTTGTTACGTCTTTATGTCTGTTAATTTTAACTTTTCACGACAAAACGGCTGAACGGATTTCAATGAAATTTGGCAGGGAGGTAGATACCTAATATCCTAATAAATATAGATATTGTTATAAGGTAATTTATATCCCAGGAAAAGCGCGAGTAAAGTCGAAGGTAGAATATTTATTAAACAAATTTGTGATTCTGACATTTATATAAATCCTAGCGACCCGCCCCGGCTTCGCACGGTTATATACATACCTTCCTCTTCAATCACTATGTCATCTATAAAAAAAACCTACTAGTTTTTATACTATGTAGTGAGTTTAAGCCAGCCATATATTTCTTTGGTCGCGGGGCCGCGGCGTACGAATATCGACTCCTCCAACTCAACCCGTGGATGTCGTAAGAGCCGACTAAGGGAACCTACCAGAGGAAGGGCAGTAGCTTCCTTCCGAGTATTTTTCAACACCAACACTGCGATCACCAATCCGCCTGCCAAGCGTGGTGATTATGGCAAATCCCCCCCTACGTGGGAGACCATCCACTCGATGGACCGACGACATCGTAGCGGTCGCAGAGAGTCGATGGATGGAGGCGGCTCAGCACCGTAGCGTCGTATGGGAGAGGCCTTTGTCCAGCAGTGGACGTGTATGGGCTGATATGATGATGATATATTTATTTACAGATGCTCCTATCTACCTGCTTCAATCGCCTCCTATATTCGTTGTTTCCTGTGATCATAGCCAACAAGACGTACAACAAATTAAAGCTTAAATAATATATAATAAGGACGTGTTTTAAAAAACGATGAACGATGGACCATTTGATCTGCTTGGGGAGATATCTGGTTGGTGTTTGAAGACATTGGAGGAAATGGATGCAGGATTTTTTTTACACAAAACTTGATAAGGTGCAACAAAATTAAGTGTACAAGCCATAATATGGCGTGTTTTAAAAAACCGACTTCAAATTCTCTTAGTTTTACACATATTTTAAGTTTTGCGGGATAAATACTAATCCCCTGGGGATAACAATTTTATGGGACCCCCTCGGGATCATTTTCTATTCGATAGTGGAAGAATTTTGAAAATTGGTCCGTTATTGGCGGAGATACCGCGTAACATGATACAAAAAAATTATTACGAATTGAGAACCTCCTCCTTTTGAAGTCGGTTAAAAACGTATAAATTGCCAACTGCACAGCACTCTGCCTTCTGGCTTAGATTTTTAGGAAATTCTTAAGTGTAAATAACAGTTGTTATTAGTATTTTAAATATTTGTTCAAATAAAAATTAATTGAAGTTTTATACATTGCCTGGAAGAGATCGCTTCTCAGCCATAAGGCCGCCGATTTCATTATGTTTATGTAGGTATTTAGTAAGTTATTTTTTGGTGTTTATTTTTGTATAGTCCATATAAATAAAACATGGTGTTGTAAATAATGTTGTATATTGTAAAATATATAATAATGAACTATGTAAAAGAGCTTTATTCCATATCACACACGCACACACATAGCGTAAAAAACAATTAAAAAAACATTCTTAATAAAATTATGCGATTGAAATTAGAAACAAAAGCATTATTAAATTGATAAGAAATTCTTAAATATGTGTACATTAGGGGTCATCCATAAAGTACGTCACACTAATTTCGTGATTTTTTGACCCCTCCCCCAAGTCCTTGTCACAGTTGATCACATTTGTGAGACCCCCCCCCCCCCCTAGTGTGATGTCACATATTTTGCAATTTTCATCTTCTAATCATCTTGAAATTATTAAATTAAAACAGCAGTTCCTTAGCAAGAACTTATTCAGTTAGGGATAAGTCGGTAATTCTTTTTTTAATTTGAAATCAAGTAGCAATATCTCTCAAACAGAAATTTTAATTTTAGATCTGAAAATATTTTTAAGCTTTTCGTTGATAGTTCAAACTTGAACACTAGCATTTTAACACTTAGATGTACCTATTACATTTTGATATGTGACGTCGCGAAACTTAGGACCCCCTCCCACCCCTTGTCACATAATGTCACACTTTGTTGACCCCCTCCCCTTAACGTGTGACGTACTTTATGGATGGTCCCTTATGTTAGGTGTCTTGTATCATGAAAAAATAAATTTATTCGCGTCATACACCGCCGAATGAACTATGTACATAAGTGAATTTTTTACGATTTTGATATTTTGTATGACATAATGCATTAAAAACGAACTAAGACAACGAGAAATTACATAAAAACAATACAAAATATGTCGTAAATAACAATCAAATAATATAAAGAAATTAAACTAGTATTTACAATTGAAACAATTGAGCTAACTGCAGACTGTTGCAAACAATCTACAGATAGCTGAACTGGTCATCATCAATCCGTAAATAATGAATTTGAAATATGTTCAGAATATAATCAAATTATTTCTTTGTTAATGATAATCATTATTACTTTTATTTTTAAGTTAAAACTGTCAACATTAAGGTAAGTATCGTAAGTTAAATAATTTAAAACAAATATATTGTTATCATGAAACAAAATATCTCTTTGATAATTATTATCATTATTATTTGTATCTCATTTCCATGATCACGGGCCATCTAGTGACCCGGTCCTTTGGGAGACGTGTGGGGCCGAAGCCAACAGCACAGAGGCCCTTTATGAGAATTATTGTAAAGGCGAGAGCTACACATAGCGGGTATCATCCTTGGTTGCACAATATGATACACCCGAAGATGATATCCGCCAGGTGTAGAGACTATTGCAAAGGAAAATTAATCATTATAATACATTTTTTTCCATAGTTTCCCCCATAGCCCAATTACCCAGTCCATCCATTCACCATAATAACATGTTTTTTTTGTTATTTTCATTTTCCTTTGCAGTCTCTACACCTGGCGGATATCATCTTCGGGTGTATCATATTGTGCAACCAAGGTTGATACCCGCTATGTGTAGCTCTCACCTTTAGATTAATTCTCATAAAGGGCCCCTGTGCTGTTGGCTTCTGCCCCACACATGCCTCCCAAAGGACCGGGTCACTATATGGCCCGTGATCATGGAAATAATACATTTCACCGTATAAGTATCTTAATTCGTAATCTTATTTTATAATTTCATTACTTTAAATTAATGTAAAGAAAGAAAGAAAGAAAAGAAAATATATTTATTTGGCCATGCCTACATAACACACATACAACACGACACATTACAGACAGTGGGAAAGTACAAGAAACATACATATTTATACATGAAGAAAATAGATAGGAATAGTGTTACATACATTACAATGTACTTATTTATTTTACACGATATTTAATTACAGTTTTGTAAAATACTAGATACTTGTTCACAGAGTTATTCACATAGCAAATATTAGCAAAGCTAATTGTTAATACTTCAAATAAACGAAAAAAAAAAATGATTTTTTTTTTTATTTTCTTACAAAGGGGATAGATGCCATAAAACAGTGAAATCTGTTTTAAAGTGATGATTCTCTTAAAGTAGTTAAACAAAACTACATAATTTCACTTAAAAAAAAAACACATTTATTCATATTCCGGGTAATTATTCATATTTCCGGGTTTTCAAAATGAGTGGCAAAAGTTTTTAAACACGCTCTTTGAACAATGGTGTCATTCCTTGATTTTCCCTATTGGCGTTAGGATTTGCGCTGTGTATATTGAGATGGCCATATAGCTCGTAGAACCGATAACCGTTAAGGAGTAAAATTCTCGAGTGGCGACCGCAATGCAATGCGAAACGGAGTGTGGGAAGACCTCTCGATGGACCGACGACATCGTAGCGGTCGCAGGGAGTCGATGGATGGAGGCGGCTCAGGACCGCTATTCGTGACGTCGTATGGTGGAGGCCCATGTTCAGCAGTGGACGTATACGGGCTGATGATATTGACATGCTTTGTTGTCATTACTGCTACAGTGTCCTCTAATTCCCCCGCTGTGTACTGACACTATCCAAAAACGACAACAGCTGAGCTCTTCTCTTAGCTGCCTCCCCCCCGCGCCCCTTTCCGCGCCGCCGCGTGTAGTAGTCGCGGACGTAGCACCAGCGTTTGTAGCAATCCGAGTCTAAATAGGTAAAAAAATATATATTAAAAAAAAAGCTTTTAAATACAAGTTTTTATATCAACTAGGACCAAAGTGCTTGGGAAGACAAATCCAACGAACCCAAACTCGACGTGGTTAATATATTTCGTTTAGGACTTCCTCTGGCCACCTTCGGTTTCCATCATCAGACCACCTCGATGATACCATGATATTGCATTGTCACCGAACTTATATAAGTATGTCAAATTTCATCTCAATCGGTTGAGGATAACTGGTCTAAAATTGATTTGCAAGATTTCATCCGAACAAACATAATTATGTATGTAGTTACATACATTGCAAGTGTTTATTGACAAAGAAAATAACAATCAAATAATATAAACAAATTAAACTAGTATTTGCGATTGAAACAATTGAGCTAACTTCAGACTGTTGCAAACAATCTATAGATAGCTCAATTGGTCTTTCAATCCTAATACTCATTATATATCAATAATCATTTGCCCCCCTTGGAGTTGAGACCATAGGTCCGTGGGGTACCGAAGCTCTCAGTTTTCAAAAAATAATCTGAGCACCTGGTCGAAGCGACGCGTGACCCGAGAGCTGGTGAGTATCTGCCGCAGCGCATTAGCATTGCCATACAGCGGGGCAATGCAGCCAGCGTCTTGGGGACGCTTCCGACTGGTATTGATATGGACCAGTTGAGCTATCATTGCAAGTTAAATAAAATTTTGAAAAGGTATTTGGCTTTAGTTCCGCTGCGCTATTCTGCGCAAACTAATATTGCCGATGCGAATTAAAAACGTGGTAATACTGTAACTACGTTGGATCGGGCCGTCTGTCTGTCAGTGGACTGTTCCTCATAAATTGTCATACCATGGTATACATGGTACCTGGGACTGGGATGTGGTACCTGGGAATGGGGTGTGGTACCTGGGACTGGGATGTGGTACCTGGGACTGGGATGTGGTACCTGGGACTGGGGTGTGGTACCTGGGACTGGGGTGTGGTACCTGGGACTGGGGTGTGGTACCTGGGACTGGGATGTGGTACCTGGGACTGGGGTGTGGTACCTGGGACTGGGGTGTGGTACCTGGGACTGGGGTGTGGTACCTGGGACTGGGGTGTGGTACCTGGGACTGGGGTGTGGTACCTGGGACTGGGATGTGGTACCTGGGACTGGGGTGTGGTACCTGGGACTGGGGTGTGGTACCTGTGACTGGGGTTTCGTACCTGTTCGACATACCACAGTGCCAAACCAAACAATGCTGCACTACTTTCATTAAAAGTACCGGTAAAGAGTAGAACGAACTTCCTGCTTCTGTTTTTGCGGTAGAGTATATATCTAGGATTCTTCAAATCCCGAGTGAATAAGTTCATTCTGAGAAAGCGTGCTCCATCTTGGGCCACATCCTCACTTTCTCAAGTGTGATGGTGGTCAAAAGCTTTATCATTGACATTAAAAAAAAGTTGTCAGTTTTTATTTACCTGTCTTATCCAGCATAGAAGCGATGTCGCTCCACAGTTTCATTTTCAACTCTGCGTTCCTGTTCTTAGGGTTGAAAAGCGGTTCGTTATGTCTCACAAAGTTAATCAGTAAGGCGTCGCTGTCACTCGTCCACGATATTTCTGCACTGCGCTCAGAGATTCTGAAAAACAATGTACTAAATAAAGTAAGAAGTGTGGACCGATGTGGCGCGGCGGGCGAAGGTCGATTCGGGTCCGCCATGGGACAAATGCTTGTAGGATCTGCAAATATTTGTTCGGGGTGTTCTGGGTACGTATGTAATGTACTTATTGTATAATTTATATCCGTCATCTATACTTATAATAAAACTGTAACAGGTCCAATTCTGTACATTGAAGATTTTTTTTTTTTTTTGAGGGCACTCTATTATCGATATTGATGCCAAAAATGTATATTTTTTCCATCATGTCTGACTGTCTGTCTGTATCTTGGCCGCGCATAGCTCCGAAACTACTGAACGTATTGAAATGAAACTTGGCAGGATTTGAGTTCATACTACGAGGAAGGACATAGGATACTTTTCATCCCGGATTTCAATAGGGTTCCCTTGGGAGAGGGGATGAAAGTAAAATTTGTTGGCTGCCCATAGCCCCGAAACTACTGAAGGTATTCAAATGAAACTTAGCATGATATAAGTTCATATTACAAGAAAGGGCATTAAATACTTTTTATCCCGGAATTTAGAAGGGTTCCCTTGGGAGAGAGGATGGAAGTGAAATGTTGCGCGTTGCAGGATGGCGCGCGGGGCAAGGGCGGTAGAGAGCGATAGCCCCCACTGGGGGGCACTGGCAGTGGGGCCCCAGGCAGTGGAGGCCCCTGAAGTGAGGACTCCAGCAGTAGGAACCCTCACGCAACCGGACCTTCCCAGTAGCCCCCCACAGTGGGGGACACCGGCAGTGGGGCCCCGGAAGTGGGGGCCGCCAGCAGATGGCCCCCCGAAGTGGGACCCCCACATTGCCCCGCAGTGTTAACCCCTCATTAGCCCCCACAGTGGTGGCACCGGCAGTGGTGGCACCGGCAGTGGTGGCACCGGCAGTGGTGGCACCAGCAGTGGGGCGCCGGCAGTGGTGCTCTCGGCAGTGGGCCCCCACATTTCCTCGCAGTGGGAACCTCAGTAGCCCCCCGCAGTGGGACCCACTCAGTAGGCCCCCACAGTGGAGGGTACCGACAGTGGGGGCTCCCGACAGTTTGCCCCCGCAGTGGCCCCCCCACATTGCCCAGCAGTGGGACCCCCAGTAGCCCCCCGCAGTGGCCCCCCCGCAGCAGGGTAAAATTTCTTGGCTGCGCATAGCGCTTATACTACTGAATGTATTCAAATGAAACTTAGCAGGATTGGAGTTCATACTACGAGGAAGGACATAAAATACGAGGCCATACCCCAAAAGCCAACAAAATGATTACAAAATTGTTATTAGTGCCGATAAACGACCTACTGGACAGCATCCGGTTGGTACAAAGCTCTCGCTACCAATGATCTTGCCGTCGTCCTGGTAGATCAACACTGTGACAGGCCGAACATTGTGCTGCGTAGCCGGGATGACCGCTTGCAATGCATTGGCGAAACGCACCAGGCATTTGATGCTCTTCAGTCTCTACTCGCTTATATACCTACTGTCGTGGCGAAGACGGATACAACTTTGATCTTCGACATGTAAATCCGAAAACTGACGAGACTGGACACTAAAAAGTTTCTGCAATGCAATTTTACGCCTAGATACGTTTTAGCAATAAGAGAAGGTTGCATTGCTCACCTGCAAAGGTTTCGAGGTTTGTTTAACCGTTTTCTGGTGGACACTTACGCCAAAATCAAAATGGCTGGTGGAATCTTACGCCAAAATCAAAATGGCTGGTGGACACTTACGCCAAAATTAAAACGAAGCGTTTGGTATACGTCAGAACAGAACTAATGAGAGAAGACTGCGCGCTGAGAATTATGTAGATCTGCGAGACGCCATGAATCAAGATAGAAATTGTGAAGATTTAGGACGACTGGTGATTCTTCCTTCCAGTTTTAGAACTGGACAATAGATGTGTAGTGCCCTATTCTACAATTTTGAAGTCTAGTAGTCTAGTAATAACTATGTTTATAGTATACAATTTGAACTGTCTAAGTGCTTATTTTGTAAGTCTAAAGAAATAAAGTTCTTGATTCTGATTCTGATTCTAGTACCCATAACACAAGCTCTGCTTAGCTTGGGGCAAGATGATGCTGTGTGGATTGTCCAGCAATATATATTTATTTTAAATATATAACACACCTATTTTCAGGAGAACTGCACTCCGTGAAATTGGGTTGTTCGCTTTCTTCATCAGATTTTACATCTTGCTTCTCCGTCTGTAACAAATAAAGTTAATATGATTACTCATCATCATCAGCCCGTACACGTCCACTGCTGAACATAGGCCTCCCCCAAACGACGCTACGAATAGCGGTCCAGAGCCGCCTCCAGCCAACGACTCCCTGCGACCGCTACGATGTCGTCAGTCCATCGGGTGGAAGGTCTTTCCACACTCCGTTTCGCATTGCATTGCGGTCGCCACTCGAGAACCTTTACTCCCCAACGGTTATCGGTTCTACGAGCTATATGGCCTGCCCATCGCCACTTCAGCCTGCTAATTGTAAGAGCTATGTCGGTAACTCTGGTTCTTCTACAGATTTCCGATTGTTATCCGGATTCCGGATAAAAATCCGGATTGATTTATTATCGGATGATTACTCAATTATGGCTATTCCCCACAGCATCATCTAGCCCCAAGCTAAGCAGAGCTTGTGTTATGTGTACTAGATAACTGATATACTTAATACAATATATTACATAGATAGATATTTTTTATCATACATAGAAAATACCCACAGCACCCGAAAATAATATTTGCAGATCATAAAAAAAATCTAGGGTTTAGGGGTAGGGAGGTTGCGGGTTCGATTCCCTCAAACCCGCAACCTCCTCCAGCGGACCTTCGCCCGCCGCGAAAGATAGTTACCCCCAGTTTGTGTAGACTGACAGATAGTTACCCCCAGTTTGTGTAGACTGACAGATAGATAGTTACCCCCAGTTTGTGTAGACCGACAGATAGATAGTTACCCCCAGTTTGTTCAGGAAGGTAAACCTCCCAGAGCACTGCCGCGGCGCCTTGCCGGTCGACAGCACGCCTGGCTTGCCGCACCGCCTTGCTAGTCGACAGCAGGCCTGGCATGGCGCGCCGCCGGCTGAACATTCTAGCTGACTGACAAATAGACACTTACCCCCAGTTTGTCCAGGAAGGCAAGCCTCTCAGCGCGCCGCCTCGCCGCCTTGCCGGTCGACAGCACGCCTGCCTTGCCGCGCCGTCGGACGTAGTAATCTCGAATGTAGCACCAACGGCGGCAACAGTCCGTGTCTAGAAGGAAAAGGGGAGGCTCTATGAGCAACTGCAGTAGGAAACGTAAGGGGCCCGTACACCTGCTAAACTCATCTCTGTATATGTTGCTATACTACCTAGCTAAGGATTGTACAAGCGCGCGGCAGTGCACCGCCCCACATTGTATTTTAATCTTAATGTATAAAAGAACAAGCGATTTTCTAAACGACAACGCCCAGCCCAAGCCACTGAAGCTAGAAAGCTGAAATTTGGTGGGTTAGTAACTTTTACTATACAGGTTTTCACTTAAAAGGGATTTTAGGAAATTCCACCTCTAAGTGGGTGAAAAGAGGGGTTGACGTTTTTTTGGTGTTTTTTGTAACTCTTTATCCAGTAGCCCGATTTGCTTGAAACTTACAGAGAATATTAAAAATATAAAACTATTGAATACACGATACAGGATTTTTAAAAAAAATCGTGATTCGTAGTTTGGCTCCGAATATAAACGACTGTAACTTTTTAATGTAAACGCTATTGACCTGAAATTTTATGAATGTATAAGGTCCTTATATTGGGGCGATATAAAATCACGTTCTGTGTGTTGCTCTGAAAGAGTGGAGGTTTTATTAGTTACAATTCTACTGACAAACTATAGAAATTGACACTGTTTCTAATTTTACCTGAAAGAGAAACAACACTAAAAGCGACTATTTCACTAGGTAGGTATTAAATACTTGGAAACAATAATTATTTTTAGCTTTTCTATAAATCTTCAACTTCAACCGTTTGGTTAATGGCTTTGCGTCTAATGCTCTTGGGTCTCCACTGTCGTATTGTTTTTCACTCCAATAAATTCTGACAGTGACATTGACAGATGCTTCCAAAGGTTGTTGTCGGTTGGAGAAACGCGCCAAAATCTAAATTAATGAAGGTGGTAGGGAAGGCTTCATTACAAATGTATAAAAAAATACAGTTTAATATATTACGAAATAGGGAATTTAAAAGAAACGTTTAATCCTTACTAATATTATGAATGCGAAAGTGTGTTTGTTTGTCCTTCCTTCACGCCAACTTAGCAACCAATCGACTTGATTTTTTGCTTGAAAGGATGGAGAGTAACATAGGTTTTTTGACTTAGAATTTTTGTCCTGGTAACATCAAAACACCCACGGGTGTTTTACGGGAAAAAAAGGCCTTTTTATCCCCTTATAAACGTGAAATTCGAATATAACGCGGGTGAAACCGCAGCGGAGAACAGTTAGTTATAAACGAGCGAACATCGTAACTGGTCGTTTCACTGAGCCGCATACATTTCACTATGTCAATTGTATTGTTACAGAACGACACATTCTGGTATTCTACCTAAGACAAAAGAAATATTACATAGATTAGTACATTGTTCACCTAGGCGAGAACGTGCCTGATTCACAAACAAACTTTGATTTTAACACACGAGTTTTTTTTTATTAAACTCGGCAGAAAGTGAGATTCCTACCTCGTGGGTAGGAATCTCACTTTCTGCCGAGTGATACATAGTGCTTTATACTACACCTTCGAGGAAAATAAAAAGCAGAATAAATATTTTATTTCTGGCGGTGTCATTATAACTTTCAGTACCACTCGACATTCTGTAGAATTAATAAAATTGCCTACACCAAATTCAAAATTAGAAGAACTTCCCGTGCCAGCCTTTATCACTTAGGTTCTTTTTTCAAAATATCGTTCGGAAATAGGAAGAGGCAAGCGGACTTGGAGTAAAAACTTTTTGTCGTTTGACCTATTATGAAAATAACCATAGCTACCGGCCGATCTTTTAGGAAAGAAAAATAAAATAACACGTTAGAAATGGATTTCCATACAGTTTTCGAGTTTTTCCTCCCGGATTCCAATACGCCTGCAATGTCTTACTTTCTATCTTATATTTGGAAAAGGAATAGGCAACTTTCCGAGCAGGTGTAGTATAAAGATTTTTTATTGTTTAGTAAGAGTCAATAGTATCATTTTCAAACTATAGCTTGGTTAGCAAAATTGGTACGTGTTACACGCGATGCAATGCGTAACGTGTGAGTGTGGTTAAACCTCCCAAAGGAACACAGATGAATGGACGCGGTGCATGACCGTTATTCGTTTTGTCGTCTGGGGGAGACCTCTGTCCGGCAGTGGACGTGCATGGGCTGATGATGTAGTGCAGCTTTTCGCTTCGCTCGCCACGCTATGTTACGTAAGTCGCACTGCGATAGCAAGTCGTTACTCGATGTCGCTTCGTTTCCTACTGCAGTCTCACGCACCCTTGCAGTCCGCAATGCTGACGGTGGGCAGTGAATGCGTTGATTAGGTCCCGGACTTGCGTCAGCGTCGCGATCTTTGGGTTGCGTCGCGGTGACGCCATGTTGTTTTAGCCCGCCATGTTGTTTTAGCCCGCCATATTGGAAAATGGCGGTACAATGTAGCAATGGCGTTATTGCTAGATTCACGCGTATTGAAGTTGAAATTTGAGTTTTACTGAAGGGTTCTATACTCCGATTCAAAACCTGTATATTTTTTGTATACAAAGGGGCTAAAAAACCCAAGAAATATTGGTGGAAAATATTTAACGTATCATCGAAGCAAAGCACAGAAGTTCTCATGCATCATTTAATATTCGTTAGTTTTCGAATTAATTTTGCTACACATGTGAGATAATGCGTTGTTGAAGTTTGTGTTTTAGATTTTAGTGATAAGTTTGCAGTCTTTAGTATGTAATGCCTCACCAGTCCTATTAAGCGTCTCGGCCACTCTCGCCCAGAGGCCCTGCTTGAGCCGCGCGCTGCGGAAGTGTTTGCTGCGCGGGCTGTACAGCGCGGGGTGTGTAGACACAAACTCTATGAGCACGTCGTCGTGGTCGGGTGTCCAGGAGGCTTCGGAGGAGCGCTTGCTGTACCCGCCTAGGCTGGAAGAAGAATTAAATCAAAATCAAAAAGTTTTATTGCAGCCACATTGTACAAAAATATATTATATACTAGCGGCCCGTCCCGGCTTCGCACGGGTGGACATACAACAAAAAATAAGGTGGACATTTATTTTTTAAACATTTAGACATAAACGTACAGTAAATGCAGGACATAGCCTATATTAATCAGTGATAATGTAGCATTCAAATAGTGAAATAATTTTTAAAATCGGTCCAGTACTTTTTGATCCAATTCGTTACAAACATACTTACATACAAATCTTTCCTCTTTATAATATTAGTATATATTTCTCTATAAGTCTCAAACATGGACCCGGCTAGGCCACAGCAGGATAAGTACCTACTAACACTGTATTAACACTGTTTATGGTAATTAATTTCTGTAAAACCTGTCAAAAATAACAACACTTCGCTGGCAGCACTGACTTTTAATGACAACCTTTCCCGTAACTATCCCAAACAAACTGTTGGATATATAAGCCTTTTTCCGCAATCTGATATACGTGGCGTAACAATTGATGATACACACAGACCATGTTCAATTCAACGATCCTATCCATACCCGGTTATCTGGTAGAGATCGATCGTGAGCGATAAGACCGCCGAATTGTCACATTTGTTTGTACCAAATTGTTTGTATTGTTTTTTAATTGTTTTGTAAAGTGTGCAATAAAGCATTTTTTATATCTATGATATGGCAATATATATCCATACTAATTGAAGTTGGAAGTTGAAAATTTCTAAAAACGTATATATCACGTAAGCAAAGCGCGGGTTGCGGGTTCGATTCCCGCCTCGGGACAAATGTTTGTACGATCTGTAGATATTTGTTCAGCGTGTTCTGGAAGTTTTCTATGTATAATAAAAAATATCTATCTATGTAGTGTATTATATTAAGTATATCAGTTATCTAGAACCCATAACACAAGCTCTGCTAGCTTGGGGCTAGATGATGCTGTGTGGATTGTCTTATTTATTATTTAAAGCCACTTACGGAAATAGTGTTATATATTACTCGACGTTAAGACAACCCACAAATTGAGCCTCTAGTCGCGACCACTAAACGCGAAGATTAGTGACTCAGTCAAGCCAGTAAACGCAGCCACCAATCACAACCGCTAGTGGCTTAGTGGCCACCAGTCGCCCGGGAAGACGCCGACTACGGCCGAGTGTGCGTGCGATGCGAGCGACAAAACGCAGCCACAAGTAGCGAGCTCGGGCGACTCCCGCAGCTTGTAGCTCGAGCACGGCCACTCAAACGCTCGGTTTGCGCAGATACTATACAAAATGTATGATATAACTCGTCCGCAGCTTGTGGTTGCGTTTATTGGCCGCAACTAGTGGCTCAATGTGCGGACGCTCTTATACTCACCGATACCGTAGCGCAGTAAATCCGGGGAGACTGGCGCTATTAGTGCCCTCTGTCGAGCTCTCGGGAGATTCTTTCGTAGGCTTAGGCTGTAAAAGAAATGAAATAGTTTATTATATTTAAATATCAGATTATCTAGAGGATAAAAAAGCATGGGACGACTTTTGCTCCAACTCGAAAACTAACAAGGTAAAGGTTTCTTGTTCGCTTCTTTACTTTACCTTAAAAAGATTGAAGTGAACAAAAAATCGAAGCGATCACTTTATTTCCCTGTTTTACTTATGTAATTTTAATTTTGTGACGTGTCCAAGAGTCCTGTAAGGTCTAAAGGAAATAAAGCACTTTGATATTACACAATACAAAGTAAACACATATAAACGAAATATTGTAGAACTCAAAAAACTCAAATCGTGGTAAATATCCCGTTATTAACTTTAGTGAGGTGGCATGTTAATTCGCCCGGGTAGTATTTACAATGCTTGTGCTCTGTTGTTGGTCGACGAATGCGAGTCTGGTGGCGCGTCCCTTAGCTCGTGATCCGAACTCTCATATAGCTTCACGAGCGAAGCGAGCCGCGCAGTTTTACACAATATGCTAAGTTATAATAATTTTTAAACTTAATGCTGAGTCGGACGCCATTTCGTAGCATTAAGTTTTCTATCTTGTAAGTTATTTTATGGAATATCTTAAGTAAATAAATAAATAATACTGGACAGCCCCAAGCTAAGCAGAGCTTATGTTATGGGTACTAGATAACTGATATATGTACATAATACAATATATTACATATATATTTCAAATTATACTTAGAAAACGACCAGAACACCCTGAATAAATATCCGAGGATCGTACAAATATTTGTCCCGAGGCGGGAATCGAACCAGCAACCTCCTGCGTCGCGGCGGAACTTCGCCCACCGCGCCACAGAGGTCGTCTAGCACTTTAGATTGTTTATGCTATGAATAAAGATTTCTTTCGTTCTTTCTAAACGATAGTCGCAAGTCATTTACTAACAGTGCATGTCCTCTGTTGTTGGTCAAGGAATGCGAGTCTGGTGGCGCGTCGCTTGGCTCGCGGTCCGCTTGAGAGCGCGCCCGGGTTTGACTTGCGCCTGACATAGTAGTCACGAACGTAACACCAGCGTTTGTAGCATGCCGATTCTGCGGAAGAAGATCTATGTTACACCTTTGATTGGCTTAAAGAAACATATGTATTTTGTGTTACGCCCGCGGGAAAATTTGGATTTTTATAGATACTTTTTTAAATATAGATTTATTAATAACTAGCGGCTCGCCCCGGCTTCTCACAGGTATTTAATTTAAAAAAATTAAACTCTATGTCACCCGGGGATAGTGTAGCTTCCTTACAGTGAAATAATTTTTCAAATCAGTTCAGTAGTTTCAGTGCCTATTCTATGCAAACAAACAATCAAATCTTTCCTCTTTACAATATTAGAATAGATGAAAATTACAATCAATTAACAGAAACAATTTAGAACTAGTGTTTACAATTGAAATAATTGAGCCAACTGCAGACTGCTGTGTTTCTCGCGACAGTCATGCGTTTCTCACGGCAGTCATGCGTTTTTCACGACAGTCATGCGTAGCTCACGACAGTCATGGGTTTCTCACGACAGTCATGGGTTTCTCACGACAGTCATGCATTTCTCACGACAGTCATACTTTTCGCACGACAGTCATGCGTTTCCCACGACAGTCATGCGTTTCTCACGACAGTCATGCGTTTCTCACGACAGTCATGCGTTTCTCACGACAATCATGCGTTTCTCACGACAGTCATGCGTTTCTCACGACAGTCATGCGTTTCTCATGACAGTCATGCGTTTCTCACGACAGTCATGCGTTTCTCACGACAATCATGCGTTTCTCACGACAGTCATGCGTTTCTCACGACAGTCATGCGTTTCTCATGACAGTCATGCGTTTCTCACATGTCGGTAGTTCAAAAGGTAAGAGTACTCGATAAGAATACTAAATGGTAAAATTACTCGATAAGACTACTAGCACAGATTAGCTAATCTTACTACGTAACAGATACCTCACTCAGTCGTTTACACCAATTAATTAACTTTGAGCATTATACATGTAAAAATAATGTTTCTAACGCTCTGCTCAATGTCAGCGAGGCGGCTCGCTGAAAGCCACCCGCGCCCACCTACCTCAGCAGTCCCCTCGCCGGCCCCTTGGCTCACGCCACGGAGTCGATAGGGTTCACCTTTGAAATTTGTCAAAAACCTTGTAAGTTTTTGACAAAGTTCCGATATTATACATACCTACCTAATTATCTCATGCAATCTAATACGTACCTACATTGGTACTTAATAATAAGTGAACAAAAGCAAATGTAGAGTATTTTTTTAGAAATCATTGTAGGCTTGGCTTCCTTCCACCTTCCACTTACCTACCAATCTATGCAATTCGATAAATTAAATAAGTAGAGAACAAATCAAGAACAATTTGTGATCTCAGATTACGGAAAGTATCTGAAATATTAGAATTATTGTGTCTCAAAAAGTCATTTCGGTAGAATATTCTCTATGGTAGGTATAGTTCTAAACATCTTGTCTACAAAATAAAAAAACAAACTGCTCGTAGATAATATCTGCAATGTCCGAGTGAACGAATCGCATCGTTCATTTGTTCGACTTGCGGCTCGCGGCTTCCCTAGAAAGCACCCACCCGGGTGGGTAAGAAAACTGTAGGTATATAACTCAAAACCGAGCGCGAGTGACGGAGCACTGCTACTGGGTCGTTAATATTTTTATATTATTATTAATTAATAAAACGAACAGTGGTCTAACCTGTCTTGTTAAGTTTCTCCGCCACCTCCTGCCACAGAGCTTGCTTAAGACGCACTTTCCTATAACAAAATATTAACATTTTAACTAAAATTTTGGATAGTTTGGATGTGTTTGTTACTTTTTGACGCCAAACTACTAGCTGGATCGGTCTGAACTGAAATACTCTGATATGGTTCTGACTTTTGTTTATTCAGCAAAAATGCGAGTGAAGTTGCGGGCAAAACTTACTGTTACCTACTGTTGGTAGAAGATGCGAATATATCTCTATCTATCTATCTGACTGTCTATCTATCTGTTAATCTATTTGTCTGTCTATCTCTTTATTTGTCTGTCTTTTCTATCTATCTTTCTGTCTATATATCGATATGTGTGTCTGTCTTTCTATCTATCTGTCCGTCTATATGTGTGTATATATATCTATCTGTATGTCTATCTCTCTATATATCTGTCTTTATGTCTATCTGTCTGTCTATGTGTGTATATATATCTATCTGTAAGTCTATCTCTCTATATATGTCTTTATGTCAATCTAGCTGTCTATCTGTCTGTCCAGTAATTACCTGTAGTCTTTACACCGTGTGTTGTAGAGTGCTGGCCGACGTTTGACCAGCTCTATGAGAGCGTCGTCCGCTTCGCTGTCCCACGGACCGTTCTTGGAGTATTGGTCTCCGATACTGAAATATAACACGGTTTTTAGGGTACCGTATCCAAAGGGTGCCAACTATTAATAAGCCTCCACAGTGTGCCTGTCTGTGAGTGGACGTATATTAAAATCACTCAAAACTAAAAAAAAACTTAATAGCCCGGCTACACGCTCAAACATTTGTGCATGCAGATTGCACAAACACAGTTTGCGCAAGCAAGATAAGCCGGCCATACGCTCCATCTTGCTTGCACACACCGGCTTCCGCAAGCAAGATGGAGCGTGTGGGCGGCTTGTGCCTTCACCTGCGTTTTATCGGGATAAAAAAATAGCCTATATGTTATTCCAGGTCCCAAACTATGCCCATACCAAATTTCAGCCTAATCCGTTCAGTAGTTTTTGCGAACAAATATCCATACACACATCCATCCTTACAAACTTTGATATTTATAATATTAGTAGGATTCTATAATAATAAGTTTGTTACCGTATTCCTTCCCAAGGGTCGTAATCAGCATTCGCTGTGTTTGCGGACTCCATTTTGACTCCCTCCCTGTCTTCCGTTTCCTGTCTTTCTTCTTCTTGCTCAGACGGCGGGGCGACCCAAGATCTACAATAAGAAAATATTAATAAAATTCTTTGTGAAGGCGCATAGTGATGCGATACTAGCGCCACTCATTTTTTCTTATATTATCGTTATGGAAAAGAATTACCAAAAGTTGTCACCGCTAATTGATAAAACCCAGTATAAACTATTCTTCGATACCTGCAGCAGACGATGTGTGCAAGAGCATTTTGCAGAAAATGGTTTTCATTTTCTTCTAATACTAAATGAAACAAAACTATTAGAGGTGTCGAATATATTTGTGTGTTCGCGCTGTTTTTTTTTGTATACTTTGGAATAACTGAATGAAGTTTAGAATTAGTGCTCATATACACGAGCGGCAAAGTGCCAACGGCAGAGGTAACTGTAGCTGTCGACAGGTGTCGACGGGCTACCATACCTCATTTACATCAGCCCATACACGTCCACTGCTGGACATAGGCCTCCCCCACACGACGCTACAAATAGCGGTCCTGAGCCGCCTCGATCCATCGACTCCCCGCGACCGTCACGATGCCATCGGTCCATCGAGTGGATGGTCTCCCATGTAGGGAGGATGTGCCATAATTACCACGCTTGGCAGGCGGATTGGTGATCGCAGTGTTGGTGTTAAAAAATACTCAGAAGCTGCTGCCTTTCCTCTGGTAGGTTCCTTTAGTCGGCTCTTACGACATCCACGGGTTGAGTTGGGGGTTAGAGTCAATATTCGTACGCCGCGGGCCAACGGCATACCATACCTACCATAGAGAATATTCTAACAACATGACCTTTCTTTTGGGACACAATAATTCAAATATTTCAGATAATTTATTTATATATATTTATTTATTAAGAATTAAACTCCCAACTCTTCTCCCTTTTCCGAATAATGTTCCCGATCGTAATCGTCACGATCGTAGTCATCACGATCATGGCACCTACCTCTGTGGCGACGGCACGTGGTCTAGGAACGACAGTAGCTGAGCTCTTTTCTTAGCCGCCTCTCCGCAACGCGCCTTGCCCCGCCGGCGGATGTAATAGTCACGAACGTAACACCAACGCTTGTAGCATTCCGAGTCTGGAACAATTAGTATGGTCAAACTGAAGAGGATCCTAGTGGACAGGGCATACTACACTACACAGAAGAGTTCTTCGTTGAATTTTTTTGAAGCCGATGTCATAGATCCACTCTTATAATATTTAAAAACTCTTGGAAAGATTACCAAAGAAAATTATTACGTACCTAGTTTTTATATTATTTTGTATTATAGCTAAGTTACTTTGTTAAGTATGTAAATGTTTGATAAGAAAATTTTCTTATTAATAAATAACTGAACTGAAGTTTATCTGTTTATTTATCTACCTTTTGTAGCGGTATTAAACTAGGACATTAAATGAAGAGATATCAAGGCAACATGTGGCGACCGAAGCAAGCCACGCTGTGTTACGAACTGACAGGCGAAGCGAGCCGCCCTCTCTCACATAACGTGACGTGTGATGTGAGACTTGTGTCGACGACCATTGTGGCGCGTCGGGCGAAAGTCCGCCTGCGACACAGGAGGTTGCGGGTTCGATTCCCGCCTTGGGACAAATATTTGTACGATCTGCATATAATTTTCCAGGGTGTTCTGGATATTTTCTACGGATAATAATAAAATATCTATGAATTATAATGTATCTATAATCAGTCATCTGGTACCTATAACCCACAAATGCTTAGCTTGGGGCTAGCGGCTAGATCATGCTGTGTGGATTGTGCAGCATTATTCATTTATGTGTTGACATGCTGTCCTAGTGCTGCGAGTGAAGCGAGCAAACTCTCACACAACGTGGCGAGCGAAGCTAGCTTCGTCACTACGTAAGTTAACTAGCCTAAACCGCTGTGCAGGCGATTTGCCTACCGACGGAGTTCCCTGTACTTGTGTTGTTGAGCAAGTCTTCGGCGTCTCTCCACAGCTTATGCTTGAGACCTTGTAGAGGTCGTACGGCGAGTTACCCCTTTTCTCCATGTGTAAGCGACGAGCGTAACAGTCACGATCGTAACAGGCACGATAGCAGCAGCCAAGATCGTAGCACCAACCTGTCTTGTTAAGCAAGTCTCCAGCATCCCTCCACAGCTTCTGTTTGAGCACAGCCACCTTGTACAGCTCGTCTCGTGGGTTGTACAGCGCGGGGTTTTGACGCACGAATTCTATTAACGTCAGGTCGTTGTCGCCCGTCCAAGGGACGTCTAACGGTTCCAAGATACTGGGGATAAAGTAAAATTTAGTATATGCGGCTCGTGTGGGGTGGACAGGTGCGCGGTCACCTTCTACGTTTTTTTAATACACAGCACGAAAATAAGTTTTAGATATCTTTATATTCGATGATTTTATTCATAAGCAATTATTTTAAAATTGTGTTGTTTTTTTTTTAATTCTAGTTTTGTACTCATAACACAAGCTCTGCTTAGCTTGGGGCTAGATAATGCCGTGTGAATTGTCCAGCATTATTTATTTGAATATTATAAGTAGGCATTTTTGAAAAAAAGCTAATTTATATATATAAAAATCTCGTGTCACAGTGTTTGTAATCAAACTCCTCCGAAACGGCTTAAGCTATTTATATAAAAATTTTATTTATATTCGGTATGTATGAGAATAAGTTGTTATCTATTTTTTATCCCCCTAAATGACAAAGGTGGCCCAATCCAAATTTATATTTGTTTTTTGGACTAAACTTTTTATTTCCTTTGATTGATCATAAAAAATACATGATTAATCATAAAAAATAGATACATACATATAACTCTCAATTTTCACCATTCTAACAACAAATCCCATTTTTTAACAGCTATATTAGTTAGTACTGTAATAATTCAAATATGTTCAGCCCTCGGTGGTAGAAGGCAAAATTGGCGAGGTCAGCTAGTAAATTA
This sequence comes from Eupithecia insigniata, assembly GCA_947859395.1. Classification (NCBI taxonomy): domain Eukaryota; kingdom Metazoa; phylum Arthropoda; class Insecta; order Lepidoptera; family Geometridae; genus Eupithecia; species Eupithecia insigniata. The sequence goes on from OX402020.1 coordinate 7,354,488, forward strand.
AAAATAATATTAACAATAATTATTATTAACATTAATAAAGAACTGTGATTGTATAGTAAACTAGCGGCCCGTCCCGGCTTCGCACGGGTGTATAGTAGGATTCTTATTTTTTCTTGCAATTAAAATAGCCTATATTAATCAGTGATAATGTAGCATTTAACGGAGAAAGAATTTTTTAAATTGGTCCAGTACTTTTTGATCCAATTCGTTTCAAACATACTTACATACAAATCTTTCCTCTTTATAATATTCATCATCATCATCATCAGCCCATACACGTCCACTGCTGGACATAGGCCTCCCCCGTACGACGCCAAAAATAGCGGTCTTTATAATATTAGTATAGATTAAATACAATGTGACTTAAATTAAAAAAAAAATGGAATAGTTTGATTACGACCAATTTCCAAGGTTGCCTGGGAGAAATCTCTCTCAGCAATAAGGCCAGCTTTTGAACTTTCTTTATTTATATTTTAGATATAAGAGTTTTTGTATAATTTTTTGTAGGTATAATAAAGTGACCTCCACTTTATTATACCTACTAACTCAGGCTCAGGAGCGCTATTCGTGGCGTCGTTTGGGGGAGGCCTATGTTCAGCAGTGGACTTATACTGGCTGATGATGATGACAATAAAGTGTTCATTCGTTCATTAATTTTATTTCCGAGCGAGTGTGAGGAAACCTTATTAAAGAGCTTCTCCTTACCTGCATTTCTCAATCTTTGTAACAGGCTGTACTTTAACACTCTTCACTTTTTTCCTCTTCACTGGCTCTATTTTCACTGGTTCACTCTTCGCATCTGAGTCATCTGAGCTTTCCTGTTCCGATTCATCTTCATCTTCCAAATCCTCTTCTTCTTCTACGTCTTCTTCTTCTTCTGAATTGTACTCTTCTTCTGACTCTTCTTTTTCTTTTTTGTTTGAGTACCTGAATTGTGAGAGGCAAAACTTTACCTACATTTTATTGGCTTATATCGAAAATACCTTAAGAATGTGTTGGGACTTGGAATAACATATATGCTATTTTTATCACGATAAAACGCGGGCGAGGGCGCGGGCAGCATCTAGTAGAATATATTACATAAATAGCTATGTTTTATTGTACATAGAAAACGACCATAATAACACCCTGAACAAGATCAATTTTAGATGTTTTTTAGATTGTAGATCGTATAAACATGCATCCCGAGGCGGGTATCGAACCCGCAACCTCCTGCGTCGCAGGCAGACCTCACTATACTATGTAGTAGTAAATAGTATAGCTATATAACTTTATATGTGTACTTTGTATTGTCCAATAAACTATTTCATTTCTTCCTACTTCCTACTAATATTATAAATGTCAAAGTTTGTATGGATGGATGTATGGATATTTGTTACTCTTTCACGCAAAAACTACTGAACCGATTAGGCTGAAATTGGAAAGGGTATAGTTTGGGACCTGGATTAACATATAGGCTATTTCTTATCCCGATAAAACGCGGGCGAAGGCGCGGCCAGCAGCTAGTTTATGATATTTACTTGTGGTTCTCCAGCGGATCATCGTCATAGTCGGAGAATGCTGCCTCGACGCTCTCGAAGGCAGTCTGACTCTCAAACTGTAGGGGCTCTGGCTCACTCGACTCGTTAGAGTTTTGCTTGCGCTGCTGAAAATAAATAAATAATGCTGGACAATCCACACAGCATCATCTAGCCCCAAGCGCTAAGCAGAGTTTGTGTTATGGGTGCTAGATGACTGATATACATAAAGTGTATCCCAGATTGGCGCGGTCAGCGGTGGCGGTCACGGTTGCAGTCACTTGTATACTATGGTAGTCCTCGGAATTATTCACATTGAGGCGACATTGACGCGGTCAGAGCGCGGTACACCGCGACCGGCGGGGCTTGTGGTCGCGGTGTACCGCGGCTTCAGCCACCGCGCATGTGTGAGTGAGCGTGCGGTCTAGCGCGGTCATTTGCAAACTGACTGCACGTACCGAGTCAAAAAATTACGTTCAACACCGAACGTTTAATAGAATTAGTATAAAAATACAAATAATATACATAAATAATGCTGGACAATTCACACAGCATCATCTAGCCCCAAGCTAAGCAGAGCTTGTGTTATGTGTACTAGATAACTGATATACATAATACAATATATAGATATATTTTTATTATACATATAAATCGACCAGAACACCCAGAACAAATATCTGCAGATCTTACAAATATTTGTTCTGAGGCGGGAATCGAACCTGCAAACTCCTGCGTCGGCGGACCTTCGCCCACCGCGCCACAGAGGTCGTCCTATCAAGGGCAAATATCCTGCCCTTATACGATACGTCACATTCTGACTACAAAAACAACAGAATTAAAAATAAAATATAGGATACTGCTGATATACCGACAATGACCGACATGGAGAAAGTAATGGAAAGTATAAAATTAAAAAAAAATTACTTATGTGCTAAAATTTCAATCGTAGCGGTCGCACGGAGTCTATGGACGGAGGCGGCTCAGGACCGCTATTTGTGGCGTCGTACGGGGGAGGCCTATGTCCAGCAGTGGACGTGTATGGGCTGATGATGATGTGCTTAAATTTAATACGAAAAACATGTTGTTTATGCATGGGTATTAAAGTAAGCATGGTTAGCCAAGCTGACTGATATCCGAATGTAGCGGAGACACTGCAGTAATGGTGCTGTAGGCCGCCACCGCAGCCGTGGCAGTGTATTCTTATCACAGTCTGTCAAGCGGTCAGCGGTAGGCCGCCACCGCTGACCGCGCCTGTCTGGGATACGCTTAATACACAATATATGTTATATACATATTTTTTATTATACATAGAGGAAGTATCAAGAAGTATGTATGTAGAAAATATAAAATATCCGTAGATCGTACAAATTTGTCCTGAGGCGGAAATCGAAGCCAAAACCTCCGGCGGACCTCCGCCCGCCGCACCACAGAAGTTGAATTCATATGCGCACACACTAGCCAAACCTGATTAGGAATGTTTAATATTGACTTTGGACCCCGTTTGTTATTTTATATTATTCCGTGGCACCAACAGAACGTCCCCCCGCGGTATTGGCCACTAATCTAAATAACACCCTATATGTACATATACCTGTAAGACACAGTGGTATCCCAGACGTTCCTGCAAAGAGTCAAAGACCAGTATCTCAGTAGGTCCCAGGAGTGGAGCTTTGTACTTGGTCACTTCAGGACTTGTTGGGTCTATCAGTCCCTAAAATCAAAGATTAACGCATTAACCCCCGAATACTCAAACGAATCTCAGATTTAAGCACGACTCAGGTGAAGATTTTTTGACAGATTTTCATTGAAAACTGTCAAAATATTGCGACATAAGACGTGCTTACATCTGAGTTGCGTTTGAGTATTCGGCCGTAAAACTATCATAGTTATTATTATCTTGTCCTATCGTAATATGTCTGTCTTAAATATTATAAACCTACTGTCATTCTTGTCATTCTGCGACACAAAGTCAAAGTTTCTTTATTTCCGTAAATACAATAAATGTACACTTAGAACAGGTCAAATTCTTAAAATTAAACACTGATTTGGAAATAAAGTGATATTTTGATTTCGGTCGCTTCGGTATGTAGACTAAAGTAAAGAAGCGACGAAGACACAGTTTTAAACTTCTGCAGATGACATCGTTTTTCAAAACTATATCTGTTCCCTAACTTGTACCAATAAACGATTTTTACTTTTACTTGACTAATATTATAAATGTCAAAGTTTGTGTGTGAGTATGGATGTATGAATATTTGTTATTTCACGCAAAAACTACTGAATTGATTGAGCTGAAATTTGGTATGGGTATAGTTTGCTACCTGGAATAACATATTGGCTATTTTTAATCCCGATAAAACGCGGGCGAAGGCGCGGCCAGCAGCTAGTTAAAAATAAAGTTATTAATGCGATATTTCATTTACCACGGCGCATGCCACTGTGCTGAAATATTGGACCACTCAAAATACAGAACTACTGCACAATTATAACTGGGAATATGCAATCTCAAGAGAATTTTAATAGAAAGCCATCAGTTATTTACCACACCTTAATGGCTGAAAGTACTAATGGATATATAGCAGAAATATGGTTGATGGTTTAATTAGAAGTGAACAATGTAAAATTGTCTGTTCCTTATTGTATCCTGTAGCTCCGGAGAGGATAGATTAGGAATATGTGGGTAATTTAACTTATTTAGGTCCAGTGACTGAGAGTTTCAAGGGTTTTATCTAAATATAAAGTAAGCTGCTGCCAGCGGCTTCGCACGCACTTTTCATGTACCCTATGTCCGTCCCCGGGATACCATCTACCTGCCTGCCAAAGCCTGCTTCATTAGGATCCGTTCAGCCGTGAAAAGGTAACAGACATTTCAAGGGTTTTATCTAAATATAAAGTAAGCTGCTGCCCGCGGCTTCGCACGCACTTTTCATGTACCCTATGTCCGTCCCCGGGATACCATCTACCTGCCTGCCAAAGCCTGCTTCATTAGGATCCGTTCAGCCGTGAAAAGGTAACAGACAGATGGACAGAGTTACTTTCTACATTCTTTATAATATTATGGGATGTGTAGTCCAAAAACAAATAATTTATTAAAACAGTTTTGTAACGGTACAGATAATTCCACTAGTTTATTTTGGAACTATCATCACTGGTATGAACATAACTAGCTTGAAATGCTATTAGCTTTGGTACTAAGCAAGTGCGTGAGTGATATTTTTTTTCTTTCATTTGCGATTCGGTTTTGACTATAAGCGAGCTTTGGCAAAATAAGATACTAAAATAATAACGTTATCTTAGTAAAATTTTCAGCCAGGATGGTGAATCTCAACAGAGACTGACTGCTGTTTTTTCGGCCGATTACAACCTGGGTCTCTTTATGATGAGAGAGAATAGATATCTTCTAGGCATTGATGATACATTATCAGCCACATCATCAATTTACATCAGGTGCGATTGCCATCAAACTATACCTTCAATCCAGTCTCTCTCCATCAAACGAAGGTATCGTTTGACGACAATCTCGATACCTTCGTTTGACGAAGGTATCGTAGATTGTTATCAAACGATACCTTCATCAAACAATACCTTCAATTCCATCTCTCTCCATCAAACGAAGGTATCGTTTGACGACAATTTCGATACTCGATACGATATATTGTTTGGTACAGAATATAAATAATAAAATTGCTATGGGCATGGGACATATTATACTGTACAAGTTTGGGCAGCACAGGTGCACTCTATTCCCTCGCTGTCATGATCACGGTTGTAAAAGCTGGTATATAGGAAAATTACCACATGAGGGCACAATAGAAGGGCTTGCAGAAAGGCATTAGACTGCAACATCTTTGTCTTAATTTTTGAGGCATTTTTCATCTGTGCTTCACATTCAATGCAGACCCACTTTGGCATGCCATCATTTAATAATACCTGAAAACGAATACAGCAGTTATATTTTTAAGTTCCTTTAACTTATGCTATTTAAATGCCTGCGACGCAGGAGGTTGCCGGTTCGATTCCTGCCTTAGGACAAATGTTTGTATGATCGGCAAATATTTGTTTCGGGTGTTCTGGTTTTTTTCTATATATATAAAAAAATCTATGTAATATATTGTATTATGTATATCAATAAATAAATAATGTTGCACAATTCTGTCAAAAACGCAATTCGGGTTCAGAGCTAAGGTGTCTACTGCAGACGCAGTTCATCACCCTACTAACTACATTGAACAAGAACTGGATCAGAGTAACCACACACTTGCAATATTTTTGGACTTAGCTAAGGCCTTTGACACCGTTTCCGTACCCATACTATTGCGCAAGCTTGAAACACTGGGAATCAGAGGCACTCAACTAAAACTTTTCACGAGCTACCTCGAAGAACGCACACAGTGCGTTAGGATAGGCGATGTTCTCAGCAATGATCAGGAAAATACTGACTTTGGTGTTCCCCAAGGCAGTGTATTAGGCCTAATTTATTTTTAATCTACATCAATGATCTTTGCAATCTAAAATTAAATCATGGAAAAATCATATCATATGCTGATGATACTGCTCTAATTTTCTCCGCTGAATCTAAAGAAGTGTACAAGTTTGCGCAAAATGGATTCCACATTGTAAATAAATGGCTTCAGCACAACTTACTAACTCTAAATGCAGATAAAACTAAGTATATTAGGTTTTCGATATGCAAACGCCCGTCAAACGAAATCAGTTCAAAATTGTATGCGCATTATTGTGTAGGCGCTGATAACGTATGTATCTGCCCAACCATACATAATACAAATAAAATTAAATATCTTGGCATAATACTGGATGAATCACTCTCATTCAAACCCCATCTAGAAGCTTTAGTAAGTAGAGTCCGCAAGCTGATTTTTGTCTTCAAAAATCTACATTATATTGCATTGCATTGATTAAATGTGTTAGCCAATATTTATTCCTTAAACTATAATATCTGTAAGAAAAAACCGAGAAATACTATACAATGTATGTCATACGATGACACAGAAAACTTATTGACTGTTCTAAAGTAGGCCACTAATTGTAAGCACCTTTATTAATATTAAAACTAGTTTAGCATAAGTAATTTTATAGTATGCATAGCATTTATTATCGGATTTTATTGTTTGTTTATTATCAGCACTTTCTTTGCCTGAAAAACAGGTTTTTACCTAGTTCAGGCACATGTACTATAAAAACATAAGATTAAATAGTCTTAGTTTTTGTTATCCTTTTAGCCCTAAGGTAATTTTGAATAAATTATTATTTATTATTTATTAATTCACACAGCATCATCTAGCCCCAAGCTAAGCAGAGCTTGTGTTATGGATACTAGATGACTGATATACCTACTTAATACAATATATTACATAGAAAGATACTTATCTTTCTTGTAATATATTGTATTAAGTAGGTATATTTTAAATTATTTATTGTGAAATGTTTGTGTGAAGAGAACATCTTTACTGAAAGGAAGAAGCTGAAATTTTGCACTCAAAGTTCTGAACCTGGAATAACATAAAAGCTACTACTTTTTTTGCCCAAAAAGGCATGCGAAAACGCTGGTAACAGCCGCAGCAGAAATATATATTTAAAACTAAATATATATTTATTGTACCAATGCAAGTAAGGATTTCTGTCCATTACCATAAAATTATTTATGAGGATTTAACACAGTAATTTGTGAATGAAATGATAATTACTACTTATGAAAATAAAATGATGTCTCACATTTAGATTGGCTAATTTTATAAAATACTTCTGAACATCGAGAACACTTGTCATTGGTTTTTCTGTGGAAAGGCAGACCCTACAGATAGGTTTCTGAGGGTCATATACAGGTATTGTTTCCTCTGCATCGTCAGCGACGGTTTCCATGATTATTTCTTAACTATAATCTCCAAATAAAATAACAAAACAAGCAAAACAACAAAAGTAGGGAATCGACCCCGAACCAAAGAGAATACAATACTCCCCGAACTTTGCCCCGAACGAACATGCAAGTTTCAAAGATTGACAAAATTCCTCACCAAACAAACGAAAAACAAAACGTACACCTCGGATGAAGTATTAGAGGATACCGCCAGACACAGTTCTACGCATGTCCGTTTTTTGTTAGTGTGCTGTTGCAGATTTGTAATAGTGTACGTGACTAGGGATGTGACTTCGCTGTCAAGCCGAACTGGTTTCGGCCCAAACTAGTCCGAATCAGGAAAATATTTTTTATGCCGATTTCATTCCTGATTCGTCCCATATTTCCTCCACTGTCTGTCTCTCTGTCGATCTATCGAGCTTTATTGTATCTCATGATTTGTAAAAGGTCGACACCTGCATTTTTTGTGTGTATTCCATTTACCGGGATTTAAAATGGGGGATTTTAAAGGGAGCTCCACAAAAACATGTTTTTTTACCATTTTTAGCTCCACTCACGCGATGCCAAAATCTAAAAAAGGGGTTAGGGTTCGCTCCGCTTTCCGTTGCCTTAGTTTCTTTGTCATTTTGGGCAACTGCCGCTATAAAACCTGAAATTTCTTGCTAATCCTTATTTACCAACTTCTGCGTGAACGCAATAAAAAATATTAAAAGTGATTACTTACAGTTTATATTTTGCAAACCGAATTAATCCACCTTGTCTGCTCCTATTTTTTTGGCCAGTTATAACCTGGGTCTCTTTAAGACAAGAGTAAATAGGTGTCTTCCGGTGGGTACGCAGGTACGTACATACTCGATAAACTTGCTCGATCTCGAGCAAGTACGAACGTGTGGACCATGCAAGACTCAAGACAAATTCTCGAAGCCAAGCCAACCAAAATGTTCGATTCGAACAAGATTTAAACGTTCATAATTCTTGCTCGATGTTCAAAGCAAAAATGTTTGTACGTGTAGCAACGAGGTCGAGCATGTTAGTCGTGATTGATATTTTTGTGAATGTTAGTGCGCAGCTGTAATGTCGGACTCGTTCATTTTCTCGAGATTTTGTGGAAAAATTTATGAATTAAATATTAATTTATTTAATCAATAATTTTAATTAACTCATAAATTTTTAATTCAGCAAATAATACAGCGTAAGGCATCGCGGTAGACTAAAGAAACGATGGCGCGATGAACTAGACACCTTCGATAGAATGTGGGCCCAAACTGGCTCAGAGTCCTAATTCATGATAAGATTTGCCCAACAACGGGACATTACAGGCTAATTGTAATTAAATTAATTGGTAAAATTTTTCCCCGACAGTAAAAGTAGCAGGTGATGCCCACTAAACACAAAAATGAAGCTTCCGATGCTCAAAGAGTTTCAACGCACACTAAACATGTTCTTCGAGCAACCTTTTACGTGTAGACGCAGGGTCGAGCATGTTTATAGATAGCCATGCTCGGATGAAACATGCTCATTGAGCATGTACCTACGTACGTGTGTACCCACCATTCTAGACCTTCCTGATACACTGTCGGCCAAATCGTCACTTTCCATTAGGTGAGAGTGTGGTTAAAGAAGGCCTATCAACGTGATAAGACTTATAATTGTATATATGTTGTGTTTGCCCAAAATTTTACATCGATGTCGAAGTCAACTGTAAGCCTAAGAATAAAATTTTGCAATATATATAAAAAAGGACAATAAATAAGATAACACCTTACAATATTATTATATAGCTAAATGCGCGCGGCTTTGCCCGCATTGATTTAACGTTGCATTTTGAATAATGTATACATAGATATGGCCTATGTCCAGCAGTGGACGTGTATGGGCTGATGATGATGATGATACATAGATATATACCTACTGTTAATTTTAAGCATATTGTACACTGTTCGTGCCTTCGTAAACGAAAACCCTACGAAAAATTTATCTTATAACTAAAATCAATTACGTAACTTTTGGAACGAAAACTTCCGAAAAAACCGCGTGAAAATAATTCCTGGTTATTTAAGTTAATATCTTGTATTATTTATTTTTTCCTCGTATTTTGAGTTGTATAAATGAGTAAAATCCTATGGAAACAATAATGATAAACCAATACTACATGCCCGAGAAGTGTGTGAAAGACAGTACTTTTCAGAAAGAAATCTCGAAATGGGACGAATCAGGAATGAAATCAGCAATCAATTTTATGTGCTTGTTTCGGCCCAGTTTCGGCCGAAACCAGTGGGACGAATGCGGAAAAACCCGAAAACTAAATTTGATGGTAAGCACATCACTAGCTTTGCACTAAATTTATCTCTGCTAATTATTCATGGTTTTGAACATTATTTGTATCCTAGACTCATAGGAACACATGAACTAGATTGTTAAAATGTTGTTACTACAGATTTCTAGTAATAAACATAATTACTTTAACATTTATATTGAGGGAAAATCTTACGCATGTAACAAATCCGGGAATTTCACTCCACCTTTTGTCCTTCTTTAAGGACTGTAAACAGCGCAACACGACATATTTTCATATTTTCAACAAAGTTTTGATTAAAATGCAGTAATTTCTTAGAATTTCAATAAAGTTTATCAGTCTGACCACAGCATTAAAGCAAACTCCTGTGTCACCACCTGACACGATTCACACTACAGCGCAGCATAGCTATACGTACACCAGCTATCTCTTTTACTCATTGCTTGGCTCCGAAGGATAGACAAAGATACATGACAACTACGATGATACATAGATATAAAACCGGAAATGAATTGTCTCCCTCTTCCCTACTCTATGACGTACACATTTTTTGTCGGCTATTTTCATGTTCTATGGTTTGCTCGTGAAATAGCCAACCAAATACCAAAGCTTGTGTTGTGGAAGAATAGCTACAACAACCTAACTAACGACGAGACGACATGGTTCTTGAGTAAAAATAGCTAAGCAATACTTGTGAAGTTGGCAAAAGTTTCCTCAAAATACAAAGAGGAATAATATTGTCAATGAAAAAAAAAAAAAAAACAAGTTCTGTCGTGCCGTGGTGCTTTGTTTACGTTTTGATAAATTTCGCAATCAATTATTTATTAATATTTATTTCCTCTATTCTTTTAAAAAACAGTCATGAAAACTATAACAAGCAGCAAAGACGAGTCAAAATTAGAATTTGGCAATGAAAAACGGATTTGTAGATGTTGCATTTCCACAGAAAGAGATATGAAAAGTGCTGTTGAATTTCAGCAGTATTTTTTAGATTTAGCTGGTATAAATGTGAGTAAAATATTTTCCAAGAGTTTTCTTTGCTTAAGAAAACACACCCGAATCTATATACTTTATATAATGATATATATTTTCCCGGTGTTTATTATACCCACAATGTCATAGAAAACACTCAGGACCAATATCTGCAGATGTTACAAACATTTGTGTCCCCGACGTGGGAATCGAACCCGCACGTCCTCCGTCGCAAACAGACCTCTGCCCGCTGCGCCCAGAGGTCATCTGGTGTCTACTTAAACTGAGACAACAGATGTCCTAATGTCTCAACTCAACAATCTCGCAACTCGTCTTACAGGTGGCAGTCTCCGATGGCGTCCCACAGTGGATCTGCTACGAATGCATCGCGCTGATGAAGAAGGCGATCCGCTTCAAGTACAAGATCTTACAAGCTCACAGTATGCTGTACGAGTATCTCATAAGATGTGCACCGGTTTGTATTAATTACATGTCTAATGAATAAACATCATGTGATTAAGCCGTGGGGTCGCGGCGTAAGAATATCGACCCCTCCAACTCAACCCGTGGATGTCGTAAAAGCCGACTAAGGGAACCTACCAGAGGAAGGGCAGCAGCTTCCTTCTGAGTATTTTTAAACACCAGCTGCAATCACCAATCCGCCTGCCAAGCGTGGGTGGGGGAGGCCTATGTCCAGCAGGGTATGGGCTGATAATTATGATTAATGGGTGACCCCTAAGGTCATGTAAATCCTGGGCACAGTACCAAAGTGGTACTTGTAGAACACCTACAGTCTGGCAACGCGCCGTCTGTGTACTTGTTGTAGATCTCAGGGCCAAAATCTTCAAACCTTTACATTTTCTTGTGTATTTCAGTTCCCAGTGGAGCCTTCAGACCCTGAACTGGTTCAGTATAGAGCTCCTCAGCTCAACCTTACACACACTCTTAACTTTGATTCTTCCAAAACTAAAACTGGATTCCATAAGGTTTTGCAGGTATGTTTTCTAAGGATTTCTTATTTGTACTATTTTCAGCCATCACTGTTGTACAAATGCTTCACTTCTTAAGTGACTTGAAAAAGGCCTCTCCTCTTTTCTTTCGTCTGTATGTTTTTTTTTGTATTATGTTACGCGATATCTCTGCCAATTAATTATGGCCCGATTTTGAAAATTCTTTCACTATTGTATAGAAAGTGATTCAGAGGGGGTCCTACTATAAAATTGTTATCCCAGGGGATTAGTATTTATCCCGCAAAACTTAAAATAATCGTAATAGTAAAGGAATTTGAAGTCGGTTTATCGTTTTTAATAACATTGATTTAATAATATCCCAAAAATTTAAGACTCCGGCGGAACTTTCAATGTTTCCCCTGTAGGTGGAGCTAACGGCGCTATAGTCCGTAAGTGCCAAAGATTTTCGACGGGTTACTTGCCTCCGTGGCGCAGTTGGTTAGCGCATCCCCGTATACAGGGGAAGGTCGCGAGTTCAAGTCCCGCCGGAGTCGTAAATTTTTGGGATATTATTAATTTCTTCAAGAATACCCCAGGTGCGGGCAAAAGCACCATAATAACAAAAACGCCAAATAATTTTTTAAGTTTTTAATGTATTTTCGTAATTTTTTCGTTAGTGATCGTACGATATTGAAAATTCTTTTGTTGCTATTGTATTGAGAATGATCCCGAGGTGGTCCCATACAAATATTATTAACAACCAATGTCCACCCAGGAGGTTGCTGGTTCGATTCCCGCCTCAGGAGAAATGTTTGTACGATCTGCAAATATTTGGTCCGGGTGTTCTGGATATTTCTATGCATAATTAAAAAATATCTATCTACGTAATGTATTGTATTATGTATATCAGTCATCTAGTACACATTACGCAAGCTCTGCTTAGCTTGGGGCTAGATGATGCTGTGTGGATTGTCCAGCATTATATATTATCCCACCATTGTAAGACACAAAGGAGGAGCACTACTTCCCAAAATACAAGTTTTTCACAAACTTAGTTTGGCAATTAGGGCACAATAATTGTAATGTACATAATTTGAAATAAATACATTTTTTTTTTTCATTTTATTTATTCTTTCCAGATAGAGAAACAGCAGCAAGAATCCATACTCTCCTCTGTATCTTTGGCTGGTAATGTTCAGACCTCAGTAGAATGCGTGAAGCAGGAGACTTGGTCTGACTGCGAAGACGACTTACCCTTACACCAACTAAGGTACTACAGCGTACAAAAATAATCTCCATGAATACTATCAGAGTGGGTTATACGCGGAATGGATACTAAATATTTTTTCATTCTACTACAATACGTGCATTCGCTTTTGAGATCAGCAAAATAAATACTTGAATAAATAGCTACCAGAATAACGCCTCGTTCACACGGAGTCAAGTTTTACCGGATTGTATTTTTACCACATGCCCTGTTCACACAGCATTCGGTTTTGCTTTTCTAAAACCGAATCTACGCTCGTCTGAACGCATAGTATTCAAATGCTATTGTCACTGAACCGTATTCTGTATTTTGCCGTGTGAGCGAATCTGGGTGCCTACTCGGAAAAGGAAAATCGAAGTTTCTTTTTCGTGTTCGTGCAAAACCAACTCTTATGTCCATTGCATAAGATTAGCGTTTGCACAAAAAAGAATCAGAAACTTCGATTTCGTTTTTAAGAGTACGGGCCCTGACTACAGTCGGAGAATCGGATGTTAAGTTTTCCCCGTTTCGGTTATTTAAGGAAATAGCCGAAACGGGCAAAAAGTCGCTTCCCGCTGTCTGTCTGTCCCTATATATTCTTAGATCTTTGACACTGTTTGATGATAGAGTGATTCCAGAGGAAGATTTATATGTATAATTTGCACCCGTGCGAAGCCGAGGCGGGTCGCTTGTTAAGATAATCATAATACTTTATTTGCTGAAATATAGGTACAGTAGGTCTTAGATATTAAGTTAGCTCAGTACAATCTGCCTCAAAGTGCGTGCAAAATAGCATTTGTTCATCTCCGTTATACATTAATAGGTACCTAATTAAGTTATAAATTTAACACAGACTTACACATAGATCATGAGGAATTAATAATAAATAATGTTTTGTCCCGCAGTCCTAGAAAAGTGTACCCGTGCGAAGCCGGGGCGGGTCGCTTGTTAAGATATAAAAATAAATAATGTTTTGTCCCGCAGTCCTAGAAAAGTGTACCCGTGCGAAGCCGGGGCGGGTCGCTTGTTAAGATATAAAAATAAATAATGTTTTGTCCCGCAGTCCTAGAAAAGAGGAAATTGAAGATGACGTAAAAAGCGAGCCAGGAGTGAAGAGGAGGAAAAAAGTCAAAGAATCCAAAAACAGAACGAGAAACAAAGAATCACGCCCAGAATGGTAAATAATTTTAAATTTACCTGATTTCGGTTATACTTGCGAAGAATTTATTATTTTATAATCAACTACTAGCTGCCGGCGCCTTCGCGTGCGTTTTATCGGGATAAAAATAGTCTATATGTTATTCCAGGTCCCAAACTATACCCATACCATTCAGCTTAATCGGTTCAGTAGTTTTTGCGTGAAAGAGTAACAAATATCCATCCATACATCCTTACGACCCTTGACATTTATAATATTGGTAGGACTAGCTGACCCGCCCCCGTGGACTAAGAGGAATATTCAACCTTGCATTCTTTTGTTATATATCAAAGGGTGTGACGGCAGGAACGTCCAGATACTTATTGGATATTTGCTTGCGATAAATAAAACTGATTGATTTCAATTGCGTGTAAATGCGTTTTTACAAAAGTGCGAATAATATCGACATTGAGTTGGAGAGAGATAGATAATACATTTTTGACAGGACAGAAGTCAAGTGTGAGTATGATTAGAATTGATGACTTTGAAGTTGACGTTGACAGTTGTGGTCCGCAACAAAGGGATTAGGCAGCGTTTTCGATGAAAGCTCCCAGGCGACTTGACTTTTTCCGACACTTCCACCAATTAGCGTCAAGCGGTTTTCACCAATTGATAGAATAATTCATGAGGAATGCTTAGTTATATAATCTGTCAAGGTTTTGTGTAAATTGGATGAAATATAACGATAATTGTTGGAAGTGTCGGAAAAAGTCAACCCGCCTGAGCTTTCATCGAAAACTCTGCCTAATTCCTTTGAGATATAACAAAACAATTCAGTTTGGAATATTCCTCTTTTATAGATCTACAAAAAAGGCTGCGATGCACATATCTACATATGTTTTTAAGGATAGCTTACTATACCCATTCTATCATAAGAATATGCTACACGTGCGAAGCCAGGGCGGCTTGCTAGTTTCGGTATAAAAGTATCCTATGTCCTAAATACCCGTACAAAGCTGGGGCGGGCCGCTAGTAATTTTATAACGAGATAAAGTTTGTGAGGTTGTAGTAGGTAATCTCTGGATCTACTGAACCGATTTTGAAAATTCTTTTACCCCTAGAAAGTCACGTTACTTGTGAGTGCCATAGGCTAATATTAACAAGTGGTTACTTACATGATTTTTGTATAATTTATATATTTATTATTTACCGCCCAACGAAGTGGGCACGGGTCAGCTAGTAAATAATATTGTTGTTTCTTTTGACAGTAAGAACAGCTTGGAAATTGAAACGCCTCGCAAGAGTTCAATACGAAAGCCCATAGAGATAGACCCTTCAAAGATACGAATCATAGACTTGAACCCTGAGGAATGGAGGAAGCAGAGAGAGGTTTGTACAATATTTGATGAATTCCTTAAAGCATCATCATATCAGCCCCATACACGTCCATTGCTGGACATAGGCCTCCACCATACGACGCCACAAATAGGGGTCCCGAGCCGCCTCCTTCTATCGGTTCCCTGCGACCGCTACGATGTCGTCGTACCATCAAATGAAAAATCAATAAAAAAATTAATCGTCAGTTGTGTTTGTAAAATCTGTCAAAACAGCGTTAGTTAAACACGAGTTAATGTGATAAATAATTGGTAAATACAATAGTTTTATCAGATTCATACAAGGAGTTCGGGGAGTTACGATTTTACGTTACTGGTAACACCAGGAAACAGATTCGTCTTCTCTCATTCGTCGATGGCCATGATGACGTAAGCAAGTGTCACCCACGTGATCATCGTGTCTCGGAAGACCATACCTTGTTTTCTTATACCATGGCTTATGGCATGCTCTTAACACTAAATCCTTCCATTGTTTCCTGGGTGTCCCTCTGAACCTTAGCCCGGGTATGGAAAGCTGTAGTGCTTAATTAATAAATATATAAAAATAAATAATGCTGGACAATCCACACAGCATCATCCAGCCCCAAGCTAAGCAGAGCTTGTGTTATGGGTACTAGATAACTGATATACATAATAGGTACAGTCAGAATCAGAATCAATAACTTTATTTCTTTAGGCTTACAAAATAAGCACTTAGACAAGTCAAATGTTATACTTTAAACATAGTTATTATTATCAAATAAGAAATAAGGTGTTATTGATATTCTCTTCACTTCAATTTTTTGTCCACTAGTGGAAGAAGTGAGAAAGAAACCACCAGCACATTTATAATATCACTTGTGTCTAATATATGTTTATTTTGCCTATCTAAATCTAAATTTAATGCGATTTAGATACATGTCAATATTTCTTTAAAGCTAAACAGAACATTGGATTTCTTACATACTACTGTCAGTGCGGAACGGAGCGACATCTGGCCAAGCATTAACATCATTGCTGTTATCATCTATGGAGTAAAAGGCCTTCCTGATAAGATTTTGTTTAATGTACTGTTTAAATTTACGAACATAGATAGATAGATTTGTATATAGATAATACCCAGAATACATTGAAATTCCCTTCATAATTAATATTATATATTATTTATTTATTTCAGGAGGAGTGCAAAAAACACGTTAGGTTCCCCTTCCAATGTATATTGTGCTACAAGGGGTTCAACTTTAAAATGAAACTGCAGAACCACATGTCCAAACATAGTCCGGTAAGTAATCCTAATACTAACGAATATTATGGATGCGACAGTGGGTTTGTTTGTCTGTCCTTGACGCCCTAACTAAGCAACCAATCGACTTGATTTTTGGCATAGAGAGGATGAAGATTAACATAGGCTACTTTTTGTCCTGGTAAAACATCGAATTCCCATGGGAGATTTACGGGATAAATACCTTATTAAGAAGTGAAATTCGAATGTAACGCTAGTGAAACCGCGGGGAACAACTGCAATCTTGTAGCTGAATTTTAGACCAGTTGTCGTCACCCAATGGAGCTGTTTGGCTAACTTATGCCTGTTCGGTGACAATACAATATTATGGAAGGCCATAAGAATTGCTATACGAATTAACCACGAGTTTGGGTTCGTTGGATTTGTCTTCCCAAGCACTTTGGTCCTAGATGATTATAAAAGCTTGTTTTTGAAACCGATTTAAAAAAAAATATCGTTTAAAAGGGTATCATTTAAACGGTCAGCAAATTAAAGAGGTTTTGGTTAGCCGAAAAATGGATTTGCCAGCAGATAAAGTCGGCACCTGAAGGTCTGAAGCACAATCACTTAGAGAATATTTTTTCTGCTTAACGAAAGTAAAATCTGCTGATCAAATCATTAATTCTGCTGGCCAAAACATTAGTTTTGTTGATCAAACAGCTATTTATTTACGTATTCAAATTAATTTAGTGGCCGAGTATTGCTGATAGTTTATATTTTACCGACAAAAACATATTATACTGTCAGTCCAAATAGTTTTTAGCTGATTTTTCCGTCTAACAAGCAGTCTTAAATTTGTATCATTTTTTGTACAATATTATAAATTCTCAACATTATTTTAAGTAATATAATTTGACTGTTATGTTATCATTTGTGAATTGACAGACCTGTAATACTTTTTACGAATAAATTGATTATTATTATTATGTACGGAACCGTCGGTGTGCGAGTCCAACTCGCACTTGACGTTTTATTTATTGTAACCTGTGAAAATGTATATTATCTTCTTTCCAGTCCCGTGGCACCTATGAATGCAAGCTCTGCTCAATGTACCTACCAACAATGTATTCGTTCAACGTGCACTCCTTAATACACACGCGTCGGTACGAATGCGTAGAGTGTGGACGTCGGATGATAGACCGAGCTTCCATCTACCACCATTATAGGTGAAAATTTTGCTTTTTTGGTCAGAATACACACTCACTTACACTAAATACACGCTCACTTATACATAATACACGTTCACTAACACACAATACACGCTCACTAATACAATACACACGCGTCGATACGAATGCGTAGAGTGTGGATGTCGGATGATTGACAGAGCTTCCATCTACCACCATTATAGGTGAAAATTTTGCTTTTTTGATCAGAATACACACTCACTAACACTAAATACACGCTCACTTATACATAATACACGTTCACTAACACACAATACACGCTCACTAATACAATACACACGCGTCGATACGAATGCGTAGAGTGTGGACGTCGGATGATAGACCGAGCTTCCATCTACCACCATTATAGGTGAAAATTTTGCTTTTTGATCAAACTACACATCAATACACACTCGCTAATACATAATACACGCTCACTAATACAATACACACGCGTCGGTACGAATGCGTGGAGTCTGGACGTCGGATGATAGACCGAGCATGGATCTACCAGCATTATAGATGATGTTTTTTACTGGTTGGTCAGACTACTCAAAATACACACTCACTACACGCTCACTAATACACGATACACACACGGCGTTACACGATACCCATAATAAAATAGCGGTCTAGAGGACTCTGTGGTAGGGTGTCTGATTGCAGTTCGCTTCGCGTCGGTAGACTGTGAATGTACGGTGTAATATTGTGTTAAAGCTATCAAGCTTATAAATTATTATTTTCACAGAACACAACATGAAGGCATCGCTACATTGATCACTTGTGATTTATGCGGAAAAGTTTCTAGGTAAGAATTTATCCTATAAAAACATTAATGTGAAAGTCGCCAAGTTTGTTCTGCAAGCCAAGTATGGGGATTATTCTCTAAAGTAACCTAGAGAATAATTAATAAAACCCTAGGAATAATTAAATAAGTTAATCAGTTGCTAAATTAATAATTCAGTTGCAAGATTTATCCGACACAAACTAACAGCAATAAGATAAAAACTTGTTATTACGTGACTTTGTCATGGAATGCATTGGTCGTGGGGCCGCGGCTTACGAATATCGACCCCTCCAACTCAACCCGTGGATGTCGTAAGAGCCGACTAAGGGAACCTACCAGAGGAAGGGCAGCAGCTTCTTTCTGAGTATTTTTCAAAACCAACACTGCGATCACCAATCCGCCTGCCAAGCGTGGTGATGATGGCAAATCCCCCCTACATGGGAGACCATCCACTCGATGGACCGACGACATCGTAGCGGTCGCAGGGAGTCGATGGATGGAGGCGGCTCAGGGGGCCTACTCGGAATAAGAAAATATAAGTTTCTTTTTCGTGTTCGTGCAAAACCAACTCTTATGTCCATTGCATAAGATTAGCGTTTGCACGAAAAAGAATCGGAAACTTCGATTTCGTTTTTAAGAGTACGGGCCCAGGACCATTATTTGTGGCGTCGTATGGGGAGGCCTATGTCCAGCAGTGGACGTGTATGGGCTGATATGAAGTCATCGAATGCGTAAATAATTTGTAATTCATTCCCTCAACTTTAGTTATGTACGCAATGTATGAAGATGCGATGTCATTATTGTCTATTCTACCATAGAGAAGAATCCACGTGCTAAGGATATGAAATATAACAAGGCAATTTGTTTGTAATGTTGGAGGTCCAACATTACAACAAATACGATGCATAGAAGACCTCGACAACAACGAAATATTGCATAGAAGTTGGCAGACGCGACCATTCTTATCAAATATCAAAGTGCTTTATTTCCTTTAGACCTTAGAGGACTCTTGGACACGTCACAAAATTAAAATTACATAAGTAGAACAGGGAAATAAAGTGATCGCTTTGGTTTTTTGTTCACTTCAATCTTTTTAAAGTAAAGTAAAGAAGCGAACAAGAAACCTTTACCTTGTTAGGTTGTTAGTTTTCGAGTTGGAGAAAAAGTCGTCCCATGCTTTTTTATCCTCTAGATAATCTGATATTTTGTAATAAGCCTTATTTTTGTTATTAACACTATTTTATGTTATTAGTGGTTCTAAATAAAATTATTGCACTTTTTTTACGATAATCTGAATACAGAATTATATACGGAACAACATGCCATCATGACATCACACACTATTTGTTTTGTTAGTGCTTCGTTTTTCTGGTCGTCTCAAGAGGTAATACTGAAAATCAGTGTTTTGCTCTTCGAGCAAAGCTTTAAGCTGAGTTATTGCCTTTTTGACAAGCTGCAGCACACACATAATTTCACTAATCCGTTCCTAATTTTAGATTGTTTATTACCTACATAATGTACATGTACCGACTTTTTGTCTCCGAGCTTTGTTCCACCCATAATTTCTTAGTTTTTCTGTGTTATGATACTATGTTTGATGTACCTAATTTATTGTAATCTTTGTTTTGTGTGTTGTTGTTGTAGTGTCAAATAAATATTTTATCTATCTATCTATCTAATAAGTTTTTTTTTTTCAGTAACAGCAAGACGCATCGCGGCCACATCCGCAACCATCACTCAGGCGCGCGCGTCACGTGCGACCTCTGCTTGAAATCATTTGTCAACAAGGACTCGCTTACTGAGCACATGATGTAAGTCAGCAAAATTAAATGCTATAATGTTTATTTTTATTTCTGCGTTCAATGAACCGACGGTCGTATTATTTATAAGTTTAAGACACTCCATACTGACACTGGCCGAGTCGTAGCGAAATGCAAGAGACGCGATTAAAATAAAAAGAAGTTGGCGAAGCAACTTGAAAAAAAAACATTATGCAAGTTTTTTTTCAGATAGACAGTTAGAATAACCTAAACAGGGTTTTCGATAATTCACTGACGCTGCGTGAACAGCAAGTCATGCCCATCATCCGTCGTTCCATCCATCGTTACCCGCGCCCGGACAAATTGTTGATGTTGTGACAAATTGTTAGCTCCGTATATGAATGTGTTTAAAAATAATAAAAGTGTATTAAACTGCTTAAAAACTGTAAACTGTGGTGCAGTAAACCCTGAAGAACAAGTGTAATTGATGTAAAAGGAAATAAATTACGGATTTCCATCAAAAAACAGTGACAAAAAGATGTGTGAGTACAGCTTACCAACATCAACTCTCGTCTCAAACAATGACTGAGAACCACACAAAACACCACTGAATTGCACAACGACCACACAAAACTGCATAACGAATAATAATAACAAAATCACCACTAACTATCTAACAGTTGATCAAATCGACACATTAAAATACGACGAGGAATAAGAATTCAAACGGTAATATTTTTTTCTCAAAAACATGTGGGTAGGCACCCAACGGTGCATAGCTATCTAAGAAACACTGATATGGCGTAGGAACAACTTACAAGGCTTAATTTCGGCGTCATCGTTATCGAACGGTCGGTGTGGTTGGGAGTGCGCTCGGCTGGCAAGCAGGCATCTCCGAGTTCAAAACGTGCTCTCACTGAAAATTTTACACATTTAAATTTTTTGAGCTCTTTTTTTTTTTTTTACCCAGCTAATTGTACAATGCCGGGAACTCGGTCACAATCAAAGCTTGCAGCAGCCGCTTGTCAAATTCAATGCCTCACTGATGACCTTCATAAAGCGCAACATTTAAACTTAAAGCTACTTAGAGAAAATGACGACTCCGCCGATGAATATAAAAATCTTTTAATACAAAACAGCAACCTAAAATCCAAATTAGCACAAATGGAAGTTGAGCGCAATGAGGCTATAAACGACAGATACCAAATGCAGAATATACTAGGGGAAAAACTACAGGATATTGACGAACACGAAACAACGCTTAACATTATTCGAATACATGAAACGAATGCAAAATTGTTTGAGAAATTACAGAGAACCGCTCAAAAGGAAAATTATGAAACTGTGAAAGCGCTTACTTTAAAAATTGAGACACTAACACACACAATACTCGACTTACAAAAGGAGAACATCGAACTTAGAAGATCAAATCCTGTAATAAAAAAAGTAGATCCTACCGAAGGGAACTCTATACAGAATAAACATAAATCATCAAGCATAAAAACCCAAAGACAGACGAACACACAACGACAAAGACACAATAGAAAAACGAACAATAAAGAAAAACACCAAGACGCAAAACGCTAAAATTACATTCAATCGAACAGACACTGAGAATAAGCCAAAAACCACACTAACACCTAAAGAAAAATCAACTACATCAAACGAGTTGGAAGATGATATACGATTATTAAATGACGGATTAAATAGTGATAAAGAGAAAAAAAACAAATACAACTGTAATAGAAAAAGAAGCAAGAACACAAAAGGAGGATGAGAGATATCAGAAGATCAGAAGAGATGAGAAGGGAGGATCAGAAGAAATAAAAATTCAAAAACAAATGGTTATTCTTTGTGACCACTATGGAAAAGGAATTGCAGCCTATTTAAGAAATGTATTATCATATAATGAATATGAATCCGTCTGGTCCATATGCAAGCCTGCAGCTACTTTAGAAGAAATAATAAAGAGCATCAAGATTATTCAGAGGAATTTGAAAGCAGATGATGATGTAATAATTATGTATCCGTGAAAACCTTTAATAAGCTTTCTGTTTCATATCAATTTGTAAGTCTGGTAATTTATAAGCCTCTGGTTTTCCTTCAAATAAATATAAATAAATATAAATAATATTATTTTCTAATCCTGATCATTTTAGACTAAGTTATATAAAATACATTAGAGACATTTGTAAAACTAAGACTCTTAAACTTCAAGTTATGACATTACCATACTATTCTAATAATAAAAACAATATTTTTGAATCAGACGCGAATTACAAATTATATGACATTAACAATGAACTATACAAAATGGCTAATAGATCTCCAGGAATGTCTCTCATTGAAGTCAATGATTTCAAAAATAGAATCTTTCAATCTAAAGATAAAACAAACTACATATTTAAGAAGTTTTTATTCCAAGAAATTACAAAAAATTCAATGTATAAATATAATCACCTATTTAATAATTTGATAGACCTAACTTAAACAAGCAGAATGTTGAAGTTGAATATCACTGTGAATTATCGGAAATCGAAAATATTAAAATAATAGTGATAGGTTAAAATAATAGTGACAGAGCAGGCAAGGGTTCCTTCCTACATTAACGAATATAATCGAAATTTGGCGGAGATAATAATGAGACAATTGCTAGCTGGTGACTGGAATAGACATTTGGCAGCTTATAATAAAACTGCGATAATTTAATTTAGTTTAATTTTAAGAATTTGACTATTTCTAAGTATACATTTATTGTATTTATGGAAATAAATGATTTTGATTAGATTTGATCACAAACACGTCCGTGGAGACGCTAGTTATATTTTTTTTATGGAAATAGACCTTCGTTTGTCCACAATCTCACCTGATGGAAAGTTACGATGTCTTAATTCTTTCTTATTTTATCCCTGTTTCAGGATCCACGCCGGCGTGAAAAACTACGAGTGTCCAATATGCGGGAAGATGAGTCGAACCCGCACACAGATGAAGCATCACCAGCTCAAACATAGCAACAATAAGGACTTCTACTGCGTTGAATGTGATGTGAGGTAAGTAACATAACTATTGATTGTGATGCGAGGTAGGTAACATTACTATTGAGTTTGATACGAGGCAGATAATATAACTATTGATTGTGATACGAGATAGGTAACATAACTATTGATTGTGATAAGAGATAGGTAACATTACTATTGAATGTGATACGGGGTAGGTAACATAACTATTGATTGTGATACGAGATAGGTAACATTACTATTGAATGTGATACGAGGTAGGTAACATAACTATTGATTGTGATACGAGATAGGTAAAATTACTATTGAATGTGATACGAGGTAGGTAACATAACTATTGATTGTGATACGAGATAAGTAACATAACTATTGATTGTGATACGAGGTAGGTAACATAACTATTGAATGTGATACGAGGTAGGTAACATAACTATTGAATGTGATACGAGGTAGGTAACATAACTATTGAATGTGAGACGAGGTAGGTAAAATAACTATTGAATGTGATACGAGATAGGTAACATTACTATTGAATGTGATGTTTCTTTCTTTCTCACTTCAGCTGTGTAGAAGCACTTCCTTGCTTTTTGAAAACGAGTGTAGTATTACAAATGTTAATTAACTTAATAATTAATTAAGTACGAGTAATAATATTTTAGAACAGAAGTACATATTAATTTCTACCTATGCGGTGGAATAAATGAAATGGAATAAGATGCGAATTGGTAAGCAACATATCACCTGTAAATGTGGCGCGTTGTGATAGAGATAATATCGTGCTATTCAAAAATAGCACTTCTGCGCTGGTACATACGAGCGTAACTTATAAACATGGTAGTACTGTAAGTATTGATGGGTAGGTAGCGAGGATATATAGATAGAAAATGCTTTATTGCACACTTAACAAAACAATTCACAAAAAAATATACATAAAAGAAATATGACAATTGGCGGTCTTATCGCTCACGAGCGATCTCTACCAGACAACCTTGGATGGATAGGATCGTTTGATTGAATACGGGGATATGTGCGCATTATTTTAAGAAGCTAATACATATTACAAAACTCTAATCATTTACAAATCTTACATACGAATACCTACATAAATAACAAGAATACCTAAATACATAAACCTATATACAATATATATGTGTATATATATATACATACTAGGTAACATAATAATGAAGTGAACTATGAAACACGTAAAGTCGCTTTTGCTAAGAAGGATTCTCGTAAGATGAGCCGCGAGGACCTAAAGAACAATGGTGGGCATCATCACAGGTCACTGTGAACTGAACCATCATCTCTTCAAGACTGGAGCCACAGACAGTAGCCACAGACAGTAGCCTGTGACGTGGTTGTCTCCAGGAAGAAGAGACTGTGGAACACGTTGTAGCACACTGCACGGCCACGGAGGAGGCCAGACGGAAAATGGGATTGAAGAGTCTCATAGAGACATCAAATCCGTCCATACATACAGAAAAGCTGAAACAAATCTGATAATCACCAAAAGTCTGGGCTGGTTAGGGCCTAGTTAGGCGGGGGACAATACACTCCTATGCGAGATGTCAGTGCAGATCCCAGTTCCCCCACTAAGAATTAGAAGGATTCGCGCTCTTTCCTTAAGAATGCGCATTGCGCGCCATTTTGTAAAAAGGATAGCAATAGGATGTTGCGTTCATAGGAGCGGGACAGAACATACCGTTTTTAAACAACCAATCGAAGAATTAAAAGACATAACTCAAGAAATACTTCAAGCTTTCTTGAAAAAACAAAAAACCAACAAAAAAAGTGTGAACTGTTCCTGAGATAAATTGCAAAATTTGTGCAAAACATGTATTTTTCAAAATAATATAGTATCTAGTACATTTTCACCAATCGTGTTTTTAAAACACGTAATCCAAGATAAAAATTCGAAGTACCATCTCCCTAAATTTGAAGATGGCAGCTTTCACAGATTCTGAGATAAATAACTATTTCACACTCTAAATTGCTTACAGCACACTCTTAAGCACGGAACGGATAGCCTTATTCCCCTTACAAACGTACTTTCCGCTTCATGTCGAAACTATGTCCCCGATTTTATTGAAATTTTCCATACGTAATCGGATCGAAAATAGCTATGTTTGTAGCGGTTTAGTTTTTGAAAAAAACATAATGCCTTTATAAGTTTTATTTGTTTCTTTCAGGTTTAAATCGGCTCACAGCTTGCGGCAACATCTGGCAAAAAGCCTGAAGCACAAGGATGTCAATAGCTTAGCGTAAGTGTAAAGTTTTTGTACATTCTTATTTCATATTGTTAGTAAATGAGAACGCAACCTTATTTATAACGCATGTTGGCATCACTTTTATGATGCTGGTCACACCGACCTGTCCGCCATTGGATGTGTTACTTTGTGAAATAATACACGATTGCATTGTTCAAGTTCTTCATATTTATTTCCCCAATATCAATTATCAACACATATACTAGCTGACCCGACAGGCGTTGTCCTGTCTTTCAATTCAAAATAAAAATTTATTTCAAACGTGCTTAGCAAAGAGTACCTACATACTATGTATAACGCTGAGGCTAAGATTAAATTTCACATTATACATTTTTATACTTTTGTTCTCTTAAAATGGATCTTGTGTCTGAAATAAAGAATTATTATTATTATTTCCATGATCACGGGCCATATACCCGGCCCTTTGGGAGGCATGTGTGGAGCCGAAGCCAACAGCACAGAGGCCCTTTGATGAGAATTAATGTAAAGGCGAGAGCTACACATAGCGGATATCATCCTTGGTTGCACAATATGATACACCCGAAGATGATATCCGCCAGGTGTAGAGACTATTGCAAAGGAAAATGAAAATAACAAAAAAGCCATGTTATTGTGGTGAATGGATGGACTGGGTAATCGGGCTATGAAGGCGACTATGGACGCCTGCCATAAACATACTCTCAACACTGTTACAAGCGGCAGACGGTGGCTTGCCAATTGCTGGATGGGTTCCTCAAAATGTTGGCGTAAATGCCTGTTATTATTATATTTCATTTATTTTAAATCTCGCTAAAACCCCTAGTACCATCCAACAATCCTATCCATCCACGGTTGTCTGGTAGAGATCGCTCTCGAGCGATAAGACCGCCACTTGTAACTTAGTTTTAAAATTGTCTTTTTTGTATTTCTGTATCTATCAATAAGTGTGCAATAAAGAATTTTCTATCTATCTATCTAAAAATATTTTTTTTACTATATTTTTTTTTATTATTACATTAAAGAGTTTATAATAAAGGTATTCGTTACGTTTCCTTAAATTTTCTAAGTTCCTTCGCAATTATCTTAATTTTTTATATGAAATAGTTCTCCCCCATGCGATGCCACAATAGAGCGGTGGTACTTGTACTTATTTCAATAAAATATTTACAATTCTAACAAAACTCACACCGTTTGTTCGTAAATGCCATTCGCGACTGGTCACGGCTAGTTGTGTACTGAGAGTGTACCGTATGCTGAGTGTGAACTGCCATACTGTTTACTACAAAGTTTGCGTAACTTTATTTTGTATGGGATTTCTATTTTTAAAACTTCCCGCTTGGAGCGCTGTTCAGGAATTCCATAGAAAATAAAGTTACGCAAACTTTGTAGTAAACAGTATGGCAGTTCACACTCAGCATACCGAACGCGAGGCGCGTAGGTATGACACACTTTCCGGCCGTTTGTATGAAGACAGAATACTGTATAGATATCATTACCGTGGTTTTACTAAGTATAAGAAAACATTTAAAAAACGATGAATGAAATCGGTAAAGCCGTTCACAAGTTATAGCGTGATCAGGAGAAATAGGGTTGAATTTTTATATACATAGATTTAGGGCTCCGTACCCGAATGGTGAAAACGGGCCCTATTACTAAGGTCAAGCTAATAGTTAGGGGTTCCTGCGTCCATAAAAAGTTGAGTACCGATCACCGAAGTGAAGCAACGTCGAGCTCGGTCAGTACTTGGATGGGTAACCTCGTCATGTAGGCTTTTGCGTTTTTTGATTTAAAAACCGTTTTTGGGGTTCCTTTTGTCTATTTCTAAAACCACATAGTTTTATCAGATTCATACAGGAGCTCGGGGAGTTACGATTTGACGCTACTGGTAACACCAGGAGATATATCTTATATATAAAATTTCCATGTCACATTGTTAGTTACCGTACTCCTCCGAAACGGCTTTACCAATTTTTACCAAATTTTATATGCGTATTCAGTAGGTCTGAGAATCGGCTACTATCTATTTTCCATACCCCTAAGTGCTAAGGGTTGAAGGCAAAACAACGTTTGGCGGGTCAGCTAGTAATATATATAATAGTGTTTTCGGCTGTCGGCGACGCTCGCGAGCCCGACTGATATAGACCGAGTATTTTGCCGCGACCTTGAGCCGGTCCGGGGCGGAAATTTCCGCTCTACCTATGTTCTTGCCTACTGATATGGTCACTGTCGCATCTATTTCCTCTATAGTTATAGCGATATTTATCTTACTTTTCCAAATATTTCCAGTTTCCCCTGCACCCGTTGCGACAAACGCTTCGAGACTGCGACAGCACGCGACACGCACGTGTTGGTCCAGCACGACGGCGTGCGCGCCTTCCCTTGCAGCATATGCGGTGCGCGGCTCGCCACCGCCAGCAGCCGCGACAAACACGCAAGACGGTAAATCCTACTTCCTACTAATATTATAAATGTCAAAGTTTGTATGGATGTATGTATGGATATTTGTTACTCTTTCACGCAAAAACTACTGAACCGATTAGGCTGAAATTTGGTATGAGTATAGTTTGGGACCTGGAATAACATATAGGCTACTTTTTATCCCGATAAAACGCGAGCGAAGGCGCGGGCGGCAGCTAGTATTTTTTATAATTGTTTGTTCTTTACAGGCACCTCGCTCGCACTCCCCCGCCGCCTAAACACGTATGCGACACTTGCGGAAAGGCGTTTAGGGTATGTGGCAATTGGCTTCAGATTCATTTCTACTTGTCGAGGCTTCACTATACCACGAAGGTGGAGGATGTGAAGAGAAGGACCAGCACCTTGGTGAGGGTCGAGCGGTTGGTGTCGCGCCATAATGATTTTAAATCATTTCTGGTGCGTATCTGACCTCTGTGACGCGGCGGTCGAAGGTCCGTCTGGAGGCAGGAGGTTGCGGGTTCGATTCCCGCCTCGGGACAAATGTTTGTACGATCTGCAAATATTTGTTCTGGATGTTTTCTATGTATAAAATATCTATCTATGTATGTATTGTATTATGTATATCAGTTATCTAGTACCCATAACACAAGCTCTGTTTCGCTTGGGGCTAGATAACGCTGTGTGAATTGTCCAGCATTTTTTTTATCCCAACTGTGAATATTTCGACCTTTCATAAGGAAGAATTCAGGCCGAAAAATAGATAAAGATAAAATATATTTATTTTCCTCTTCACAAAATGTTTTTAGCTTAACCTAAACCTATTATAAAGAGAAATAGTCTATGTGAAAACCTGTATGTTGAGAGGCTCGAGCCTGCTATACGTTTTTGAAAAAACCTGTAACTGCAAATCTCCAGTGCCACGGATTACCTACATACAATAAAACAAAACAATAATAACATCTAGGTAGATAGTTAAGCCGTGGGGCCGCGGCGTACGAATAACGACCCCTCCAACTCAACCCGTGGATGTCGTAAAAGCCGACTAAGGGAACCTACCAGAGGAAGGGCAGCAGCTTCCTTCTGAGTATTTTTAAACACCAACACTGCGATCACCAATCCGCCTGCCAAGCGTGGTGATTATGGCAAATCCCCCGCTACATGGGAGACCATCCACTCGATGGACCGACGACATCGTAGCGGTCGCAGGGAGTTGATGGATGGAGGCGGCTCAGGACCGCTATTTGTGGCGTCGTACGCGGGAAGCCTATGCCCAGCAGTCGACGTGTATGGGCTGATGATGAGATAGTTTATTAAACGCTTTGACCGTCACGCCAAAATCGCATTCCCGTGTTCTCTGCGCCAAAGAACAAACCGAACAAAATATAATATAAAAGTCGTTGCCGCTAATTGGTCCTCAGGTGATTTGTCATGTCATGGGTGGCTGTGGCCATGTCAAATGGTTAATATATATATGGTCGGTGTCAAAAAGAAAACTGTACAAAACAAGATAAGAAAAGGTTACAGACAGACCAGAATGATGGCGAGTGTGTATGAATGAGTGTGTAGGTGCTTGGGTGTGTGTTCAGGAAGTGTAGGTAGGTGAGTGTGTAGGTGATTATTGATTATGTTTGAAAGGGTCCTCCTGCTGGGTAAGCACGGGGATTGTTCTCTAGGGTAGAAAAGAGAAAAATTACGTCACTTTGTCATCGAATGCGTAATTTACTTGAAATTAATTCCTTCAATAATGTACGCAATATACGACGATGCGTTGTCATTATTGTCTATTCTACCCTAGATAACGATCCCCGTGCTAGGCCGCCCTTCTCTTAGGAGTCCGGGCAACAGGAGCCACCCATGCGGTGTGTATGGTGTGTGTGTGAAAGTGTTTGTACGTTCATATTTGATCCCAACCAGCTTGGAATTACCTTTCCATGGGTAACAGGCATCAAACTTTTTTTGAATGTGGTATTGATCTAATATATCCAAAAATGTGCTGTTCCGGCGTCTCGTGGACGATTACCGGTCACGGCGCATAATATTGCGTGTCACACGTCGCCGACAATACGTGGCAGTAAATAAGCTTATTTTATGTATGTTACAGTAAGGTATATCTTATATATAAAATTTCCATGTCACAATGTTAGTTACCGTACTCCTCCGAAACGGCTTTACCGATTTTTACCAAATTTTATATGTGTATTCAGTAGGTCTGAGAATCGGCTACTATCTATTTTCCATACCCCTAAGTGATAAGGGTTGAAGGCAAAACAACGTTTGGCGGGTCAGCTAGTATTTTATATGGGCCGTAGTTTTTAAGTATTTTACATCCTTTACTAGACTAATGTTGCCTGAAATATATTATTTATTTATTTCTAATAAAGACCTTTATTCACTAATTGCATAATATATTTTATAATATTATTCTCTTTGTAGGGTAAGAGCGTGCTGACTAACCATCTCCGCACACACACGGGAGAGAAGCCATTCCCCTGCGCGGTGTGCGGACGAGCTTTCAGTCAGCGCACGGCGCGCGCAACGCACGTCAAACTGGTGCACCTCAAGCTGAGGAGGAATAAGGTAAGGGTAAATGGAATTCAACAAATCCCCCCCTACCATGGGAGAGCATCCACTCGATCAACCCGTGGATGTCGTAAGAGCCGGCTAAGGGAACCTACCAGAGGGAGGGCAGCAGCTTCTTTCTGAGTATTTTTCAACGCCAACACTGCGATCACCAATCCGCCTGCCAAGCGTGGTAATTATGGCAAATCCCCCCCTACATGGGAGACCATCCACTCGATGGACCGACGACATCGTAGCGGTCGCAGGGAGTCGATAGATGGAGGCGGCTCAGGACCGCTATTTGTGGCGTCGTATATTCATCTTTATCGTCGTCTCATCTTAGTATGTCGATTCGTCTTAATAGCCCGATAGTTATAGGGTATATGACGTCCATAGGTCAAGGTCACGTGACTGACGTATGACAGTTCTCAGACTGACTTTGACAATGACATAGGTTTAGTCTATTATGTATTATTGCAACACTAAGAATATTTTATGTTCGTATGTTTCAATTTAGTAAATGTTACCTCTTTAGCGTTTTAGTTAAATTTTTTCGATGTAAAAATCTCATTTGTGTTTTTTGTTATAATTTACCGCTTATTTTGTTTGTTACTCGCCTCCATTCCATGCCTATGAAATTTCCATGAACTGGACACTGGCAGAAAAGTGGCAACCCAGACACATTGCCAATAACAAAGAAGTCAAGTAAAAATTGTTTCTATTTTCAGGCTATCAAAGACGAGGGTCCAGTGGCGCCGCCGCCGCCTGAGCCCAAACCCGACCTTTTTCCGAAAAACGAGCCACAGATCGTCTACGACAGTTGGAGCAGACCTTGCGATGTATTCTACGTCACCGCCGGACCATAGATTACATTGCACCCCATGGGGTTCATAGCATGATTCAAGAAAACAGGTCTGCTCTCCGGGTGTGTCACTTGCTTACGTCACTGTCCAGTTGCCACTTTATTTCAACAAAATGTACAAGTTGGGATAAGGGTCAATTGAAAAATAAATACAAAATGAGAATCGTCAATTATGTTTGTTAGATCAGTCAAAACAGGGTTAGTTAAACACGAGTCAATGTGATGACATAATTGGTAAATACAAAACCACATAGTTTTATCAGATTCATACAGGAGCTCGGGTAGTTACGATTTTACGCTACTGGTAACACCGGGAAACAGATCCGTCTTCTCATTTGTCGATGGCGATGATGACGTAAGCTGGAGACACCCACGTGACCATCGTGTCTCGGACGAGCATACATTGTTTTCTTATACCATGGTTCATACTTCATAGGATGCAGAGTTCATGTCGTGTTCACCCTATGTGATATGATCAAATTTATGTAGAACTAGCAATCCGTTTGGCAGGGCGGTATCCCGGGGACGGACTTAGGGTAAATGAAAAGCGCGTGCGAAGCCGCGGGCAGCAGCTAGTAAACTATATACCTAAGTCTAACATACATAAAAAACTACCACGTATTGTCGGCGAGGACGTGGTAGCAGGGCTTTGAATACCGGTATTTTTAATTACCAGTTCCACTGACCTCGACACAGTAGCAGTATGCATATAGCAGACAATACATTTTTTAGTAGCGATATAATTTATATCGATACTAACATCAGTACCGGTACCAAAGTATCGATATTTTTCATGAGTACCGCTACTTTTACCGGTTCCTTAACTCTAAAATACCGATACTCTCTACGTAAAGTATCGGTACCACCAGCACCGCAGAGCGGTGCCGGCGGTGCACCTTCATGCGAGCTGGCAACGTCGCAAGAACCGCTATTAGTATCGATACTTTGAGCTCAAATACCGATACTCAGGTACCTAAATGGAAAATACCGATACTTACCGCTATGGTCGATACCATAGCGGTGCGTGGTAGTAAAGCGTGACTGAATACAATGGCTATGTTTAAACTAAGGTTAAAGTACCTACGATAGCGTTAAGTGTAACCTAGAATATTATATTGAATTTTAAACTTACCTTTTACGTGTGAAAAATAAAATAGCAAAATTTTGATAACAGGAGTTTATATTGTTGATTCTTATATCCACACTCACACACACGGGTGGGACACGAGCGTAATTTTTTGAGTTTTGTTGTGTGCGTTATCCTACTAATATTATAAATGTCCATGTTTGTATGGATATTTGTTACTCTTTCACGCAAAAACTACTGAACCGATTACGCTGAAATTTGGTATGGGTATAGTTTGGGACCTGGAATAACATTTAGGCAATTTTTTATCCAGATAAAACGCGAAGCCGCGGGCAGCAGCTAGTTTACATATAAAGCCGGGTACAAAGTCCTGTAACGTAACATCCAATGTAACACGCAATGGAAGAATTTGCCGTTCCACATTCTCGCAAGGTATAATGCAATGTAACAGAGTTCCAATAGTGTGGACTCCTTGCGCTAACAGCTCCTTTCATATTCCATTGCATGTTACGTTACAGCAGTCTGTACCCGGCTTAACATACATTCTGTTGAGACGTATATTATAGTCGGTTTTGTGTCCGTCAAGGCAGCGTACCTATAAGCGAATTCACATTTGTTTATATGCCAATATTTAGAAGAGAATTAGTGTCAAAGTGAAATAATTTGTTCCTCTTTGGTTTAAGAAATAATGACCATTCTTAATCGGTACGTACGCTAGCTTGACGTCAAGCTAGCGTACACACGACCGAAATAATGACCATTCTTAATCGGTACGTACGCTAGCTTGACATCAAGCTAGCGTACACACGACCGAAATAATGACCATTCTTAATCGGTACGTACGCTAGCTTGACGTCAAGCTAGCGTACACACGACCGAAATAATGACCATTCTTAATCGGTACGTACGCTAGCTTGACGTCAAGCTAGCGTACACACGACCGAAATAATGACCATTCTTAATCGGTACGTACGCTAGCTTGACGGAAGCTAGCGTACACACGACCGTACTCGAAAACTACATAAACTATAGGAACAAAATTTATTTACGAGTCAAGAAGCAACTACTCCAAACAAATAATACATTATAATTATATATAGTATACTAGCTGACCCGGCAAACGTTGTTTTGCCTTCAACCCTTATCACTTAGGGGAATGGAAAATAGATAGTAGCCGATTCTCAGACCTACTGAATACGCATATAAAATTTGGTAAAAATCGGTAAAGCCGTTTCGGAGGAGTACGGTAACTAACATGTGACATGGAAATTTTATATATAAGATAATATATATATTGGTAAATAAATCTATGTATAATAAATATAACCGCTTATTTAATTAAGTAGGTAGGATTTTGTCGTAGTTCGTAAGGTAAATAAAAAATAATTCATTATTATTTTTAAGGCAGTACAATACTAGTATAGCCTTATGAACCTAGAAGTACGAAACGTTTGCACCTACTCACTAAACTATAGATTTTTTACTATAAAAACTTTCGTAGTTTCACAAATTCATTATGAATGTAAGCGGGTTAACTACGAACCTAGTTTGTGTTGGAAGAACACCAACGTTTCATCTCTTAACGAGGGACTTCTTCAGGTTCGCGTCGCGCTCGTTCAGCGTCGCGCGCACTGCGGGCGAGAGCCCGCTGCGCGCGTCGCAAGCGCTGGTTGCGGGGGTGGCGACTCGGTGCGCCGCACAAACTAGATTCGTAGTTAACCCGCTTACATGCTTAATAAACTATGGATTGTAAAAAAACAGAAAAGTATTTGTCATTGTTCGTTAGATCCACCGAAACAAACGTGTCCTATACAAACAGATCTAATGGACATGTAGTAACCGAAACTGCAAGCGGATCCAAACAGATCCGCGCAATCGTATCCTGAACAAGTGTCCGCACCCGTCTGGAATCGGATCAGATCCGATCCAGCCGCGGACACGTTTTGAGTATGCCAAGTCGACAGATAACTCATTTTGCGTCGTCGTGTGAAACTAACAGGAAAGTACTCTGAATGCAGCGTAGGCAAATTACGCGACTTGCAACAAAAAAACTACGCTCGTTTAGCTTTACATTTTATTTAAATAATGTTAGCATACATAAAGCTATAACTATCCCAATTATGATATATCTATTGAAGAATTCTCAGTGACCTCTTCAACCTCTATTTTAATAGCCACGGAACCACAGTTTAAAATATGCTCATGTAGCTCCTCACTCTTAAAAGCTGACCCACACTTAACACAATCCGCCTTCTTAAGACACTTCACCAAATGGTCCTCAATATTAGCTTGTTTAACACCACAGAATGAACATTTAACACTATTATGTACATTTCTCGTATGCTTATTCGCTAAGAACAGACTCTTGAACATTTTCCCGCATACCTTACAAGGATGTTCTCTTGCATTCGAGTGAGTTTTCTTATGCTTAGTCAAGTATTTGAGTGATGCAAATATTTTACTGCAAATGTCACAAGTGAATTCACCATCCGTGTGTACTGCTAGAGTATGCATTCTGAGATGTAGTGCACATTTGAAAGTTTTCTGACATATAGTGCAGATTTGGTTCGCCTCAGGCGGTGCATGAGTGATTCTCATGTGACTTTGCAAGTTAACAAGTGATTTAAACTCCTTGGAACATATTTTGCAGGTTGCTGTTTCTAAAGAGTGTACAGATGCTAGGTGGCGCTGCAGCGAAGCATTATCTGAATAGTTCCTTTGACATATCTCGCAGTGAGTCGATGATTCAGGTGATTCTGTGTCACTGTGATACTTTTGCAAGTGCCAGAACAAAGATGTCTTCGTCTCGAAGTTACGTTCACATACTGAGCACACAAATGGACTCGGAACATAGGTTTTCACTTCCTTCCCATTGTGTACGTTCTTAAGATGTCTGTCAAGAGACTTTTTGTTCTTAAAAACACGATTGCATAGTTCGCAAGTCGCTCTAGAATTTAAATCATGCGTGTTTTCTATATGCTTCTTGTAGCAAGCTAGGGACGGTAGCACTTTAAAGCATTGCTGACATTTGTAGACCATTCCATCGAGCGGATGGCTCCATTTGATATGCCGTTGCAAGAGCATGTCTACTTTGAAGACTTTGGAACAGTGCGGGCAGGGAACAGATTTTCCATCATCAGGGTGGACTAATTTCATGTGGATTTTAAGACTGTAAGCTGATTTGTAAGTTTTTGAACAGACTGTACAGTTAACTTGCTCGGTAGGCTGAGGATGAGTGTAATAGATGTGGTTTTTCAGCTTCTTCTGATTGAGGAATACTTTACTGCAAAAATGGCATGTGGCCTCGATCGCTTCAGCGTGCACTGAGCTGATGTGCGAGCTCAGATGCCCATGGGATTTGAATGTACGAAAGCATTGTGTACATTCCACAGCGTGTTCATCTGAATGGACAAATTTTAAATGGTTTTTCAGATTTGCTCGGTTTTTAAACGATTTATCACACAAGTTGCAGAATAATCTATTGACTTTACCGTTTTCATAGACTTTGCATTGGAGTCCAGCATTAATTATATCAGTGTTCCCAATGTGAGGGGCTGGGAATTCCTGAAAACTGCAATCTTCTTTCGGTTCAATTTTGAGTCCCTTAGTAACATCAACATACTCTGGTTTCGCGTATGTATAGTCCATATTAACTTCGTCATTTTCAGGGTTTTCTTGCTTGATTTCAATCTCTATCTCCGTTTTTATGGAAACTTCTTCCATTTTGATCTGTAAGAGAGAAAACGTGATATGAAAAGTACAGAATAATATACTCCAGCCAAATTGGATATACAATGTTTGTAAACAAACCACAAACTAAGTACTTAACCTAAAGTTCATTCTGTTGCCGCGTCTTTTTATACGCAATT
Organism: Eupithecia insigniata; assembly: GCA_947859395.1. Lineage (NCBI taxonomy): Eukaryota > Metazoa > Arthropoda > Insecta > Lepidoptera > Geometridae > Eupithecia > Eupithecia insigniata. The sequence continues at coordinate 7,390,911 of OX402020.1, forward strand.
TACATTAGGTACATGTTGATTTGAGATCCTTCCTCTAGTAAATACCTATTGCTAACTGAAAGCAAGTTAGTTTAGTTTTTTTCATGTTGTGGTTTGTTTACAAACATTTCACATACGGTTTGTAGCTAGTTTGAAGAGTTTCTCTACGCTATAGAGTCCGGACTACGGAAATCCGTAAAAGAACCAAAGTTACCGACATAGCTCTTAGAATTAGCGTTCTCGAGTGGCGACCGCGATGCAATGCGATACAAAGTATGGGAAGACCTCCCACGATGGTCAGACGACATTGTAGCGGTCGCAGGGAGTCGATGGTTGGAGGTGGCTCAGTACCGCTATTCGTGGCGTCGTTCGGGGGAGGCCTATGTGCAGCAGTGGACGTGTACTGGCTGATAATGATTGTAGCTAGTGTATAGATATCGATTTAATCAGAGTGCCAAAACTTCAGTGGGAAGATATTTTTAATCGACTTAAAAGGAGGAGGTGACCAATTCGTCTGCATTTTTGTAAAGTATTACGCGATATGTCCGCCAACTATGGACCGATTTTTAAAATTCTTTCACTATTGTATAGAAAATGATCCCGAAGTGGTCCCATAATTTTTTTATCACCAGGGGATTAGTATTTATCCCTCAAAACTTAAAAAAGTGTAAAAGTAAGGGAATTTTAAGTCCGTTTATCGTTTTTAAAAACACGCCATATTATTAATACACAAGCCTGAGAGGATACTTGCTGAAGCTGCAACGCGGGCACGTTACCAACAAACCAAGAGATACATAAACATAACACATTCATTTTGACCCAACGCGTCATATAGACTTGGAACCATGTACAGGTCGCGTCACGGTTTAACAGCGATGACCTTGATGTGCATCAAGGTCATCGCATGATGTCGAATTTTATATTTTTACACCGGTTTACACCTGCGCAGAACCCCCCTCCAGTTTTGCCGAGCGCTATTATACCTTGACGAGACGTGTTGAAACCAGGGGGCCTACTCGGAAAAGGAAAACCGAAGTTTCTTTTTCGTGTTTGTGCAAAACCAACTCTTATGTCCATTGCATAAGATTAGCGTTTGCACGAAAAAGAATCAGAAACTTCGATTTCGTTTTTAAGAGTACGGGCCCATAATCAGTGCCTCACTGAACTCTTGTCAAAAATATATGGACAAATATCTGATTCACACAGTGCACTTCATCATATCAGCCCATACACGTCCACTGCTGGACATAGGCCTCCCCCATACGACGCCACAAATAGCGGCCCTGAACCGCCTCCATCCAACGACTCCCTGCGACCGCTACGATGTCGTTGGTCCATCGAGTGGATGGTCTCCCATGTAGGGGGGGATTTGCCATAATCACCACGCTTGGCAAGCGGATGTTGGTATTGAAAAATACTCAGTAGGAAGCTGCTGCCCTTCCTCTGGTAGGTTCCCTTAGTCGGCTCTTATGAAATCCAAGGGAGGTCTGCCTGCGACGCAAGAGGTTGCGGGTTCGATTCCCGCCTTGGGATAAATGTTTGTACGATCTGCAAGATTTGTTCTGGGTACTTCTATGTATAATAAAAATATATATTTATGTTATGTATTGTATTATGTATATCAGTTATCTAGTACCCATAACACAAGCTCTGCTTAGCTTGGGGCTAGATGTGTGGAATGTCCAGCATTATTATTATTCTCCTATACAAATATTATGTACATTTTGTGCATCTAAGGGTGGGTAGCGAGCATGGAATAGTATGTCATCTGCTAAAATTCACATCCTTGATTATCATGAGTTCCTTTTTTCCTTGTACTGACTGCATGAATACTCCCTGTGTGCCATGATACACATTATACCCCATAGCACCGGTCAGTACCTGGGGAGGGAGGGAGGTAGTATGGGCCATATTTGTGGTCTTTTAACTGCAGTATTTGGTAAAATACTTATATGCCATTATCATTCATTACATTTAGGACTAACACTCATAAAATACATTTATTGTAATTTATGAGCTACTTTAAAGTTACAGAAGCTCAAGGATTACCTACTTTAATTACTTTTTCTATTTTGTTATTCACATGATTCAATAAGTATGAGAAAACTTGCGTTCCTTCTCTCGGCCTTGAGTAGTAAAAAGATAAGCATTCACATATTTCATTCGACGAACAATGCTCTATACAAAACGAACAATGGAGGCTTATCACTGGCTACAATCTACTCCAGCTATAGAATTAATAACAGCGAGTTCTTTGTACGAAGGAAATATAGGTATTTGTATAGGTACCTGATTGAAGTGGTTAGCTTTGGTTTGTACACAACATGAACTATGGTAAAGCCATTCTAGTTTTCAAAAGATAAAATTCCATTTTGTAGAAAGATCAACACAACACCTAAACTGACCTAACAACGACACGACACAGACACTATTGAAAAAAGAAAAGCAGGCACATAGCAAGCAGGCAGAGATTATCAGTGTTGCCAGTCGAGTCGAGTCAACTCAAAACTAACCAAACCATGATCAAAAAGAAACCTTGTAACGTAAAAAGTCACCTTACATTATTTTCTTTTCGGAATTGAATCAGTGGCGGGCGCGGCCCGTAGCGTTATGTTATTACCTAGGGCGGTTTTCAACTAAGCAAGCTTTTTGAAATTAGTGAGGCAAGCTTAGCAAGAAAAGGAAGCTAAGAATTATTAGAAGTTGTTTGTCGATTAGGTAATAACAAAAGATGAGGACAACAGACTTCAACCTAAAGAACTTGAACTTTAAAGAATAAACGGCAAGAGAAGAGAGCCCCAATTTTTTTATGATCTTGTTATTCATGTAAGCCGTCATTGTCAATCTAAGAAGTGCCAAGATGGCACCCCTTGGGCCCCTCAACTACTACTGCATTCTTGTTATTCTACTTACTCAGTTTTTCACTCATCATCATGGTTTTAGAAAACAAACATTCGTTTAAACAACGAAAAACATTTCCACTGCCAATGCACTTGCTAAAACTAAACTCTAATAAACAAAACAAAACAAATCAGCCGGAACTGGAAACGCATGGATATCGCTAGCAACCGAATAGAAGGAAGATACCATTGTATGAGCGAGTAAGAAATAGACTTTTTTCACTGCAGTACCTATTCATAATTGCGAAAGAGAAACACATGCTTTCCAGTTGTTTAGAAAATATTTCGCTACAGGTTCATTTCGTTTTAGCTTTATTTGTAGTTGTGTAGAAAAGATTTCGTAACTAAAAGTAACCTTTTGTGGAACCTAGAAGAAACGTTGCTAAGCTAAAAATCACCCAAAAGGTTACATTTGGTACTGAGTTTGGTACCTTGAGTTTTTTGTTATTGGCAATATGTGTCTGGGTTGCCACTTTTCTGCTTTGGCTACGCTATAAAAAACTCTGTCTGACTTGCTTGACTTTGACTTCTTGGATCATGTTGACTTGCCTGTTGAGTGATGGATGATGGCATGGCTGCGACATTTGTCTAAAACTCAACCTTCTTAAATTTTAATTTTCTGTTCTAAACTATGGTTCCATTATGGTTCTAAACGCGCAATTCACACCTGACACTGGCAGAATTGCATGAAACTAGATGCAGAGCTAAAAGAAGAAGGACATTTGTCCAAGGTCCAAGGTTCAAGGCCTAATGACTTAAATGACGCCATTTTTTACGAAAAGGATAGGCATAGGATATAGCCTTCATAGGAGCGGGACAGAGCAGAGCGTCGTAAGCGAAAAAATCTTGTTTTTCTTTGGTTACGGTAAAAATAGTAGTAATTTTGAAAATCTAAAACACACACCGTCTGCTTTTTATTCTGTTTGTTTACTGTACAAACTATCAATGGTTATTTTAAAGTATTGATTGAATAGCGACGATTTATCGTACAGTTTAGTTTAGAGTGAACTTTGTATATTTTTCTGTAGAAAAAATGTTGTGTAATCTTGTTTTCGAAACACTAGCGTTCTAGCCGCAATCCTGAGCTTCAACATATATTAATCTCAAAGTAAATGCTTCAGTACCTATACCTACCTATTGTGAGAGATATGATAGATCACTGACGCTAAGCGATTTCAGGTATCACTGGATCTCCATTGTATCGGAATCGGGGCGTCTCGTAGTGACGAGGAAATTGACGCGGATGACGTCATCGGCAAACATAGGCGCTTGGAAAATACCACAGACATGATACTAGCTGGGAAAAACTACATTGTAAGGAATTTTTATACTAACGTAACTGGAAGGCTCACTGATACAAAACCCGCGGTCTGAAAGAGACTGAATACAATAATAGGGTGTGTCTCTTTCTATAAGGACGACCACAATTTATGAATGAAACAGGACAAGACAGGGAATAATCATGATTATTTTTTATTGCTTATATTAATTCTTTTTAAGTACCTATCCTTTTAAACAAGATTTTTTTTAAATATCATACCTTCCTTTATTATTATAAAGTTAGATATTGAAAATTCGTTTAGTCAGAAACAATTAAAAACGTCCCCATATTGGAACCATCAACTGTGATGTAAACAGACTGTATGAGAAAAGAGCTCTGAGATATGAAACATTTTTTGAAATGTCAGAAAATTTTCGGCGGGGCAACCGGCTGAAGTCACACTCCACTGTCATGCTTTTTGAAATTGCGTTTCTTTTGCGACAAAAAATACTGAAGTGGCAATTCAAACAACACATAGCAAAAACCATTTTTTTATAAACAATCAATCATATTACTATTTATTCAGTTAATTACAATCATAGTAGGTATAGAAACAAAATAGAACTAATATTTACAATTTAAACAATTGAGCTACCTACCTGCAGACTGTTGGAAACAATCTAGAGTTATAGCATAACTGATTCATATGGCATTGCTGATGCATTCATGCAATCAATTATACATGACTAAGCAATATAGCCTTGTGCAATTTGTGGCCTAATGTTGCACGAGGTCCTATAATTTTTACCCGACTACCGAAGGACGAAGGTTATGAGTTTGACACTCTATGTATGTAACCGATTTTTATGTTCCCACTTAGCGCTGAAACTACTGGTCCGATTTCAACAAATGAGGTGTTGTATGATTCGTCTTAATAGCCCGTTGGTTATAGGCTATGTCAAGTCAAAATTTCTTTATTTCCGTAAATACAATAAATGTACACTTAGAAAAGGTCAAATTCTTAAAATTAAACACTGATATGGAATAATTTTGATTTCGGTCGCTTCGGTATGTAGACTAAAGTAAAGAAGCGACGAAGAAACCTTTAGCCTGTTAGGTGTTATTTTTAGAGTTATTTTTCGAGTTGGAGCAAAATCCGTCCCAAGCTTTTTTATCTTCTAGATAGTCTGAAATTTTGTAATAAGCCTTTTTACAAAGGATATGTTTGACAATTTGTTTGAATTTATTTATAGAAAGTTTTTGCAACTCGCTAGGGGTTTTGTTGTAGAAGCGTATACATTGCCCTCTAAAAGATACATTAATCATGTGTAACCTAGTGTTGGGCACAGCGAGTTTATTCTTATTTCTAGTATTTACATTATGTATGTCGCAATTTTTAGGGAACCGATCAATATTTCTATGAGTGTACGATAAGTTTTCATAAATATACTGACATGGTACTGTCATTATATTTATTTCTTTGAATTTATCACGTAAGGATTCTCTAGGACCCATGTTATAGATTGCACGAACAGTCCTCTTCTGCAGCACAAATACGGTATTCTTGTGTAGTTCAGGAATAATGAACTAGAATGAATTAGTTCCGACCAGTGAACTAGTAAGAACGATTCAGCTCAACTAGTTCCTTGTAGTTCACTTGCTCTTCAGTCACGAAATCTCGAAACCACTAAAAAAGTTGGCGTATGAATCACTATTTTCTATGGCATAAAATTTAAAATCCAACAAGAATAAAAAGAACTGTTTGAGAATGCATTTCGATTACTCGTTCCCTAGTAGTTTGGTTTATATTAACGTAAACCAAAAATAGGAAAGGAGCGAGGATTGATCCCTGCGGTACACACATTGTAACTACAAATCAGGGTTTTTGCTGATGCGGGTTTTTGACATATCAGCGGATGCTGATGTGGATGATGATGATGATGCTGATGCTGATTTTTGGTCTTGACATCAGCGGATGCTGATGCTGATGCTGATTTTGGCTAAGTGCGTGTCGGACTCCCAAACCGAGTATTCTGCACTAATTGAATATAGATGATTCTACCAATCGAAATCGAGTCTTGAAAAACTATGCATTTTTACCCGACTACCAACGGAGCAAGGTTATGAGTTTGGCACCCTATGTATGTACGTAGCCGATTTCTATGCCACCTAGCGCTGAAACTACTTGTCCGATTTCAACAAATGAGGTATCAATTGATTCGTCTCAATACCCCAATGGTTATAAACTATTAGATGTCAGACGATATTGAGGGTCTAACGAGTTAACGGGGTCTAAGTAAGGAGTGAAAATTCTAATGTTGGTAAATATGCTCGTGTGGGGTAGCGATGAGACGTACTTGTAAAATCGAGTACCAAGTCTTCCAAGTACGTCCTCGTATAAAAACCAGCGCCAAAAACCAGGGCTAAAATACTTCCAAGTATTTTTTACCATGTGGTATCAAAAATACTCGAAGTACGGATAGCGCGGGCGGGTGCGACTCGTGGCGGGTCTCAGTGCGCCACGCACTTTGAAAGTAAAATACTTGCATGGGAAATTGATCACAGTCTGTGTGAGAATAAAGGTTGTAATTGAATTTACAGAAAAAATACTTCCATGCTCTCGTACGGGTAAAAATACGCGCGTCATTTGTTATAAATAACAAAATAGTGTGAACAAAAAAGTACTTGTACAACTAGAAACTTATGAATGTTTTAATTTATCAGCATGATTGACTATGACTATGATTTAGGTAGAATACTCATATTATTAATTGTAAGTAAATATAGCTGACAGATTAATAGGTAGGTATAGTCCTAATAGGGAAATTACCTATGTTGTACCTAGATACATAATTATATCTAACCCTAACGCCTGCATAAAAATTGTAGCAGACGAGACGGGACGTAGGTACCTATTATTAATTTTTATTAGTACGGGACTCACTTTTCACTCTAGGTAGTTATGACGTACTTATTTACAAAGTAATTATTATCTTTTCACAAGTAATAATATAAAATGAGATTGTGCTCACTCATCTAATTTACATAAGTTTCATGCAGATACCCAACTAACCTATGTAGGTGCTTACATTATTTTTATTTAAGATTGATATTTATCTAGGTAGGTACTTTACTTTTTTAAGTACAGTACCTAAATTGTTTACTTACTGTAGATAGGTAAATGATAAACTTTGTCATAGACTATTAAATACAGTTAAATACCGGTACTTCATTTTTTTTTTATACGAATGTCAATCAAATTGTGAACTCTGAAATGTGCTGTAGGTACAAAACAATTTTAATTAAAATTGCTATAATTACCTCTAATGAGATTTTCAGGACCAAAAAATAAATTTAGCTAAATAAGTCGCCTCGTCTCTGGGAAACCGTGTTTTCAGAGTTTTTCAGAGAGAACTAACCCAGGCGCTATCTAGTTATATACCGAGAGTACCTAGTAGGTATGGTAGGTTCGGTGGCAAGGTGGTTTGATACTAGATAGATAAGTAGGTACCTAATTTCTAAAAGAATACTAGTTCTAATTTGTTTCTATTTAATTTGATTGTAATTTTCTTTGTCAATAAAGTAGTTACCTAAGTATCTAGGTACATAATAATTATCAGATGCATGATTTTGGACTAAGAGACATAAACCTACATGACTTTTGTAAGGTATATAAGGAATAAAACAGCGGAAAAGTAATTTGGTGCACATCGTAAACCATTTTCTATTTACCTTATGAAAAAGCTAACTGCGGCTCATTGGTTCTTTGGGAAATTAAAAGATTTTGGGCCAAAAATCAACATTTTCTCAAATGCTCCCAAAATACAATTAAATCGAATTTTGTTTTATTATGGGTTAATATAAAATAGATCTCGATTTTCCCCAAATTGCCTTTCCGTTAAGTAGATTTATTATTGGTAAACCGCAGTTGGAATTAAAATCTAAAATAAATTGAATCTCGCGCCAACCCGTGACGATCACACTTAATGTCATTGTCAACTAATAAAATCGATATTGTGTTTCAGTTAGTTAGCCGATACTTTTAGCATAAAATAATGTACGCACGTCTGTCACTGTCTTATGAACACGTTCTGAGTTAAATACTTATACAAGGAAATTGATCTAAGTTTCCATGGAAATAAAATTCATAATCGTATTTGTTTGTAAAGATGTCGGAAATTCCTCAAACCATTTTGATGAAAATTACCTACTAAATGGTGATTTTTGGGGATTGAAAAATACGTAGGTAAGTACGTACCTAGTACTTGAACTTCGTGTCACTGTCACTGTCGCAGTCAGAAGTAAGTCATCGATAGAGTCCGCGCACGACCCGAATACCTCGGTATTCGGTCTTGCAAGTACGTACTTGCAAGACTCAAAAGTATTTCAACGCATACCAGGTTTTCGTACTTGCAAGCAAATACTAGGTATTAAAACACACACAAGGGATGGGACGTATTTACCTGGTCGAGTAAATACGTCCCATCCCTTGTGGGGCATTATTGCTAACATTCTCAAGCAATCAGCAAGAGTTTGAAAAAATATATAGTTAAGAACTAATAATAAGCGTTTACCTATTGTCCTTATCATTTTTTTATACTTAGGTAGTTGGAGGCACCCACCACCACCCATATACCTAGGGTACAAGTAGGAATAAAGGCCTCCGACTACCTAAGTACCTATCAAAAGAAAATGATAAGGACAATAGGTAAACGCAGTAACGTAAAATACAGTAGAATAATGAGAAAATTTAAAGTTTTGGTGTATTCACGTGTGAAAAGTGATACCTTAGGCCAGGGACGACCTTAGGCTTTGTTTTTTATTTTGGACACAAAGTGAACGCACACGAAGTCATTGCTGTAGTCTTTTAGTCAATAAATCACACAAAAGTACGTCGTAGCAAGAATGCGCAACACAAACGGTGATGCGATCGTGACTGAGGTGGGTGAACCTAGTGTAACCTAGTTTTAGCCTTCCACTTTCAAAGAGTTAGTGCCCAATCTTCCCTTTTTAGTTTCATCAGTGTATCATGCTAGTGAATGTGTGAAAGGGACACAGCGACTGAAAAGTGAGTCTCGAGACCGTTTTTCCTTAAATCCAAATTGAATTAAAAAATAACCTTTTCTAGTTGTGATAAGGTTCAAAATCCTTTTTGCATTAAATGTCGAGTGAACGTTCCAGTTACGTTAGTATATAAATTCCTTGGTACATTGTTCACCTAGGCGGGAACGTGCCTGATTTCTATCGAGTGTGTCGTTCGAGGCCCGAGGCGCAGCCGAGGGCCTTAAAACACACGAGGTAGGAAACGCTCTTTCTGCCGAGTGATACATAGTGCTTTATACTACACCTTCGAGGAAAATACAAAGCAGAATAAATATTTTAGTTCTGGCGGTGTCATAAAACTTTCACTACCACTCCATGACATTCTGTAGAATTAATAAAATTGCCTACACCAAATTCAAAATTAGAAGCAAGGTAGCTATGGTTATTTTCATAATAGGTCAAACAACAAAAAGTTTTTATTCCAAGTCCGCTTGCCTCTTCCGATTTCTGAACAATATTTTGAAAAAAGAACCCAAGTGATAAAGGTTGGCGCGGGAAGTTCTTCTAATTTTGAATTTGGTGCAGGCAATTTTATTAATTCTACAGAATGTCGTCGAGTGGTAGTGAAAGTTTTATGACACCGCCAGAAATAAAATATTTATTCTGCTTTTTATTTTCCTCGAAGGTGTATAAAGCACTATGTATCACTCGGCTCCTACCTCGTGTGTTTTTTGACACACGAGGTAGGAATTGGGCACGTTCTCGCCTAGGTGTACAATGTACTAATGCTGATAGGGTTTTGTTAGCTGGAGGGTAGAGCTACCCGAAATATTCAATCAAAATAGCTTTAATACTTATATGTATACAGAAATGTTATGACTTAATTATGTACCTAATGATAATTCATTAGATATATAAGTCGTATAACAATTCATTAAGTCGTATAACTATCATTCCTTATACATCATCATAGGTATTATTAGAAACTTAAGATTATAAAAAGCAATTATTATATCCAAAAATAATTTTATTTACATTAATTTACAGATTCATCATAAATGTAAGCGGGTTAACTACAAACCTAGTTTGTGTTGGAAGAACACCGTAGGTTCGTAGTGAACCCGCTCATTCACATCCATGAGTTCGACGAACTATGAAACTTTTTATAGTATTTACAGATTAAAACTTTTGAAACTATCATGGTTATTTACAACACTAAAGTTAACGGATATTTACCAATAAAAACTAACTCGCAGTGACTTTAGTTGTTCCGTGATCATGGCGCATGTAACTGTGCCGAAATATTGGAAAACTCAAAACTCAAATCATGGTAAATATCCCGTTAACTTTAGTATTTACAGATTATTTCATAAAACGACTTCTTCAACAACTTCATTCTCAAAATCAAATATGAGTTCCATGCTTGGCCCCACATCGGACGTACAATGTTCTTCATTATTCAGTTCCATACAATTTTCTTCACCGTGCAAACTTTCATCAGTTTCCATACTTTCATTGTCCTTGCGTTCATCGTTTTCTATACTTCTTTCTTCACTTTGTAAACGCGTTTTATTCTTAGACAGAGAATCCTTTTCAGTAAGTGTATTCGGTTTTCCATTTTTCACTTTGAATTTAGGCAAAACCACACGTGATGTAACGACCTCACGATTGAAGTCTTCATGGATGCTGAAAAAGAGGAGATATATAAATTTAGAGTGCTTAAGGGCGTCTATTAATTAGGTATGTACGTTCGGTTTAGGGGGGTCGAGCCAAATCTCACTGCGTGAAATAGTACCAATATCCTACTAATATTATAAATGTCAAAGTTTGTATGGATGGATGGATGTATGGATATTTGTTACTCTTTCACGCAAAAACTACTGAATCGATTAGGCTGAAATTTGGCATGGGTATAGTTTGGGACCTGGAATAACATATAGGCAATTTTTTTATCCCGATAAAACGCGGGCGAAGGCGCGGGTACCAGCTAGTTTACAATATTAGTAGGATAGGATGTAATATTGCTTACTTTATATGTTGTCGCAAGTAGTATTTGTGTGCAAACTGTTTGTCACACACGTGACACTTGTATTTAACTCCAGCGTTCCTCATTACTTTTTCTTGATTCTTGGTATGTATCTGTGAACAAATAATATTTAATATAAAATACGGGTAAAACGGGATGAATAGAGACTCCAGGGTAGTCTTGGGTTATACTAGGCAAAATCCGATACCTGTGACTTACGTTAATGCTACTTCAAAATATCTGTGACAAATACCTGTGACAAAATACTAGCTAGTATTTCTACGAATCATGTACAAATTCATTGTTTTACTGATTGAATAATATATTTATTGTAGCGATGACTGAGTAAGTAGCATGTTGATTAACCGAATAAATTTAAAGGGTATTTTCTTCAACAACTTTGTAACATTGCGGTATACATTTCTCCAAGTATTTATTTATTTATAAACATGTACCGCTATTCTTACGGGCACACCCAATGCAATAGAATACTTATATTCTTATTCTATTTTTAGTGTTCATCATCATCATCATCATCGTCAGCCCATACACGTCCACTGCTGGACATAGGCCTCCCCCGTACAAATATAGTGTTAATATTAATATTAAAATTGAAAATTTATCAAACATTATAGAAATATTAAAACAAAGATAATTTACAAAAATAAGTCCGCTAACGAATGTCATATCATAGTATAAAATATTAGGTGTATATCATTCTGACTTAGTGATATTAGCAAAGAGAGAATATATACAAGCGATATTATCTAGCTGAAGAGACTTATTGCGCAGGTACCTAATAAAATAACAATGATATGATATCGTGCACTCGTGACACTGGCACTGCCTGTGTGACAGTCACAGATATATGTTTAGTTTCTGTCACTGTGACATACCACCAATTTTCTATGAATATCTGTGACTTTTATCAGTGACGATAAATACGCCTCAAGCCTACTTCAGGGTGAATAGAAATGTACGAAATACTGGAGCAAGACAAGATGCGACACTAGCGCCACTCTTTATTTTTTCTTGTATTATCGATAAGGAAAATAATTAGTATGTATATAACTCTTTTGGGCATGAAACCCGAGTTTTTGATAAGGACGGCAGAGATTCTGATAGCTCATACCTTGAGATGATGCTCCGCTAGCGCGCGCGTCTCGAAGCGTGCTCTGCACTCGCTACACTCGTATGGCTTTTCTCCCGAGTGGGTGTTCAAATGGTCCTCGTATTCCTGGCCGAGCTGTAACAGGTACGTCACAAATATTTTTATTTTTTATAGTATACTAGCTGTCATCCGCGCTAAATTCTAATTTCACATTTCTGGGGGGATAAAAAGGTCTTTTTCCCGCAAATCTCCCATGGGAATTAGATTTCTTACCACAAAGTAGTTTACGTTATAGCCCGGCTACACGCTAAAACATTTGTACATGCGAACCCAGTTTGCGCAAGCAAGATAAGCCGGCCACACGCTCCATCTTTCTTGCGCAAACTGTGTTTGTGCAATCGTGCATCAGCTAGTCGTTCATAACAGGAGCTTTATTTGAAATAAACTTTACAATTACTAAACTCTTTAATGTACACCACAAAGATAAATAAAACACATATATATTCACATAAACAAGTACAATGCGGCGGCCTTATCGCTCAGGAGCGATTTCTTCCAGGCAACCTTGGGATGGATATAAAATTAGCAATTTAAGAAAGGCAAGGGTGTATACAACATTAATACATAAAATAAATTATACTATAATATTCATAGAGTAGAAAATATATTATGTATAAGTAATACAAGAGCAAGATAGATAGGTACCAATATTTGCTTTTCTGACAGATAAAAATCTAAACTTAATAAATTTTGAATGATACCTCACAAGCCAGTCCGCAATGCTCGCATAAGGTAGTTGCTTTTTTCCGTTTGTCGCGGCTGATGTACGGCAGCGTTGGATGCGCCGCGCGGTGGTGACTACGGAGCGCGAAAGGACTTGTGTAAGGGACGTCTATAGAGCACTGAAAACATAAAAATTCAGTCGTCTAGTACACATCTGCTTAGCTTGGGGCTAGATGATGCTGTGTGTATTGTCCAGCATTATTTATTTATTTAGTAGTATGTATATATATATATATATATGTATACAGGGTGTTAGTCAAATTAGTGCACAATACCGCTGGAGGTTACTCACCTGCTGCTACAGATTAACATTCAATAAACAAAGTAAGCCGCAAACGATTTTTTATTTTTGCCGAATTTTTAATTTGTCTCAAATAACGCTATATACTATGTACTTAGCCATCCCAAAATAAGGCGACCGTTCTTTACCTTTCATACCTCACGGTTATTATCGCCTCACCAGCCCCGCCCCCGTGCGAAAGTGACAGAGCTATACGTGATCACGAAACAGACTGAGAATGAGTTCATCCCGCGCGAGTGGACCGCGCCGCACGGTCAATGCCCTCCATAATGTATGCCAATCATCTGTTTGGAGGGACTGTAGTATAAAGTAATACAGAACTTGCAAAATAAGGTTTTTATAATTTTGGGTAGGTATAATATTGACCTTGGACCCCGTTTGTTAATTTTATATTATCCTGTGGCACGAACAGAATAACCCCCCGCGATATTGTGCACTAATTTGACTAACACCTTATATATATATATATATACAGATGTAGTGGTGTTACTCACAATGTCACAGCGTACGTAAGTCATCTCTGTCTTTGTCTCGCACTTGATACGGATATGTTTTGTCTCTTTCGTGTGCGTGCTCAGAGACATATCATCAAGGAATACTTCACCGCACGAACAGCGGTACCTGAAAACATTTAGGTATTAGTAATAAATAAAACGTCAACTGCGAGTCAGACTCGCGCACCGAGGGTTCCGTATTATAAGACCTTGCTTCTTGCCAAATTTTAAGATTCTAGGTCGACGAAAAGTACCCAGTAGCAAGGTTTTGGTCCAGGGCGAGAATAAATAATAATAATAAATAATGCTGGACAACACACAGCATTATCTTACCCCAAGCTAAGCAGAGCTTGTGTTATGCTTATGGGTACTAGATAACTGATATACATAATATAATACACTACATAGATAGATATTTTTTATTAAACATAGAAAACATCCAGAACACCCTGAACAAATATCTGCAGATCGTACAAACATTTGTCACTCAAATGGCCATTTAAGTGTTAACGGCCTTATAGTTTACAGACTTTTTTTAATAAATAAATAATGCTGGACAATTCACACAGCATTATCTAGCCCCAAGCTAAGCAAGCTTTTGTTATGTTACGTAAAAAAAAATGTGGAAATGGCGGCATTTCATTTCATTTGATCTGTGCGACTGTAATATACTTTACATCATAATGCTCGGCAAGAAGGTTTTACAAATGAAGCAAAGAGGTTGTGTAAGATGGCAATCGCAAACACAGTGCATTTTTATAGGAATTCCATTTTCAAATCTCATTACGTCACACTTTGTTTGAATTGTAAAGACTTTACAGTTCAAGCTATGCAAAACTCCTTGGTGAAACAATCTCTTTTCTTATAAAATGATAAGAAACTTTTTACTGAAAAAAAAAAACTGTGGAAATGTCGGCATTTCATTTGATTTGTGCGACTGTATTAAACTAAAGTTAAAAGTTAAAACTGTAATAAACAAGTTTAAAGTGGTAGTTAAGTATGTCAAGTGATGACTTCATCTGATGAAGTCGTCAGATGAAGAACTGGTCCGCACGCTTGATTTCTGTCATCTCGAAGCAGAAGATGTTGTACAAAATACAAAATCTTTTAATAAATAATTAATTTTTCAAATAAAAATTACATTTTGTCATACCTAAGTATATAAATGTTTTATTTGCCTCGCCATTATGATGTAAAGTAGAATGCTTACCTCGGGTGCACTCGATCCATTAGCGCCCTTTGCGAGCGCTCGCAAGGGCGCGAAATTGGACTGAGTGCACCCTCGAACAATATTCTAAATATCTCGGGTGCACTCAATCCAATTTAGGGCCCTTTGCGAGCTGCGCTCGCACTGGCGCCAAATTGGATCTTGTTCTGTAATAGCTCCCTTACTACCCTTGTGTAACAATCTACTATTACATCATAATGCTCGCCAAGAAGGTTTTACTAAGTAAGCAAAGAGGCTATGTAAGATGGTATTCGCAACACAATACATTTTCGTAGGAATTCCATTTTCAAATCTCATTACGTCACACTTTGTTTGAATTGTAAAGACTTTACAGTTCAAGCTATGCAAAACTCCTTGGTGAAACAATCTAATTTTTTATAAAATGATAAGAAACCTTTTTACGGAAAAAAAACTGTGGAAATGGCGGCATTTCATTTCATTTGATCTGTGCGACTGTAATATACTAAAGTTAAAAGTTAATGTTTTATTTGCCTCGCCATTATGATGTAAAGTAGAATGCTTACCTTAGTTGCAAGTAGCTATTACATCCTCGAACTATATTCTCAGGTGCACTCGATTTATTAGCGCCCTTTGCGAGCGCTCGCAAGGGCGCGAAATTGGATTGAGTGCACCCTCGAATTATATTCGCCTTCGCTTCGCTCGGGCGTCTAAATATCTCGGTGCACTCAATCCAATTTAGGGCCCTTTGCGAGCTGCGCTCACACTGGCGCCAAATTGGATCTTGTTCTCTAATAGCTCCCTTACTACCCTTGTGTAACAATCTACTATAACAGCTCAGTGCAATAAGAGTTATTCATTAAATATGATATAAAATAAGCGACACAAATAAGTCTCAACCGTGTGTTCAATTTTTTTTTGCCGATTTCTCTTAAACTACTTTTCGGGGTTAACGGCCTTCTAGTTAACATCCAGCAGACCGCAGGTACACTAGTTTCTGCCCGCGGCTTCGAATGCGCTCTTCAAGTAGCCTATGTCCGTCCCAGAGATGGTTATAATACTCACTCTCTATGGTCTCTCTGAATATGAATGTTCAAGGCATCTTCATAATGGAAGGCGGATTCACACTCCGGACATTGCAGGGCAGGGGTTGCTTTATAAAACGGGTCGTCCTGAGAAATAACATATTTTTTTATTTAGCCTATTTTTTAACTTCACAGGAGTTTCATAAAGGGTTTCGGAAAGAACAAACTAAGACCTTTGCAACGATACCACACTCGCGCATATTTACTAACATTGGAATTTTCGACCCTTACGTAGACCTCCGCTATCTCGTTAGACCCCCATTTTTATCTGACGTCAAATAGCCTATAACCATCGGGCTATTAAGACGAATCATAAGACACCTCATTTGTTGAAATCGGACCAGTAGTTTCAGCGCTACGTGGGAACATAAAAATCGGTAACATACATACATACATAGGGTGTCAAACTCATAACCCCTTGTCCTTCGGTAGTCGGGTAAAAATAGAAAACAACAAGGTATCCACAAAAAAACTTAAATAAGTGAGAAACACTATAAGTTTGTTCTGAGTTACTATACATTTGTTCTTGCCAACTATACATTTGTTTATTCTTGTTCTTATGCTTGCTTCGCGTATGCCCGGCAAGTCCGGAAAGCGCGAAATAACGCGCATAAAACAAACAGCAGGGGCCGCGCTTGTGGCACAGCAAGTGTTGGTTCAAGATCTTCATTTTGCAGCGCTATACATTTGTTCTTACCCACTATACGTTTGTTCTCACCAACTATAAGTTTGTTCTCACCTTATGCTTGCTTCGCATATGTCCGGCAAGTCCGGAAAGCGCGAAGTAACGCGCACAGAACGGACAGCAGGGGCCGCGCTTGTGGCACAGCAAGTGTTGGTTCAAGGTCTTCATTTTGCAGCGCTATACATTAGTTCTTACCAACTATACGTTTGTTCTCACCTTATGCTTGCTTCGCATATGCCCGGCAAGTCCGGAAAGCGCGAAGTAACGCGCACAGAACGGACAGCAGGGGCCGCGCTTGTGGCACAGCAAGTGTTGGTTCAAGGTCTTCATTTTGCTGTAGATAAATAAACATGGTGATAATGCTAATAAGAAAATAACAATCAAATGATAAAAACAAATTAAACCAAACAGTATTTACAATGGAAATAATTGAGCTAACTACAGAATGTTGCATGTTGAAAGATTTTTCTGCTTCATGACATTCGTTATTCTTAAGTTGCTTTCAGCATTAGTCTCAATTCCAGTTTTATTTTATTGTTAGCAAAGTTTATTTGATTTTTGTTATTTGTACAAAGATATTGCACACCGTAAAGGTAGGAATACATTGACACACATAGACATAAAAACACCTGTACCTACATTTATTTCATCCAATAAACGATACTTTACTTTAATTTGCAAACAATCTAAAGGTAGCTCAACTGGTTACTATACATATATATTTAAAATAATACTTTTTGAACAAAGTAAATTACAATCAAAGAATAGTATAAATATAAATAAATAAATCATCATCATCATCATCAGCCCATACACGTCCACTGCTGGACATAGGCCTCCCCCATACGACGTCACAAATAGCGGTCCTGCGCCGCCTCCATCCATCGACTCCCTGCGACCGCTACGATGTCGTCGGTCCATCGAGTGGATGGTCTCCCATAAATAAATAATGCTGGACAATCCACACAGCATCATCTAGACCCAAGATAAGCAGAGCTTGTGTTATGAGTACTAGATGACTGATAGATCATACGAATATTATATATTTGAAAGTTTGTATGGATGGATGTATGGATATTTGTTACTCTTTCACGCAAAAAGTACTGAACCAATTAGGCTGAAATTTCGTATGTGTATAGTTTGGGACCTGGAATAGCATAGAGGCTATTTTTTATACCGATAAAACGCCGGCAAAGGCGCGGGCAGCAGCTAGTATAATGTATTACATATGTATGTAGATAGATATTTTTTACTATTGATATGTGAGCACGCGTCCATATCAATACTGCTTTCATTTAAATATCATTGTTTTTTCAAAAACTAAACCGCTGCAAAAATAACTATTTTTGATCCGATTACGTATGGAAAATTTCAATAAGATCGAAGACATAGTTTCCAAATGAAGCGGAAAGTACGTTTGTATGGGGAATAAGGCTATCCGTTCCGTTCTTAATTGTATTATTTCACTCACCGGAATTGTTTGCCGCATACCTTGCAGGAAGTGCCGTTGTTGGTATGCTCCTCATAGTGGAATTGCATTATTTCACTGAAACAAAACATCATACAGCGTTTATTGATAGATATATAGATAGAAAATGGTTTATTGCACACATTACAAAACAATTTGATACATAATAAAAGCCTGTAAATATTTTAAAACTTTCAATACAAGTTTTTATATCATCTAGGACCAAAGTGCTTGGTAAGACAAATCCAACGAACCCAAACTCGACGTGGTTAAGTCTTTTCGTTTAGGAGTTCCTATGGCTTCCTTGACCTTCGGTTTCCATCATCAGACCAGCTCGGTGGTACCATGACATTGCACTGTCACCGAACTTCCATAAGTATGCCAAATTTTAGCTCAATCGGTTGAGGATAACTGGTCTAAAATTGCGTTGCAAGATTCCACCCGAACAAACATAGTTTACATTGCAAGTTAATTAACTTATATATAAGCTTGTAAAAAGCCAGGGTCGCAGATCTAAACGTTCAAATAACTGAAACACTGCATATCGCAGAACATACATCTGGTTTAATCGAGAGGTTCCCCACCCCCCAGTCACCGATGATCCTCCCTGTATATATAAACTCACTTGGAGCTCTAGTACATATGCTCAAAGTCGTTCAACGAACTATAGAGAGAAGTGTGCTTCGAGTTTCTCTACGTAATAGAATCCGTAATACGGTAATCTACAGAAGAACCAGTCACCGACATAGCTCTCAGAATTAAGAACCAGTCACCGACATAGCTCTTAGAATTAGGAACCAGTCACTGACATAGCTCTCAGAATTAAGAACCAGTCACTGACAGCTCGCAGCATTAAGTACCAGTCACTGACAGCTCTCAGAAATAAAAACCAGTCACCGTCATAGCTCTCAGAATTAGGAACCAGTCACCGACATAGCTATTAGAATTAGGAACCAGTCACCGACATAGCTCTCAAAATTAATAACCAGTCACCGACACAGCTCTTAGAATTAGGAACCAGTCACCGACATAGCTCTCAAAATTAATAACCAGTCACCGACACAGCTCTTAGAATTAAGAACCAGTCACCGACACAGTTCTTAGAATTAGGAACCAGTCACTGACATAGCTCTCAAAATTAATAACCAGTCACCGACATAGCTCTCAGAATTAAGAACCAGTCACCGACACAGTTCTTAGAATTAGGAACCAGTCACCGACATAGCTCTCAAAATTAATAACCAGTCACCGACATAGCTCTCAGAATTAAGAACCAGTCACTGACAGCTCTCAGCATTAAGTACCAGTCACTGACAGCTCTCAGAAATAAGAACCAGTCACCGACATAGCTCTCAGAATTAAGAACCAGTCACCGACATAGCTTTTAGAATTAGGAACCAGTCACTGACATAGCTCTTAGAATTAAAAAACTGAAGTGGCAGTGGGCAGGTCATACCTCTCAGAACTGGTAACCGCTGGGAAGTAAAGGTTCTCGTGTGGGGAGAGGGGAGACCTATGTCCCAGCAATGGACGTATGTAGGCTGATATGTAAACTCACCGGGTACGAGCGATGAACGGGCAAGTTTTGCAGCGGTACACAATCTCGTGGCTGCTTTGCATGTGATTTTTGAGCTGCTTCATATTTCGGAAGGCGCACAGACATATGTCGCACTTGATGGACAAGGACTCCTGAAAATTAATGAAAATAATATTATATTATTATTATTTTTGATTCCCTGTAATCTGTGTCTTGTATTGCAGAAATTATTATATTTCTTTCGAAGCTTTAATATATAAAGACTAGCTGACCCGCCAAACGTTGTTTTGCCTTCAACCCTTATTTTTTACCCACTTAGGGGTGTGGAAAATAGATAGTAGTCGATTCTCAGACCTACTGAATACGCATATAAAATTTGGTAAAAATCGGTAAAGCCGTTTCAGAGGAGTACGGTAACTAACATTGTGACATGGAAATTTTATATATAAGATACGATAAAGTTTACGGAGAAAAATCCAATTTTAACGTAACCCGATTGACGTTAATTCGCATGTATCTGAGGCTTTAGAACAGAACGGATAGCCTTATTCCCCATACAAACGTACTTTCCGCTTCATTTGGAAACTATGCCCCCGATCTTATTGAAATTTTTCATACGTAATCGGATGAAAAATAGCTGTATGCAGCGGTTTAGTTTTTCAAAAAATATCTTTAAATGACAGCGACAATAATTTTGCCCACCAAATCGAGTCATCTTCAAGCGATTTTTTATGCATGATAGACACCTTTATTCGAAAATCTGTCGAGTTGCATACATCCTAAATATGGTGCCAACACCAAGCACACGCACACAGCCACATGACAGCTTCGTATTAGATGGTTAGACGCGCTTTCTCACTCATAGCGCGCCCCATTTCATTGTACATGAAACAACAACAAATCCGCATGGGAAAATTCGTTTCCATTTGGGAGAGGTTCGTAGCCTACTTAATGAAATTTGTCAGGGAGGTAGACAATATCCTGGGGACTGTCATAGGCTACTTGAAAAGCCAGTGCGAAGCCGCGGGCAAAAGCGAGTAACATTTAAACGTTTGCATAGAAACAACGCGTGCGCATACGCGGGCAGAAACTTTTCAACCATGGTTTTGGCCATACTTACGTCGTGCCATACTTTATGGTGATATTCCATCAAGCCGCGCCGCGAGAGGACCTGAAATAAACGATTAACATTAAGAGCTTCCGCACACTGAGCCACTAGTAGCGGCCACTAGACGCAGCCACTAGACGCGACCACAAGCTGCGGACTATTTTTTCAGATTTTTGGCGCAATCCGATCGTTCGACTGGCCGCACTCGAGCCACAAGCTGCGGGAGTCGCCCGAGCTCGCTACTTGTGGTCGCGTTTTGTCCCTCACATCACGCGCACAATAAGCCACAGTAGCTGGCGTCTTCCCGGGCGACTGGTGGCCGCCACTAGGCCACGAGCGGCTGCGATTGGTGGCCGCCACTAAGCCACTAGCGGCTGCGATTGGTGGCTTTGTCTAGAGGGTTCCGTAATTATAAGACTGCGTGGCAAACTTCATGATTCTAGATCAACGGGAAGTACCCTATACTAAAGGTTTTTCTGTGCATGGTATTACACATGAAATTTAAAAAATGGACATTTTAAATTTTTATTGTGTTGACTCAAAGTATAAGAAAACAAGAGTCTTCCGAGACACGATGGTCACGTGTGGGTGTCTCCAGCTTACGTCATCATCGCCATCGGCGAATGAGAAGACGATTCTGTCTCCTGGTGTTACCAGTAGCGTAAAATCGTAACTCCTTGTATTACCTGCATAACTTTTGTATTTACCAATTATTTAGCACATTGACTCGTGTTTAACCAACGCTGTTTTGACTGATTTAACGCTTTGACCGCCAGTCACCAATACATGTCACAAATCACCTGAGGATCCGTCAATGCCAACGACGCAACGTTTGGAATATCTTTTGTTCACTTTGTGCGTTGGTGTAGAGAACACGGGAATGCGTTTTTGGCGTGGTGGCGGTCGAAGGGTCAAACATAATTGGCGATTCAAATTTTTTATTGATTTTTCTATTGTATTGTATTCACTTATTTCAGATAATTAAATCCATACCACAATATAAAATTTCTAATAAATTCAATAATATCCCAAAAACATACGTTTCCCCTGATTACGAGACTGCTAGCGCCAAAGATGTTCGACTAGTCAGGTTTCCCAACTTCTAAATTTTGTTGAAATAAAGTGGCAACTGGATAGTGACGTCACCTGGAGACACTCCCGGAAGAGCAGACCTATTTTCTTGGATCATGCGTTGACTTAGAAGTTTGATTTATATCACGGCTTCAAGAGGTTGACCCTGAGTATTTGATGTTAATTTCAACTCGATACCACGTTCCTGAGAAAAGAGGGTTGACAGACGGACGGATGAACGGACAGACGGACAACAAAGTGATCCTATAAGGGTTCCTTTTTTCCTTTTGAGGTACAGAACCCTAAAAATCATCAGAGCAATAGTTATTTTCATCCATGAATATCTCAGAAACCAAAGAGGCTTTAGTAAATTAAGTTAAAAAAACATTATTTATTCGTTAATGTGTCAACTATCCATGTATATAATTTTCATAGTGAGACGCGGTTTTCTTACATCATACATTAGTCTATAATACGCCACCGTACCATTAAGATATATAGACGTGCCTGTACAATAGTTAAATATCCAAAGATTGCCTGGAAGAAATCGCTCTTAGCGATAAGGCCGCCTATTGTGCAACTGTTTCTGTGTTTTCCCGGTTGAAGTATATATATACGCTCCGATAAAATTTAAAAATATCCCGCACCTTGAAGCATATAAAGCACTTGCACGTCGCTTTAACAAATTGCTCGCTGTGTTGTCGGGCCACGAACTCGGCGACCTTTTGTTCGTGTGTCTCGAGGTATTCGATGTCGAACACAGTCTCGTACTTTGGATCGTACCGGTTCTTGAGGAAACGAAAGAATTCCCTCCACTTGTCTAGTGCTGGAAAAAGAAAGAAAAGAAATTATTTATTAGAATAGGTGTAACGATGGTTTATGTTGGGAGTGAAACCACTGTTTTTAAAGTCAATAAAATTTCATCACCAGAGCACAACGTACAGAATTTTTTCTTCTCTCTTATTATTATTACTTAACGGAAACGGAAACAAAACATATTATCCATAGAGCAACTACAGTGCTGCGTATAGCAGGAGCTATGGTCGATGCCATAGACAATTTTTTGTTGGTATTCCAACAGGCATGACGAATGATTTTGAGAAACTACACCCTGATATTTTTAGACATGTACTCAATGCAAAATAAATCATATTTATGCAAAAAATGGTCTTCGATAGAAAAATAGAGCTTTTAAAAATGTATTTTCAATTTCGCTCAAAAACGCTACAATACTCGTGGCGGCTGTCTATGACGTCATAGATGCACAAACATCTGATGATACAGAATGATCATAATATTTTCAAGAGAAGCTTTACCAGCTATTCTGTGCCTTTACATTACATATTGTGACGGGATGACGTCACAGTTGTGTTCTCTGATTGGTGTTCAACGTGTCATGGCGGATTGCTGTATTTTGTATTTTTATTTTATCATAATAATAATTAATCTCGATAAAAACATAAATAATAAAATGTGTTTTGTATCTATGGTTCAGGTATAATTCGGTAAATACATAATTTTTGTGATTTTTAGTTACTGTCGTCATCCCTATTCCCTCCACTTATCTAGTGCTTGAAATAGAAAGAAAGAAAATTATTTATTACACACAACACAAAAACAAACACAGAAATAAAAGACGACTCAGTACCTACTAGATAACACATAGAAAGTATACAAGATGAATATCAGGGGGTTTAAAGGTTGCGTGGAAGAAACAGCTTCTAAGCGATAAGGCCACCCATTGGACTTGTAAATGTCTATGTTTTTTATTTAACTTTCTGGTGTACAATAAACAGTACCTATGTATTGTATTAGGTAAGCACTAACACAAGCGTATTGTTGTATGTTTATAATTTTCTGGAATCTTTGTTTTTTTTTGCTTTTTGACACTTGTAGTTAATTATTTTGCTTATTGATTTACTTAAGGTTCGCTCATCTTTCCATACAAACGTGGAAGGGTAACTACTCCACTGTTTGATGTTGAACATCCAAAACTAAGGAATATATAAATTTTTCTCATCATTATCTATGTTTGTATGGAACCAAAACAGTAAAAAAGGTATACATTTAAAAATACGAGCTTCTAAACTTTCACCTTTCAACACTAATTTTAGCCCAACTTTGGGCGTAAATAAATAATATACGGAGAAAGAAAACTCTAAATGAAGACAGCACCGACATAGTTTAGTTATTCAAAAGTTGAATTAAATTTATTTTGAAAAGATACACTCAACAGTTTATCTATAATAACCCTTGTGCGTAAAGTCTTTACACATTTTTTTACGCGGTCGTTTATAAATCAATCATTGTGCATCTCATCCTACACTACTCATCGCGCACTATGTCGGGTGAAATAGCATACATTTAGGCCTCGCATACCGACGAGTTCGCGCGACCAACATGTGTAACCTTAAATAACTATTTCGTTGACTACTCTTACTCTTTTCTGCCGTCCTCTATCTAAAAGGATGTTAACTCTCAAACGGCGCCTTTTGAGTCTTTAGTGGAACCGTTCAAAATTCTCTAAACTTTTCGTCTAACAACATCAAATACCACGGGAGTTTTACGGAAAAATACCTTTTTATCTACTTATAAATGTGAAATTCGAATTTAACGGGGGTGAAACCGCAGCGGGAACAGCTAGTAATTTTATAAATGTCAAAGTTTGTGAGAATGAAAGGCTGTATGTATAGATGTTTGTTCCTCTTTCGCAAAAACTACTGAATGGATTGGGCTGTTTGGTATGGGTATTATTTGAGACCTGGAATAACATATAAGCTATTTTTTATCCCGATAAAAGGCCGGCGAAGGCGCGGGCAGCAGCTAGTTATAAGTAAAAATAGGTGGTGGCGCTAGTGTGCAGCATACAACTGCATTAAGGTAAAAATATAGTAGTACTTACATGTGCAGTATTTTGAGTTAAGAATCCCTTTCAGTAACAATGTACTCAACGGCATCCGGTCAAACCACTTCAGCATAGTTTCATCTTCAAGCTCCAAATCTTTCAGTAACCCATCAGCAATAAACTCTTTTAAAACGGCTCTACTCTTAGCCCTTCTTTTATTAAGACGCATTTCTTTTCTCTTTTCTTTATTCTTTTCCTTATTGTCAGTTTCTTTGACATCACTCAAATCAGATTTGAAGAAGTCATCAAAATTTTCATTGTATGCATCGTCGCTCTCATTATCTGATGCTCTGTTAGGATCAGCATTTTCGAAGTCATTTGTTGTGTTTTCAAAATCATGAGTATTATTTTCATCCTCTTTTGATTTTAACTCTGCGTCACCCGTAAGAAATTCCTGATAATATGATTTAATATCCTTTTTTGACTCTTGTTTATTCTGTATAGGTACGAGTGAGGCGTGTCCATCATTATCTATGGTGGTTTCAGTGTCCGTTACCGGGTTTTTGTCTATGTAAGTGAAGACTTTCTGGACGCCATGATTATCAACTATAGTGATGGGATTCTTAGGGAGGAACTTCCATAGAAAGTTTAAAGCGACCTGCAATGATATCATTATTCTAAAGAGCCAGTGATACCTGAAATCGGGGGGGTGTTGCCCTACATGGGAGACCATCCACTCGATGGACCGACGACATCGTAGCGGTCGCAGGGAGTCGATGGATGGAGGCGGCTCAGGACCGCTACTTGTGGCGTCGTATGGGGGAGGCCTATGTCCAGCGGTGGACGTGTATGGGCTGATATGATGATAGTTCAGGATTGATGCTAGAACGCCAGTTAGTGGTAGTGTTTCGAAAACACGATTACGTGAAATTTTCTCGATTTATATATATTCCAAAGTTCGCTCTAAACTGTACAATAAATCGTTGCTATTCAATAAATACTTAAAAATAAGACTTGATACTTTGTACAGTAAAAAAACAATTTAAAGCAGACAGTGTGTTTTAGATTTTCAAAATTACTATTATATTTTAAGTAAAAAAACAAAAACATGGTTTTTTTTTTGCGCTTACGACGCTCTGCTCTGTCCTGCTCCTATGAACGCGAAATTCTATGCCTATCCTTTTCACAAAATGGCATCGTATGGTAGGCCCTTGATTAATAGTCACAATATTAATATTGCATTAACATAGCGCATATCATATCATATCGGGTATTTTCGCAGCACCACACTGATGGTTTTCACGCCATCATACGCAAGAAGACCGCGTCCCTGATGAGCAGAGTAAGGGGCAGCCGAAACAGCATCCTCAAGATCGTGGCGGAATGCGTCATATCTCCGCTCTGGAGGTGCCTTGTGCAGAGGATGATCAATGAGGCAAACTACTTCCCTGGTTGATTATCCTCGGCACAACGCAACGAAATGGGCAAAAAACGAGCTTGTGTTATGGGTACTAGATAACTGATATACATAATACAATATATTACATAGATAGATATTTATATTATACATAGAAAAACGATAAAACTTTTGAAACTATCATGGTTATTTACAACACTAAAGTTAACGGGATATTTACCATGATTTGAGTTTTGAGTTCTCCAATATTCTTTATATACAGAGGGCAATACTATCTACAAATTGACGGAGTAGCTATGGGAAGTCCAGTCGCCCCCGTAGTAGCCAACATTTGGATGGAGTATTTCGAGAGTGTGGCCATCGCGTCTGCCCCGGTACAAGTTAAGTTATGGAAGAGGTATGTGGATGACGTTTACTGTATTGTGAAAGGAAAGACACAGGAGATTGATCTGCTACTTTCACACCTCAATGGGGTACATAATAAGATCAAATTCACATACGAAATGGAAGTCGAACGGCGTTTGGCATTTCTGGACGTAATGGTACAGGTCAGAGATGATGGAAAGGTAGGCCACTCCGTCTACAGAAAGCCCACACACACAGACCGGTACCTGCATGCCGACTCACATCACCACCCTCGGCAGCTCAATTCGGTGGTGACATCGCTCACTAACCGCGCTTACGACCTATGCGATGATAATAGCCTACAGAGTGAGTTGGCACATGTCAGAAAGGTTTTACATAAGAACGGCTATAAAGGTCGATCACTGCCAGCTCGATCGGACCCCAACCGTAAACCGCACAGAAGTATGGTGGAACGCAAGCCAGCATTCTTGCCTTATATAAAAGGAGTAACGGATAAAGTTGCTAAAATCTTGCAAAAATCGTCCATCAAAACCATTTTCACGCCGCTAAAGAAGATCATACACTACCTGCGCACGCCTAAAGACACGTTTCCACTTGAGAAACCAGGGGTGTACAAGATCGACTGCAGTTGTGGAAGCTCCTATATAGGCCAAACGAAGCGCACTATTGCCTGCAGAGTCAAGGAGCACATACGCGCGGTTAAGAATCTGGCAACGGAGAAGTCTGCCATAGCGGAGCATCTTCTCGAGTCTGGTTCAAACCACTGGATTGAACTGCACAATCCACAAGTAATCTCAACAGAGCGACATTACATACCAAGAATGGTACAGGAGGCCATTGAGATTACCAAACACAGGAACTTCAACCGAGAGGAAGGTTTCCAACTATCCGGAACCTGGAGCCCGGTGGTGAGAATGTGCAAAAAACTAAAAAGTGATGTATCAACCAGGCCGCGTCCAGATACCGTCAGTATTGTGTGTCGCGATCGAGTTGAGTTCGATAATGAAACCGGTGGTAGTGTTAATATTCGTAGCAAAAGACAAAGAAAGAGGGTAGATCGATATATCTGCCAATAAAAACTAACTCGCAGTGACTTTAGTTGTTCCGTGATCATGGCGCATGTGCCAAACTGTGCCGAAATATTGGAGAACTCAAAACTCAAATCATGGTAAATATCCCGTTAACTTTAGTGTTATAGAAAAACGACCAGAACACCCTGAACAAATATTTGCAGATCGTACAAATATTTGTCCCGAGGCGAGAATCGAACGCGCAACCTTCTGCGTCGCAGGCGGACCTTCGCTCACCGCGCCACATAGGTCGTCATTTGTCTATGGCCATGAAGTGACAATGTAGCCAACAATGTATCAGGAATGTCTAGAAGACACCTATTCACTCTTATCTTGAAGTTGTAATTGATAGGAAAAACAGTATCTACCCGCGCACTCGGTTTGTAATGCCTAAGTGGCTATATGTGATAAGGGAATCACGAAAAGAAGCCCTGGATTGGAATGCTGCAAGTGTGGAAAAGTCGTACACTGCAATCAAGTATGTAGCTGCCTTCCAGCCAAACAGCTCGCTGCTCTTCGCAGCTCGGATAGCCTTGAGTGGACTTGTGATGAATGCAGTCGAATCAATCCAAATAGGAAATCCTCTTTTATTATCCCCGAAGATGATCAAGAAGACGATGATATTCAAAATATTGCTATTCAGCAACCTTCCGGTGCCATTGACGTGAAAAAAAACTAGAAGATTTCGGTGAGAAGATTGATGCCTGCGCAGGGAGGATTGATGACATGGAGAAAAAGCAAACATTCCTGCTTAACAAAAATAAGCACTTAGAAACTAAAATTGCTACCCTCGAAGTTCAAATAAGGATGGAACAATCGGTACTAGATAAAATGGTAGAAATATCCGGAATCCCGAAAACAACGAACGAGGACATCATTCTCATCACCATGAATGCTGCAAAGGTACTGAATGTGGATGATAAAGATGTTCAGGCTGTCAAACGCATTGAGGGTAAGCCTGACGGACCCCTGCTGGTGGAGCTCAAGATTGAAGCAAGCGCGGCTTTATGGGCCCAAGTTTCTAGAAGAAAAACCTCTCCGATACTCGCTGAACATGTAGTTCCTAACATCCAGGGAGAGGGGGGTAAGCTCCAAGATCATGGTAAGACGTGCCCTCTCAAAGTCGAATAAAACCCTTCTCTGGAAAGCCCAACAAAAACTGCGCCCTACGTTCAAGTACGTATGGTTTCAAGGTGGGAAAGTACTGGCCCGCAGAGGAGACAAAGATAAAATCATCGTTATTTGATGCGAGGAGGATCTCGCACACATCAAGGTCTAGGCTGCTATAGCGTTAAACTCTGTTTTTAGTTTATCACCCTTAGTTATATATAATATAGTTTAAAATGTCACAATATCCGAAATAACACAATGCATAAACTTAAATGACTTCTACTCAAAAGTACCTAAAAACTCTAGTAATCTAAATATAGTTCATATTAATATTCGATCACTCATAAAGAACTTTGGTTCAATCAAACATCGTATTAGCACATCTCCCTTTGTTCTAGATTTAATAATACTTACAGAGGTAGGCATTAAAAACAGTCTCTTATGTCTTTTCCAAATACCAGGGTACAACATGATAAGCAAACTTAGAAGTGATAGAAAAGGAGGAGGTATTATAATTTATGTACAAGAAAAACTAATATTTAACGAATCTAATTCCTTATTACCTCATTGTGAATCTGTAATTGGGAAATTATCTACACCGTATAATATAAAGGTTGCCTGGAAGAGATCGCTTCTAAGCGATAAGGCCGCCCATTGTACTTGTCCGTCCATGTAATATCTCCCTGTAATGTTGTTTTTCTGGTGTACAATAAAGAATTTTTGTATTGTATTGTATAGTATTGTACACTGCATTAATTTGTGCTATATACAGACCTCCTGACTTTTCATTTCATTTCATTTATTTCAACTGTAGGAACACATAGGAGCACTTAGTCACGTCAAAAAATTACATAAAAGACTTAAGTCTAAATAGGTAATATTAAACTTACACAATTGATAAAATATTGAGCTGTAAAGAGGCTACGTTAAACAAAAAAATCGTGGAAACAATAAACAAACTTAATTCAATAAATCATTATGACAAAATTAAGTGATTTCACGTTACATAAGACAATCAAATAATTAAATTAAAAAAAACGATCCAAAATACCTAAAAACAAGTAGCAGCTGTAAAGAGGCCAATGTCAAACATAAGTAACTGTGTTAAAAACTATATTATATGATGTATTGTTATCAAAATACGCACTAAAGTAGACTACTTGGAATCAATTTTACAGAAATTAATATCATTTAATGCCTCGTTTAATGAGTAGTAACTTTTTTCAACAAGTTTTTTTTTTTACTACCTTTTTGAACTTTGAAATATTTAAATTCTTTATTTCGTCACCTAATCGATTATAAAATTTAATACCATTTGCAGTGAAGCTCTTTCTGCTTTTTTCAAGCCTAGTATGGGATTGTAAACGTCCTCCATGTCTTGTGTAATAGGAATGGTTTGAGGACAATGTTTTATATACCTGTATATAAGCTCCAGTAAAAGTCAGAATATTTAGTTTCCTGAAAGCATCCCGGCATGAATCTCTAAATTTAAGACCTAGGATGAACCTAACACTACGTTTCTGCAAAAGAAAAATTCTATTGGATTTTGCTGCATTACCCCAAGTAAGTATACCATAGTTCATTAAGCTGTGGAAGTAGGCAAAGTACACAGATTTAGCTGCTTGAAGACCACAGAAATCTTTCACCTTTCTTATGGCGTAACAGGCTGAGTTCAGCTTTTTTGCCAATTTCTAAATATTTATTCCATGTCAGTTTAGGATCAAGTTCAATACCCAAGAATGTGATACTGTCCACTAGGCATAGTCTGTTATCAATAGTTCGATTACCACAGTTTCTCAGAGAAAATTTCATGATATGCGTCTTATTAACATTTAACAGCAGATTATTGTAAAGAAACCATTTTTTAAGATCATCTACAGCCTTATTAATTTTAGAAATACCTTCTTCTTTGTCCCTGCTTTGTATGTACAATAAGTGAGATATCATCAGCAAACATAAATATTTCTATATCGATTTCTATATCGTTTTCTATACAGGTACTGATGTCATTGATATACAAAAGAAACAATAATGGAGCCTTGAGGAACTCCACATTTAATTCGTTGTTCCTTTGAGGTTTCCCCATTTATATTTACAATTTGAATCCTATCTTTTAGATAGGAGCGACATAGGTCCAGATCTTTGCCCGACAAACCATAAAGCCTAAGTTTGGTAAGAAGAACGTCATGATGTACACAATCGAACGCCTTAGATAGATCACAAAACACTCCATGGATTGTCATTTTCCTCTCCAGACCATCCAAGAGTTTTGTGAGCATGGACGTCACAGCGTTCGATGTGGATAGAGACTTTCTAAAACCAAACTTCTGCTATTAAATAGATTATTTGAGTTAATATATCTCTTCAACCTTCGGTGCATTATCTTCTCAATAACCTTACTGAAGATCGGAAGCAGAGATGGGGCGATAATTTTGTACGTCTTTTCTATCCCCTTTTTTTAAGAGAGGAATTACCTTGGCCAGTTTCAGTGGGTCTGGAAACACGCCTGATTTTAGTGCAGTATTTACAACTTGAGTAAGGGGACTGATAAGGTCAGCTCCAATAGTTTTAATTAGTTTAGAAGACAGGTTCCAGTAATCTGTCGACATTTTATTCTTTAAGCTGCCTATAACTTTTTTAATTTCTTGTTCATTTGTGGTACTGAAAATGTTAGTCGTTCTCGTAGTAAGCTTATCGGTAATATACAGTTCAACAAATTTTGCTGATGCATCTATATCGACATTAAAAGAGTTCATAGTTTGTTCTGGAAGATTAACGTAGAAGGTATTAAATATGTTAGCTACAGTATTATTGTCTTTTATGATATTCCCATCTTCTGATCGAATTTCTATTGCGTGTGAAATATTGCTATTGCACTTTCCAGTTAGTTCTTTTATAATCGTCCAGGATGTTTTGATTTTATTATTAGATTTTATAATTCGGTTTTTTTGTGATATTTGTTTTGCTGCTAGTAGTACTCTTTTGTAAATTTTACTGTATTGTCTAACATAACCCCTAAGATTATCGTTATCGGTTGTTTGTAGTACACTATATAGATAAAAAAGTTTTCTTCTTGATATTAGAATGCCCTTAGTAGTCCAGGACTCCACCTTTTTGATTCTTGTTCTTAGTTTACTTATTGGTAGATGTATATCGATGACTTTAACAATTTCATTGAGTATGTTAGGATCGTCTACATCAAGGTTTTCTAGATTATTATCTAATACATATTTTAATTTGTCTATTCTAGCCTTTGTAATGGTTCTTCGTAATGTTATGCTTTTCAAATTATTATTGTTATTGTGTATGTCACTTTTAATAATAATGATCTGTGCCATATGATCGGATTTAACGCCCTTTAGTACAATGACTTTACATACATCTCCGTTGGTAAAAAAGTTATCAATGAATGATTTGACAGTCGGAGTTATTCTCGTATATTCAAATACCTGCTGCCGTAGAAGAAAACTATTCAGTACGTCACTCATTGGATGGTCTACATCTATTAATAGAGGAAAATGGATATTGAAATCTCCACAAAGTACTATGGTTTTGTTATTATTGCTACTAATCTTAGATAGACATTCATCTAGTTTCTCAATAAATGAAACCACGTTAGATGAGGGCGACCTATATACCACTATCACTATTAGATCGCTCAATTCAATACAACCTACCTCGAACTCTTTAATAAGCATCCGTTCATAAGTGGGCTAAAAGATCTGTGCCTCACACCGTCATTCCAGAAACACGATATTTACATCATAGGTGAGATAAATATTGACCTAAAAGGTAACACACCCATCCGAGAATACTATGTAAACTGCATGGCCGAGTGTGGTCTATCGTCCGCGATATCAGATTACACTAGGATCGAATCAAAAGATAATAAAACTTCTCGTAGGTGTATCGATCATATCATTGCAAAGTCGCGGACGTTGGACCTGTACTCGGCGGCGGTCTGCACGGTTATGGCCGACCACCGGCTCATTGCATTATCGTGCGCTGGAATTCAGACTGTACAGGATGATCCAATTAAGATAAAATGCATAAATGAAACAAAATTATCTAAGCTATTGTATGAAATAAACTGGGAGGAACCATTATACATGGAATGTCCGATAAATATATATGATTACATAAGAAACAACTTTAGGAAATGTTATGAAAATGCTACTTACACTAAAAATATAAACAATAAAAGTAAAAGAAACAAAAGCCCCTGGATAAATAATAAAATCAATAATATGTGTCATAGGAGGGATATAACATTTAGTCAATGGATAAAAGAGCCATTTAATATGGAACTTAAACTTGAATATAATGATGATGAATATAATAAGCAAAGAAACAAAACCCGTAAATTAATAGAAACAAGTAGAAATATTATATGAATGAAATAGAGGAAAACAAGGCTAATCCTAGAAAAATGTGGGAAATTATAAACCATCTCTCGGGACGCATAACACGTTCAATAGATGATGCCATTACTAAGGCATTTAACAAAACGTTTAAAGACACTAAAAATATAGCAAACAATTTCGCCAATACATTCAAAAAAAGCATGAAGGTAATCATGCCTCAATGTGAGAAACGCCTACTTGATCAATCAGAATACTCATTTCCTATAAACAAATCGTTACGATTTACGTGCGCAACAGATAATATCATCTCCAAAATAATTAAATCATATTTAATCATATATATAATCATCATTAATCAAGCAACAGTCTGCAGTTAGCTCAATTGTTTCAATTGTAAATACTAGTTTAATTTCTTTATATTATTTGATTGTTATTTTCTTTGTCAATAAAGACTTTACGATTAAATCATTAGATACCAAAAAATCTGCTGGTTACGACACAATACGCTACATCGATATCAAAACCCTAAGCAATAAAATAATATCGGTAATTGCTAGACTTATTAATCAAAGTATTAAACACGCGAAATACCCCGAAGAACTAAAAACCGCGTCGTAAGACCAATTTATAAAAAAGGAAAGCACGACGACATACTTAACTACAGACCGATCACGATTCTCCCTGTAATTGTCAAAATATGTGAAAAATATGTATGCAAATTGATACACAACTTTTATGGCGAACATAATATTATAGCCGAATCACAACATGGTTTTCAACCCAAAAAGTCCACGTCAATTCTACTGTAAAACTTCACAAATGAGATTAATATACATCTTAATGAAAAAAAAAACATGTAGTCCTCTTATTTATCGACTTAAGTAAGGCTTTTGACACCTTGAAACTCGGCAACACTGGGATTAGAGGCCCACTTCTTGACTGGTGTAAAGACTACCTAAACGATAGAAATTACCTTGTTAAAATAGGAAGTAACTATAGCGACAAACAAGTGGTCAGTGAAGGGACAGCACAGGGCTCAGTTCTGGGCCCACTGCAGTATTTGGCCTACGTTAACGATCTAGAGAACGTTATTAAAAACTGCAGTATATATCAATACGCCGACGATACATGTTTAATCGCCTCTCATAAGAACCTTCAAATAGCCGCACAAGATATGCTAAAAGATTTCACAAAGGTAGCGGAAGTGGGCACACGATAATGGTCTTGTCCTAAACGCAAGCAAAACAAAAATTATCCATGTACACTCATCCCACCTCCCAGCCGTAAACACTTTTTCCATTATTGCGCATACTCACGATTGCCTTCATTTGGATGCGAAAAGTTACACGTGTCCCAGCATCGAACAGGTTCAAAAACATACATACTTAGGCGTAATAGTAGATAACAGATTCAACTGGCAATTTCACGTTAATTATGTATGCGATAAACTGCGTGCCATCTTAGCTAGTTCTATATACTTAAAATGAAAACACCTTTCAAAATATTGTTAAATGTGTACACCGCCCTAGCGGAATCAATAATAGGATACGGGATAAGCAGCTACGGAAGGACCTTTAAGACATACCTGGACCAAATATTTGCATTACAGATAAGATTGCTGAAACTCATTCTACCCAAAAGTATAAAAAAAGAACTCGAAGGTGATGTAGATGCAATATTCAAGTACTGCAAAATAATACCTATACATGATAGAGTACAGCTAAGCCTACTAACCAAGCAATATGGTAACCATAATCTTTATAAAAGAGTAGAACATAAAATAACAACAAGGAAAATTACAGATGAAAAACTTTATATACCTAAACAGAGCAATTTCTACGGAAGACGTACCAACAACGACTTAATTCCAAAAATTGAAAACTCTGCCGGCTACACTAAAAAAAGCAATAAATTATAAAAATTATAAAAATAAATATAAATCTTTCTACTTAAATATAGGTAACAAAATGAGATGAGAAAAAAAATTGAATCATCCTGTACCTAGGTTTTGCTTACTACGTAAACTCTGTCAGACTACACTTGCGCACATGCAACTAACTGTGCACACCTGCTTGCTCCCTCCCGCAACGCACGCTGGGCATAGCACTAACTCTGCGCAAGCGAGAGGGAGTGAACATCAAAGCCGATGCAGTACGGTAGACCTAAATTAAGTTATTTAATATTAACACGTAGACCACAAATAAAATTTAAACGAATGTGAGTACCGAGACAAACCTCACAAGGTTTTTACAATACAAAATTTTATGTATATTATGATTGTTTTTGTAATAAATAAATAACTAAAAAAAAAAATGATGAAGTTGTGTCAAGGAGTTTTTCCTTTCGGACAAGTGAATATATATATACTTTACATAGACTATTTATTTATTTATGTAGGTATTTTATTTTAGTATGTTTAATATAATTTTAATAGGTTTATATTTCAATTGATTATATTTATTTATCTATTATTATTATGTATTTATAATGTTATGTTAATATTTATCTTAAATCGGGGATGATTTAAGATCTTAAATTCACAATTCTTTCCATCCAAAGGTTGCCTGGACGATATCGCTTTTAAGCGATAAAGCCGCCCATTTTAATTGTCCTATGTAACATCTCTCTGTAATGTTGTTTTTCTGGTGTACAATAATAATTTTTGTATTGTATTGCATTGTAAAGAGTTTTTGTATTGTATTGTATGATGAAGTTGGAGGAAAATAGCTAAGTGTGAGTGGAAGTTTAGATGTGTTACCTTTTTTTCTGTATCCTTAGCCCATAACTTGAGGAGGATGTGTGCTCTTCTGCATCTCTGTCTGATGTTATAGGCCTTTCTTAAGAGATGTTCACAATATGTACAAACTGTTAGTGCCGAATGCTGAATCACCTGAAAAAATCATCAACATCATTATACCAGCCCATATGCATCCACAGCTGGACATAGGCCTCCCCCATACAACGCCAGAAACAGCAGGGAGTGTGTTCCACAATTAAGTGGTGCAAATGATGAAGTCTTGTCAAGGAGTTTTTCCTTTCGGACAAGTGAATATTGGTACTTTACATAGACTATTTATTTATTTATGTAGGTATTTTATTTTAGTATGTTTAATATAATTTCAGCAGGTTTATATTTCAATTGATTATATTTGTTTATCTATTATTATTATTATGTATTTATAATGTTATGTTAATATTTATCTTAAATCATCTTGGGTACACCCCCTGCATTTCTTAAATTCACAATTCTTTCCATCCAAAGGTTGCCTGGAAGAGATCGCTTCTAAGCGATAAGCATTAATAATAAATATTAACATAACATAACAGCGGGTGAAGGTCCTCCTGCAACGCAAAAGGTTGAGGGTTCGATTCCTGCCTTGAAACAATGTTTGTATTTGTCGCGGATGGTCTGGGTATTTTCTATGTACAACAAAAAATATGTCTATATGTAATAATATTGTAAAGTATATCTGTTATCTAGTACCCATAACACAAGCTCTGCTTAGCTTCGGGCTAGATGATGCTGTGTGAATTGTCCAGCATTATTTATTTAGTGCAAAATCTGCCAAAAAATAACAACAACAAAGTGATATGGAGGCAAAGTTTACTTTCTTTTCGAGTTTGGTTGCAGATATAAGTATAATTACATCATTATTTAT
Organism: Eupithecia insigniata; assembly: GCA_947859395.1. Taxonomy (NCBI): domain Eukaryota; kingdom Metazoa; phylum Arthropoda; class Insecta; order Lepidoptera; family Geometridae; genus Eupithecia; species Eupithecia insigniata. The sequence continues at coordinate 7,427,780 of OX402020.1, forward strand.
AATAATTTGGTAGCTTGTAAGTAACCTCTCAAGGTTTTTGTTTATGTACATAAAGTAGAGGAAATTGGTACTCACATCATAGTACACAAGTTCGTCATAAAACGCATCAAGAGTAGCGTCGAGATCGACAGTTCTCGGCGTACCCGGCTGTAAGCAGATCCGGCAAAACGACATCTTTTTAATTCGTGTTTTTCTTTAAAAAAAAATTCAAATCTTTCTATTCAATGTGATAATTTCCAGTTTGAATTCATGATTTCCAAAAAAAAATACCTATTTCTCCTATTTCAATCCAACCAAAACTTTAACTTCTTGCGAGATGGCTCTGCACTGCACATTGCGTCTTCTCTGAATGAATCTTCAAGTCCACAGAGTCGGATTTGCAAAAGCCATAGCGAGTATAACGAAAAAGCTTGGCAAAAACTATTTCACCGTTATTATACGACAAAAACGCTCTAAAGTATTCTAAACGAGCTCCAAACATAAAGACGAATCCATAAGAAAAAAAAACAAATATTACCTGAGATAAGACCAAGGAATTTATAGCTAGTATTTATATTCCTTGGCTAAGACACACTACCATAACATAGGTAGTGTGTAGGTATTTAGTGCGAGTGAGGTATAAGGCTGTGCTCACTTTGGACACGATTTCGTCCGATTTTGGTTCGTGCAGAAACGTACAACTACGCACGAATGATCCCGACCTTCCAAGGATTATCAAAGTGGACCTATAAATTTTTGAAGCATTTTTGTAGCTAAAGAGATTAGCGGAAAAAATATCCGCAAATCCCCCACGTGGGGGACGGCTTCGGGGGCTTAGCGGAATAATCCATCCAAACGATAACGGCGAAAACCAACTTCAACTTCTTATCCCGGCAGTTCACTTTCGTCGAGTCGAGACACCCCGAGACAGGCCGAGTGTGGTGTGGTATGTAATGAATACTGAAAATTATATATTCATTTATATATTTTTATGATATATAAATTTATATATATCTGAACATTTTATCCATTATCATAGAGACCTACCGTTCCTTGGTTTCATGTAGGGTTTATTGAAGTTTTTTTAATAACTAGTTCTGGATAGGTAAGTGTTGCCAGGAGTGCATAATAAAAGGTTTAATCAAGAAATTTATGATTTTAATGTTAACTCTTGATTACTTCTAATCTAAAAATCGATATACACAGGTTTCTTATAAATATAATTAATTATGAAATAAATTACACAGTTAATACGAATAAATAACAATGTTCAATCACAACAACAATTTAAATAAAATTAAGCGCGTCTCCCACACAGCCAATGTGTAAAATATACCAAATTGAATCTTGATTTTTGCAGTTCATTGTTCCGACCAAGGTATTTTATGACTCTAGTCGCCCAATGTATGTATAGCGAATGGAGAACAAAATTGCACTATGATCAGCAATTAACTTAAATTTAAAATACCTACCTACTCACTATCCCGTATTTTTTAAGTATCTCGTAAGTAGACAACTTTTCTAAATTTTTAAGTATGTTTTGTAGCGGTCCAACGGTGTTTGTGCTTTGATCTCATTACACTATAGGTACTAAAAACACAATTTTTTGTACTTCCTATTTATAACATGAAACAGCTGATATACCGGGTGATTTTTTTCGACGGTGCAGTAAGGAGAGGTATTTTAACCGGTGCGCGGTGTAGCAACAAGAAAATTGTCACTTATCTATAATGTTTAGAGAAATATTCTCTTACCCTTACTGCCCCGTCCAAAAAATCTACCTGTATAGAAGGTCCACAAAATCTGCTTGTTATTCTTTATTTTTCTAAGTACCTTAAAATGTGAGAAAACAAAAATATTTTGGTGTCATTCTTTTTTTTCGTCTTATTTTATTGATTACTGATTTTTCATTGATTTGATTATTATATAAATAAGTAGGTAACTACACTAAGTATAAAATAAAAATTAAGATTTGGCCTTAACCTTAAATTGTTTCAATTCTCTTCTCTTGTCTATTCCCCTCTTTTCTTCTTTACTCCTCTTCGAACTCCCCTTCTTCTGCTATCTCCTCCTGTTCGTCGAACTCTCCGTCTTCTACCCCTACTTCCTAAAAACAGAAACAATTTCTTCAAAAACAAAGATTCCGTCAAAAAAAAACATTTAACATAATTATATAACGAAAGGCGTATGTTCCATATATTTTTGTTTAGCATTACAAATCACAGAATCAATCTCATCCGAAAATCAGACAAATAAATAATATAACGGCTGCTCTTTAGTGATCTCAGGGATTTGGCTTAGTAAGAGAGTTCACGCACGATAAACAGTTTAATAGGAAAAGAGCACAATTAAGTAAATGACAAAACAAAATATAACACAATACACGGTAATAATGACAACAGTTAATAACGAATAAAGACTCAGCGCGTATCTCGCGCTGTTGTCGCGGGCTGTCGCTCGACTGATTCACTCCCATCTCACGTCATTCGGCGGAGGTAATTAAAGTAGAGTTCCAACCCCAACGTACCTATAGCGCGACAGGGCGCGTTCGTAACCATATTTTAGTCGGTTGTATTCAGTAATCGCTACGCTTTCGTAACTACCTGAACTAAAAAATAGAAAAAAAATATTGTATGATCATCGGTCCTTGTGTGTGAAATTGCAATACCAAAGTTTAGAAGTGGGTGAAAATCACGTTCAAAGATTCCATTGCATATTTATATACCAAGCTAATAATAATTTGAATGTTTTCAAAAACCGACTTCGAATCCATTGCTTTTACACTGTTTTTAAGTTTTGTGGGATAATAGGGATAATCCCTTGGGGATAAACATTTTATGGGACCACCTCGGGATTATTTTGCTGCTCAGCCCGAGTGGTGGCTATTGTGAAAGAATTTTAAAAATTGGTCCGTAATGTGGGCTTTTCAATGCAATCTTTAAAATAAAAACAATCACGCTTTTTGTTTTGACACTAGATGGCGCTGGACAAAAGTCAAGAGCATTAGTCTTTTTTTCTTCTTCTATTAGTCATAAAATAAATAACGACCGGGTGCCATTTTACACATTTTTGGCAGATTTTTGACACTGAGTTTCATACAGTGCCTTCTATCTTATCCTATGGCCACTTTTTTTAAAGTTCGTATTGAAATTCTCTCTTTGGCGAAATGATCGCGTAACACACAAACAAAAAAAATACAGTCGAATTGAGAACTTCTCCTTGAAGTCGATTGAAAAGTGTATGGCCGACCTTAGGCGGTTCCCCTTCCTACGATACCCACGGGCTGAGTGGATTGGATGGGTCGAATTTTACGCACGGCTACTTTAGAACTGTAATAGTAGCAATGCAAACGCGCGACTGGTAAACACGCTTCAGCATCGCGACTGTATCGATGCAAGCGCGCGACATCAGGGGAACGAGCGGTGCGAGCTCTCAACTTTTCGTTCCCCCGATGTTGTCTGAGACGGTCGCGCGCTTGCATCGATACAGTTGTGATGCTGTAGCGCGTTAACCAGTCGCGCATTTGTATCGCTACAAAAAGTCGCCGTGGGCGCACGCTTTTAGGCTGCGACTGCCAAGGTTCACACGGTCAGAATTACACGGGGGTACAGCCCTTTCACAGCCAACTCTTATTTTTAATTTTAGTGTACTTAATATTTGACTGTCTGTCTGTTTTCTTTCTACATACAATCCCTTATGGTGCTTCCATTTTTTTATTATAAATTGTGCAATAACGTACATAATAGGATAAGAGTCATAATTTAGAAATTAACGACATCAAGTGTATATTCAGAAATACCTACGGTGGAAATAAATGAAATGAATTGAATTTATATTAGAGATGAGTCCGGTATTCAATAACTAACTCAGTACCTGTTAGCATGGTCCTAAAATATCTAACGCTACTGTAAAATCCGCATACCGCTAGGGAATAACTGTGCAAAGCGAGCATCGCGCCTAACCGACCGTGAGCCATAACTACCCAACGCTTCAATACCTATATTTACCTAACTATCATCTACGCATAGGTACTAGCGGACCGTTCACCCGTAAAGTTATGTAGCTGCAACAAATATTTGGTAGAAATATATTGGGTAGAAATCAGGACAGGTATAGAGTATTGTAACGATATTGGGTACCAGTTGGTACTAGCGGTATTGAAACAAAATACCCAACTAATAACCGGTAGCCAAAATATCCAATAACTCCCATCCTTAATTTATATGTATACATACCTCATATTGCTGGTATTCTGAGACAAGGTCGTTCATGTTGCTTTCAGCCTCTGTGAACTCCATTTCGTCCATACCTTCGCCTGTGTACCAGTGGAGGAACGCCTAAAACAGAATTAAGTTATGTACAGTTCTTACTTTCTAGCACGAGGGCTAGTTATCTCCTTCAACCTACTAATATTATAAATGTTAAAGTTTTTGAGGATGCATCTATGGATGTTTGTTTTGTTCCTCTTTCACGCAAAAACTACTGAACTGATTGGACTGAAATTTGGTATGGATATAGCTCATACTTAGATCAGTTACTATACTTATATAGCTGGAATAACACACTAGTTTTAATACAAGTTTTCTGAAGTTTTCTAAGTTTCTGCGCAATTTCCACGAATTATTAGACAAAAAAAAGATGAATGAAATCGGTGAAGTCGTTCTCAAGTTATAGCTGGACTAAGAGAAATAGGGGTTCATTTTTTTATATACAGGTACAAATTACATTACCTACATTAATTAATCTGTGCTCAAGTTGCCACAGAGATGTTTATATAATACAGTTTTAGATTTTTATAATACCAACCAAGTTGTTTGTTGTTCCTTAATATATAAATAAATAACAGGTATCTACATACCTAAGCATAAGAGTTGCATCTAACCCCTAGGTACAATGTTTGTAAATAAATATAAAAAATATATTTACTAACATTGTACCTTGAGAATAGCTTGAGTATAGTAGTAAAGTGTGTTAGTCAGGAGCAAGTATATTAGTCAGGGACCTTCCGTCTGAACATGACTGTGAACTGCTCCGACACGCGCTTGAATATCTCCTGTATAGCGGTGGTATTGCCAACAAACGTCGCCGCCATCTTTAATCCGCGCGGCGGCACGTCACACGCTGCTACCTTCACGTTGTTGGGAATCCATTCTACGAAGTAACTGAAAATAGAGGAAACAATTTGCATTAGTAGAATCTAGGACCAAGAATTTTATGGACTCAGCCTTTCAGTTTTACGCATGTCCGTTTTTATTAGTGTGCAGTTGCAGATTTGTAATAGTGTGCATGACTAGGGAAGTGACTTTGCTGCCGAGCCGAACTGGCTTCGGCCCAAACTGGTCCGAATCAGGAAAATACACTTGAATGCCAATTTCATTCCTGATTCGTCCCATATTTAACAGGCACGTTTTAGTACTTTCAACCAGGGTTGTTTCTGATACCGTTTTTTGACACATAACCTGATGCTAATGCTGATTTTGGCCATGTGCGTATCGGAATCGCGAACCGAGTATGCCACACTAATTCAATGTATATGATTCTACCAATCGAAAACGAGTTTCGAAAAACTATACACATTTTATAGAAAAGCTACGCACTTTTTTAGGGTTCAGTAAAGAAAAGGTACCAACGGGACCCTAGTACTAGCCCTCCGCTGTCTGTCTGTCCATCTATCGGGCTTTATTGTATCTCATGATTCGTAAAAGGTAGACACTTGCATTTTTAGTATGAATTTCATTTGCCGCTATATTAGCATACTATCAAAATAAATATTAAAATTAATGGGGGCTCCACAAAAAATATGTTTTTTGGCCATTTTTTTGCTCCACTCACGCAATGCAAAAATCTAAAAAAGGGTTAGTGTTCGCTCCGCTTTACGTTGCCTTAGTTTCTTGGTATTTTTGGGCAAATGCCTCCATAAAACCTGAATTTTTTTGCTCATCCTTCCAATTCTTGGTTGTATAGTCTTGAGCGCTAATTGACACTTGGAACTTATAGTCACGGGTGTGAAACATCCTTCATTCAGGGAGTCCAATGGATTAGCTATAAGGATATTTTGCGTAAATTTGTAATTGTTTATATGTTGATTTTGCTCAAAATTTTACATCGGTGTCGATGTCATTTTGTAAGACAGTCTTCCATTGGAATACCGCGAGGTATCCTCAGTAAGTATCTTCAGATCTAGAGTCTATAATTACTTTCTTTCCCAAGTATAATTCGGTACGCTATAATACTTTATGATTTATGTTTGTATTTATGTATTCTTAAGTATCTAATAGTGTAAGTAGTATATTATATTACGTCTAAATGTGTTTTTTATTTTAATGGTTTACACACGAATTATTAATTATATATTTTGTATGTTTCTTGTAATTCTCGATATCTAGCACTACCTTAAATAATTTTTGTCCACACTACCCAAAGGTTAGCAGGTAGAGAATGCTACCCAGCATTATGTTAGCCTATGTACAACTTTTGTGTAATAAAGTATATTCTATCTATCTAAGACTAAGAATATAATTTTATAAATTTATAGTAAATAGGGGCAATAAATAAGCTAACACATTACAATATTATTATATAGCTAAATGCGCGCGGCTTTGCCCGCATGGTTGATTTAACGTTGTTGTTTTTTGTAAATAATGTTTATATTAGTGGCATTGGCATTTTGATTGATGTATACATAGATATTTATATACTGTTAATTTTAAGGATATTGTGCCTTAATAAAAGAAAAATATAAACGAAGTAAATACCTACGAACAATTTATATTATAACTAAAATCAAATTACCTAACTTTTGGAACGATAACTTACGGAAAAAATCGCGTGAAAATAATTCCAGGTTATTAAAGTTATCTTGTGTAATTCTTTTTTTCCTCGTACTTTTAGTTATATAAACTAGTTAAATAAATTCTACGGAAACAATAATGATAAATCAATACTACATGCTTGAGAAGAGTGTCTAAGACAGTACTTTTCTGTACGAAATCTTGGAATGGGACGAATCAGGAATTAAATCAGCAATCAATTTTATTTTCCGGCCGAAACTAGTGAGACGAATGCGGAATAACCCGAAACCTAAATTTGATGGTAAGCAAATTACTAGCACAGACGCTAAATTTATCTCTGCTAATTATTCATGGTTTTGGACATTATTTGTATCCTAGACTCATAGCAACACATGAACTAGATTGTTAAAATCTTGTTACTACAGATTTCTAGTAATAAACATAATTACTTTAACATTTAAACTGAGGGAAAAACTTACGCATGTAATGACAAATCCGGGAATTTTACTCCACCTTTTGTCCTTCTTGAAGGACTGTACACAGCAGAAACCGACATATTTTCACTTTTTCAACAAAGTTTTAGGTAAAACGCAGTAATTTCTTAGAATTTCAATAAAGTTCATCAGTCTTACCACAACTTTGAACTAACTAGTCAGTTCCAAGCTGACACGATTGACACTGACAGTGCTGTATAGCAGCTATACGTACATCAGCATAGCTTGATTCCGAGGGATAGACAAAGATACATGACAACTATGGTGATACATAGATATGACCGGAAATGACTTATGCTACCTCTATCTACTTATTTCTCTATGAGTAGAATTATTAGTATTTATACCTACCTAGTAAAAGTTAGTCAGGGCGGCCATACACGTCCCATTTTTTGTCTGATAATCGGATCAGATTGTCTATGGAAGGCGTGTTCGACTATTCGAAAGCGATTGTATTAGCGATTGACATTTCTAAGGAAGGAACGCCCTTGGAGTGTAAATCTGTGTACCTATCTACTTCGTAAACTAGGTTATGTAAAAGTTTATGGGTGCTTCGGATAGTCAAATGCCTGTCCATAGACAATCTGATACGACAATCAGACAAAAATCGGACGTGTATGGCCGCTAAGGATGGGAGTTATTGGATATTTTGGCTACCGGTTATTATTTGGGTATTTTGTTTCAATACCGCTAGTACCAACTGGTACCCAATAACGTTACAATACTCTATACCTGTTCTGATTTCTACCCAATATATTTCTAACCAATTTGGTTAGAAATACCATCTAACCGATTTGGTTAGAAATACCATCTAACCGATTTGGTTAGAAATACCATCTAACCGATTTGGTTAGAAATACCATCTAACCGTTTTGGTTAGAAATACCAAATACTTGTTGCAGCTACATAACTTTACGGGTGAACGGTCCGCTAGTACCTATGCGTAGATGATAGTTAGGTAAGTATAGGTATTGAAGCGTTGGGTAGTTATGGCTCACGGTCGGTTAGGCGCGATGCTCGCTTTGCACAGTTATTCCCTAGCGGTATGCGGATTTTACAATAGCGTTAGATATTTTAGGACCATGCTAACAGGTACTGAGTTAGTTATTGAATACCGGACTCATCTCTAATGGCCGCCCCTCATAGCATGGTGAGATCGAAGGCAGTGAGTTCAAAAAATCTGGAAATGTTCTCTATAATCATCAACAGCCCGTACACGTCCACGGCTGGACATAGGCCCCATACGACGCCACGAATAGCGGTCCTGAGCCGCCTCCATCCAACGACTCCCTGCTACGATGTCGTCGGTCCATCGAGCGGGAGGTCTTCCAACACTCCGTTTCGCATAGCATGACGTTCTCCACTCGAGAACCTTTACTTCCCAACGGTTATCGGATCTACGAGCTATATGGCCTGCCCATCGCCACTTCAGCCTGCTTATTCTCTAATAATGTAGATGTCAAAAAACTACCAATATTAACTTAATAGCACGTAAGCGATACCACTAACTAGCTTCTAGTTATACCACAGGCGAGTATAGTCCTAGAACTTATTATTAGATCTCCTAGGCACTAGATTCCTTAATTTTATTCTTTTAAGATTTTATTTTGTTTTAATTTGTAGCAATATGTGATAGCATAAAATGTACATAGTATAAACGTAATTAGCCACCTCGCAAAACAAATTAATTGCAGTGCCGTTGCAGTGTGTAGGTTTGAAATTTGTTATCAATAAGACCCTATACTTAGACATTAATTCTTACCCAGAGTTTTTATCTTGTACCGATCGCATGTTCTCGTCAACTTGCTTCATGCTCATGCGCCCTCTGAAGATAGCGGCGACCGTCAGATAGCGGCCATGTCGCGGGTCGCAGGCGCACATCATGTTGGTGGGAGAGAACATCTGCTGCGTGAGCTCGGGGACGGTCAGCGCGCGGTACACTTGACTGTTGCGGGCCGTTAGCGGAGCGAAACCTGATCAGAGTGTTAGACAATATTTTTATTTAACTTCTACAGTAGTGGTTTTTGTAAAAACAAAATCTTTATTAAGGCGCATAGTGATACGACTAGCGCCACTCTTTTTTTCTTCTATTAACGTGGAAAAGAATTACCAAAAGTTCTCACCGCCAGTTGATATTGATAATACCCAGTACAAACTATTTTTCGACACCTCATAGTTCATAGTTTTTTATTTATAACGATTATGTTACAGGTCACATTATACATAGGTATCAATTAAAATTATTATATAATGAAATGATAAATAAATGAAATTGGTAATTAATTACATAAAAAAGAATATTATTAACCTAAAATTAAATATTTAGGTACATTTTAAAGTCATAAATTCGTTTATATCATAAATTGTCATACTTATTAGTCATTTTTTCAATCTTGTCTTAAAAGATAATGCGGACTGTGCGCTGGTGATAGGAGTCGGAATACGATTGCAGACAGCCGTCCCCATCAGATGCAGCAACTTGGACGTCTTTGCCAATCGTCGTGGAAGCGCTTTCAGCCGATGCGAGTGCCTTGTGCTGTATCTGTGTCCGTCCCCAAACCTTGTATATTCAAACAAATTATTACGCACATATAGTGCGGACTGGTAGATGACAAGGGCGGGTAGGGTCAAGATACCTAAGGTCATAAAATACGGCCGCGCGGACTCATCTTGTGGTATACGCACTATCGCCCTTATCGCTCTTTTTTGGAGTCTAAAGGCGCGCTCCCAATCGGATGCACGCCATATTGAAGAAGCGAATGGAGTATATGCTTCTTACCATAGCTTTGTCTAAAGTAGCTGAGAGGTGCCACAGAGCGTAGCACGATCGACCTATCTTCTTACATACGTTTTCTATGTGCGCCTCCCACGTTAAACTCCGGTCTATGGTGAATATGAGACAAGTTGTACTGTGCACTTGGTTAACTACTTCACAACAGTAGTGCCCAGATAGTTTGAAATGAACGAAATTGGTTTTGGTGACGTTCAGAATAAGGCCATTCTGATAAAACCATTTCTGTAAATCACCTGCTACTGAATTCATCTTTTCTTGCAACGCATTCAGATTGGCAGCTTCCACGATGGCCGCAACGTCATCTGCATACATGAGTATGTGAGCGTCTTTTATGGAATCGGGTAAGTCGTTCATGAGGAGAGAAAATAGGATATTCGAAATCGAGGATCCTTGAGTCACGCCAATAATGGTTGACATTGGGTTCGATTTTACTTTCCCTCTGCCCGTGACTATTTGTGTGCGGCCAGTCATGGAGCTGAGCAGCAGTCGTAGAGCCGGACCACCGATACCGTAATGTGCCAGTTTCGCCGCAAGGACGGCATGATCCGCGACGTCGAAGGCTTTCGATAAGTCGCAGAACATGACCGCCACCTGCATCCTCCGTTCTTTGGCCTGCATTACGCGACACACGATTTCTCTCGCGACATCTGTCGTGGATCTCCCCGCCCGATAGGCGTATTGCCCGTCGGATAGGGACTCCGTGTTGGACAGATGCTCCTTCAGCCTGGTGCTCAGCCCACGCTCAAATATCTTAGCAATTTATTTATTTATTTAGAACTACCAACCCAATCACCGCCGCTAACCCGGAGGTGACGGCAACCAATTCGCTTCCGCACACTACACAACCGACCAAAAACCGACCCCGCCGGATGCGGGGTCGAAGAATTCCCCGCTTCCGCCCTTAGGTGCATTCGTGCACCTAGGCGAAACCTCCATCACCCTCTTGTGTAGCATCTGGCGACAGCCCAAGCCGAGGCTCGCACCTAAGTGGTGGCCCTTGTGCGTGTCGCCCCAACCTAATTTTACCGCCAAAAGCCCGGTAACGCTGTCATGGCCATCTGCGGTCAACAGCATTATAATCCTTTCGAAAAAAAAAACAGGTGGGAATCTTCGCCGGCGCCTCGCTCCATCCGTGCATCCGAAGACCCGCACTGGCTGGACGTTTCCCCTCCCCTCTCACCTCGGTGACGCATCCCTCACTTGTTGCGTCGCGTACTCTGCTACGGACGCACTTGCCGGGAACGTACCGATTGTACATTCTTCAAGTTAAATTGTTAATGACTATTGTTACCGGATTAAAACTGTTTTCGTACGTGCGTGTTTAATTTGTCAACTCACCCGCTACAGTTTTATTTTATCGATATAATAATTAATCTTGATCAAAACATAAAATATTATTATATTTTTACGTGTTTTGTATCTATGGTTCAGGTATAATTCGTTAAATACATAATTTTGTGATTTTTAGTTACTGTCGTCATCCCTATTATGTTTGAAACTCTACGCCAAGCAAGTGATTTTTAATTATAGTGACGTGGTTTGCTTACTAACATTCTACATCGAGTTTGGATAAGGTTTAAGTAGGTACATTTTCTCTTCTATCTAAGTACCTGGCATGAAGAAATGCAGCCGTGGAAAAGGCACCATATTGACCGCCAGCTTGCGTAGATCCGCGTTCAACTGGCCGGGGAACCGGAGACAGGTGGTCACACCGGACATTGTCAGCTGGAAAATAAAAAAATATTCTAAAAACTTTTGAATACAACCTTTTGGATCATCTAGGATGTAACTATGGGTTTTTAAAAAAAAAAAACTGAGCGTCTAGTCTGGTCGAAGCGATGACGCGTGACCCGAGAGCTGGTGAGTATCTGGCGCAGCGCATTAGCATTGCCATACAGCGGGGCAATGCAGCCAGCGTCTTGGGGACGTTTCCGACTGGTATTGAGATATGGACCAGTTGAGGTAGCTATCTTTGTTTAAGAGCTAAGATTGTTTGCAACAGTCTGCAGTTAGCTCAATTGTTTCAATTGTAAATACTAGATCTATTTTATTTCTATAATTTGATTGTAATTTACTTACCGACACCAAATGGTTCAAATCTCCATAAGTAGGCGACACCAGCCGTAGTGTCCTGAAGCAAATGTCGTAGAGGGCTTCGTTGTCGATGCAGAATGTCTCGTCCGTGTTCTCGACAAGCTGGTGAACTGAGAGCGTTGCGTTGTAGGGCTCCACTACTGTATCTGATACCTAGGGTTGGAAGAAAGGTCAGAGTAGGTATAGAATAAAGAAGAAGTAACTTTACTCCGATTCAAAAACAAGGATATTTTTTGTATACAAAGGGGTTACAAAACCCAAGGAATGTTTGTGGAAAATAAAATGACATTGGTATCATCGAAGCAAAGCACAGAAGCTCGAAACAATTTAATAACTATTTTTGTTGATCTCTCGTTCGTTTTTGCATTCTAAGTCAAATTTTTTTTGCTACCTACCCATGAGATTATGCTTTGTTGGAATTTGTGTTTAAGTTTTTAATAGTGATAACTGATAACTTTGCTGTTACCTACCTTGTTATTTTCTGATATAGTTAGTTATCATTTTTTATTAACTTTTCATTCATAAATGTCTTTGTTGACAAAATATATCTTGGATTCCAAATCGGAGTATAAGCGGCGCCCGCTAATGGGTCACAATGCTCTAGAGTGGCGACCACGTACGACCACAGTGTGGGTACTGCATAGGCCCCCACGCGATGGACCGACGACCTAGTGAAGGGAAATCGCTGGTCGCGGGCAGCGCAAAATAGGTCATTGTTGAGATCCATGGGGGAGGCCTATGTCCAGCAGTGGAAGTCGATCGGTTGATATGATGATAAGAACCTATCCTAGTCACGGCGTAAAAATGGACCCTTTTATCAGCACACAGCACAGATGCCGTCGATGTATTTGTACTTATCAAAAGAAGTGTATACGTAGTTTGGCAAACAAGAGAACCGCGTGACGATGAAGCAGAAAGCTGTAGGCCACATTATTGTGAACTGAACTTTTTAACTTTGACATCCGTGTACATTCTTGAAGCTTGTAAATTCGTATGAAAATACCCAGAATATTTTACTAAGAAAATTGATATACCTAGGCGATATGTAAACAGACACAACCATAATAAACTAGTGATACCAGAATCAAAACTAAATATTCATAGTAACGGCCCAAACAAAATGGCGGCAAAGATTTATAATAAAATACCTGACGAAATAAAAGATAATTCTGACATTAATTTTAATAAATTATTAAAGGAGATTTTAATTAAAAAATGCTATTATACGATTAACAAATTTTTTGACGATAAGACTTTGAAATAATGTAAACCATCTTCTGACTTTTGCAACACCCTGACCGGGTACATAATTATAGGAGTGTTAGAATAGTAAGATATTCATGTACCTAGCTTTAATTATGATGCAATAAATGAAATATCGCTGCTCGTGGATGTAAGAGACGACTGGTAACTACCAGACGAAGGGCAGCAGCTTCCTTCTTTGTATATTAACACCTCTAATGCGATCACCAATCCGCCAGCCAAGCGTCGTCGTCGTGAATATTGCCGGTTGTTTGTGGGAGGGATACCTACGTTCAGAAGTAGTTAGTTTTCGGATCAGCTGTAGTTTGTTGGTAGTAGAACAATTTATTCATTTTTACCCGACTACCGAAGGACGAGGGTTATGAAGTTGGCACCCTGTGTATGTATGTATGTATGTAGCCGTTTATATGTTCCCACGTAGCGCTGAAACTACTGGTCCGATTTCAACAAATGAGGTGTCGTATGATTCGTTTGTTAGTTACTCTTACGTTAGTTTACTTCATACCTATTTGTTACCAAGTCAGAACTCTTTTTCCTTTACAAGCAAGCAGTCTTTTAGCTTTTATATGCGTGGACACATAAATGGTTAAACCTAAGTTATTATTTTGGTGTACATATTTATAAAGTGTGTAAAACTGTTGTTCCTCCGAATAAAATAACTAATTCGTCTTGGCCCGATGATGCTTATAGGCTATGTGACGTCAGATAAAAATGGGGGTGTAACGAGATAGCGGGGGTCTAAGGGTCGAAACCTCAGTTAATAAATATGCTTGTGTGTAGTATCGTTGTAAAGGTCTTTGTTTGTACTTTCCAAAAGCGTTTTTCAAAATTTTGTGAGCTTAACGATTCTCAAGCTACCAGCAAAAAGGTGTAATTTTTTTTTAGTTTTTTTTAGCTCAATTGTTTCAATTGTAAATACTAGTTTCACATATTAAACTATATTATTTGATTGTTTCTTTGTCAATAAAGTTTTTTTAAGATTTTTTTTGACGCCTCATAAAAAATTTGCACAAAAACATGACGTGACTAATGAACATCTCTAAGTACTAAGACCACAAACCTTAGGGGAAGGCATAACGCTGAAAGTATTGACTATCCTGTCGGGGTACTCCTCACGCAGTTTGCTGAGCAGCAGGGTTCCCAGACCGGAGCCTGTGCCGCCGCCCAGAGAGTGGGTTAACTGAAAACCTAGATAAACAACATAAAATAAAAAAAAGCCATTTATTTCATAACTACAATTTAAATAATCATGCGTATTAATAAATCTATATTTCTTATTACGATTTATGTATGTCTATATAATTCATTTTTTTTATTGCGTGCATTTTGTTGGTACCTACCTTTATACCTAGATATGTATTGATTTTCAATAAATAACTATTTTGCAAAAAAAATTATAGGTAAGTATTGTATACAAGTAAGGACCCAATACATATCAATACATATCTAGATGTATTGATTTTCAATAAATAAGTATTTTGCAAAAAAAAATATAGGTAAGTATTATATACAAGTAAGGACCCCGTTTGGGTGCAGGCCTCCTCCAGTCCAAAAATGGTCGTAGTCTGAATTCGTTTGCTGCTCTTCGAATTTAATCCAATTATAATAATAGGGGATAAACAACATAATCTACTTAGAACACTTCAGTTAATAGGAATAATGAACTGAAAAGATCTTACGAGGGCCTGGCGCACGTAGCTTGATAGTTTTTAATCGACTTCAAAAGGAGAAGGTTCTCAATTCGACTGTATGTAATTTTTTTTGAAAATGAAATGAAATTATTTTTTCAAAAAAGAACAGCGTACAACGTATGTATGTTACGCGATATCTCCGCCAATTATGGACCGATTTTGAAAATTCTTTCACTATTGTAGGTAATTATAGAAAATGATTCCGAAGGGGTCCCATATTTTTTATCCCCAGGGGATTAGTATTTATCCCACAAAACTTAAAATAAGTGTAAAAGTAAAGGAATTTGAAGTCGGTTTAACATTGTTTAAAACACGCCATATTATTAAATATTTTACATCCTGTACTAGACTGATGTTGCCTGAAATAAATAATTTATTTATACTAGGTACACCTGCTCGTAAAGTTGCCTATTCCTTTTCCAAATATAAGATAGAAAGTAAGACATTGCAGGCGTATTGGAATCCGGGAGGAAAAACTCTATGGAATTTCATTTCTCGCTCATTTTAGCGGGAGAGGAAACTGTATGGAAATCCATTTCTAACGTCTTATTTTTTTTTATTTCCTAAAAGATCGGCCGGTAGCTATGGTTATTTTCATAATAGGTCAAACGATAAAATGTTTTTACTCCAAGTCCGCTTACCTCTTCCGATTTCCGAACAATATTTTGAAAAAAGAACCTAAGTGATAAAGGCTGGCGCGGGAAGTTCTTCTAATTTTGAATTTAGTGTAGGCAATTTTATTAATTCTACAGAATGTCATCGAGTGGTAGTGAAAGTTTTATGACACCGCCAGAAATAAAATATTTTTCATCCCATCTATTCGAAAAAGACGACTTTGTTCGCCTTTATATGCACCCAAAGATGGTGTTTTCTTTAAGGAACTTTTAGCGGGTAGAAAAGAACTTTTATTCCTCTTTATACAATAAATTCCTAATTCAAAAAGTGCGCGGAAAAGTGTATTGCCGCGCAGTTATTGAATTCGGAACGTCTTCGTTTTCAGCGCCAGCAAAATCGAACGCAAATATTGTTTGAATAAATACTGGCTGGTAAGACGCGACGGACCATATTACGCCGCCGCCGCTACCGCGCGCCGCGCCGGCTGAATGAAAAAAAAAAGAAATCAAATTAAAAACGCGCGAACTACAGCCCGCGTTTTCGTAAATTTTCACGGATTCGGTTTTGTTTTGAAAAATGAGTTCAAGTGACGGTGAAATAGAATTAACTCCTGAAAGTATTCGAACTGAGGCAAGAAATGTGATAGATAATCTATTACCTGCAAAATCCCGGGAGAAATATATGAAAGCCTATGGTAATTTTATTAGTTGATTTATAATTATGTACTATTTAATTTCATGTTCTTACAATTTTATATTAAATAATAATATTACAATAAAATATGAGGCACCTTTTATTTTCTCATAGAGGGTGATGAAATGTAGAGTGTATCACTCGGGCGCAAAATATATTTTTGGCTCGGGCGACATACTTTGAATCCCTCGCTACGTTCAGGATTCGACTAAAGAATCCCTCGCTCGCTCGGGATTCTACTGTAGAATCCCTTACTTCGCTCTGGATTAAAAAAAGCGCCCTCGCCGTAACAATATTATTTTGCTCCCTTATGATACAATCTACTATATTCTGCTTTTTATTTTTCTCGAAGGTGTAGTATAAAGCACTATGTATCACTCGGCAGAAAGTGCGATTCCTACCTCGTGTGTTTTAAGGCAAACGACACACTCGATAGGAATCAGGCACGTTCTCGCCTAGGTGAATAATGTACTATTATTATTCAACGCGATCACCAATCCGCCAGCAAAGCGTCGCGTCGTGACGCTTTGCTGGCGGATCAGTTTTGCCGGTTGTTTGGGGGAGGGGGTACCTACGTTCAGAGGTGGAAGTAAATTTTCTGATCAGTAGTTGATAGTAAAACAATTTATTCATTTTAGGTTAACCGTGGAGTGGGTGACCGACGACCTAGTGAAGGTCGCGGGAAATCGCTGGATGCGGGCAGCGCAAAATCGGTCATTGTGGAGATCCTTAGGGGAGGCCTATGTCCAGCAGTGGACGTCGGTCGGCTGATATGATGATGATGATGTTGTGGAGTGGGGGCACTGGAGACTTTCAGTTACAAATCGTAAGGTTAGAGAGAAATTCGTAAGATCTTTTCAGTTCATTGGACCTTCGTATAGAACCCTTCACGATAGAAAATAAACATACCGAGTAATAATAATGCTGGACAATCCACACAGTATATATAATGAGCGTTAAGATATGAAAATCTGCAAGCCACGTTTGAGGGACCACCTATAACCAGTTATAACTATTGACTTGGATACATTAACAAATTAGAGACAAATGTTACAGAACATTAACTAATTATTAGCGTATCCAGAATTATGAAATTCCAATGTGGACCCTCAGTGGTAACGGACACTAATCTAGCTAACTGGGGCAGGCCTATGTCCAGCAGTGGACGTGTATGGGCTGATACGATGATGATGATGAATCTAGCTAACCCAAAATTGTGTTATGGGTACTAAAAACTGATATGATAACTTAATACATGGATATAACTATATTTATAGCTGTTTATAGTATAAAAAGTGGCGCGTGGGGCCGCGGCGTACGAATATTGAACCTTCCAACTAAACCCGTGGATGTCGTAAGAGCGCAGACTAAGGGAACCTACCAGAGGAAGGGCAGCAGCTTCCTTCTGAGTATTTTTCAACACCAACACTGTGATCACCAATCCGCCTGCCAAGCGTGGTGATTATGGCAAATCCCCTCCTACATGGGAGACCATCCACTCGATGGACCGACGACATCGTAGCGGTCGCAGGGGGTCGATGGATGGAGGCGGCTCAGGACCGATATTTGTGGCGTCATACGGGGGAGGCCTATGTCCAGCAGTGGACGTGTATGGGCTGATGATGATGATGAGTATAAAATACTTTTCTCAGTGCTTATTTTGTAAGCTTATAGAAATAAAGCTGAAATCTGATATATTTTATTCATCATCATCAGCCCGTACACGTCCACTGCTGAACATAGGCCTCCCCCAAACGACGCCACGAATAGCGGTCCCGAGCCGCCTCCATCCAACGACTCCCTGCGACCGCTACGATGTCGTCGGTCCATCGAGTGGGAGGTCTTCCCACACTCCGTTTCGCATTGCATCGCGGTCGCCACTCGAGAACCTTTACTCCCCAGCGGTTATCGGTTCTACGAGCTATATGGCCTGCCCATCGCCATTTCAGCCTGCTGATTCTGAGAGCTATGTCGGTAACTTTGGTTCTTCTACGAATTTCCGTATTCCGGACCCTATCGCGTAGAGAAACTCTGAGCATAGCTCTCTCCATAGCTCGCTGGGTGACTTTGAGCTTATGCACAAGGCCTATAGTGAGCGACCACGTCTCGGATCCGTAAGTCATCACTGGTAGCACACATTGGTTAAAGACTTTAGTCTTGAGGCTCTGCGGTATCTGTGACGAGAAGATATTGCGCAGTTTCCCGAACGCTGCCCATCCGAGTTGGATTCGTCGGCTGACCTCTTTATCGAAGTTGGATTTACCTAGTTGGACCATTTGGCCTAGGTAGACATAATGATCAACAACTTCGATAACATCGTTCCCCACATTGACCGGTAAGGGTGCGACATGGGCATTAGACATGATATTTGTCTTACCCATGTTCATTTTAAGACCCACTTGGCGGGAAACGATGTTGAGGTCTCTGAGCATCCTGCTAAGGTCTTCCAGTGATTCTGCCATAATGACTATATCGTCGGCAAACCGAAGGTGAGTGATGTAATCGCCATTGATATTGATGCCATATCCGTCCCAGTCCACAAGCTTAAAAATATCCTCCAATGCAGAGGTGAACAGTTTCGGAGAAATGACGTCTCCCTGTCTCACCCCTTTTTGCAGTGGGATCGGATTTGTGGTTTGATCCTGGAGACGAATTGACATAGTGGCCTTGCTGTACAAACACTTCAGCACTTGGATATACCGGTAGTCGATTTGGCACCGCTGGAGAGACTGCAGGACTGCCCAGGTTTCGACTGAATCAAAGGCTTTCTCGTAGTCCACAAACGCTAGACATAACGGCCGGTTATACTCTTCTGTTTTCTGTATAATCTGCCGGAGCGTATGTATGTGGTCTACGGTACTAAAGCCTTTTCGGAACCCGGCTTGTTCGGGCGGCTGGAAGTCGTCAAACCTTCGAGCGAGACGGTTGGTGATTACTCTCGAAAACAGCTTATAGACGTGGCTCAGCAGTGAGATGGGCCTATAGTTCTTTAGAAGGGCTTTTTCACCCTTCTTATGGAACAGTACCACCACACTTCTGTTCCACGCCTCTGGCGTTTGTCCCTCGAGAATGACGGAGTTGAATAGCCTCTGAAGGACTTTAAGTACTGGTGATCCACCCGCTTTCAGAAGCTCTGTCGTTATTCCGTCATCCCCGGGTGCCTTGTTGTTTTTAAGCTGTTTGAGAGCCGTCCTTATCTCGTAGAGGCTGACGTCTGGGATATCTTCGGTATAGTGTCGGGTTAAACGGGCTCTTGCATCGCCTGCCGTGCTATTTGCAGGGCATTGCGATGAGGTGTAGAGCTGCCCATAAAACTTTTCAAGCTCTCTCAAGATCTCAGGCTTGGAGGAAATGATGCTGCCGCTATCGGTCTTCAGCTTCGTCAACTGGCTCTGCCCAAGCGACAGATCTCTTGCGAACACTTTGGAGCCCTTGTTCCGCTCTATTGCGCTCATAATACAATTGGTATTGTATGAGCGCAAATCGTGTCGCATAGACTTCGAGATCTGTTTGTTGAGCGCACCGTATGTCGACATGTCTGCCGAAGACTGCAGCCTCATTTCACTCCTCTCTGCCATTAACTCCAGTGTGTGACCCGAGAGTCTCTGTGTTTTATTTCTGCGGCGGGTCCTAAAGATGTCCGACCCGACCGCACGGACAGTTTCCACCAGCCCGTTATTTAGTTCGTCCACTGTTACGCATTCCGCGAGGCATTCAAAGCGGTTCTGTAACTCCAACTGAAAGCTCTCGGGATTTTGTATCTGGACAGGGTTTGGGCGTAGAGTAGACCTTATCAGACGATACCTTTCTAGCTTTACATTGATATTCAATGCCGCTCTTACCATACGGTGATCGCTGCCGGTTTTAACCCTGTTGATCACAGAGACGTCATTGAATATGTGCCTGTGGGTCGTCATGATGAAGTCTATCTCATGCTTATAGCCGCCGGGGTGTAGCCAGGTCCATTTTCTGGACGGCCGCTTCTCGAAAAAGGAGTTCATCGCAAAGAGTCCCTCCTTTTCCATGAAGTCGGCCAGTCGCTGACCCCTTTGGTTTCGCTGTCCAAATCCAAACTGGCCCACTCTCAGTTCGTTGCCGCTCTTTGCGCCTAACCGCGCGTTTAAATCCCCCATCACAACAGTGTAGTGTGTTTTCGAGGCATGCATAACTTTGGAGATGTCGTCGTACATGATATCCACTTCATCGTCAGGGCGTCCCGAGTGCGGGGCATATACCTGTATGACCTTCAGCGAATACCGTTTGGTGATTCTGAGTATAAGGTACGCCACCCTGCTCGAGACGCTCTCGATCTTTACAATGTTGTTGACGAGGGACTTGTGGACGAGAAACCCGATACCGTGTTGGGACAGCTGGTCGCCCTCCCGGTAGTAAAACAAGTTGCCGGAATTAAGGGTTATCGTGTCCTCTCCCTCTCTTCGGACTTCCGATAGCCCTATAATGTCCCAGCGCACCTTGTCTACCGCTTCTTCCAGCTCGATTACCTTCTCGTCGGTCCTCAATGTTCGTGCGTTGTATGCTACCAGGTGCAAGGGTCGTCGGTGTTGGGATTGGTAGCTCAATCTCTGCCGGAGATTCCTAGCACCCCCTGCCCCGCCGTTACCATGGCCGCTACCGTGACCAGGAATAGCGGAGCTGCCGGGGACTGGGGGCCGTTTTCTATTTGTTGCCATCATATTAGGGGGGGGGTTTGCCATAATCACCACGCTTGGCAGGCGGATTGGTGATCGCAGTAAGATGTTAGTAATACACAGTAGGAAGCTGCTGCCCTTCCTCTGGTAGGTTCCCTTAGTCGGCTCTTACGACATCCACGGGTTGAGTTGGAGGGGTCGATATTCTATGCCGCGGCCCCACGGCAATATATTTTATTATGCAAAGAAAATACACGGAACGAATCTCTGAAGATCGCACAAACATAAGTCCCGAGGCGGGAATCGAACCCGCAACCTCCTGACCGGACCTTCACCAACTGCGCCACAAAGGTCGTCAACGAAGCCAACAATAACGTAAATATTCGCGAAACTCCATAGATAGAAAAAAGCTAAAAAAAAATAGAACTAATCCAATGTAATTTAATCTAACTTATTTTATTCTATTCTAATAACTTAAATTTACGAAAATGAATGAAAAAAAAATTATTTGGCACGACACAAGACATACTTTAATAAGAAACGCTAAGCTAGTTTATAACCTAATTTTAGTTTTAGTGGCCGTGTAATTTTTAATTTTACTTAATTTTGTGTATAATATGTGATATGAATTTAATTATCTGAAATATGTAAATAAAAAAATATAGAGCTCCCGTTAACCTGTTCCTCCATTTTTAGTCCGAAACGTGAAAACTCACCCTGCATACAATCGCAGGTCTCCGCCTCCTTCCTCACCACGTCCATGACTGCGTCCACGAGTTCAGCGCCCTCTGTGTAGTGGCCCTTCGCCCAGTTGTTTCCTGAAATTAGTTACGGTTATAAAATCGTCCAAACGAGGGGGATCTGCAGATCGTTCAAAAATTTGTTCCGAGGTGGTAATCGAACCCGCAACCTTCGCCCACTACGCCACATTGGTCGTCAGTGATCTATCAAAAATAAGCATGGCGACAATGGTCCTGTCTGAATTGCATAAATTTCCGTTGAAATAATAAATTGTTGCCGTTGATAAATAGGAAAATGTTAGGGTCGATATATTGATTGTAAAAATGTTTACCCCCAACAAATGAGATGGTCATAGAAGCTACTTACCAGCTCCGCTCTGCCCAAACACGTAATTATCAGGTCGGAACAGCTGCCCATACGTGGAAGATCGGATGGAGTCCATAGTCCCTGGTTCCAAGTCCACCAGCACAGCGCGGGGCACGTACCTCCTGCCTGGAAAACATCATCACATGTCACTACTTAGGTAGGTAGGTAGGTATGCATTGGAAATCAGCAGGAGGCTTTCTTCAAACGCTTCGTTGACTCCGAGGTTTTCCTCTCTAGCTCGACTTCAACTCGCAAAGGCTCTGGGTCATTTGGTGGAAGAAACAGTGTGTCGCTTTTGGAGTTACAGCAACGTTTACTCTTCCTACTTTCTTGGGTTTCATTGGAACTCACGCGCATCATGTCAAACATGAAAGCTAATGTCATAACATAAATGACACATGATGTCAAAACTGAACAGGCGAAGCTCTTTCCTGCTCGGCGAATTTTCAGTTGGTATCGCAGGACGATGTTATTTTGTGAGAAGAGAATGAAAACTTGAGATGGTAAGTAGGTACCTATTTTTTCTTTCGTGTCTATTTTGAAAACAAACAGCCTGCTGA
Source organism: Eupithecia insigniata (assembly GCA_947859395.1). Classification (NCBI taxonomy): domain Eukaryota; kingdom Metazoa; phylum Arthropoda; class Insecta; order Lepidoptera; family Geometridae; genus Eupithecia; species Eupithecia insigniata. Next base: position 7,450,510 of record OX402020.1, read on the forward strand.
CTTGATTTCTTTGTTATTGGCATTGTGAAACAGCCCGCTGAAATAAATGACGGCAAATGTCACTAATAACAGGTTGTGACAATAACGTTCAGTTTCAACCTAGAGATCTTAGCTTTAACTCCATAAATTATTAATTTTCTTACCATCAGCAGCTTCATTGTAGTATACTTCTATCCTTTCGAGCTGCAGGTCACTGTCGCCGTTGTAGTAGCCGCTGGTGTCAATTCCGTGCTCGTCTGAGATGATCTCCCAAAACTATAGTGGACATGCGATTTATTTATTAACTATATAATTAAAGTTAAGGTTTTGAATTTATGTTGTAGGTATATACATAGGTATTAATGTATATATATCTACCTAGAGAGGTACCTACTTAGGCACCTACTTGGAGTCCTTCCAGGGCTTATGATTTGTGTACTGTGGTTAATTTCATAATGGAATTTATGAATGAGTTGTAATTCATTAACACAACAAGCAAGTCTTCAAAGAATACATAGGTATTAATAAGAACCTATTATGTACTACATATAAGTAAAAATGCAAGAAAACTGGGTAAAAACAAAAAGGTCATATAACGACTGTGAGAAAACTCTCTCAAGCGTAAGCGCTTCTTCATAACTTCAGTCCAATCTAATGTTAGAAAGAGGCCAAGCGTTACGGACTAAAATAGAAACAATTCAAAACATTTTTCTGTTTCGCACCTTTGAGCCAATCTGGTTGCCACATTGACCGGCCTGCAAATGCACGATTTCACGCATTTTCACTTTGATTTTCACTGAACTACACCTATTTTAATGCACGTTTATGCAAATCTATATTAAGACTAGCCTGGCGGCGGCGGTGGCCGTGTCGTGCTCACGTGGCCGCTTCAAGTTTGTGTGTATTGTTTTATTGAAAAGTTATTATACAGTTAACTGTGCATCTGTAACTAAAATACAGTTTTATAGGCTGTAAAAGAAAATTGTATGGTTTTCGAAAGCGTAGGGAAATTTCCCACCCTCATTTGGTATAGCGACATCTGTTATGAGTTTTTAATCGTTGTTATTTAGTTAATGTGCTCAGGTTTTGTGAATACCTACAATAGATAATGGATTTTCATTACTTAATATTAAATTAAACTGCTAAAAGTTTTCCTAGTTTCAGCTTATTATCAAGCAGCCTTCCTACGTTCCGTTTCAGTTTTTTTTTTATAGTGGAACGTGATTATTACTTGTTCCTTCACTTCATTCAGACAGTTAGGTGTCATCTGTCATTCCCATTTTGACAGCGCGTCTGACGATTATCCGTCACACGAATTACACCTTGTAATTTTATTATTTTATGAAAATTCGAGGTATTATCGCGTAATTAACCTGTAATTAGTTGAAAATTTATAATCCAATCCAAAACGTATGAACAGCATTAATGATTTCACGTTTCTGATCGGTTTTTTTCGTTGTAAAGCGTCGAAATGACCGATAGCGCCTCGGGCAATCGTAGAGCCATTTTATCGGTGTTCGAGGTATTTGTTTCGTGATGGACATGGACTCAGGCATAGTGCGGTGTTATCATTCTTACATTCAATATTTGGAACAGTGATATAATTCACGTGAGTACATACTACTTCTTTTAAGCAAACATCGTTTCCATCGTACGCAGCATAACGCCAATATTGTTTTAATGCTTTATGCTTCAGAGAATCGTTTTGAATCTCATGGTCAACGTATTCTGTTATCATATAACACAAATTATGCACATAATACGCCTATAAAACAATACTTGCAAAACATTTCATAGGTGCAACTGAGGAAGAAACTGAGTTTTAGTACACTCTAAATACAAATGCGAAAGTTTGGGTGGATGATTGTGATCTCTTCACACCAAACCTACTGAACTGATGGGCAGAAACTATATTCCCATAAAAAGGTCGGTTTCTGTTTGGTCATAAACAAAGATAATAACTAAATGACCTATTGCCATGGAGGAGGCCTTCATTTGACCAAATATATCTTTATTTATAGTTTTGTCTAGCCTAAGTTATGTTGTTTTAAGCAGGGTGATTGGTAATTCAACCTATTCCTATGTTATTTTATATTTAGATAGTTTATTTTAACCTTCCAGTGGTAGCGCACACTCTCTGAGTCGGCAGCAAACTTTTGTTAACAATGTTTATTTACTATGATTTATACAGACAAAAGACTTTTTTCATCATCAATGTCGTAAAATATTTATTCGTCTTCTGTAACCAGTCATGTAATATTGTGGAATCACAGACAGCGCCCAATTACTTATGTTCCACGCAAGGGCGCAACTCCTCGAAGGTTAATATTCATTGCCTTGTACCAGTACACATTTCTGAATTTTAAAACTTAATTGTTGGAAAGTTCACCTTGGTTTGTGTACCCTAGCTGCAAAAGACTGGTCTGAAATCAAGGAAGAGAGAAATTAATACCCGCGGCTATCTTTGGGATTATATTTGGGGGAGAATCAGAGGAACAACACAGAACATTCGATAGAATTTACAAAAAATCTGTCGCCTCAAGAATGGTGAAAAATCGGCTTACTGAACACTTTTTATACAAGCTTTTATTGTACTTGCACTGTTAGTTTGAATGAGACAAATCTTGCAATTAATTTTAGAGCAGTTATTCTCAACCAATTGAGCTGAAATTTGTACCATCAAATTGGTCTGATGATGGAGATGGAAGGTGGCCATAGGTACTCCTAAATGAAATGACTTAACGCTGTCAAGTTTGGGTTAATTTGATTTGTCTCATCAAGCACTTTGGTCCTAGATAATATAAAAGCCTTTTTTTATGAAAACTGTATATATGATCAAATACCTTCATTTGACTACAATCTCACCTGATGGAAAGTGAGGATGTGGCCAACAATGTATTACAAAGACACCTATTCATGTTTTGAAGACACCCAGGTTGTAATTGTCCAAAAAGAACAATAAAACCCGGAATCTTATTAAAAGAAACCTTTGTTTATTCTGATTCTGGCTTAAGTTTTAGGTACCTAAGCAAGTTTCGTCAGTGTTGTATCTTATGCAGTGTGGAATTACTATTGTGAACTGCATGAATTTTATGCCAACGGGAGTCATTCTTCAAGTAAGTATATAAGTTTTTTCATGTTTTGTTACAAACATCAACCTAACATTCTTGAGGTCAAGGTCGAATTACCAATCATCTGTGTTAACTCATTGTAATTTTAATATGTTGTTCCAATCTTAGAGGATTAGGCAAAATATAGTGAACGGAGTATAGTAAATAAATAATGTTGGACAATCCACACCGTTTATTCAATGTATATTGAATAACCATGCAAGAGGTGTCTGATGTTTTAATAATTGTTTCTCAAGGTTTTCCATTTCTTTAACATTTGTGAGTGGTTACCGTTGTAAGAAAAGGTTCTGGTGTTTTTGAAATAAAACATAAAGTACTTGGTAAATAACCAATGTAACAAAATAGTATGAATGGAGTTTCAATGTGCAACATTGATAACTCTGCAAGAGGTGGGTATTGTTTTGAATAATTGTTTCTCATGGTTTAGATTTTTTTTAACATTTGTGCATGGTTATCTTATTAAGAAACATTCTGTTGTTTTTTTAAATTCTCTTTATTGACAAAGAAAATAACATTCAAATACTAAATATAAAAAAATTCAACTAGTATTTACAATTGAAACAATTGACCTAACTGCAGACTGTTGAAAACAAACAGCCAGCGTCTTGGCGACGCTTCCGACTGGTATTGCTCTGGACCAGTTGAGCTATCTGTAGAATGTTTTAAAAATAAAACAAAAAGTACTTGGTAAATAACCAATTTAACCATTTGTAAGACCTACATGGTTGTTCACTTGTTGTTAATTTTTCGGTTTAGCAATGAGAAGAGTTTAGTTAAATTGAAGTTAAGTTTTATTCCATTCAGTTTCACAGTTTTTTCCTCTAAGATTGGTACACCCTCATATGACAGTTATCTTAAGCTTACAGTTTGCCGGCATTAAATCTCTGTGCCTAACTTAAATCTATAATCTCGCATAAGAATCTCATAAATAAATAAATTATGCTGGACAATCTACACAGCATCATCTAGCCATATGCTAAGTAGAGCTTGTGTTATGGGTATTAGATGACTGATATGCTACAAAACATTATATTTCATTATACACTACCTGCTCTCCGCGCCTTCGCCCGCGTTTTATCGGAAAAAAATAGCCTATATGTTATTCCAGGTTCCAAACTATATCCATACCAAATATCAGCACAATCAGTTCAGTAGTTTTTGCGTGAAATAGGAACAAACATTCATTTATTAATTCTTACAAACTTTGACATTTATATTATTAGCAGCACTTGAGGGATAAATAGGAAACCCTAGGCAACGAAAATTTCGGAACCATTCTCTATTCTATACATCATCATCAGCCCATACACGTCCACTGCTGGACATAGGCCTCCCCCGTACGACGCCACAAATAGCGGTCCTGAGCCGCCTCCATCCATCGACTCTCTGCGACCGCTACGATGTCGTCGGTCCATCGAGTGGATGGTCTCCCATGTAGGGGGGGATTTGCGATAATCACCACGCTTGGAAGGCGGATTGGTGATCGCAGTGTTGGTGTTTAAAAATACTCAGAAGGAAGCTGCTGCCCTTCCTCTGGTAGGTTCCCTTAGTCGGCTCTTACGACATCCACGGGTTGAGTTGGAGGGGTCGATATTCGTACGCCGCGGCCCCACGGCCACTCTATTCTATACAATACAGCGAAAAAAATTCAAATCTATAACTGACAAATAAATCTACGAACATACATAGAGCTGAACAAAGAACCTCATCCTTTTTACGAAGCCGGTTAAACAAAAGAAAATGACCCAATGAATGAAATAATAGTTTGACTGCATGAAAACATCTAAATTGACCAGCAGATTGATTAAACCGTCGCTCTTTAGCTCAGAGATTTCTAGATGGGACATCTATACGTGTATTTCATTTTAAAACTTTCATATCATTTGTGTTGTACTAAAAACACCGTTTTAAATAAATAAAACAAAAAGTTTGTTTATTCAGACGTGTTTAATTTTTATAAGCATCAGGAAATCAGGACTGTCATAGTTTTTTTTCGTTACAGATAAAAAATGGCGACGGAAATCAAAGAAGAGCCAGTCGTAGAAGATACAGAGCCAACTCCTAGCTCCTCCTACTACAGTCCTTTGCATTTACCGCCATTGCCGCATTTGCAACTTCTGTTACCTCCTCAATTTCCATTGCCCCTCTTGCATAATGCATTGCCAAGTTCAGAACCTTTATTGACCCCCTCGCCACCCCAGTTGCCACCTTCCCAACTACCACTACCACCATCAGAAAATCTACCACCACCTTCGCAATCTACAATACCACCTTCACCGCAACTCTCCCTCCCACCCTCAATCACAACACCAAATGACGACGGCGTCATGAAATTCATCAGTGTCAACAGTGACCAACTAACTGACGAGCAGAGGGAAATGTATGAGTCTGTCCTTACAACCTGGAAACCAGGTGCATATCCTAAACCCATCAAACGCTACATCTGCCACAAGTGCAACAAGGAATTCCATAACTATCAAAACCTCTACCTCCACACGACTAGAGTACATTCTACTGAGCAATCCGCAGTCATCTGCAATCAGTGCGACAAGTCGTTTAAGAACAAGCATTATCTGTACATGCATAGGATGAACAAGCATTATTCTGAGTCGGAGAAATGCTACTGCCAGTTCTGCTTACAAGAGTTCCGGACAGGTCGTGCGCTACACATTCACGTAAAGAGAATGCATCCAACAACACTGCCAGATATTAAATGTGACGAGTGCGATAAGGAGTTTAAAGTCCCGTACAAACTAAAGCGGCATATCGAGAGATGCCATCGCGCTGAGCCAGAGAAACACAAATGCCACATCTGTCTAAAGTTATTCAAAACCAACATGAATCTACGGCGGCATCTTATAGTGCAACACACTAATATGCCGCGACACCCTTGCGTATTCTGCCCAATGACCTTCAAATCCCGTCATCATATGAAACGCCACGTGCTAAACATCCATCCTCCTTTAGAATCGAAGGTTCAGTGCCCGGAATGCTTGAAAGAGTTCAAGAATGATCAGTATCTTAAAGGACACATGCAGATACATTCGTCTCCTGACACGAAGGTCACATGCGAACTCTGCTCGAAGACCTTTCACTCCCCTCTTCGACTCAAGAAACATAAGAAGATCGTGCACCCAACGAACCCAAAGTTCCGTTGCGATAAGTGCAACAAGGAGTTCGCGCACGAACACTATTTGAAACGTCACGTGGACTCTGTGCACCTGGAGATAGACGAATCGCTATACGAGCACGAATGCCCAGAATGCGGGAAGAAGTTTAAAATGAGGAAGTACTTAACCAATCATCTCTTGAGGCACGAGCAGCAGCATCTCAAGCGCGTTTCACAGATGGTTAAAACTGTTATGACGAAGAAGGAAAAGGATGCTAAAACTGGGAAGGGGAAACCTAAAGCGCCTACGAGGAAATCAACGCGCGGTCGGAAGAAGAGAGAAGAAATTGAGTTTATCAAGTGCGAGCCGGTTTCGAGCTCAGAGTCGGGGGAGACGGAATCAGATTCGGAATAGGAAACTTAGGTCAGTTTGGCCAACATCAATAAATAAATAATGCTGGACAATCCACACTGTATTATCTAGCTAGCCAATATCCAATCTATGTAGCTTTCATTTTCAATTCAGATTTTTTTAGACTGTTTTTATTGCCATTGCCCCTACCTCACCATTTATCATTATAAAGTGCCATATACTTAGCTAAGTATATGGCACTTTTGACAAGGACAAATGGTTATAATGAATGAATATAATTATAATCAAATGTTTGACATATTTTTTGTGAAGATTCGACTACCAAGCTACTATCCAACCACCGCTAAGCAAACCAAGAGATATATTGAGTTTTGGGAAGAGCCATTAGTGGACGTAATTCATTGGGTGGCTTTAAGTTAGAGAACCGAAGTATTAGGGAATAGACACTAAACGCACTCTCGAAAGTAAACGTGCCAATCAGTAGACAGAATTTCTATTAACAGCCTGTTGTATTTGACGATCTGTGTCGAGGCACTTAAAATGTTGTGGTCCAAGAATCGAAAGCTTTCGAGCAGTTATGGAGTTAGACACGTCTAGATTTGAGTTCTACTATGCTCTAATCTTTTCTTAACTAGAAATTTTGCATCCTGCATGCAATGTTTTGCCGACAGTGGTGTTTTTTCGCCTTGTTTACTATTTTTGAACGATTGCGTATTAGTGTAGGTACTTACTAATTTTACTCAAAAGTTATTAGGTACATGCTGATCCTCAAAGTTGAATTACCAATCAGCCTGCTTCGTACTTCAATTTCCAACAAAGTTACTTAGGATTTCGACCCAAATCAACTTGCTGTTTTGCTTTTAAAACCCTGTCATTGTCTTTTCCGATTACAGATCTAAAATGGCGGACGAAATCAAAATAGAACTGGAAATCAAGCTGGAGGAAGAAGGGGTGGGCCCTTCTAGTTCTAGCCCCCTCCCCCCGCTACCGTCTTTATCCTCCCTCAAACCTCTTACCCTCCCTTCTATCACAAACCCACCCCACGACGACGGGGTCATGAAATTCATCAGCGTCAATAGTGACTTACTGACAGACGAGCAAAGAGAAATGTATGAATCGGTGCTGACGACATGGAAGCCGATAATGTTCCCCAAGCAGATAAAACGCTACATCTGCCACAAATGCAACAAAGAGTTCAAGAACTACCAAAACCTCTACCTCCACACGACCAGGGTCCACTCCACTGAGGAACACTCGGTCCTCTGCGACAAGTGTGACAAGTCATTCAAAAATAAGCATTATCTGTACATGCATAGGATGAACAAGCATTATTCTGAGTCGGAGAAGTGCTACTGCCAGTTCTGCTTACAAGAGTTCAGGACTAGGCGAGCGTTGCATATGCACGTTAAGAAGGTCCACCCGAATACTCTTCCCGATATCAAATGCGAAGAGTGCGGGAAAGAATTTAACGTTCCATACAAACTAAGGCATCATATTGAGAGGTGTCATCGAGCTCAGCCTGAGAAACACAAGTGTCATATCTGTCAGAAGATGTACAAAACTGACCTTAATCTGAAGAGGCATTTGCTGTTCCAACACTCTAACATTGAGCGACATCAATGCGTCTTCTGTCCAATGACTTTTAAGTCCAAACATCATATGAAACGACACGTTTTAAACATCCATCCTCCTCTGGAATCTAAGGTTCAGTGCCCGGAATGCTTAAAAGAGTTCAAGAACGACCAATACTTAAAAGAGCATATGCAAATGCATTCATCCCCTGATACTAAAGTCAAGTGCGAGCTTTGCGATAAATCATTCCACTCGCAACTCAGGCTTAAAAAGCACAAGAAGATAGTCCATCCAACGAACCCAAAATTCCGTTGCGATAAGTGTAATAAAGAGTTTGCACACGAGCACTATTTGAAGCGGCATATCGACTCCGTACATATTGAAATAGACGAGTCTTTGTACGAGCACGAGTGCCCACAATGCGGGAAGAGATTTAAAATGAAGAAGTATCTGACGAACCATTTGTTAAGGCACGAACAGCAGCAGATAAAACGCTTATCGCAGATTGTTAAAACTGTAATGACCAAGAAGGAGAAAGCAGCTAAAAAGGTGAAGCCGAAAGCTGAACCGACTAGGAAGTCAGCGCGTGGTCGGAAGAAGAGAGAGGAGATTGAGTTTATCAAGTGTGAGCCAATGTCTAGCTCAGAATCTGAGTCAGGGGAAACAGAGTCTGATTCAGAATGACCATACCCCATCTGTAGAATTGAGTCGGTAGATAGAATAAGAATTAGGATTATGCTGTCGCAGTGATTTGGGTCGGACATAATGTGGTTCCCTGACCCAAACTAGCCCCGTCACCTATTTTATCGTATTATTGCGTTAAGCAAAGGAATTTTCAAAAATCCCTTGGCCCGTTTGTGATACCTATCATAAACTTTTTTGTAATGCCTCTGTAATAGTTTTATTTTGTATAGTTTAGGAAGAGATGCGAAGTTGCACTTTTTGTCCACCAAACTTGGTTTTCGCATCTCCTCCTAAGCTATACAATATGAAACTATTCATCATCAGCCCATACACGTCCACTGCTGGACATAGGCCTCCCCCGTATGATGCCACAAATAGCGGTCCTGAGCCGCCTCCATCCATCGACTCCCTGCGACCGCTACGATGTCGTCGGTCCATAGAGTGGATGGTCTCCCATGTAGGGGGGACTTGCCATAATCACCACGCTTGGCAGGCGGATTGGTGTTGAAAAATACTCAGAAAGAAAATGCTGCCCTTCCTCTGGTAGGTTCCCTCAGTCGTCTCTTACGACATCCACGGGTTGAGTTGGAGGGGTCGATATTCGTACGCCGCGGCCCCACGGCCTAAAACTATTACAGAGGCAATAAAAATAAGCTTATGATAGGTACAACAAACGGGCCAAGGGATTTTTGAAAATTCCTTTGTATATCGTTATAATACGATAAAATAGGTTGCGGTTACATGGGAGACCATTCACTCGATGGACCGACGACATCGGAGGTGTGCGTTACCCCAGCAGAAAAGTTTCTCCTAGAATGAAGTGAGTTACACAAATAATTAGTGCGTTCTACGATGTAAATGTGCATCAAGTTAAAAAATTTGTGCATGTTCACGTTTTGGAATAAAACGCAAAATTCGTTTCCTGCTGGGGTAACGTTTTTCCAGCAGGAAGATTCTAAACGAATGACCCTAGACAAATTTGACTTATATGGGCAGATAGCTTATATTTGTGTATAAACGAGGGTCTAAAAATAAAATAAATAAATAAAATAAACTTTTCTGCTGGGGTAACGCACACACATCGGAGCGGTCGCAGGGAGTCGATGGAGGGAGGCGGCTCAGGATCGCTATTTGTGGCGTCGTATGGGGGAGGCATATGTACAGCAGTGGACGTGTATGGGCTGATATAATGATTATGATAGGTGGCGGCTCTGATTTGGTCGGGGTAGCGCCATAACATATGATGATAAACATATGTTCACATAGAAATGTAGAATGCACTTTTTTGTTGGGAAGGTTTTTACTCGTTTTCAATGATGTAGGTAATCAGAGTCAGGTGTCCCCCAACATCAGCAGTGACCCATTTCCTATCTTATCAAAATATTAACTCTAACACCATACTCCGGACAAACTGAGATATAATCTTTTTACAGAATTACTTGAGTATTGTTGAGTATAGCCAAAGACGATTGATTGATACATTGAAGACCTCAGTGGCACGGTGGGCGAAGGTCCGCCTGCGACGCAGGAGGTTGCGGGTTCGATTCCCGCCTCGGGACAAATGTACGATCTGCAGATATTTGTTCCGGGTGTTCTGGATTTTTTCTATACATAATAAAACAGCACAAGCTCTGCTTAGCTTGGGGCTATATAATGCTGTGTGAATTGTCCAGCATTATTTATTTACTATTCAGAAAGAGGCCTATGTAATATCGTTTGATAATTATATAAGAACGCGCGCCCACGGCGACTTTTTGAATCGTTAAAACAAAAAGTGGCAAAAACTCCCCACTCGTTCCCCCGATGTCGTCTGACACGGTCGCGCGCTTGCATCGCTACAGTCGCAATGCCGTCGCGCGTTCGCAGCGCGACTAGTCGCCGCGGCACGCGCTCTAAAATAAATTTACATTTGTAAAACGTCTTATATAAATTTACATTTTGTAAAACGGGACATTATCACCCGTTTATTAATAAGTGTTTTGGGACTAAATATTTTTTTATATCTTCATTCAAACCTTCAAGTGTGGTGTAATTTAAATCTAATACTTTTAGATTCTAATACTAATTTTTAACCGTTTTTTGGCATAGGCCTTCCCAATGGGCGCTAGCGCCCTGTCTTCAGCTAATATATATTAGCAACATGTCTTTCTTTTTCACTTCTTCCACTAGTGGACAAAAATTGAAGTGAAGAGAATATCAATAACACCTTATTTCTTATTTGATAATAATAACTATGTTTATAGTATACAATTTGACTTGTCTAAGTGCTTATTTTGTAAGTCTAAATAAAGTTATTAATTCTGATTCTGATGTGTTGATAGTCGAACCACAATTTGTAGTAATAAAAGATAGGTACCTACTTTGTAAATATTTAAATGCCAACATCGATCTTAGTAAAATTTGGGAGATAGGTACGTTCACCCAGCGCAAAAAAATGGCCTGTGTTGCCACAACTAAACGCAAAGGCACACTATTTCCAATCTTGTGCAATATACTTACCTAATGAACAACAAAGATGGAAAGACGTACCTAGACCGAAGTGCAACGGAGACAAGAATAGGCTACCCGTGCACGGTGGGTGCTGATATACACGAGCGGCAAAGTGCCAACGGCAGAGGTAACTGTAGCCGTCGACAACTGACGTCAGCCGTCTGTCGACAGCAGCCGTCCACGCGTCGCCGGCTGCTGTTGGCGCGTCGACGGCTACAGTTACCTCTGCCTTTGGCACTTTGCCGCTCGTGTATATGAGCACTGACTCTTAACAAGACGTGTATTGCTAGTTTTAAACACGAATGTATTGTATATCCCTGTCTACAAATGTTGAAATAAGGCAGTAGATAATTAGAATTTAGAATTTTGTTGTACTTACGAGTGAAAAGTGATGCCTTGGGCTTTGTTTTTTGTTCTGGAGGTATTTGTACACCTAGTGAACGAACACGACGGTATTGCTGTAGTCTTAGTCAATAGATCACACAAAATTAAGTCGTAGCAAGCACTCGAAAGATAACGCCAACGGCGCCAGCCTATGACTTAGGTGAGTGGACCTAATTGCACCTAATTTGAGCCTTCCACTTTCGAGAAGCCAGTAACCTCGCCTCCCCTTTTTTACGTAGATCAATGCATGCCAATAAAGACATTTCTTTAATGGCACATTTTTCTTTCTTTTTAGCATAATTCGCTCAAGGAATTTGCACTTTTAAAAGCTAGATGGAAAATGTTAAATTATTGTACATTTTATTCTATGTTAGTTTTAAGATTAAAACTATGAGAGTTATGGCAAGATTTTATGCCAGTGTTGCTATTTTGATCAATCTGCCATTAAGAATTATTATATGATGTTATATGCTGGTATTACAATCTAGATAGACAATTTGCAATTTATATTCCTCTTTTTGTAGTCGTGTAAAAAAACGTAGTAGCATTTTGATAGACGTTTAAAATATAGATAAAAATGTGGTTAAAATCACACTTTATATTAATAACAAGCTAGTTAGAGCTGGTGAGTATCTGACGCAGCGCATCAGCATTGCCATAAAGCGGGGCAATGCAGCCAGCGTCTTGCTGACGCTTCCGACTGGTATTGATATGGACTAGTTGAGCTATCTGTACATTGTTTGCAACAGTCTGCAGTTAGCTCAATTGTTTCATTTGTAAATACTAGTTCTAATTTGTTTCTATTATTTAATAGAAATTTTCTTTGTCAATAAATTTGCTAGTTATGTTCGCTATTAAAACGATGGGAGTTATTTTGAATAAACTGTGTAATCTAAGTACGGGAGGTATTTTAATGAAATAGTTAAGGTAGTAACTATCGCATTTTTGCACTTTGTCAAATGTCTTGCTTTTAAAAGAACACGTACCTATAACAAGGGGGTTTACGATTTTGGCTCTTACATCGGTTTATAACACTTTTCAAATCGCTGCGCGTAAGTAAGCTCATATACACGAGCGGCAAAGTGCCAACGGCAGAGGTAACTGTAGCCGTCGACACTTGCCGACAGCAGCTGTCGATACTTGCCGACGGCAGCTGTGGACACGCGCCGACGGCAGCCGTCGACACGCGCTGACGGCAGCCGTCGACAATTGACGCCAGCCGTCGACTATCGACGGCTGCCGTCGACGCGTGTCGATGGCTGCCGTTGGTGTGTCGACGGCTACAGTTACCTCTGCCGTTGGCACTTTACCGCTTGTGTATATGAGCACTTAGTAAGCTTTTATGTATTTTTGGATAGAAGACACATAAATAAAAATATAATTTCGTAAACCGTCAGGTTTCTGAGATATTACAAGCTTTTATTTAACTTGCAATGTAACGTTTGTTCGGGTGAAATCTCGCAACTCAATTTAAGCGCATAGTGATGCGACACTAGCGCCACTCTTAATTTTTTTCTTATATTATCGTTATGGGAAAGAATTACCAAAAGTTCTCACCGCCAATTGATAATACCCAGTATAAACTATTTTTCGATACCTCTGTAACAGATTTGTTTCATTTAGTATTAGCAGAAAATGGTTTATTGCGTTTGGTGGCCACCAAGGCCAATAAACCATTTTCTGGCGCTAGTGTCGCATCACTATTCGCCTTAAGACCAATTATCCTATCGATTAAGCTGAAATTTGGCATACTTATGCAAGTTCAGTGACAATGCAATATCATGGTACGGTACCATCGAGCTGGTCTGATGATGGAAAACGAAGGTGGCAGTAAGAACTTCTAAACGAAACGACTTAACCACGTCAAGTTTGGGTTCGTTGATTTTGTCTTCCCAAACACTTTGGTCCTAGATGATATCAAAGCTTGTAGGTATTTATAAGTTTCTAAAATATAAAAGAAACATTATTTATTGATTAGTATTTAGAGCAATAGTTATTCTCATCTGTGAATATCTCAGAAACTTGACGCTTTAGAACATTATGTTACCATATTTTATTTGTAAAAGTCCCATATCAAAATTCATAAGAAACTGCGAGGCGATTTTGAAAAACAAAATCGTTGTTGCCACACTGTGTCCATACAAAAATCTTTAAAGCCCTTTGCCTGTTTTTACTAAGTCTAATTGTGAATATTATGTTAATTAAACTAGAATTAAGAAATTTTGAAAATTACACTTTATTTCTGTTGTAAATATTGTCTATTGTTTACAAATAAACGGTTAAAATAATTTGGTATTATATTTATTTAACCCTCTCCTAGCAAAACCTACCAAAAAGTTATTTACTTCGACAAAAAAACATTCATTATAGACTAGGTAGGTATTTATGTGATATAAAACATGCTAGTGGATTCTTTTCCACTTATTCCATCGGTGGACAAGAACATTTAAGGCGGTTGTATGCCTGAAACCAGCGTTATAATAACGATAAAGTCAAAGTCAAAGTTTCTTTATTTCCGTAAATACAATAAATGTACACTTAGAACAGGTCAAATTCTTAAAATTAAACACTGATTTGGAAATAAAGTGATATTTTGATTTCGGTCGCTTCGGTATGTAGACTAAAGTAAAGAAGCGACGAAGAAACCTTTAGCCTGTTAGGTGTTATTTTTAGAGTTATTTTTCGAGTTGGAGCAAAATCCGTCCCAAGCTTTTTTATCTTCTAGATAGTCTGAAATTTTGTAATAAGCCTTTTTACAAAGGATATGTTTGATAATAAAAGGAATTATAAAAAACATTGTACAGTTTATTCATGAGCTTTTTTTAATGCCCATAAAATAGTTTTCTTTTGTTTGTGCAAATAGCGATGTTGCTCTTGTTGGCCACCAAACTCTGTTTTCGCTTCTCTGTCTAAATTATACGAAACTAAACTATTTCACTGGAATTAAAAAAGCTTAGTGAAAAAGTTTGCTACCTCTTTGCGTCAAAACTACTGAACGAATCGGGCTGAAATTTTGCATACAGATACATAGTTCCAGGCCTGGAATCAAAAATAGGCTACTTTTATCCCAGGAGAGAGAGTTGGTGAGTAGGTATCTGGCGCAGCGCATTAGCATTGCCATACAGCGAGGCAATGCAGCCAGCGTCTTGGGGACGCTTCCGACGGTATTGATATGGACCAGTTGAGCTACCTGTACATTGTTTGCATCAGTCTGCAATTAGCGCAATTCTTTCAATGGTAAATACTAGTTCTGATTTGTTTCTATTAACTGATTTATTTACTTTTATCCTATAAATCACTTTCCATGAGATAGAAACCAACTTTATAAACGTTTCTATAGAAAAAAAAGCATGCGAAGCCACAGGCAGAAACTTGTTTCGTGAATAAAACTGCAAGCTAGTCTTTTCAATTAATTTTATTTTCAAATTATATAAAACTAGGTGTTCCCCGCGGTTTCACCCGCGTTAAATTCGTAAGCCGTAAATTGAACTTAGGTGTAACCTTGTTCCCAATCGCGTGATGACAAAGCCTCAGTGCATGTATGCAGTTTTTAATAGCCGCTTTCCTGACCTGCGACCGGTGTGTCGCAGGGTTTTCATCCCTTCTCAGAATCAAAATCGATAACTTTATTTCTTTAGGCTTACAAAATAAGCACTTAGACAAGTCAAATTTTATACTATAAACATAGTTATTATTATCAAATAATAAATAAGGTGTTATTGATATTCTCTTCACTTCAATTTTTTGTCCACTAGTGGAAGAAGTGAAGTCTCACGTTTGATACCTTTATGGGGCAACCAACAGTAGGTAATGGCACGGGATGGAAACAAATTTCAACATCTTACCTTCCCAGTTAAAGTCGGTTTATAAAATGGAGAAAAAAAATCTCCCTAAAATAAATCTCATCTCTAATCAATCTCTCGTAATCGCCCTCCGACCAGGTGGGATGACTGATCTGGGAAAGACTGCAGGCAGATGCTGGATGCGTCAAGCTGAAGACAGGGCGCTATGGGGAACATTAGGGGAGGCCTAAGCCCTAACTAAGTCCCACTAACTCGTATAAAGTCCACTCCTTCCGCCATTTTTTTACTTACTCGTAGTACCTAACAAAACTTGGGATTTTATTTCTCTCATACATAGCAACATTAAGAAAAATGCCGTGTGTAAATTTTCGATTGATTTATGAAGTTCGATGAATGTTTCGCGAAATTACGTATTTAATATTAGTAATTACCGGTGAAATAAGGTCTTCGTAGCAGTATTTTTCATATTTACTCGCTCATTAGAGGAGGCCTATGTCCAGCAGTGGACTAATATAGGTTGATGATGATGATGTAAATCTCATATGGGAATTCAATGTTCAACCAGGAAAAAAAGAAGCCTGTCTTTTCAACGGACAATATCATAAACTGAAAATGCCAGTTACTCTCCATCCTTTCAACTAACTCTATGCCAAAAAGCAAGTCGATTGGTTGCTTAGTTAGGGCGTGAAGGACGGACAAACAAACAATAACATTTTCGCATTTTTATTATTATTTAGGATTACGTATCTCCATCTGTTTATTCTTCCTTGCATATAAAGGTGCCTTCATATGGACGGCGGCCGCGTGCTGCTTCATGGAGTTTGACTGAGAGAAGGTTTTACCGCAGGTCGCGCAGCTGTATGGACGAACTCCCGTGTGGGTCTGAAGAGAGAAAATATAAGGATTTTAAAACAATATATACATAATGATAAACGACTTCAAATTCCCTTATTTTTACACTGTTTTTAAGTTTTGCGGGATACATACTAATCCAGGGATAAAAAAATTATGGGACCACTTCGGGATCATTTTCTATACGATAGTGAAAGATGTAAAAAAATCGGTCCATTATAGGCGGAGATATCGCGTAACATACATTAAAAAAACATATAGACGAATTGAGAACCTCCTTTTGAAGTCGGTTAAAAATAATGGACGTGGGGTAGTTGTATATTTCATTGTATGAGGACAATTAAGTTGTCAATAGAAAGTTAAGACCCATATTTGAATGCACATTTTCGTGCTGTGCGGAAGTGGTGCAGTCCAGGGCCCGTACTCTTAAAAACGAAATCGAAGTTTTTGATTCTTTTTCGTGCAAACGCTAATCTTATGCAATGGACATAAGAGTTGGTTTTGCACGAACACGAGAAAGAAACTTCAATTTTCCTTTTCCGATTAGGCCCCCAGCATAACTATTCTAACTCGATCGAAAAGTTGCCGTGACTCGAAATCTGACACAAATCCGCGCGAAGTTCAAATAATCCGCGCGAAATTCAAATATTTTAGCGATTTTTAATATTTTCTGCGTTCTACAAGCAATATCAATAGTAGAAAAGGAGGTTATCGAAAATTGTAAAACATTTTCTATGACCCATATTTTAACTAATTTCGATTCGCCTCTACTTTGCGAGAAATTAATAATTTAGTAGATTTATTATTAAAATCAACATTATTACTAAAACTTCCATTAATCGTACTTCATTGGAACATGGGTTGATAGAAAAGGTCAGCGATTTATGAAAAACTACTTTTTAGGTAGTTTTATTCCTTGTAGAACGCAGAAAATATTAAATACCGCAAAAATATTTGAATTTCGCGCGGATATATGTCAGATTCCGAGTCAACGAAACTTTTCGATCGAGTTTAAATAGCCCTGCAGATCTGCAACACCTTGATTAACCTCACCCGGTCGTGTCTATTCAGCGCAGCTTTGTGTTTGAACGCCTTGGGGCAGGCGGCGCATTGGAACGGACGCTCGCCCGTGTGAGTTCGCATGTGAATCTGAAAAAAAAAACTGCTTAAGGGGGTTGTATGCCGCACACTAGCGCCACCACATATTTTTACAAGCTTTAATTCAACTTGCAATGTATTTTTGTTCGGGTGGAATCTTGCAACTCAATTTGAGACCAGCTATCCTCAACCGATTGAGCTGAAAGACATAGTTATGTAAGTTCGGTGACAATGCAATCTCATGGTACCATCAAGCTGGTCTGATGATGGAAACCGAAGGTAGCCATACGAACTTATAAACGAAACGACTTAACCACGTCGTTTGGATTCGTGGGATTTGTCTTCCCAAGCACTTTCGTCCTAGATGATATAAAAGCTTGTATGTAAAAGATTTTTAAAATATAATTTTTTTTACAATTACGTAAAGCACAAGAATTTTCAAATATCCAATGTACAGTTTGTGATACATATCATAAGTTCTCTCTTATATATTCCTCTGAAATAGTTTAGTATCGTATAATTTAGACAGAAGGGAAAACAGAGTTCGGTGGCCAACAAGAGCAGCTTCAATATTCTACATGAAGGAAATAAAAGAAAACTATTTTATAGGCATTAAAAAAAGCATCATTATCATCATCATATGCTAATGATATGTACAAGCTATCGCATGTACATGCAGTAGGTACATACAAACTCAAAGATTTTATGTAAATTAGCTTAGGTTGCATTGACCTCGATAACAAACAAAT
The DNA here is from genome assembly GCA_947859395.1 of Eupithecia insigniata. NCBI lineage: Eukaryota > Metazoa > Arthropoda > Insecta > Lepidoptera > Geometridae > Eupithecia > Eupithecia insigniata. The sequence goes on from OX402020.1 coordinate 7,468,734, forward strand.
GTGGAAACAATAAAAGCAGTGTTCTACGATCACTCAACGGGTTCGGTTATTTTAATCTCTTCTGAGTTTTTACCACCCTCAGCTAGCTAGCATCCCTTAGCGTATCCCTTAGCAGAGAAAAAAAGGGGAAAATCATTGAAGTGAAGAGAATATCAATAACACCTTATTTCTTATTTGATAATAATAACTATGTTTATAGTATACAATTTGACTTGTCTAAGTGCTTATTTTGTAAGCCTAAAGAAATAAAGTTATTGATTCTGATTCTGATTATAGATTATTGATTGTGATTATAGATAACAGTCTGCAGTTAGCTCAACTGTAAAGTAATAAATCTAGCGGAACAGTAAGTTGGCGCAGATTGTAAAAGATTTTCTATTTACTTATGAAAAGACGAACTTCGGCTCATGGGTGGTTTTGGAGCATTTGAGAAAATAAGAGATTTTGTGCAAAAAATCAACATTTTCCCAAATGCTCCCAAAATAAAATATTATCGAAGTTGGTTTTATGATGGGTTCATAGAAAATAGTTCACAATTTGCGCCAAATAACTTTTTCGTTAATTCTTTCTAAAACGCAGAAAAAAAATTAAAATTACAAAATAATTAGAATCTCGCGCCAACCCGTGGCGATCATCCTTAACCGGGCTACGAACCTCTCAAACGGAAACGGATTTTCCCATACGAATCTGTTGTTGTTTCACGTAGAATGAAAAGGGGCGCGCTATGAGTGAGAAAGCGCGTCTAACCATCTAATACAAAGCTGTCATGTGGCTGTGTGCGTGTGCTTGGTGTTGGTACCATTTTTTTTATATTTTTTCGTACTACCCGATAAATTTTTAATAACGATTATTTCAGAAATATTTTTGAAAATTTATAATGTTGAATATATTTAGGATGTTTGCAGCGCGACAGATTTTCGAATAAAGATGTCTATCAAGCATAAAAAATCACTTGAAGATGACTCGATTTGGTGGACAAAATTAGTTTCGCTCTCATTTAAATATCATTATGTTTTTTCAAAAACTAAACCGCTGCAAACAGCTATTTTTGATCCGATTACGTATGGAAAATTTCAATAAGATCGAGGACATAGTTTCCAAATGAAGCGGAAAGTACGTTTGTATGGGGAATAAGGCTATCCGTTCCGTTCTTGATTCACCCATATAACAATAATGTGTGCTCTACTATCCGGGCAAAGCTGGAGCGGGTTGCTTGTGTTGAATAAGTAGATATTATCTACCTGTAACAGTTGTCGCTTGTTGAACCGCTTGCTGCAGAGGCCGCAGTGATAAGGCCGCTCGCCCGAGTGTGTGCGCTGGTGAGCAACTAACAGCGATCGAGACTGGGGACAACAGATAATGTAAGTGCTCATATACACGAGCGGCAAAGTGCCAACGGCAGAGGTAACTGTAGCCGTCGACACTTATCGACGGCAGCCGTCTTCGCGTGGACGGCTGCTGCCGATAGTCGAAGGCTGCCGTCAACTGTCGACTGCTGGCGTCAATTGTTGACGGCTGCCGTCGGCGCGTGTCGACGGCTACAGTGACCTATGCCGTTGGCACTTTGCCGTTCCTGTATATGAGCACTAAGTTAGTTTATGATAACAAGGTTGCCTGGGAGAAATAGCTCTCAGCGCCAATAATGTTGAGGTTGCATCAGTTTGAATAAAATCTCTATGACTGTTGCTAAGACACCGCGGTTATTATTGTTTGCCAGAAGTGTTTTTTAGATGTTTTCGTTGAGTTAGATCATTTTTCTCATGACCTCTACTCGTCTTTAAAGTCACGCAAAATTAAAACTATAACAAATATGGCCGCCTTTTGTACTGTATATATTTAAATTTTAGATATAGGAGTTTTTATGTATTTATCGTGTATATTATTATATATATTATTATAAGTGTAACCTATTAAGGTTCAATAAAGTGTTCAATCATGAATTCATGCATGCTTTTTACGGGTGCATATCAATACCAGTCGGAAGCGTCCCCAAGACGCTGGCTGCATTGCCCCGCTGTATGGCAATGCTAATGCGCTGCGCCAGATATTATACTCACCAGCTCTCGGGTCGCTTCGACCAGGCGCTCAGATAATTTTTTGAAAACCCGGAGAGCCTCGGTACCCCACGAACCGAGGGTCTCGACTCCAAGGGGAGCAAATGCGTAGGCTCTGTCGAGATCTGCATATTTGCGCCTCCTGAGATTCTCGGCCAAATCTGCCGCCGAACCAGCCCGGATGACGACACATGTAGCGTAACGTCCCACTCAATGGGCCTTCCCAGCTCCCAAGGGACTAATGTCATGCCGTCGTCGTTGAGCTACTTGTAGATTGTTTGCAACAGTCTGCAGGTAGCTCAATTGTTTATATTGTAAATACTAATTTAATCCTACTAATATTATAAACGTCAAAGTTTGTATAGATGGATGTATGGATATTTGTTACTCTTTCACGTAAAAACTACTGAACCGATTAGGCTGAAATTTGCTATAGGTACAGTTTGGGACCTGGAATAACATATAGCCATATAGCTATTTTTTATCTCGATAAAACGTGGGCGAAGGCGCGGGCAGCAGCTAGTTTGTTTATATTATTTTACTGTTATTTTCTTTGTCAATAAACTTATAACTTAATTTTCTTTTTTGTTCCTACACGGTTTACTGGCCGCCTGCAAGAGGACACCGCTGTGCGTCGTCGTCATCTGATTGATTGCGTCAATTACACGTGTCGTAGTTATTTTCGTGTTATAAATTTGGTTATTATTAGGTGGCCGTACCTCAAAAGGGAATAAATACGTCAAGTGCGAGTAATGGATCTTAAAAGGGAGGGTTATTGTGTGAACAAAGTGATACTTTAAGGGATCCTTTTTTCCGTTTGAAATGCGGAACCCTAAGAAGGAATGCGTGCTTAGCAATGGGAAGAACCTATATTCCGATTTCTGAATCGATATTAGAATTAGAATTCAAGATATTTTTTGTCTATGAAAACTTAACAATAACAGAAAATAACATGGTAACAGAAAAATTATCATCATCATCAGCCCACACACGTCCACTGCTGGACACAAGCCTCCCCCGTACGACGCCACAAATAGCGGTCCCGAGCCGCCTCCATCCATCGACTCCCTGCGACAGCCACGATGTCGTCGGTCCATCGAGTGGATGGTCTCTTATGTAGGGGGGGATTTGCCATAATCGCCACGCTTGGCAGGCGGATTGGTGATCTCAGTGTTGGTGTTTAAAAATACTCAGAAGGAAGCTGCTGCCCTTCCTCTGGTAGGTTGCTGTGCTGGGCTGAGTTGGAGGGATCGTAATTCGTACGCCGCGGCCCCACGGCCCGTAGAAAAACATCACTAGAAACTAAAACACAAATTTCAACAACGCATAATCTCACATGATTGAGTAGAAAAAAATAATGATTTCGAAAACGAACGAGAGATCAATGAAATGACGAATGAAAGCTTTCAAACCAAAAAATTGTTTCGAGCTTCTGTGCTTTGCTTCGATGATACCAATGTCGTTAAATGTTTTCCACCAATATTTCTTAGGTTTTTGAACCCCATTATATACAAAAAATATCCAGGTTTTTGAACCGGATTATAGTACAATAATAATATGGCGTGTTTTAAAAAACGATAAACCAACTTCAAATTCCCTGATTTTTACACTTATTTTAAGTTTTGCGGGATAAATAACAATCCACTGGGGATAACAATTTTATGGAACCCCATCGGGATAATTTTCTATACAATACCTGAAACACAGGATTACCTAGTTCAGGAAAATTTGTTTCACCTTAGCCATATTTATTTATAAATTGCTTTCATGTTTTTTCTATGAACGAGTTTATTTGAATAATATATTTTATTTTTTTTATTTAATAGTGAAAGAATTTTCAAAATCGGTCATTAATTGGCGGAGATACCGCGTTACATAAATAGATAGATAGAAAATGCTTTATTCCACACTTATTGGTAAGAAACAGAAATACAAAAAAAAAACTACTTTAAAACTAAGCTACAAATGGCGGTCTTATCGCTCGAGAGCGATCTCTACCAGACAACCGTGGATGGTTAGGATTGTTGGATAGTACTAGGGGATCTGTGTGCTAATATAGGTTTAATAAATCAGAATACTCATAAGAAATATTATAACAACAATATTACATACATACAAAAAAAAACATACCGACGAATTGATTACCTCCTCCTTTTTAAGTCGGTTAATAAATAAGATATACTCACATTGCACGTATGTCCGCAAAGCTCGCATACACACCGCGTCCGCATTTTGTCCGCGGAGCCGTGCGCGCGGGCGATGTGCGCTGATAGCGACCGCTCCGTACTGAACGTGGAAGAACACTGACGACAAATAGTTACATTTTTACAAGCTTTTCAGAATCAGAATCAGAATCAATGACTTTATTTCTTTAGGCTTACAAAATAAGCACTTAGACAAGAAATTTTTTAAGATAAATAATAGATTCAGGCGTTACTTTGCGGAAATCCATTGCACAATATTAGAATGAAAAAATAGCGGAGCTCGGAGAGGCAACATCAATTATTCCTATTGAAATCCGGGACGATTAAGGCAGACGAGGGGAAGGCAGATGGCGCTGCTAATGTAAACATCGACTCCGTATAAAAATATTCGAATAAAATAGTTAAAGTGTACGTTACGCTAAAAATAAACAATAAATCGATAAATAGTGTTATTAATCATAAGTGACAGTGTTTTTCAAAGAAACAAATAAACATTTACAGTGAAATATGAGCTAAAAGTGCGATCGGTGATTACAACTACTAGCACCTAAAATCACTGGAATAAATCTACTAAAGAGTCACCCACGACCCGAGACTCTGTTAATAAACACTTGTGCAACTAAAATAACAAGTTTATCGCAGGAAAGTGATCAAAATAACTACTTTTGTTCATCTAAAATGTTTTGACGGTGTTATGATAAATGTATGACTCATCGCATAACGAACTTTTTACAACTCTTTCGACTGCCACAACACGTATGAACTGAAGAATAATTTCGACGGTTTACATAAGATCACTCTGGTCAGGCGGTTTCTCAGTAGAACTTGTATTCCGAAAGCACCAAGTTCGAATCTCGCTGCAGGTCTTATTTTTGAATTAAGGTTTCATTGCCAATACCATCTAGCGAGCAAAGTATGCGTTATTAACACCAACAATGGACCAACAAGAATATGTTACCCTAAGACGAGGCTATACGCAACTGACCATGAGCGGAAACGAGTCAAACATGAGCATCGACCCGCTAGATGGCACCACCAATAGTCTCCCGGACCTTTCAACCGATGATGAGCAACTCCGTACTCTATTACAAAAAATAGAGACTCTCCAAATACAACTTAACAGCGCACACAGCGAAATAGAACAATTATCAATGCAAAATCGAGAATTAGCAATAAAAAACACAGAATTAACGAAAAAAAATGTTCTGTACAAAAAACTTGGCAACAGTCCAGCCAAATTTGTAAGGCCAACTTTGTCGACACCACGTAATAAGGGAAAACAACAATCAAAACCTATAATTAACAAACAGACACAAACAGAAAGTAAAGACCTGAAAGAAATCGGAGTAAGATTAGACAAAAATGTTAAAGAAACACAGACAAATACAGAAATATCTACCCAAAAACTTGAAAAAGAAACACAGACTCATTGTATTTTGACTACGAAAAAAAACACGCAGACAGAAAATCAAGATTTGAACCCGCACCCCCCGGATTCACTTGACAACACAAACAACCTAATCCAGACCAGAATCAACTCTACACTACCAGCTACTATCCAAAAGTTGAATAAGATTTGCCTCATTAGCAGTGAGAAAACATACAATTTGCAGCATAAAACTTTAATCGATAACGAGCAGATAAACGGGTATAACATCTGTCACTACAGAAAACCGGCCTGCGGCATAAAACCTTTACTAGAAGGAATCGCGGCGAAGCTACATGGCTTTACTATGCAGGACTTTTGTGTAGTATTCCTAGGAAAAGAGGATTTTCTAAGTACAAATAATAACTTAGACCTGGTTATGTATATTAGAGAGACATTACAGAAAGTCCAGTTCACTAACATTATAATATGCCTACCAACTTTTAAATGCCACAATTATGGAACGATGTTCAACTGGCGAGTGGAAAACTTTAATAATTTACTTTACATCGACAATGATTCAAAGCAATATGCCTACCTACTAGACACCAATTTAAATCTTACATATGACCACAGAATGTTTTCAAAATTGAATGGAGAAGTGAATATTCGTGGTTTTCAAATCATTCTACATGACTTGGGAAAACTAACCAAACGTATAAAAGATGAGCAGAACCACGAGTTATACTATCACAAAATCAATGCCAGAACGGAAAAGAAAAAATGGCCAATTGAAAAAGATAATCGGGAGTTTTTTCGTGACCCAATATCTCCAAATTCTACACCAAAATATTGCGGGCTTAATCAATAAATCGGAGATTCTGACAGTGAGCCTAGATGAACTTAGGGACAATAATATAAATATAGATGTGTTATGTATAAGTGAACATTTTATGATGTCTGGTTATGAAACCTATTTAAGTGTTCCTAACTATGTCTTAGCTACATCTTATTGTAGAGTTAACAGTAAGAGAGGCGGGTCTTGTATAATTGTAAAAGATGGACTCCAATATAGGGAACTTAATGAGATCAAGAATTTTTCTCTTATAAATGTTTTTGAATGTTGTGCAATCGAAATTGTAAACCTTAAGATTGTAATTATATGTTTGTATCGCACCCCAAACTATGGAAACTTAAATTTATTTCTTAACAAATTAGAACTACTATTACAACATTTAAGTAAAAAGAAGTATTTAAATATCATTATTGCAGGGGACTATAATATTGACATTCTGAAAACTAACTCTGTAACTTCCGATTTTATATGTTTATTGTTAAATTATAATATGACACTAGAGCTGAAACAACCAACGCGTCTTAAAAGTGGAACATGCATCGACAACTTTGCCCACAACTGCACACAACCTTGTCAAACTAAAATTATTGATCTTGCCTTATCAGACCACACGGCACAATTACTTCTAATCCCTGTAAAAAAAACTACAAAAATTAATTATTGGCAAAAAACACAACGAGATTATAGCAATGAAAATATTCAGAAATTTCAAATGTGCCTAAAGAACTACAGTTTTTCGGATATATATATACGTAGTAATGTTGACGCAAACCTTGCGTATAACACATTTCTTGAAAGCTTTAGGTTTTTTTACGATTTGTGCTTCCCCTACAGAAATGTGAAAATCAGAGTTGAAAATAAACCCAAATGGATCTCAAAAGGGATTAAAATTTGCAGCAAAAATAAAAGAAAATTGCTATGGACATCAAGGCTAAACCCCACGGAACTAAATAAAACTAAATATAATAATTACTCAATAAAATTCAAAAAAATCATTAAACTTACTCAACGGGCACAAAATAATTATAAAATAAAAACATCATTAAATAAATCCAAAACCACGTGGCAGATAATTAACGAAACTCGACAAAATCTGCCAAAAGAAAATATTTCAAAGATTAAAGTAAATGATGAATATATTTTGCATCCATGTCAAATAGCGAACTCTTTCAATGATTATTTTATCGATAAGATCGAACCAATTAGTGAATATGGTAACAAAATCACCGATTTTATAAATCCTAGGAAAAACTCTATGTTTTTAGCACCTTCTATACCTAACGATATATTCAAAATTATTAAATCCCTAAAAAATACCAACAGTGTGGGCTACGACGAAATTTCAACTAAAATAATAAAATCAGTCAATTCGTATATATGCACCCACTTGTCTCATATCTTAAATTTATGTATATTGGAGGGTAAGTATCCTGAACAATTAAAATTATCCATTGTTAAACCTCTTTTTAAGAAAGAAAACAGAGAATTGATGTCAAACTATAGACCCATAGCACTTATCTCTATCATATCTAAAATATTCGAAAAATACTTACACGGCGAGATAAATTCATATCTTGAAAAAAATAATCTGTACTGTAAAGAGCAAAAAGGTTTTAGGAAGAATAAAAATATAAATATGGCTATTTTTGACTTTTTAAAGAACATTATGTTAAACGTTGACAAAAGAACAGCAGTCTGTGCTATCTACTGCGATATGACGCAAGCTTTTGACTATGTGGATCACAAGATACTGAGTCAAAAGCTTGAAGCTTACGGTATTAGAGGAAATGTACTGTCTCTACTTCAATGTTACCTCACAGATAGAAAACAGATCACCAAAATAAGGAAAATTAATTTCGATACAAAACGTCAAGAAACTCATGCATCCTCAGAACGTAGTCTAGTCTATGGAGTACCACAGGGCAGCGTACTAAGTCCGCTGTTATTCTTAATCTACATTAATGACCTGCCTAGAGTGACATGCCAACCAATGACCCTATTTGCGGACGACAGTACCTTAACTGTAGCTTGTAGAGACCATGCATCATATGAAAATGACATTAATAAATCTTTGACATCTACGATTTCATGGCTTGGTAATAATAATTTAAAAATTAATCTCAAGAAAACGAACATAATGCATTTTAACCAAAGATCTAATAATTTATCACAAATTGACATACATTTTAAGGATAATTCCGTAGCGGAAGTAGAAACGGCTAAGTTTCTAGGACTAACGTAGTTACTGTTGATAGTTGTAAGCCTTACTTTTCTAAGTACAAAATTCTTACTCTACCAGCTCTATATATTCTCAATGTAGCTATGTTTGTCAAAAATAACCTACATTTATTTAAAAGTTTCTCCGATGTTGTGGTACGTAACCGACGTAACAATAATAACAATAGACTTTGTACGCACCCATCACAAACTGCCCTAATACGAAAAAGTGTTTTAGGTATGGCACCCAAAATATATAATCATGCGGTAAAATGTTTAAACAACAATTACTCTGATACTCCAAATGTATTTAAAAATAGACTCAAGAATGTACTCGTTGAGAAATGCTATTATAGTGTTAATGATTTTTTACTTGACAAATTTTGACTTTATATACCTACCAATTATAATGTATAATTAATTATAATTTATTAATTTAAAGTTTATCTGATAATTTTTGAATATGGTTGTATTATAATTAGAAAAGACATATCACCTTAATTAGTGACAAATGCAGTGTGCCCTCTCCTATTTGCATGCCAGTAATGGCAAAACATGTAGGCCATAACTAACTTATATTGTAACATCATTACATGCCAACACCATGTTAATACTCATGTTTTGCAAATAAATGATTCTGATTCTGATTCTGACATTTGTTACTAACCTTTATATGGATTTTTGATTATCTATACTTATAAAAAAACTGTAACAGGTCCAATTCTGTACATTGAAGATACTTTGAAATTTTTTTTTGGAGTGCTCTCTAATATCGATACTGATGCCAAAAATGTATTTTTTTTTCCATCATGTCTGTCTGTCTGTCTGTATCTTGGCCGCGCATAGCTCCGAAACTACTGAACGTATTGAAATGAAAATTGGCAGGATTTGAGTTCATACTACGAGGAAGGACATAGAAACTTTTCATCCCGGATTTCAATAGGATTCCCTTGGGAGAGAGGATGGAAGTGAAATTTTGCACGTTGTAGTATGGCGCCCGGCAGTTTACCCCCGTAGTGGGCCCCCCACATTGCCCCGCAGTGGGACCCCCAGTAGCCCCCAGTAGTGCCCCACCCCCGCAGTAGGGTAAAATTACTTGGCTGCGCATAGCGCTGAAACTACTGAATGTATTCAAATTAAACTTGGCATTTACCGCCCAACGAAGTGGGCACGGGTCAGCTAGTCTGAAATAAATGACTATACTATACTACTATAAATAGTTACATACCTATGTCAAATAATCAAGTTTAATTAAATTATCATAAGAATTATCTCTCCTTACGACAGGGTCTAAGTTCTATAAGGCCCAACGTATAAATAGAACTAAGAAACTTTCTGACCATACCCTCAAGCTCATGGAGGACAGACGGGAATTAAACTTGCAGTCTTCAACGGGTGCGTCAGAATACCGGCGGCTCAATAGACAAATCTCAAAATCACTGAAACGCGACCTACGCCAATACAACACCAACCGTATTAAGGAGGCTATTGAGTGGAACAAAGGCTCTAAAGTGTTCGCGAGGGATTTGTCGATTGGGCAAAGCCAACTGACGAGACTGAAGACACATAGACCACATACATTCGCTAAGGCAGGTTATAGAGAAGACTGAAGAGTATAACATGCCCCTGTGTATAGCGTTTGTGGACTATGAGAAAGCCTTCGATTCGGTCGAGACTTGGGCTATATTACAGTCCCTCCAGAGGTGCCAAGTTGACTATCGATACATCGAAGTGCTGAAGTGCTTGTACGAAAACGCCACTATGTCAGTCCGATTACAGGACCAGAACTCAAAACCTATTCCACTACAGCGAGGAGTGAGACAGGGAGACGTCATCTCTCCGAAACTGTTCACCGCTACGCTGGAGGATGTGTTCAAGGTTCTGGATTGGAAAGGGCTAAGCATCAACATCAACGGCAAGTACATCACTCACCTTCGCTTTGCAGACGACATCGTAGTCATGGCTGAGACCATGGAGGGCCTTAGTACAATGCTCGGTGACCTCGGTAGAGCTTCCGAAAGAGTTGGTCTTAGAATGAACATGGACAAGACGAAAATCATGTCAAATGTCCATGTAGTACCAACTCCCGTATTATTCGGAGGCAACACCCTCGAAATTGTCGACCATTATGTCTACCTAGGACAAACCATCCAACTAGGAAAGGTGTCTTTTCGTCCCACTTACCGCAGTGTCTCAAGACGAAAGTCTTCGACCAGTGTGTATTGCCAGTGATGACATATGGCACTGAAACATGGTCCTTCACTATGGGCCTCGTCAGAAAGCTCAAGGTCGCATAGAGAGCAATGGAGAGGGCTATGCTCGGAGTCTCTCTGCGAGATCGAATCAGAAATGAGGAGATCCGCAGAAGAACCAAGGTAACCGACATAGTTCTCAGAGTTGCGAAACTCAAGTGGGTTGTTTGGGTTCGTTGGATTTATCTTCCCAAGCACTTTCGACCTAGATGATATAAAAAACTTATATTTAAAAGCTTTTTTAAATATTAAGCTATTTATATTGTTTTGCGTTTTTCTGTTTACACAAATAAAATCTTTTATTCCTATTCTATTAATTTTAGTGCTGTACTGTAGCGGTGTTGGACTGCGCCGAGCTGTACACCTACCTCATCACAGGTGAGCGTTGGTCTTGCCTGGTGTACCTTCACATGTTCTCTGTACAGCTCTTCAGATAAAGAACTCTCGCCGCAATGCTCACACCAACTGCAATTATACGCAATGTATTGACGACCGATGTGGCGGGGTGCGAAGGGCTGCCTGCGACGCAGGAGGTTGCTGGTTCGATTCCCATCTACACATACAAAGTTTGTACGTTCTGCAAATATTTGTTCAGGGTCTTCTGGTCGGTATCTATGTTTAATAAAAAATATTTATTTATGTAATTATATTGTATTATGTATATCAGTTATCTAGTACTCATAACACAAGCTCTGCTAGTTTGGGGCTAGATAATGCCGTGTGAATAGTCCAGTATTATTTATTATGTATCAGTTATACACAAGAATTTTCAAATATCCAATGTACAGTTTGTGATATCTATCCTAAGCTTATTTTTCAATCTCTGAAACAGTTAAGTTTCGTATAATTTAGACAGAAGGGAAAACAGAGTTCGGTGGCCAACAAGAGCAGCTTCAATATTCTACATGAAGGAAATAAAAGAAAACTATTTTATGGGCATTAAAAAAAGCTTAGGAGAGTTATCATAAACTGTACAAAGGATTTTTTAAAATTCTTTTGGTTAACCTAATAATAAAAAATAAAAAGGAGCTGCGCTAGTTCCAACTCAACCCGTGGATGTCGTAAGAGCCGACTAAGGGAAGCTACTAGAGGAAGGGCAGCAGCTTCCTCCTGAGTATTTTTCAACACCGACACTGGGATCACCAATCCGCCTGCCAAGCGTGGTGATTATGGCAAAACCCCCCCTACATGGGAGACCATCCACTCGATGGATCGACGACATCGTAGCTAGGTTGCAGGGAGTCGATGGATGGAGGCGGCTCAGGACCGCTATTTGTGGCGTCGTATGGCCTATGTCCAGCATGGACTTGTATGGGCTGGTATGATGATGATGAACCGCCTTAAGTGAAACTCACCTAAGTTTAGTATCACAGATGTCGCTGGTAGCTAATTCTCTATGTCTCTTCAGAGCGACTTCGTTCTTGAACTTCGCGCCGCAACTCCCGCACTCGGAACACTCTGCTTTCGATTCTAGGTTCTGTAACAATAAGGTTTAAACTTAATAAATAGATAAATAATGCTGGACAATCCACACAGCATCATCTAGCCCCAAGCTAAGCAGAGCTTGTGTTATGGGAACTAGATAACTGATATACATAATACAATACATGCATAGATAGACGACATTGTAGCGGTCGCAGGGAGTCGATGGATGGAGGCGGCTCAGGACCGCTATTTGTGGCGTCGTATGGTGAGGCCTATGTCCAGCAGTGGACGTGAATGGGCTGATATGATGATGATGATGATACATAGATAGTAATTTTTATTATACACAGAAAATACCCAGAACAAATATTTGCAGATCGTACAAACATTTGTCTCAAAGCGGGAATCGAACTCGCAACCTCCTCCGCGTTGCAGGTGGATCTTCGCTCCACAATTTTACATACATGTGTCGGCCATATAAGGACATGATTGGAAGTAGGTACTTTTTAACCGACTTCGAAAGGAGAAGGGTCTATGTTCGGCTGTACGTTTTTTATGTATGTCCGTCGAGTTCCCTGTTATTTATGATTATTTTTAACCGACTTCAAAAGAAGGAGGTTATCAATTCGTCAGTATGTTTTTTTTTTGTATGTATTTTACGCGTTATCTCCGCCAATTATGGACCGATTTTCAAAATTCTTTCACTATTGTATAGAAAATGATCCCGAAGTGGTCCCATAAAACTAGTAGATTAGTATTTATCCCGCAAAACTTAAAATAAGTGTAAAAGTAAGGGAATTTGAAGTCAGTTTATCGTTTTTTAAAACACGCTATACTATGTAGCTGTATAGAGAATGATCCCGAGGTGAACCCATATTTTTGTTATTAGGGAATAAAAAAAATATGGGTTTAGTATTTATCCCGAAAAACTTAAAGAATTGTTTGAAACTAGGGATTGGAAGTAGAAATTTCGTTTTTTCGTAACAATATATTTTTATGTTTATTACGGTTTGTTGCTGAGCTTGCAACGCCATTTTAGCAACCCTTTTGACTTACAAATAAACAATTTTCAATTTTCACCATACTGTCTGATAAACATATGATACTTAGAAAAAGGTTTCAAGGTTGTCTGGTAGAGATCGCTCGTGAGCGATAAGACCGCCAATTGTCACATTTTTTTGTATCAAATTGTTTGTAAATTGTTTTGTTAAGTGTAATAAAGCATTTTCTATCTATCTATCTACTTAATGTAGGTATTATAACTCACTCTATGCGCCTTCTTCTTGTGTATACTAAGCCCAATCTCCCCTATAAAGACGGCTCCACACGCGTCGCACGCGGCAGCCGCTCCCCCCGAATCACTCACATGTGTGTGAGGAGTGTTATGCTTACCCATAACACAAGCTCTGCTTAGCAAGGGCTAGACGATGCTGTGTGTATTGAACAGCATTATATATCTATTTATTTTATTATATTAAAATAGTTGCAGCCGCCATATTGTAGCTTGCAGTCGCCATATTGTAGCTTGCAGTCGCCATATTGTAGCTTGCAGTCGCCATATTGTAGCTTGCAGTCGCCATATTGTAGCTTGCAGTCGCCATATTGTAGCTTGCAGTCGCCATATTGTAGCTTGCAGTCGCCATATTGTAGCTTGCAGTCGCCATATTGTAGCTTGCAGTCGCCATATTGTAGCTTGCAGTCGCCATATTGTAGCTTTCAGCCGCCATATTACATCTAGTAGTCGTCATATTCCAGCCTGCAGACGCTAAATAGAAGCTAGCAATCACCATAACTGTCGGTTACACAAATTATACTTGATGTAGCTATGATTACTCACTCTATGCGCCTTCTTCTTGTGTATACTAAGCCCAATCTCCCCTATAAAGACGGCTCCACACGTGTCGCACGCGGCCGCCGCGTCCCCCCGAATCACTCACATGTGTGTGAGGAGTGTTATGCTTAACCATAACACAAGCTCTGCTTAGCTAGGGCTAGACGATGCTGTGTGTATTGAACAGCATTATATATCTATTTATTTTATTATATTATATTATAATAGTTGCAGCCGCCATATTGTAGCTTGCAGTCGCCATATTCTAGCTTGCAGTCGCCATATTGTAGCTTGCAGTCGCCATATTGTAGCTTGCAGTCGCCATATTGTAGCTTGCAGTCGCCATATTGTAGCTTTCAGCCGCCATATTACATCTAGTAGTCGTCATATTCCAGCCTGCAGACGCTAAATAGAAGCTAGCAATCACCATAACATGTAACGATTCCGTTCGCTTCTCACAGAGTTAAACTTTCGCGCCACTCGCCGCGTCGACAACTGAACGGAACGCAACGCATAAGTTGGCAGCATTGTGCCTATGCGCCGCCCGCTTATCTTTCACGGAATAGGAGGTGACTTGTCACTTTCTCGCGGACAACAAACTCGCTAACCGAGAACTTTTATTCTGCGATTGCAAACGAAACTCTAAATAACTTACCTAAAACTATCATACTGTGAACCCCATATCGGGTGAGTGTTGCATTATTGTTATTAGTGTGTATTTAGTGTAAAAACTTGTGTCCTAGGTAAGTCAAATCACTGGTCAATGACCTTTCTGACCGTTATTGTACCATGAATGTTATTACGTATTTTACTGGAATTTACATTACTACTATTTACAGATCAGCTTCTGAATTAATTAACATTCATGGTACAAATACTTCTTGCTGCTTTTTGACCGAAATCACCATAATTTCATTTCATTTATTCTATACTTTTTTCACTATCCATTGTCTTACTTATATAAAATCATTCTATACACTACCCATCAACCTATCATTTTATATTGACTTTCTTCCTACGTAATTATTTATTTGACTCGGATACCTATCTCACAATCGAACCGATTTAGTGAGGTAGGTAAACCGTTATTTCATTTCTATTGTTTAGAATAAGTAATTCATTTGTATGACTGCCTCATCATCGATCACGGTAAATTCTTGTTGCCATTGCGCTCACGCATTGAGTAGAGGATGCAGCAGTCATACTGCAAACCGGGCCACTTCTAAAGTGTCTGGACGTGGATTCCAGGGTTCCTTCCTACGGGTTACCGCTACCTACACTACACCACCGGCCATACTGACGCCGCTCCTCTTCGACGATCTCGCCGCCGGTAACCGGAAGGATTCCCCACTAAAGGCTGCCGTACACCATCGGCCACTCTGTCGCCGTCCGTTCCGATACTCTCACTACTGGTATCCGGAAGAATTCTTGGCATCCGCCAGGATTCACAAGTTTTTCACTGCACCACGCTTGCTGCTAGCCCACGTATCCGGATCCACTTGTCGGCCTACTACGTCGGACCTCTCAGCTCAGGCCAGTGGCAAATAGCTTCTAGTACCGTATTCGGAGACATCGTACTCAGACCCTACTTCTAACTTCACTCTATATCTATACAATATAACTGTAAACATTCCTTCTGTTTTTCCTTTCGGCCTAGCCACTCTCCATCTTAGGCAGGTCACTAGTAAAACAATAGTGTTTCACTGTCGGTTACACAAATTATACTTGATGTAGCTATGATTACTCACTCTATGCGCCTTCTTCTTGTGTATGCTAAGCCCAATCTCCCCTATAAAGACGGCTCCACACGTGTCGCACGCGGCCGACGCCGCGTCCTCCCGCGAGTGCCTCACACGCACGTGAGTAAGGAGCGTTGTGCTGCGTTGGAATAACGCGCCACATATTTGACATGTGTATTTGTGACCTGAATGGGTGATATAGAAAACAACATATTATGTGACAAGGTTTATCCTAATTAATATTACAAATGCGCAAGTGTGATTGTTTGTTTGTTTGAAAAGTGCTAAGTTTTAACTTTGTTTTATACTATGTAGTGATAGTGATATCAGTAATCTAGTACCCATAACACAAGCTCTGCTTAGCTTGTGTCAATCCACACAGCATCATCTAGCCCCAAGCTAGCAGAGCTTGTGTTATGGGTACTAGATGACTGAAATACATCTTATATATAAAATGTCCATGTCACAATGTTAGTACTCCTCCGAAACGGCTTTACCGATTTTTACCAAATTTTATATGCGTATTCAGTAGGTCTGAGAATCGGCTACTATCTATTTTCCATACCCCTAAGTGCTAAGGGTTGAAGGCAAAACAACGTTTGGCGGGTCAGCTAGTAATATATATAAATAGCGACACGTAACTTTAGCACAGACCGTTATTGCGAAGATGTAAAAAATAAGGTACCTGGGCGGGGCTAGCGGTACATTACCCATGCGCAGCTATCCCTCCGCGTATCGCTCAGAACCAGACTTGCAAATGATTTGCAGGTCGTACAAACATTTGTTCTAAGGCGGGAATCGAACCCGCAACATCCTGCGTCGCAGGCAAACCTTCGCCCACCGCGCCACATCGGTCGTCGTCGTAGGAGCGCTGAATTGATGAATGATGAGTGCTGATAGTTGGTATCTAGACATAATGTCACCTCTATGCCACTGCGCATGTTCTTTAGCCCTCTGGTGTGACTTGTCCATATGTGCGCAGACGCGGCACACATAACGGCGCGAGTGTGTGCCCACGTGGGCTGTCAGCGCGCGGGCAGTCAGGCAGCGGGATTGACAAATAGCGCAGGAGTGCGGGCCCATTGACTGGAAGCAAAAGGTTTTAAACTCTTTATTGTCCTTAAAAAAGAAAGAATAGAGAAATCATATGTATATTGCATTATAAAATATACTAAATACAGTCCTTTTAACTATAAAATAAAATAAAAAATAAGGCATTAGGAGTAAATTTACCTTTTGCTACATGCAATAAATTACGACCCTACGAATTATTACCCTTTGCGACAGGTGTCATGGCGCCGGCGAAATATGACTTTTCTAAGAGCTTATTGTGCACATTTTGTTATTTCTAACGACAATAAATGAAATAGAAAATACGGCTTTCTTCGCGAGACCGTTTTTAAAAAGTGTGTAAATTAAGTAAAAAAGATAAATGAAAACAAATTATAATGGTCATTAAGACAAAATAATACCTCTATAACCTTATAGGGAATGTTAAATTAAACTTATTAATTACAGTGGCATTTTTAATATTGTTACTGCTATTAAACTGGTCTAATCTAACAAATTTAATGTAAAAAAAAAATCTCTTTAAGTGTACAATATTATAAATGTCAAAGTTTGTATGGATGGATGTATGGATATTTGTTACTCTTTCACGCAAAAACTACTTAACAGATTAGGCTGAAATTTGGTATGGGTATAGTTTGGGACCTGGAATAACATATAGGCTATTTTTTATCCCGATAAAACGCGGGCCAAGGCGCGGGCGGTTGAGAAATATATATCTTTAACCATAAAAATAAATAACCCACCCTTCTATGATAAAAGGAGCTATTATTAAAGGATTTTGTTTATTTGAATTTTACATACCTCATCATGTAAAATCATGTGATTTTTATAAGTTACTTCTGTCATGAATCCTTTATAACAATAATTGCATTTGTATCTTGAATTTATATAATTTGATGTTTCCTTTCTGGATAAAACCTCTTCAATCTGTTGGTCTTTTGTTAATTTTACTAAATCAAACTCCCAATTTGCAATTACTACTTTTTTGCTGTCTTCTAAGTTACTAATTTTGGTATTCTCTGATATGTTACTATCTTTGTTTTCCTCTTTGTTACTATCATCAAAGTTTTCAATGTTACTTTGGTTTTCTAAATCATCAGTTGGCATTTCATCATAATCAATTTCAGTTTTTAATTCGTTATTTTTCACGCCTTTCCTCTTAATTTTGATTTTTTCCACTAAAGGTTCATCATCACTGTCACATTTATAATCAAAATCGGTGAAAAACTCTTTGCTGTCAAAATCACTACTTTTATTTTCGTCTAATTCTGTATATTCCTCCTTTATTTCTGCTAATGCGGAATCAATATTGTAGATTTTATGTAGTTTGTATGGATGAGCTATGTTTGATTTGATTGTGTCTATATTTGGAAATGTGCTGATCTGAAAAAAAAAAGAATTTTGATCATCATCATATCAGCCCCTACACATCCACTGCTGGACATAGGCCTCCCCCAAACAATGCCACAAATAGCGGTCCCGAGCTGCCTCCATCCATAGACTCCCTCCGAATTTTGATCTATGATTCTAGTTTAATTGGAGTATACCTTCTATACTTCAATTCAAAAACCTGGATATTTTCCGTATCATCATCATCAGCCCATACACGTCCACTGCTGGAAATAGGCCTCCCCCGTACGACGCCACAAATAGCGGTCCTGAGCCGCCTCCATCCATCGACTCCCTGCGACCGCTACGATGTCGTCGGTCCATCGAGTGGATGGTCTCCCATGTAGGGGGGGATTTGCCATAATCACCACGCTTGGCAGGCGGATTGGTGATCGCAGTGTTGGTGTTTAAAAATACTCAGAAGGAAGCTGCTGCCCTTCCTCTGGTAGGTTCTCTTAGTCGGCTTTTACGACATCCACGGGTTGAGTTGGAGGGGTCGATATTCGTACGCCGCGACCCCACGGCTTATACAAAACTGCAGCTGTATACAAAATCAAAATGTGTTACAAAATCCGAAGAATATTAATGAAAAATATTTAATGACATTGGTATCATTGAAGCAAAGCAAAGTAGCTTGAAAAATTTTTTAATTTTTAAAGCTTTCAATCCTAATTTTATTGATTTCTCATTCATTTTCAAATTCAAATAAAACATTTTTTGCTACACATATCATCTTATGCATTGTTGAAGTTTGTGTTTTAGTTTTTATTGGTAACTTTGCTGTTACCTTGTTGTTTTCTGTTACTGTTGTTATCAATTTTGAATTTTTGTTATGTTTACATTCATAAATGTGTTTGTTGACATAAAATATCTTGGATTCTAAATCGGAGTACAGTTTCTATGGCTCCACAAAAATATTATCAGGATAATTATTAAACTAATACTATCATTGCCCATGCCCATGATGCACATGGATGAAGATGTCCAGACTAGCTTTACCTGCAGAAGCTGGATAGTGAATGCATTAATGCCTTATGTTTCTTAGAAGATCAGCTTTGGTCTTAAATACAATGGTTGCTGATGCTGTATGAATTGTCTAATAGAAGTACTGAGATGTAAAGTAGACAAACCTGAACATTTTCACTCGAAATAAATTCCAACAACTGTCTGGCCTGCAGGCACTTCACTTTAAACGACGCAAACTTCTTCAACAATGCGGAGCAGTAAACACACGTAAACTGTGGGGTTATACTGACTTGAAACTGAAAATTATAATTTGAAAATTAAGTTATTTTTACGAAAATGAGGTAGCTCTAGAACTTCTCATATTAATGACTTAGAAGACACGGAAAATGTGTAAAGCACTTTGTAATGCAAGACCTGGTTCTTTTATTGGTTGTTTAATACAAAAATCAGAGAAAAATACTAACATTGCTACCGCACAAATCTTCGTAAGTGGATTTCAATCTATATTTATCCATGTCGTAGAGCTTTACATCTGTAATTAGGCATATTCTGCAAGCCGGTGACGGCTCCATTCTGTTTATAACAATTAGGCTAATGTTATGTACTGCGAATTTTTCGCTTATAATGGGAGCACAGCAACAACAAGGCATATGGATTCGATTGCTTTATTTTGATTGTAGAGCGTTAGCTATTTTCACGCAGTCTTTTCACGCATTATTCGTCAGATACAAAAAAAAAGAAAATGGCTGACCAGTAAAGACGTTATTATACCTTATTTATGAAAGACGTGTATTTTACACAAAAATAAAGAAAATGAAACTAACGTAAGACAAGGCAATATGGCTAATAACGCTATCGCCTTTTCATTTATAAAATGAACAATGTTAAAAAAAAAAGCATTCTTCGTCAAAATATATTGGAAGGCAGTAAGTAGTAGCTAAAGACTATTTACACGAAATTAAGAAAGATTTTGCTACTCAAAGCTAGATGGCGCTGATTTTATAACAGGACCACATAAACGGACAAGATTGTTATCTTCATGTTATCTTGCTTGTGCACGGAGTTTTGCCCTTTGTTTGCCCAATCCACACGTAACGAGTCGACTGAAAATACAGACATTCTACTAGCTGCTAGCTGCGCTGTGACTGAAAACCAAGGCTGAAAACACAGACATAATAGCTGCGCGTGACTGAAAATCAGATAATCAGTTGAACATTCATGAAGTTCCATCACAGAAAATAAAAGAACTTTGATCTGTCAAACAAATTGAAAGCAAAGAACGAACTGTCATGGCGGCTAGCCTTGCGTTTTGCAAATTTGGTAATCTGTGATGGCGGCTGGGCAGTTGTATAGAAAATTACCGGAATCCGCTCTGTGTACCTAGAATTAATAATCTGTGTTTAGAAATGAGTCAAGAAAATAGTGATCAATGTTCTTTTGTCAGTATTCATTATATTATCTGTGAGTGTGGTGATACTTTTCCATCTGAAGATGCCTTGAGGACCCATTTGGAGAAAGAGCATCCTCACAAACGGGAAAAGAAAGAATACAAATGTGGCATCGTAAGTAAAAGCTTCTTTGCTTTTCATAAATAATGAGATCTAATAATTGAGTGTCATAGGAATCCAGAGAAGTCCAGAGACCAGAGTAGGTATTATTGCCTTTTTGAGACGTCCTATTTTACTTTATAAGTTGGATTGTATTGTAATTTACGAGACACAAAGCAGATAAGACAAAAAAAAATAAGATTATTTTTATTGAATCATGTACTTGGTGATTATGGGTGCAACTTTTCTTCTGGACATTAACCTCTAAGTTCAATGCCCACGGCGCTAGAGGTCAAAATGTATCGCTCAATTAGAAGGCGAAAAAGATAAAAAAATCACGATCATCACAAATAACACCACTAGCTGACCCGCCAAACGTTGTTTTGCCTTCAACCCTTATCACTTAGGGGTATGGAAAATAGATAGTAGCTGATTCTCAGACCTACTGAATACGCATATAAAATTTGGTAAAAATCGGTAAAGCCATTTCGGTAGAGTACGGTAACTAACATTGTGACATGGAAATTTTATATATAAGATTATGGAGGGAGTCTCTACTTTTCTTCAGGGCGTTGATCTCCAAGTTTCACGGGTCAAATGTAATATTTAAATTTTACAGGCAATAGGTATAATTATTTAATACTAGAAACCCTCCCTGGCTTCGCACAGGTAGTAGAGAATAATATGCCGGCATGACACCAACAATTACCAATATATTTCAGCCAATATACACAAAATTACACTTAGACAATTCAAATTAATTAATTTGACTTGTCAAAGTGCTAATTTGACTTGTCCAAGTGCTTATTTTGTAAGCCTAAAGAAATAAAGTTATTGATTCTGAAATACCTTGACAAATTATTTACCTAAACCTTCCTCATGAATCACTCATGCATGAAAAATCTGTTCAGTAGTTTTTGAGTTTATCGCGAACAGACAGATAGACATGGCGGAGGTGCCTTAGTTTTAAACTGTTGTGAATTTGTATACTGTTCACAAAGAGTACCCATACAAATTCATAGCTTGGGGGTCCATTAATCACATGATGATTTTTAGCATCTTTTGTAACCCCCCTAGTGATACTTGGTGAGGTTTAAGACTAACCCCCCCCTCCCCTACCCAAAATCACGTGTATTTTATTTGTACAACGTATAACTTTTTTTTTAGTACAATTTCAGAATATTATCTTTAAATACAGGAAAGTATAATCTTGCGGTTGTCGCGGCCGGCGGGGGAATCATTGACTGACAACGGCGCGGGCGACACAAGCTCACACGCCGTTTTTCAGTTGTTTAGAAATCGCCCGATCAACGATAAATTAAATTACATGTGATATCTCACTACACCCCCCCTCCCTCCTTATGATATTACGTGATTTTCGTCGAACCCCCTCCCCCCTTTCGATCGTCATGTGATTAATGGACGACCCCTTATCTATTACTTAATGTTAGGTCAGATAAGTTCTAATGCTACGGCCACACTGCGAAGCGAAGATTCGTGTTCGCGTTGTCGCGATAAAACTTCGTTTTCGATTTACGACAAAGTGTTATATATTAAGAATTGTGAAGTGTGAAAATATTTTACTTCATCCCTGGGCCACATATTGGAAATAAACTACGCAAAATCGAGATAATTTATTTTCACCAAATTTGCAAGGAAAAAATTAAAGAGGCGGCTGGCTGCACTCTATTACATCATTGTAAGGATGGATGTATGGATATTTGTTCCTCTTTCAAGCTAAAACTACTGAATTGATTGGGCTTTTGGTATGGGTATAGGTAGTTTGGGACCTGGATTAACATATTTTTTATCCCGATAAAACGCAGGCGAAAGCGGGGGCAGCAGCTAGTACCTTATAAATATGATAATCTGTACATTCCAGTGCTCTGCTATCTACAGCTCGGAGGAAAGTTGCATCAAGCACTATGAAGACAGCCACATGTCTGATGACCACATGGAGTCAGGGGAGGGTTACCAAAACTCAGATGAATATGAAGGTTTACTTTTTACTGTTTTACATTATCTGTATGTATGTACCTATGTAACTCAACCCGTGGATGTCGTAAGAGCCGACTAAGGGAACCTACCAGAGGAAAGAGGAGTTTGATTCTACTACCAGAGGAAGGGCAGCAGCTTCCTTCTGAGTATTTTTCAACACCAACAATGCGCCACAAATAGCGGTCCTGAGCCGCCTCCATCCATCGACTCCCTGCGACCGCTACGATTTCGTCGGTCCATCGAGTGGATGGTCTCCCATGTAGGGGGGATTTGCCATAACCACCATGCTTGGCAGGCGGATTGGTGATCGCAGTGTTGGTGTTGAAAAATACTCAGAAGTAAGCTGCTGCCCTTTCTCTGGTAGTAGAATCAAACAAACACATTTTCGCATTTATAATATTAGTTAGAATATATGTACATTTATTTGTCTTTCTATTAATCTCTATAGCAGACCAGCTATGGCATATAAAATCACTCAATCATAACTAATATTATTTCAGAAGAAAACCTAGAAGAAGGTGAATATGAGCAAAATGAGTTCGAAGAAGTGGAAATACCCTTAGAGGTTGCCCTGGAGAACGTAGTCGACGCTGTCAAACACGATGGGTTAGAGGAAGGTATGTCATGCATTTTCAATTTCGCTCAAAAACGCTACTGGTGCCGTGGTGTCGCAGGCCAGCTTGTGGCGAGCTGTTGGTGAGTACCAACAGCTCTCCCCAAGCTGGCCTGCAGGCTCATCATCATTCTACTTTGATAACTGCCGTGCGGGCGGAGGTCCGGCTGCGACACTAGAGGTTTTTTTATGGACAACTAGCTTTATCGGGATAAAAAATAGCCTATATGTTATTCCAGGTCCCAAACTATACCCATACCAAATGTAAGCCTAATCGGCTTAGTAGTTTTTGGGGATATTTGTTACTCTTTCACGCAAAAACTACTGAACCGATTCGGCAGAAATTTGGTATGGGTATAGTTCGGGACCTGGAATAACATATATGCTAGTTTTTATTCCGATAAAACGCGGGCGAAGGCGCGGGCAGCAGTTAGTGTATAATAAATTATCTATTTATGTAACATTGTATTAATTATGCCATTTATCTAGTACCCATACAGAAGCTCTGGTTAGCTTGGGGCTAGATGATGCTGTGTGGATTGTACAGCATTATTTTTACTTCCAGGTGAAATAAAATTAGAACCTGGACAGGCTGCCGAGCGCGCCCGCCCCGAGAAGAAGAAAAGACAGCGGAAGATTGTGCCGAAAACGGTACGTAATGCCCTGTCTATGTAGTCTAAATGCAATATTCTTAAAACTTTTTAAACTTTCGAGATTTGTTGACATAATTAAAGATTATTTATCGGGTATTTATCGCGTACCTTTTGTTATATAAGGTACGCGATAAATACCCGATAAATAATCTTTAATTATGCAATATTCTTGTTGCTTCCTATAGATTGTTTGCCTACCTGTCGAAAATCTTTGGGACTTACCTGTAGGTGGAGCTAACGGCGCTATAGTCCGTAGTATAAGTCCCAAAGATTTTCGGCAGGTCGGGTACTTGCCTCCGTGGTGCAGTTGGATAGCACATCCCTGTATTCAGGGGAAGGTCGCGGGTTCAAGTCCCGCCGGAGTCGTAAATTTTTGAGATATTATAAATTCTTTAAGATTACCCCAAGTGCATAAGCACTATAATAACAAAAACCTTAGTCTGCAGTTAGCTCAATTATTTCAATTGTAAATACTTGTTTAATTTGTTTATATTATTTGAGTGTTATTTTCTTGGAAGTGTATGGTAAATAGATCGAGGTTTTTACAAGATTTCATTTAATTTGCAATGTATGTTTGTTCGGGTGGAATCTTGCAACTCAATTTTAAACCAGTTATCCTCAACCGATTGAACTGAAATTTGACATACTTATCGGTGACGATGCAATGCCATGGTACCATCGAGCTGGTCTGATGTTGGAAACCGAAGGTGGCCATAGGAACTCCTAAACGAAACGACTTAACCACGTCGAGTTTGGGTTCGTTGGATTTGTCTTCCTAAGCACTTTGATCCTAGCTAGATGATATAAAAGCAACCTATTACCATCGGGCTATTAAGACGAATCATAAGACACCTCATTTGTTGAAATCGGACCAGTAGTTTCAACGCTACCAGGGAACATAAAAATCGTATACATAGGGTGTCAAACTCATAACCTTCGTCCTTCGGTAACCGGGTTTTTTTTTTTTCCAGGAACCTGATCCAGAGTTGGTGTTTGTGATTCAACATGGAGATAAGAAAGGGAAACTAGTCTCTATGCTTAAGAAGAGTGTGAGTATATTTCCTTAATTTATTTATTGTTTAACTAGCAACCCGCCCCGGCTTCGCTAATCGGTTCAGTAGTTTTTGCGTGAAAGAGTACCAAATATCCATCCATACATCCATCCTTACAAACTTTGACATTTGTATTATTTGTAGGAAGGATGTCAAAGTTTGTGAGTATGGATGTTTGTTCCTCTTTCACCTAAAAACTACTGAACTGATTGGGCTGAAATTTGGTATAGGATGAATAGACAAGAACATAGTAGTGCGAAAACTTCCTCCCTGGACCGGCTCAAGGTCGGTTAGCCTTCACGTTAAACAGAATACTCAGTCTTATCTCAGTCGGGCTCGCGGGCGTCGCCGACAGCCCGCAGCACTTCTTCTTCTCACTCTTTCACGCAAAAACGCAGCAGAATAGTTTTTGCGTGAAAGAGGAACAAACATCCATACAAACTTTGACATCCTTCCTACTAAAAATATAAATGTCAAAGTTTATAAAGATGGATGTATGGATGGATATTTGTTACTCTTTCACGCAAAAACTATTGAACCGATTAGGCTGAAATAAGGTATGGGCATAGTTTGAGATCTGGAATAACATATAGGCTATTTTAATCCCAATAAAAGGCGGGCGAAGGCGCGGGCAGCAGCTAGTTTATAATATTAGTATGATTTTCGTTACAGGGTCGACTGCCGAAGGGTGCGAGGACTTGCGCGTGTGAAGTCTGCGGGAAACTATATGCGGTATGTTACTTAAGAAGGCTTTCCAAACGGAAACGGATTTTCCTATGCAGATTTGTTGTTGTTTCACGTAGCATGAAATGGGGCGCGCTATGAGTGAGAAAGCGCGTCTAACCATCTAATACGAAGCTGTCATGTCGCTGTATGCGTGTGCTTGGTGTTGGCACCATTTTTTGATATTTTTTCGTACTTTCCTATTAATTTTGAGTTTACGATTGATTTCAAAAATATTTTTGATTATTAATACTGTGGAATATATTTAGGATGTTCGCAGCGCGACAGATTTTCGAATAAAGGTGTCTATCATGCATAAAAAATCGCTTGAAGATGACTCGATTTGGTGGGCAAAATTAGTTTCGCTCTCATTTAAATATTATTATATTTTTTCAAAAACTAAACCGCTGCAAACATAACTATTTTTCATCCGATTACGTATGGAAAATTTCAATAAGATCGGGGACATAGTTTCCAAATGGATCGAAAAGTTATGTATGGGGAATAAGGCTATCCGTTCCGTGCTTAAGAGTGTGCTGTAAGCAATTTAGAGTTTTAAATCGTTATTTATCTCAGAATCTGTAAAAGCTGCCATCTTCAAATTTAGGGAGATGATACTTTGAACTTTTATCTTGGATTACGTGTTTTAAAAACACGAATCGTGAAAATTTTCTATAAAATATATTATTTTGAAAAATACATGTTTTGCACAAATTTTGCTATGTATCTCAGGAACAGTTCACACTTTTTTGTTGGCCTTTTGTTTTGTCAAGAAACCTAGAAGTATTTCTTTAGTTATGTCTTTTAATTCTTCAATTGGTTTTTTACTTAAGTTGTAATTAGTTAAAAACACACTTTTTGCGCTTACGCCTTTCCAAAACGGTATGCTCTGTCCCGCTCCTATGAACGCAACATCCTATTGCTATCCTTGTTACAAAATGGCGCGCAATGCGCATTCTTAAGGTGGTTCGTCAGGCGTGAAAAAAATCGGGTTTTTAATATTTTCTAAGTACCTACCTCAAGTAATTTATAATAGCAAGGTCTTCCATTAATCACGTGATGTTTTTTTAAGCAAGTTTTTAACCCTCCCCCCCGTGATACATGGTAAGATTTTCGACTACAATCATCAGAAATCAATTAGACTCCAAAACGACAATTTTTGTATACAAAGGGGTTACAAAACCCAAGGAATATTCTTTTATATTATTTATTATTTCAGTCGCACGCAGCGCTGCGGTACCACCAACGCACGCACACAGGCGAGAGGCCCTACCAGTGCACGCTGTGTCCTAAGGCTTTCACGATGCCGCTGTTCCTACAGGTAACATAAACAATCATTTATTTCAATATTCAAGATAGTTTATTACTTATTATTATATATAATAATAATATGTATGTATATATTATATGGTGTATCATATTTTTTTTATTTCAACAAATTTACACAACACCTTGACAAATTATATTCCATATGAATCACTCTGTCGATTGGTGAAAACCCCATGAAAATCCGTTCAGTGGTTTTTGAGTTTATCGCAAGTGATAAAAAAAATCCATAACACTATAACATTGTTTCAGATTCACACCCGTACTCACACAGGCGAGCGTCCCTACCAGTGCCCCACCTGTCCTAAAGCGTTCAGCAACAAGGCAGCTCTGCTGAGACACGAACGAGTAAGTACTGATAGCTCCTCCATTAGACAAGTAACTAGTTGAACAACACTTCAAGTACTCACACCGGCGAGCGTCCCTACCAGTGCCCCACCTGTCCTAAAGCGTTCAGCAACAAGGCAGCTCTGCTGAGACACGAACGAGTAAGTACTGATAGCTCCTCCATTAGACAAGTAACTAGTTGAACAACTCTTCAAGTACTCACACCGGCGAGCGTCCCTACCAGTGCCCCACCTGTCCTAAAGCGTTCAGCAACAAGGCAGCTCTGCTGAGACACGAACGAGTAAGTACTGATAGCTCCTCCATTAGACAAGTAACTAGTTGAACAACTCTTCAAGTACTCACACCGGCGAGCGTCCCTACCAGTGCCCCACCTGTCCTAAAGCGTTCAGCAACAAGGCAGCTCTGCTGAGACACGAACGAGTAAGTACTGATAGCTCCTCCATTAGACAAGTAACTAGTTGAACAACTCTTCAAGTACTCACACCGGCGAGCGTCCCTACCAGTGCCCCACCTGTCCTAAAGCGTTCAGCAACAAGGCAGCTCTGCTGAGACACGAACGAGTAAGTACTGATAGCTCCTCCATTAGACAAGTAACTAGTTGAACAACTCTTCAAGTACTCACACCGGCGAGCGTCCCTACCAGTGCCCCACCTGTCCTAAAGCGTTCAGCAACAAGGCAGCTCTGCTGAGACACGAACGAGTAAGTACTGATAGCTCCTCCATTAGACAAGTAACTAGTTGAACAACTCTTCAAGTACTCACACCGGCGAGCGTCCCTACCAGTGCCCCACCTGTCCTAAAGCGTTCAGCAACAAGGCAGCTCTGCTGAGACACGAACGAGTAAGTACTGATAGCTCCTCCATTAGACAAGTAACTAGTTGAACAACTCTTCAAGTACTCACACCGGCGAGCGTCCCTACCAGTGCCCCACCCGTCCTAAAGCGTTCAGCAACAAGGCAGCTCTGCTGAGACACGAACGAGTAAGTACTGATAGCTCCTCCATTAGACAAGTAACTAGTTGAACAACTCTTCAAGTACTCACACCGGCGAGCGTCCCTACCAGTGCCCCACCTGTCCTAAAGCGTTCAGCAACAAGGCAGCTCTGCTGAGACACGAACGAGTAAGTACTGATAGCTTCTCCATTAGACAAGTAACTAGTTGAACAACTCTTCAAGTACTCACACAGGCGAGCGTCCCTACCAGTGCCCCACCTGTCCTAAAGCGTTCAGCAACAAGGCAGCTCTGCTGAGACACGAGACAGGCGGGACTCGAATCCGCAATCTCCTGCACCGCTGGCGACCTTCATCCCCTGCGCCAATTAGGTTGTGAAGATTAATTGATATAAATAAATAAATTATAATAATATTTTTTATGAATAAATAAATAAATATAGGTTATATTTCATTGCACAGTTAGAAATAATTTACTAAATAATATGAATATGAATGTTTTATTTCAAAAATGTACAAGGTAGCCTTAAAACTAATTTAGCTATTTAAACTATAAATTAATTTTAATTAAAAATAACTTAGTCAAACACATAAAGGTATACATAATAAATAATAATTAATTATATAATAAGCTACTATTATAGTAAATATATCAAAAATTCAGTCACAACCATTCTAATTGCCCAGAATAAAAAAAAACACAATGTTAAACTTCACTATTTTCTTCCAGGTACACACAGGCGAAAAGCCCTACCCTTGTCCAATGTGCGCGAAAACCTTCACCCAATCGAATTCCATGAAACTCCATGTAACCACCGTGCATCTCAAACAACCAACCCCATACAAAAGCAAGAACCGACGGCTCAAAGAGGAAGCACGGTTACAAACTATGAAGAAAATCATCACCAACCCGAGAAAGAAAGTTCCAGTACAACTTGATAGCGTAGAGATTCTCAAAAATGGTCTGGAGTCATATGTCCTCGGACCATTGAAAACTGATATAGATAATCTTAAAACTGACATAGATATGTTAGCTAGGGGTGAATTTGAAGAGGATATTAATGCAGTGGAAACTATTGCAAGCAAAGATGCTGAAGATAATAATTATGAAGTTACGGAGGAGATACTGTACGAGGATGACGCTGCTGAACAGTATGAGGTTATTCTGAGTGATATTAATTAGGGAGAAATGTTTATACTCAAGCCGAATTCGATGTGGAATGTTTGTTAACAGACCACAAGTAAAAGAAATTAAATTCTAGTGTTTCGCGTAGTGTCAGTTATAAAGAAATATTGACGCAAATATCTGAAAACAAATGCGTTTAAAAATACACGGCAATAATGCAAATTTTCGATAAGTATTGGCTGTTTGGTTACAAAAAATGCATGTCTAATTTAGCTGGAGAATGTCTTAATATAAATAAACGTGGCAACTGCCACGTAAAGAGTTTATTTATATGGTATGCTGCATCTCGTTGCTGGAATAATATACCTCCTCCAATAAGGAATCTGCAAAGTTTTTATGGGTTTAACTTAAGCTACGCAATTTTATTTTTGAAGGTCAGTGATAAATTCAAAGAAATAAATATAAAGACAGTACCGAGTACCGCCAAAAACTTGAACAAAACTGCATTCTCGTGCGACTTATCGAGCAATTCATCAAAGAAAGCCCTCAATAAATATCGAATTGTAGATTTTGAGAATAAGCTGTTTATCACTCGATATTTTGACAGTTCTTGCCATAGTTATCGAGTAGATATATTGCCAGAATAGCCCTCCAGGTCATATGCACCATTTTGAAAAGCAAATAACAAACTCAAATAAATGCGTTAGCCCGATGGTTAGCCCTGAAAAATAGCTCCCGAGCTTTAACAAGGGCGTTCTCTCTCAGTGATTTCGTTTTGTAGCATGGTCGGTGATATCGCAAAACGGCGCATGTAATGACGTCATGTATGACGTCACAATAGATATCGTTGTCGCGGTCACGATAATACGGAAAGCGTGTGAGCACGATGATATAGATTTTAGCGTAATTCGGAATACCAACACCTCAAATACCTACCCAGCGTTCAGTCAATACGCTGTTAAAGTGACAAATAACTTTGATTTTAAAGTGAGATGGGGTAATAGGTTAATAATTTATATCTTTACAGTACCTAATTATTATGATCATTTTTATGTGTAAGATGGCGGTCTGCATCTGGCATTTCGCCGGATTTAACAAAAGGCCTCAATGATAGGCCTTCAAAGTCTGGAAGGCCTAATGCCCAACAGTGCGTTGACAAAACCTGATGATATTGATTATAAATTATGTTAGTGGTCTTTTAAATTGTGATTATGAGAGGAAATATTTTAAATTGTTAGACTGTATTACTTTATGTACATATTGAAAAACTGATAAATGTATTAAAACTTCCCAGCACATTGCTTCTTTCAAATAAAATGAAGTATTTACTAATTTTTGTTTTTATATTTTCTTACTTCAAATGTACAGGCTCCGTAGCCATAGCGCAGCCCTGCAGTTCGCACCGCAGAGGTTGGGCAGCGAATGCGTTAAGTTCTATTTTCGTGATAATTTTTGTACATTTGTCTGTAAATCGTTTTAGTTTTGTTTGTAATTGTATTTACTGATAAAACCCTGACGAATTGTACATTGTTAGGTTTTTTTCCTTTTAAAATGTGTTCCGTGAACTAGTACGCGAAGTTGACAAAAGTTTCCTCAAAACCCAAAGAGGAATAAAAAAGCCATTAAAAAAAAAAAAGTTCTAGTTGTTGATAAATAACTCTCATCTAACCCGTCATTAATGCATTCACTGGCCATCCCTCTTGCAGATGCGACCTGCAAGGGCGTGCATTCTTCATTATCAACCTGGCTTAACCCATTCATTGCCACCAACGCAATGTTTGAGTTCTGTGAAACTACTCTCATGCCTACAACGCAACAAGTTGAAGCTGCATCCTCTCACACAACTGGAGGCAGCATCGAATGGGTTAACTCTTAGGTAGGCATAGCGTGGTGATTATGGCAAAACCCCCCTTACATGAGAGACCATCCACTCGATGACCGACGACATCGTAGCAGCGGTTGCAGGGAGTCGATGGATGGAGGCGGTTTGGGACCGCTCTGGACCGAGCTACTCGATTACCAATGGTGAGCAATGGGTCGGCAAGTATGCCCCTAGACCAGCTGCCTCAACTCTTATAGTTTTGTTGCTAACTGTTACACTTGTCGAACTTCCTGTAGCTCTTTTCATACCTCGGAACAAGTCGAAGCGAAAACTGCTCAATAAATCTGGCGTCCCTCTCTGTTTTTATTCTTTTGCTAGCTTGTCCTACGTCTGATAGGTATATTCGCTAGTCTGTCGGTATCGTTTAACATTGCGAAAAATCAGACTTGGGAACAAGAAAATATTTTTTATACTACACCTGCTCTGAAAGTTGCCTATTCCTTTTCCAAATATAAGACAGAAAGTAAGTCATTGCAGGCGTATAGGAATCCAGGAGGAAAAACTCTATGGAATTTCATTTCTCACTTGTTTTAGCGGGAGAGAAAACTGTATGGAAATGCATTTCTAACGTGTTATTTTTTTTTAATTTCCTAAAAGATCGGCCGGTAGCTATGGTTATTTTCATAATAGGTCAAACGACAAAAAGTTTTTACTCCAAGTCCGCTTGCCTCTTCGGATTTCCGAACAATATTTTGAAAAAAGAACCCAAGTGAAGAAGGCTGGCACGGGAAGTTCTTCTAATTTTGAATTTGGTGTAGACAATTTTATTAATTCCACAGAATGTAGTCGAGTGGTAGTGAAAGTTTTATGACACCGCCAGAAATAAAATATTTATTCTGCTTTTTATTTTCCTCGAAGGTGTAGTATAAAGCACTATGTATCACTCGGCAGAAAGTTCGAATCCTACCTCGTGTGTTTTAAGGCCACGCTCAAACGACACACTCGATAGGAATCAGGCACGTTCTCGCCTAGGTGAACAATGTACTAATGCCGTTCTACCTTATTTTTGCGTTCCTCTAAATTTGTCAATGAGTGTATTATTATCCTATATGTAGGTATTCATTTTGAATTTGTCGGTCGGGTCATAGGTTCAACGGTCGAAGGACCTAATTAAAACTAGAATAACAATTGTTTAAAAACTTTATATTATCTGAAACACAATATAAATATGATTAGGTATCCTATATTTACAAAACATTGCTTTAGCCGATAAAGTGCAACCAAGGGCGTCGCCAGTCAATGGGCCAAGGGCGGACAATTTTATATAGGTACCTACCTACTAACGACCCGCCGCGGCTTCGCACGGGTGCAATGCTGATGTACTAAATCTATACTAATATTATAAAGAGGCGGGGTCAGGACCGCTATTCGTGGCGTCGTTTGGGGGAGGCCTATGTCCAGCAGTGGACGTGTACGGGCTAATGATGATGTAACCACTAATTCTATGATTGCGGTTGCTAAGACATTCGCTAATACCTATCTCGATACACAGAATTGATCGATTTCCTATAGGCACCTAGTACCTACCTAGGTACTCATTTTATACTCAATCAAAATCATTTATATATAACTAGTTGCTGCCCGCGCCTTCGCCCACGTTTTATCAGGATAAATAAAGCCTATATGTTATTCCATATAGGCTTTGGTGAAATTTGGTATGGGTATACCCATACCAAATTTCAGCCCAATCAGTTCAGTAGTTTTTAAGTGAACGAGGAACAAACATCCATACTCACAAACTTTGACATTTATATGAGTAGGATAAATAAGCCACATCATCAGTCCATAAACATCCACTGCTGAACATAGGCCTCCCCAAACGACGCCACGCACAGCGGTCCTGAGCCGCCTCCATCCATCGACTCCTTGCGACCGCTACGTCGTCGGTCCATCGAGTGGATAGTCTTCCCACCCTTCCTTTCGAATTGCATCGCGGTCGCCACTCGAGAACTTTTAACTCCCCAACAACGGTTATCGGTTCCACGAGCGTCATAAATACCTCTAAAATAAGCCATAAAGGCTTATTATTATTTGATTTATTCAGTGTAAACCACAGAAATCTAAATAATATTATTTAGACATGGTAAAATAATAATAATAAAGCATTTATTTATCTCTCACAATAGGTTCTTATTTATCTAAAGGTAACACTAAATACAGGAACTTTTGTAGAAGATAATCTTCTGGGTATAGGTATTAAATCATCGACTAAGACCTGTTTTGTGAGAGAACTGGTGCCTGTGATAGGTTTTAGGAAAAAACCTGTGGTATGGGTCACCAGGCCCTTCACTCCGCGGGAAATAGGAGTTTGTTAAATACAATGTAGAGAAATTACAATCTAGTTTTATTATATACTATTAGTGAAAATTATTTAAAATATTTTAGGCATGTGTTAATTTACTTGGTTTTATAGAAAGTGTAAATAAAGTAGGTATAAAAACGAATGCTTTGTCTGGTACAACACTTGTTAACTATATTTTGTTGACTCGAGAAAATAGCTACTTTTGCATGTTTTTTATTTCTGGTTTAATTGCTCAGATAAGTTACTAATTATCATTTTGTTTTGACATTATTTAATGACATTATAAGCTGGAGAAGCTACTGGCTCCTGAAACACAGCTTTAAATTAGTTCAGTAGCCTATGGACTCACTACTGTCTGTGAAACAATAATAAATAAATAATTCACACAGCATTATCTAGCCCCAAACTAAGCAAAGCTTGTGTTATGGGTACTGGATAACTGATATACATAATACAATATATTACATAGATAGATATTTTTTTAATTACATAGAATAACGACCAGAACACCCTGAACAAATATTTGCAGATCGTATAAATATTTGTCCCGAGACGTGAATCGAACCCGCAACCTCCTGCGTCGCAGACGGGACCTTCGCCCACCGCGCCACATCGGTCTTCTAATAATAATGTGAATAAAAGAATTTTTACTTTACTTTAGATTTCTGTGAATAAGACCTAACATAGCAGGAAAATACCTTTATACTACACCTGCTCGGAAAGTTGCCTATTCCTTTTCCAAATATAAGATAGAAAGTAAGTCATTGCAGGCGTATAGGAATCCGGGAGGAAAAACTATGGAATTTCATTTCTCACTCGTTTTACGGGAGAGAAAAGTGTATGGAAATCCATTTCTAACGTGTTATATTTTTTTTAATTTCCTAAATGGTCGCCGGTAGCTATGGTTATTTTCATTATAGGTCAAACGACAAAAAGTTTTTACTCCAAGTCCGCTTGCCTCTTGCAATTTCCGAATAATATTTTGAAAAAAGAACTCAAGTGATAAAGGCTGGCGCAGGACGTGTACCGTACCTCGTGTGTTTTAAGGCTCAAACGACACACTCGATAGGAATCAGGCACGTTCTCGCCTAGGTGAACAATGTACTATAGTATTACGAAGTCAAATCAAACACCTACTAGGTACGCGCTTTTCTCTGCTACGAGTAGTAATATTCTTCTATAACGTGTTCTTCAATACTGAAGGTCGTGCCCTGAAAAGCCCTTGTTGAGGAGTTGACCAGCTGTCTCCATGCCTCCCTATCTTCGGCTTGTCTGAGAGGAGTGGTAACTGGGAGTGCAATCTGATAGTGAATACACAATACTCAAGTCTATCTCACTCGGGCTCGCAGGCGTCGCCGACAGCCCGACTGAGATACTGAGTAACCCGTTTAAGGGCGGCCAACCCGGCTTACTTTTCATACAAACGCTCGTACGTGATTATGGCGCTATAACAGATCTTTCTTTGAAACTTTTAACTAATAGGTAATCTTGTGCACTATATCTAGGTTTCTATCGTAACAAAAAATCGAAATTTGGAGAAACAAATTCAGTATAAGCCACCAAAATTTGCGTTTTAGCACAAATTTTACGTGAACTTTGAGCGTCTATAATGTTCTCATAAATTGTAAAAGTAAAGAAAATAATAAGATAGAAACCTTGCAAATATAATGGAGATTCTAAACGACAAAGTTTTATTTGACAAACTTGTAAGGTTTACTGAAAAACACGTATTTCCTGGAACAAGTTTTATGAAATTTTCGCACACTATTCGGTTACTTTCGCACTATTCGCGAAAGTAACCTAATGCCAACCGAGCGCTCAGGCGCTTTCTCTCTCTTTTCGCTTTGCCTCTTTTTCTAACATTGCGCTGGATGAAACAACAAGCTCTTCAATCAAGCTCGCGTTGACGATGGTAGGACCGGGAAGGGCCCCCTTAACGTTTAGCCGCGCCCTTCCCTTCGAAGTTTCCTCTCTACGTATGTTCTTGTCTACTCGTATGGTAATACTAAGAAATCACAATCAAACCCACACATATGAGAAGCTTTTTGCTTGTGATAGTTGAAGACTTTCACCGTTCTGGGCTATTTAAAAAAAAACTTAAAAAAAACATACAGAGAGAAGAAAAGAAGGATCTGCAGATTGAAAAATCAAATCAGGTCGATTCATTTATTTATGAGCAGTTTTGGGGTGAAGGAAGACATATTCCGTCCTTCCTCGTCTGTAAAATATTAGTCGGACATACCACTATATTTTGCTTACTGGATTAACGTAAAATTTAGGAAAAACCCCAATAGTTATAGCCTCATAAGATATTGTAAATCTCTGGCAAATTAGGTATATTTAGTCTTAATTTTAGACTACTAGCGACCCGATGATACTAAATCCTTGCTAATATTATAAATGCGAAAGTAACTCAGTCTGTCATGTTTTCACGCCAAAACTACTGAACCGATTTAAATGAAATTTGGTACACAGATACTCTAAAGCCTGAGAAAGGACATAGGGTAGCCTATGTCCTTTTTAATGCGAAAAAAGGGTTGTAAGGGGTTGAAAGGATGTATAGAAGTATCGTCATTTTTAAAGCTAAAAGTCTGGAATTTAATTTTTAGGCTGTTGATTAGATATAAAAATGCTACCCACTGTCACTATTCCACGCGGACGAAGCCGCGGGCACAGCTAGTTATACATAAACCTTCCTCTTGAATCACTCTATCTATTAGAAAAAACCGCATCAAAATCCGTTGCGTAGTTTTATAGATCTAAGCATACATAGGGACAGACAGATAGCAGCGGGAAGAGACTATGTTGTATGTAGTGATTTAAATTTTTTTCTGTATGCGCTTTTAGTGTGGAACTACATTGCTTGTTGATTTTATTACTGCTTTTTCTCTTATTATTCACCGGGTTTTGCAAAACCAGACACGTATTACCAATAACAAAGAAGTCAAGTCCGGGTTTTGCTTATAAGTAACTTTAAACTAAGCTAATTAAATAATTAAAAGCTAATTAGCTTCAACCACAGATAATATAATACTATACTGGATTCTACTAGTAAGCAAAAAAACTTTATTCAATAAAAATAACTATTTATGGTATTATACTAGCAAGTCCAAAAAAAAAACTAATCTATATATATAAAAATTAACCCCTATTTCTCCTGGTTGGGCTATAACTCGGCTAGAATGGCTTTACCGATTTCATTCGTTTTTTTTTAAATGTTTGCTAATACTTCGTAGAAGGTTCTTACCAACGGTTTTTACATTAAAAGAAAATTGCGCAGTAACTTCGAAAAAAGAAAACTTATCAACTACCTTTATTAAAAACTTTTTGAACCTTAGCCCCACCGTTATTTGTTATGCACGTTTGAAATAAATTTGAAGTTTGATTGAATGACAGGACGTCTGTCGGGTCAGCTAGTAAACAATAAACCATTCCATGACTAAGAAATTTCCATGAACTGGACACTGGCAGAAAAGTGGCAAACCAAATGTGTCTATTGCCAATAACAAAGAAGTCAAGTCAAGTCAATTTCTAGATTTATTTTTGTATTTTTGTAAATTAAATTGTAGCTTTTTAGATTACGTAGGTATATATTTTATGTTTCTTTGCATACTGATTACTTTTGTTAATGCTTTTTATTTGGTTCTTTCTGTTTGTTTTTGTATATGAACTTGATTGAGATTATATAATTCCTTTTTTCTGGAAAAACCAAACTTAATCTCCGTAAATTTTAATCTATTGTTCCCTAATGCGCAATTCATACCTAACTGACACTGGCAGAATTGCATCAATCCAGAGGCAGAGCCAAAGCTAAAAGAAGTTTTGTGTTTACGCCTTTCCAAAAAGATACCTTTGCTCTGTCCTGACCCCTCCGATGAATAAGAAATAGTATCCCTACCCTATTTGCACAAATGGTCGCAACGCGCCCTTTATATCAAGATGGAGTGTGTGGCCAGCTTTAAACAAGAAGCTACTTTTATAAAAGGTATTAAAAGTACATAAAAAGCACACCAAAGCAACCCCAAAGTTAGAAACCTTAATAATTGCGTAGTTATTATAGTCATAATATTATTTATTTACAGTTATAATGTTTACATACATGTACAAAAGAAGAGGAAAGTGCTAAATACGTCTCAAATAGCAATATTTTGTGACATAACAAAATCAATGTTTTTAAGAATTATTTTTTAAACAATTTGTAAAAACAGAGTCATATTTTATAACAATACATAACATACACATTAAATTCACTTATGTACAGATAAACATCATCAAAAGATTGTATCAGTAAACTAACATGTAAAGTTGATTTTTGGGTTGCCAACTTCAGGGCAACAAAAATCCTTAAAAAGCTGCATAAGACTTCAGAATAACTGAAGCTTACAGCATTAGCAGCATTGCAAAAACCGCAGCAACCTGCATGATTTCAACAAAATCAACATGTCATCTTGTCTGCATTTTCGCAGCTGTCATCAGAGACTGGCCCACCATCACCCTATCACCCGAAGCCATGTCAAACTTAAAATCTTTTGGTGCTTCGAACAACAAAATAATCGTACTACCCATGTTAAACTGACCAAATAAGTCTCCTTTCTTCAGATTCAACTCGCCTAACTCGTATTCGCTGATTCGTGATCGTTTTCCTTTCGTATTTGTTCTTAGTTCAGGGTCATTGTATATTTCTATTGATCCAACGTTTGTGGCTCCAACAGCTGTCATGCTGAAGAAGCCATGTTTCCAATCTCCGACGTAGACTGCTCGCTCATTCATCGTAAAGAGACCTGGTATGAGCTGAGCGAGCCAGGGGTTAACAGACAAAAGCTTGCCGGAAAAGTGTCTTCGGAAGGTCGCTGTCCAATCACACGGTGTATGAAACCTGTGGTAATCTCCAGGGGCTAGATAAATTATACACTGGTGGAGAATATTATCTTTGTTCTGCAGTAACGATTGATAGTAATTACTATCTTTTCTCTTCGACCATTTATTCTCTCCAAGGAACTCTTCAAGGCTGTATGTTACTCCTTTCACTTGCTCGATCTTGTCAGTATCAGCTGGGCCACAGTTGAGGACTACACCATCGCAAGGGGACACGCAAGGGGTTGGTGAGATGTACCTCGCTCCTTCTCGCAAAGGTCGAGTAAAAAAGGCTGATAAACTTTTGTAATAAGTTAGATCTGTTACTGCCGCGTCCTCAATGTTTACGTTGAACATTCTAGAGTACGTACCGTAAACAAAGCCTCGCAAGGAGACAGGCAGCTCGCATGCCGCTAGCTTGCCCCACAGTCGACTTGTAACTCGGAACGGAAACATTTCGTAAAAACGTATCTCAACTTGCGAAACCTCATAATTGATGGTTGCGCGGATGTAGCACCATCCGACGTACATTACGCTGCCCAGAGGCACCCATCGAGTGAAGATAGAACGCAGGTTCATCCATTTGGTTCGTTGTAACTGGACATTCTTTGTTTGGGAGTGATGAATCGTAGATGTTTGGCGGAATGGGCGGTGAGGCCGTAGACGTTGCTTGAACAGCGGATTTATTACTGGAAGGCAGCTGCGAATGCGTGTCGACGGAAACATATTAGCACTCGAGCGCCTCCCAATTAAAATTAATTTGTTTATCTTGAATTTTCGCGAAACGCGATTGATTTGCGTGATTTCTTTTGAGAAACTGCTCTGCTCTGCTGCTGTAGTGCTACTTGCTAGTGTTGTCCTCCGCTGCGCTGCGTCTGAATGTCAAGCACAAACTATGTCAAGCAAATGTCAGGTTCAGTCAGGTCAATCATACTACGGGGCGGGGCGGCGCGACGCGCGACGAGTCAATCAAATCAGCAGGCCAATCAACTCGACTAGACAGAGTCTGGACGAAACATTTTCGGAAATTACCGGTTTTTGATAAGTGAAGCACTCATTTTTTCCTTTTGTTTGTTTGTGTGCGTATCTGACTGACCTGACGTCAAATTCTTGCATTGTTGACGTTTTTCGCGATTAAAAAACAATTTTCCTTTTATTTCGTTTATTTCTAACATTATTCATTTATCTCATGTCCGATAAATGCAATGGGGGTAACGTTGTGGACGGAGTTATATTGGAAAGCTTGGGAGAAGGCATTGAACAGGGCTCTCCGTTTGGAAACATTCAATACAACTTCCCGCCCGATCCGGTATTCCATGGATATATCAAGGTACCGCGCGTAGCTCTTACTCGTACCGACATAACTCCTTACCTGAACGGTCGCAGGAATCCTTCTGCACCGAAAGAAGACCGCCAGTTGACGAAACCTAAGCGGAAAATCCAATATGAGGTACACAAGGAGCGCCTATCACAAGAATGTATCGTAAACGTTACGCGTGACAATCTGACGAAGTTGAAAGCTTCCTTCGGGAGAAGCCGGACACTATCGCGGTTAGATTCCTTGCGATCTAGTTGCACAGATAACGAGATGGCTTCCAAATGTAAAATATGCAACAAATGCTATGACAGCGACAAGAAACTGCTCAATCACCAGAGAAAGAAACATATTATCTACATAAACAGCAAGCCTATGAAGCATGTTTCATTCTCCGATCATGTAGTCATCCACGAAGTGAAGGAGTACCACAAGTGCCGTAAATGTCCCAAGATATTTGAAAGCTACCGCTCCCTAAAGCTGCATACTAAGCAGCTGCACAAAAAGCGGACCAGCTACATTTGCAACTATTGTAACAAAAACTTTGCTGAACGGATGATATTCAAAGTCCATATTAAATTGCACTGCGAAATTTGTGGCTTACTATTTCCCAACAAAGCAAAATGCATAGAACATAAACGCCGAGTCTGCAAAATAATGAAACTACTTCCCTGCCAGACTTGTGGGCTATCATTC
This sequence comes from Eupithecia insigniata, assembly GCA_947859395.1. NCBI lineage: Eukaryota > Metazoa > Arthropoda > Insecta > Lepidoptera > Geometridae > Eupithecia > Eupithecia insigniata. Next base: position 7,509,489 of record OX402020.1, read on the forward strand.
TTCAACCGAATGGACTTGAAAGATCATAGCTATGACCATGGGGATACATGCCTGGTATGTGACATCTGCAAAGATCAGTTCCATGAAAAATGTACCATTGCTCATCACATTGCTTTCCTACACTCTAAAAGAAGACCTAAATCTCTCTACTCGATGCTAAAAGTCGGTAACGAGAGACTGTATCTTTGTAACTTCTGCGACGAGAGTTCGGTTGAAAGAGACACAATAGAGAGGCATTCTGACAAACTTCCTGACTTAAAAAATCGTGTGATGACAAGATACAAAGATCACTATTTCTGTGATGTTTGCATGAAGAAGTTTGCAACGGAGCAAAATATGTTACACCACAAGTGGACCCATTTTCTTAAAACTACTAACTGCTACAACAACACTACCACAAGAGACTCAACAGAACAGCCAAGTATTCTTAAAAGCCTTCTAAATAAAACTACAATAGAACCTTGTAAAGTTAATGGGCTGGAAAGTGAAATTGTTCAGCCTATTAAAACACACAATGTCCATGAAGAGCTGCCATTGCATTTTCAGCCAAAAGTAGTGTTACAAAGGCTGGATTTGGAAGGATCTGTAGAGCCACCACAGTTTATTGATATAGAAATTGATATTGACCCGCAGTTACTGAAAAAGCCTATTGTTGATCTTGCAAGGAAAAAGACATTGCTATCTCGATACAAGTGTCAGGTGGGTTTATTTGAAATATATTTGTTTGTATAGATCAAACAGTTTAGTGTGCAAGTATTTTTTTGCAATTGTTTCCGCTGATTCCCATAAGTCCTGTGTTGTAGTTCTGTAAAAAGCTACTGGAACACAAATTGGCTCAGTACTTCTGTGCATCTTCTTTTAGCTTTGGCTCTGCATCTGATCACCCCCCCTAGCATGGGGATTGTTCTCTAGGCTAGAATAGACAATAATGACATCACGACGCGATACATTGCGTACATTATTGAAGTTGAAGGAATCAATTAAAAATAATATACGCATTTGATGACAAAGTGATGTAATTTTTCACTAATCTACCCTAGACAACAATCCCCGTGCTAGGGGGGCAGATGCAATTCTGGAAGTGTCAGTTAGGTATGAATTGCGCATTTAGTAACTAAAATGTACTACCAACAATGTTTGGACTGTTGAAATGTCACGCTCGCTTGACAGTTCGCCCATAACGTACACCAAAAATAAAAAATTCATTATTTTCACAAAAATTATTTATTGCAACTCATTAAAACCAGTGCCTGCAGCGACGACGGTAGTGCTAGTACATCATTATTTGCTTAAGTGCATGCGTGCCATTTTATGCATAGGCATAGGATTTCGCTTACATAGGAGCGGGACGGAGCATACGTTTTTGGCGTAAGCGCAAAAATAAAGTTATTGTTTATTTTAACTACACGACCTGGTTTTGGAACCAATTTTTTTAATAACTGACGAATTAAACCATACTTAAGGCACTACCCTGACCCAATCAGAGCCGCCACCTATTTTATTGTATTATTACTTAATTTCCAAACATCCCTTGGGCCGTTTTTGATACCTATCATAAGCTTATTTTTAATGCCTCTGTAATAGTTTTATATTATATCCTCCTAAGGAGGAGATGGGAAAACCAAGTTTGGTGGCTAAAAAGTGCAACTTCGCATCTCTTCCTAAACGGTCCTACTAATATTATAAATGTCAAAGTTATGTATGGATGCGGGTATGGATGTATGAATATTTGTTACTCTTTCACGCAAATACTACTGAACCGATTAGGCTGTAATTTGGTATGGGTATGGTTGGAACCTGGAATAACTTATAGGCTATTTTTTATCCCGATAAAACGCCGGCAAAGGCGCGGGCAGCAGCTAGTACAAAATAAAACTCACCGAGGCATTCAAAAAAGCTTATGACAGGTATCACGAACGGGGAAAATTCCTTTGTTTAACGTACCTAATAATACGATAAAATAGGTGGCGGCGCTAGTTTGGTTCTGGGAACCGCCTTAAGTCATTTCAATAGACCGTGGGTTTCTGAGATATGGACCAATTTATGAGCAAAACAGTGCACTTTCATGATTGTTTATAGTAATTTGTCTCAATCGTGTTTTCTCTTTTAAGGAACCAATTCGCAAATAATTTGGAACTTTTTTTTATGGATTATAAACCTTCGTTTGACCACAACTCACCTGATAGAAAGTGACGATGTGGCCGACGGTGTACCAATTTATTATCATCGTCATCCGTTGACGCATCTACTAATCACAGTTATAATAACATTCAAAAGTTTGGATTAACTTGTTTATGTCCTCCTTGCGTCATAACTTCTGAACGGATAGGGCTGAAATTTTCCATACATATAGGTCTGTTTTTTTTTTTTATTTCGAAATGTTTATAATGCTCTTGACCGCAGATGGCCATGACAGCGTTACTGGGCTTTTGGCGGGCGCAGAGGGCGCCTCGCCGGTAAAGTTAGGTTGGGGCGACACCACTTAGGTGCGAGCCTCGGGTTGGGTTGTCGTCGTCAGATGCTACAAGAGGGTAATGGAGGTTTCGCCTAGGTCCGCGAATGCACACCTAAGGGCGGAAGCGGGGAATTCTTCGACCCCGCATCCGGCGGGGTCGGTTTTTGGTTGGTTGTGTAGTGTGTGGAAGCGAATCGGTTGCCGTCACCTCCTGCGGTTAGCCGCGGTGATTGGGTCACCGAGAACGTGTCTCGGTCTATGGAGAAGAGTATAGATCTTAAATAAAATATTATAGGCCTTTTATCCCCGAAAAAGCGTGTGATGCTGTGGCCTGAGAACCTAGTACCTAGTTGTTAGATACTTATTTAGTATTTTTGTTTTCTTTGGCTTTTTTTTAAGGCATTCCCTCATATAATTAGTTTTGCTTGCAAAAGAATATAAATTAACTGGCCAAAATATGATTAGTGTAAATGTAAACCTCCTGAGGGGTTTAAAGAGTGCTGAAACGTAAAATTTGTATTTGTTATTAAAAATACATAAATACACAAAAATACGTACTTAAAAATCAATTAAAAAGTTTAAGGTTTGACAGCTAACCATACAAGATTAGACATTTAAAATCAGCAAGCAGGGCTTAGAGTTCTTCCAAATCTTTTTTAACAGCTTGATTTTTTCAGGTATGCGGAAAATACTTCTCCAATAACTACTGCCTTAACCGGCACATAGCCACCCTGCATGGTGACTTTGAAAACCTCCGTTGCAAAGTCTGTGAAGAAACCTTTGTCTGGCCGTCCCTACTCCGAACGCACAAGTGTATTCGCCTACACCGCGAGGAAATGCCTTTCGACGACGCAAGACCAGAGATCCACTTCGATAACCTCCACAGTGAGTACGCGTTCGATGATCTAAACATAACGGATAATGATGATTATATGAATACTATAGACTTTGAGATACCAGAGCCTATTGTGGAGATAACAGAGGGTGAAACTTTCATGTCAAATCCTAGAATAAATATATTGCAGGATAAAAATAACCTAATTCATAGTTTGGGGTATAAGTTGGTTACGCATGAGGTACCAATTGAGTTTTAACTATAAACAAAAATAGTATTAATTATTGTTAAATGATAATAATAATTACTATAAGCTCTTCCAACTGAGTTCAAAATTAATGAAATACAGAAGTGTCATTTTTTTATGATAAATGAATTTTCGTATTAAAAGAATGAAAGGGCTGGGTAGCAGTGATTAAAGTTATGTGAAAGCAGAAGTCAGAGTTCATTAGGTACGAATGTAAGTGCCGTAAGTGGGTTAACTATGAACATTATTTGTGTTGGAAGAACACCAACGTGTTATCTTTTTACGAGGGACTTCGTCAGGGTGAGTGTGATTCGCGTACCACCGCTGTGACTCTGAGCTGTATGAACCGCACTCAACCTGAAGAAATCCCTCGTAAAAAAAGAAATGTTGGTGTTCTTCCAACATAAATATCGTTCATAGTTAACCCGTAAGCGGGTTAACTACGAACCATCCATAATGAGTTCACAGTTTGTTGTGAATAATGTATAAGAAAACAAGTTTATTGTAAATAAAAAATGTGGTTAATTGTTAATGTAAAATGTATATTGAATCGGTTATGTATAGCAGTCTTTTTACATCCTATCTTACTAACAATATAAAGGCGAAAGTTTGTGAAGATGTTTAGCTGAAGCCAACACCACTATTGAACGGATCTGCCTGAAATGTAGACCTAGATAAAGCTAAATAAGATTTCCGAGTCCTAGAAGAACATATTATGTAGCTCGACGCAAACCGCGTCACCCTGATGAAGCACCGCACCGCTCGTTAAGGAGGTTCACGGAACCAAACTAGTGCCGTCACATATTTTGTTGTATTATTTATTTTTAATATTTATTATACGTTAAAAAAATATTTTCAACAATCCTTGGCCCGTCTGTGATACCTGTCATAAGTTTACTTTTAATGCCTCTGTAATAGTTTTATATTGTATAATTTAGGAAGAGATGCGAAGTTGCACTTTTGTCTTTTGGCCACCAGACTCGGTTTTCGCATCTCCTCCTAAGCTATACAATATAAAACTATTACAGAGGCATTAAAAATAAACTTACATATATGTCTAATGCCAAGGATTTTCGAAAATTTCTTTGTTTAACGTAATAATACGATAAATAGGTGGCGGCCCTGATTTGGGTCGGGGAACCGACTTAAGGAATGAAACGTTGGTGTTCTTCCAACACAAACTAGGTTCGTAGATAACCCGCTTACATTTATAATGAATTCGTCAAACTACGAAAATTTTACAGTAAAACACGTTCTTCCAGGTCTCCAAAATCTTATTATGATTATGAACGCCCACGTGGAAGCTAGTAATAATATAACCATGGTGGTACAGAAAATAGTTATTCCAAGAGACAGTAGAAATGATGAAGTACATAATGTAGTGTATTTTAATATTTATGTCTTAATTGCTGATTTTTGTATGAACGCGTAAAATAGCTAAAGGAGATGCAGATATAGTTGAATATGATAGTTTCGAGAGTATTAAAGAATTTATATAAAACTGCCATGATAACTCCAAGTTAATTACATTTAATAATTGATTGTTGTACTTGTTACATTCATAAATTGTTACATCAAAAAGCGGTTACGCTGCCTAACTTGAAACAGACTGCGTAAATAGTGTTAAAGCCATAATCAAGAAGTTGTAACTTTCTTTTAAGAATTCTTCGTCTGACGATTTCCACGTGAACACAGAACCATTGGGTAATTTTTCTTCCACTAGTCCTGTGAGATAATTTTTCCGCCAAACATGCTTTGTTAATTAAATTTAATTTTTTTTATGTTAAAACTGTTGTTTACCATCTTATCATCATCATCATCAGCCCATACACGTCCACTGCTGGACATAGGCCTCCCCCGTACGACGCCACAAATAGCGGTCCTGAGCCGCCTCCATCCATCGACTCCCTGCGACCGCTACGATGTCGTCGGTCCATCGAGTGGATGGTCTCCCATGTAGGGGGGGATTTGCCATAATAACCACGCTTACCATCTTATATTCGCTTCTAACTATTAAGTATTGTAAAAACTTTTTGTAATGAAGGTATATTAATGTAATCTAAAGAGCCCATTTCTACTGCTAAACGTTTTTGTTCCTTTTATATTACTTATATTAACGTTAGGTATTACTGCATTTACGTTATGTTTTCATACACTTTCTGAAAAGCTTTTTCACTTATATTTCTAGATTTAAATTTTTTGCTTGAAATCTTAAAAGCCCTGGATCCTGAATTACAACCTGTTTAGGACTACAGATAATATGTATACTAAAACAATAATTGTGTCGTATCAATGATTTTTATGTTATGTATTTATGTAAATATATATATATATATATATATAATTAAGTTATTACAATTTATTTATTTAAATTGTGTCACATGTTAAGCACACATTTAATACTAAATAATTGAGTATTGATGTTTCATAAGTACACGGTTCTCAATTGCTTCAATTGTGGATACTAGTTCTAATTTGTTTCTATTAATTCATTGTAACCTTCTTTGCTAATAAAGAAACCTTAGTTACTATCTATTAAAATATGTTTAGTGCTATTTAGTTATTTTTACTTAGAGTACTGATTCCTAAATTACTTAAAGCTACTTCCAGAGGATTATAATATTATCTAAGTTATATAATACCAATGTTTCTATGTATAAGTATAATTATTGCTTATTTTTGTTATATCTGCTAAAAGTAGAAATAGAAAATTAAATATGTATTATTATATTTGGGACAAATCTATTTTTATATTTAATAACCAGTATGTGTTTTTTCCTATGTAATTCCCATAGTATTATAATTGAATTTATAATAAGTCTTAGGAAAAATATTTTTTATTTATTGTAATGTTTCTTATAAAAAGATATTATGGAGTTTTAAACATTACAACTTTTTTATGTCCCTCAGTTATAATTTCTTCATACCTATAAGTCAAATAAATAGCAAATAGATAAATACCCTAAAAATATAAAACGTTATGAAATAAAGCGTGGATTTTGATTCTGTTTACTCTTATGCTAGAGCAGTAAACAACCTCTAGATTGTTTGATGTTATTTTTCGAATTGTTTTTTTTTATTTAATTTACAATATCTGTTGTAAGAAATAATATCTAAGTATTTATTTCAAAATGATTGTGGGGAACTGTTGACATTTGTTCCAGATCTGTCTGGGTGTTGGGGTGGGGTGGTCTGGGTGGATATATTATATTTATACAGTTATGTATAACAAATGAGTTATTACGATATATCAGTTTTCTAGTATCTATAGGTATTAGATAAACAAGATTTGCAAGGTATCTACTTTGGGGCTTAGACGATGTGTTGATTTTACATCATTAGGTATAAGTAGTTTTTTTTTTATATTTGTGTACATTATTTAGAGCTAAATTACATTTGAAGTAAGTACATGTATTTCCTATGTATATATTTTCTGGGAATAAATCATTGCAAATATTTCATAACGTTTTTTTCTATTAGTCTGGTACTATTTTGGTGCCTACCAAGTATCTATCTTACTTATCGTTCTTATCTTCTTCTTTTAGTTGTGGCTCTGCATCTGGTTCCTTCGGGAATAATTCATTTTTCGGGACCACTTCATTTTCTATACAATAGAGACGGAGAAAACGATTAACATGCATAAAAAATGCGTACAGACGACCGAATATAAGTTCGGTCGTCTGTCCGTATTTTTATTTTCTTATCCTATTTATTTTCCTTGAAAAGCAGGATGCATCCTATGAGGAATTCCAATAAGATCCAAACTGACCTAATGCCATGGCACTTACATAGTACATATACCTTATGGCTTATAGCAGTTATTCTATGCCAATGCCTAGAAACTGAAGGGCATACCTACAGCCAATAATAGTTCACTACTGGACATAGGGGTATGCATATACCGAGCCCCGAACGGTGTATTATGGCTCTTCACTTAAAAGTAGTAATAGCAATCCCACGCCCCGTGCCAATAGACAGAGCATAGAGACAAGAAAATGTGCCAGATATACTCATTAAAATAAATCGGTATTTCCCATAGAGTAGAGGTATTTCCGAATAATAAGGGCATCACTAGTCATTTGTATTCTGTGGAGACTAATGTCAGTGTCACATCAAGTTTTTTGTGCTTCCAACTCTAGTCCAATATTGTTAGAACTACCATTTTTTTAAAAGAACTAGTTGATTTCTTGCTCGAATCTGGGCAAGCATAAATGTGCAATAACACAGAATCGGTAAAATATAAAATAAATAATAAGTAAGCTTCATCTTGTTTGTAATTTTTTGAAGTAAATAACTTCAAAAAATTACCTTTAATTGACATAAATTTAGTCTTTATGAACTCACTGTAATATTATCTGATTCACAAACTATAAAATATCATGAATGAATAGGCAGGGAATATAATATAGGCAAAAATAACAAGTAGATCTTCGTGAGGAGAGAGCGAATCCCTTCTACTTTTATTAATGCTTTGGTTGAATTAACTTTCGATGAGACAAGCAGGCGGTATATTGGAATGAAGTTCTGGCTGGTAGAGCAGATGTGATGAGTAGAGACGGCATCATGTATTATTTTATTTACTATTCGTTGTTTTTCCTGTAGTATATTGTTTCGTTTTAAATTTATTGGACATGCCCTCCCGAAATTATCTGAATATTTTTTTTAAAGATTCCGCCAAATACTAGCAGTACAGCTGGCAGCACTCACTTCACCCTCCCGTCTGTCGTCTCCTCTCCCCCCGTAGTGCCCCCGTACGTCGAGCGAGGCGTCAACAAATGGAGTCTTGCCGTTGGGTTTATCAATATTTTTCATTATGTACGATAATTGATCACTATCTTTTCGTGTTTGTGTACAATAACTAGTTGGTGCTTAATGTATTTTCAGTTACATAAAATCAAGAACGCATAAACGTGTGTAGATATAGAACTTTGTGTTGTGGGATTACTCTTCTTCCTGTGTTGTTTATTTGATAAAATAGACGTGTTTTCTACTTGTGAATCATGTCCGTGAGCGAGAAAGTCTCGCTATCGGATGCCCTCAGTAATGTGGATGTGTTGGACGAGCTCACTTTGCCCGGTAAGTGGTATTTACGTTTAATAGTCCTTCAGGAAGTTAGGTGTGGCGAACCATGGCAAGCAATTGAAAGTATGTACTTTTCTCGTAAACTAAATAACTGTGTTACCAACTCTGAGTAGTAAGCACTAATCAGGAGTTAGATATCCCTTTATTCATTTTTTGTTTGTTCTCGAGTATAGTATTATTATATCTGTTGTTCTAGTAAACTATCTTGTTATTCATTTGTTCTTGCTTCTTTTCAATAATCCAGTAACCAGAAAAAATAACAATATTCATTTGTTTCTGTTTACTTTATATTAGGCTTATTTAGTAAAAACAAAGAAAATAACAATCAAATAATATAAAGAAATTAAACTTGTATTTACAATTGAAACAATTGAGCTATCTGCAGACTGTTGCAAACAATCCATATCAATACCAGTCGGAAGCGTCCCCAAGACGCTGGCTGCATTGCCCCGTTGTATGGCAATGCTAATGCGCTGCGCCAGATACTCACCAGCTCTCGGGTCACGCGCCGCTTCGACCAGGCGCTCAGATAATTTTTTGAAAACCCGGAGAGCCTCGGTACCCCACGGACCTAGGGTCTCGACTCCAAGGGGAGCAAATGCGTAGGCTCTGTCGAGACCTGCATATTTGCACCTCTTGAGATCCTCGGCCAAATCTGCCGCCGCACCAGCCCCCGGATGTCCTTGAAAGATGGGAAGGCGCAAGTGTGTTGACACATGTAGCGTCCCACACAATAGGCCTCCCCAGCTCCCAAGGGACTAAAGTCATGATGTCGGGCATCACAATGAAATTCATAAATTGTTCTCATTATAAATGTTTATAGGAAATATTTATTTGTAACTAAGTTTGCAGTTTCTCCTTATCTTTCTCTTCATTCTTATCTGCAATATTTTGGGTATTTGCCCTCCAGCTAACTTACATTTATTTATATTAATTAAAATAACAAGTATTTAACTAAATCAATTATTAACTAAAGTTTTTTTATGTAGAGGTTTTATTTACTAACTTCCTCAGATGAGCAGCCGTGCATAGAGGCAGCACCTTGTTCTATCCTCTACCAGGCTAACTTCGACACCAACTTTGAAGACCGCAATGGATTCGTCACGGGCATCGCCAAGTATATTGAGGAGGCGACTGTGCATGCCAACTTGGTAAGATACCTAGTTTTAAGAATAAACGGAATAAACAATTTTATTTGTAAATGTTAGTTTACAGGTCAGGTCATAGGTCATCATCAGCCCATACACGTCCACTGCTGGACATAGGCCTCCCCTGCACGACGCCACAAATAGCGGTCCTGAGCCACCTCCATCCATAGACTCCCTGTGACCGCTACAATGTCATTGGTCCATAGAGTGGATGGTCTCCCATGTAGGGGGGGATTTGCCATAATCACCACGCTTGGCAGGCGGATTGGTGATCGCAGTGTTGGTGTTTAAAAATACTCAGAAGGAAGCTGCTGCCCTTCCTCTGGTAGGTTCCCTTAGTCGGCTTTTACGACATCCACGGGTTGAGTTGGAGGGGTCGATATTCGTACGCCGCGGCCCCACGGCAGGTGATGGGTCGAACAACAAAAAATATACTTTATATAAAAAAAAAATTATTGTTAATTAAGAATTATGATATTAATTGAATTTTTTTATATCATATTGATTAACTCATATCACTCATAAGTTTGCTAGCATCATCTCCCTCTCCCCTTTCGCCTTACAGCTACGCGACTCGCGAACATAACTGTGGCACCGCTTTTGTTGTTGTCATGCCTATCTGCCAACCGTCTTTATAACCAATTAAAGATGCGCGACTGCGAATTATCTGTCTAGTCGAATGATGAACAACTACTAATTTCCTTATTCGACTTGAATATTAGTAATATACTAATCTTCAAAGTCGAATGAAACTACTAATTAGTAATAACTAATGTCTCTACGAATGGATCATTCATGGCTCCGATTCGACTTTGTTAATCGACCGATGGGTTTTAGTGATGAATGAATTATTGGTCGCTCCTGCGGGGATTGAATCGAAACCGACTCAAGCAGTCGAAAGAATGACTCGCGATTACTAACCAAATTAGTTACTAATTTGCTCTAGTCATTCGAATCGTTCGAATGACCTGTCAAGTAGAATAATTTGAATGAAATCATTCACAGTCGCGCATCTTTATAACTAATATTTATTTAATTATTGCTATTTTTAGAGAACCCTAGTGTCTAGTTAAACCTAAATTAGGATTTAAGACACTATGTACCAAAACTATGTAATATTTTTATCAATAAACGAAAATTACAAATTACAAATCAGGTCTCGCTGTCGCTAGAGACAAAGCATGTTTTCATCACGTCTTTTTCAATACAGAAAAGTTTCTCAGTGTTATTCAGCCTCGAACTCCAATTGGGCAAAGTAAACATTAATATAAATTTTTAATATTTAAAAAAAACTTTTGAATACTTTTCATTTTATATCATCTAGGAACAAAGTGCTTGGGAAGACAAATCCAACGAACCCAAACTCGACGTGGTTAAGTCGTTTCGTTTAGGAGTTCCAATGGCCATCTTCAATTTCCATCATCAGACCAGCTCGATGGTAACATGACATTGTATTGTCACCGAACTTACATAAGTATGTCAAATTTCAGCTCAATCGGTTGAGGATAACTGGTCTAAACATGAGTTGCAATATTTCATCCGAACAAACATACATTGCAAGTTAAATAAAAGCTTGACTTTTTAACCTCTGAGAATAGGTAACAGTCGCGCAAACGTGTTTGCGCGACTTTGCCAATGCAGTTGCCAAACTGCCAATGTGAACACGAGCTTGGTACGTCTACCGCGCCCGCACGCGTCGCCCCGCGCCTACGTGAACAAGCCCTAAGAAAAAAGTTCAGTTCGATCGTAGTTTCCCTCTCATATTCACTATAAATTCTTCCCTCAGAACGAGCTGCTAGAAGAAGGCAACGCACACGCTGTGATGCTATACACATGGCGTTGCTGCAGCCGAGCAATCCCCCAGCCGAGGAGCAACGAGCAACCAGATCGAGTTCATATCTACGAGCGGACGGTGCAGGTTTTGGCCCCGGAGGTGGACAAACTGCTGCAGTTTATGTACTTCCAGGTGGGTACTAGGCCGTGCGATCGCCCAGGTGTGTACTAGCGCCATGCTAACTACCGAGGAGCAATGAGCAACCAGCAGGCCTTCTCGGAAAAGTAAAATCGAAGTTTCTGATTCGTTTACGTGCAAAACCAACTCTTATGTCGAATCAGAAACTTCGATTTCCGCTTTCCGAGTAGGCCCTCAGATGCAGTGCACATATACCTACCAGCGGTCGACAAACTGCTGCAGTATATTCAGTCCCTTCACGTGATTTTTCTGATGATATTTCGAACCGTAAATAAATTTAAGGTATTTATTCTACCGGAAAAACAGTCTTTCAATCTTGGAGTCTTCAAATCTCGAATGAATAAGTTCATTTTGGGAGACCGTGCATCCATCTTAGGTCACATCTTCACTTCCTTAAGTGTGATGGTGGTCAACGCTTTACCGTACAATCTGAGTCTCTTCAAGACAAGAGTGAATAGGTATCTTCTGGAACTTCGTAATACATCGTCGACCACATCGTCACTTACCATCAGGTGAGATTGGTCAAACGAAGGTCTATTGACCATAAAAAAAGAACCGCCCCTTCTTTCGAGTCTCACGTGATTACTGAATGACCTCAGACTATCTTGCCTATTGTATTTGGATCTTACGAGTAGACAATATCTAACACAGTTCTACCGTTTCAGCGCAAAGCAATCGAGCGTTTCTGCGGCGAAGTCCGGCGGCTATGCCACGCGGAGAAACGACGCGACTTCGTCTCCGAAGCGTACTTACTCACGCTTGGCAAGTTCGTCAACATGTTCGCTGTGCTGGACGAACTCAAGAATATGAAGAGCTCTGTGAAGAACGATTACTCGACTTACAGACGGTGAGTGACCTTGACCCTTGACCTCTGACAAAGCCATAGCCTGAGCTCAGCTGTGAACATTGCACCCTCACAAAACAATAAATAAATCACGATAAATCTAAGTCTGAGATTCTGTGATGTGAATAATTAAACTTTTACGTAGCATATTTGACATTATTTTATAAATACCTATTATTGACATATTAATTAAATTTTATTTTGACATCTTTTATTTTAAATTGACATTTAGGATTTTATTAATTGTTTTTACATTCGTGTGACATTTTGAATAGATTCATTATTATTATTCCAATCCATTATTATTGTTTTCTCTTATTTGGTTTTTGTATAAAGTATATTTATTATTGTACTACATTTCTGATTAATCTATAATTCTGCTTCGTATTTATCATTTGTATGAAATAAATTTACCTATAAATATAATTGACACTTGAAGTGAAGAGAATATCAATAACACCTTATTTCTTATTTGATAATAATAACTATGTTTTTAGTATACAATTTGACTTGTCTAAGTGATTATTTTGTAAGCCTAAAGAAATAAAGTTATTGATTCTGATTCTGAATTACTTACCTGAATAATGTGTGAACTTTCCGACACAATGTAAATTGTTTGAGAAATAAATACATGAAAGGAATGAAACATTGTGAGAGTTAAAGACACTTTTTTGACATTGACTTCTGCCCCTGATATTGACTTCTGACCTTGTCCAGTCACTATTATCGACCTAGTCAAGATTACTTGCCGGGTATGTAGGGATGGAAACCATAGATTAAAAAAAACTAATTCTATGTTGGAAACGTAAGAAAATTAACATAGTACGCGATTTTGCAATAAATGTGATTTACTGTGTGTGTGTGATGTTAGATAATCGCGATAAAAGTTCCATTATCCTACTATCACATGCTTTCTCACTTCAACTTTCACATCACTACTTTAGATTATCACTCGTTTTGACCTTGAACTTTGACCCACAGCGCGGCACAGTTCCTCAAAGTGATGTCTGACAGCCAGAGTCTGCAGGAGTCTCAGAATCTATCCATGTTCCTCGCCACTCAGAACAAGATCCGGGACACTGTGAAGGACGCTTTGGAGAAGATTAATGGTGAGTGACCTTTGACATTGACCTTTTCATTGGATATATTAATCTTTGTTTTTTTTTCTTTGCTTGGAAAAGTCAAGTTTTGTTTACCTATTTCTATCCCCGATGCCACAGAGCCGGTTTATATGTTTATGGTGAGAGGTTTTCTTGTGTGCACGCCAATTTATGTTCCCATTTAGCTTTAAAATGGTTGCATCAGTTTGGATCTGGTCTTTTTTGTAAGAAAGTCTAGTTTTTAACTGACTTCAAAAAGAGGAGGTTATCAATTCGTCTGTAGGTTTTTTTTTGCATGTACATATGTTACGCGATATCTCCGCCATTTACAGACCGACATTGAAAATTCTTTCACTATTAGAAAATGATCCCGAAGCGGTCCCATAAAATTGTTATCCCCAGGGGATTAGTATGTATCCCGCAAAAATTAAAATTAGTGTAAAAGTAAGGGAATTTGAAGTCGGTTTATCGATTTTTAAAACACGCCATATTATCGTTAGTCTTTTTAGCTGTGTTTAATGAAAATTTGTTGAGCTATTCTAATTCTAAAGTTGTAATCATTGCAAGTAAAATTGGTATAACCATTTTTGTAGAAATCACAGGTAAATTTTTTACGCCTTTATAGTATATAGCGTATTACGTTATCATCATCATCATCAGCCCATACACGTCCACTGCTGGAAATAGGCCTCCCCCGTACGACGTCACAAATAGCGGTCCTGAGCCGCCTCCATCCATCGACTCCCTGCGACTGCTACGATGTCGTCGGTCCATCGAGTGGATGGTCTCCCATGTAGGGGGGGATTTGCCATAATCACCACGCTTGGCAGGCGTATGGGGGATCGCAGTGTTGGTGTTGAAAAAAAAACTCAGAAGGAAGCTGCTGCCCTTCCTCTGGTAGGTTCCCTCAGTCGGCTCTTAAGACATCCACGGGTTGAGTTGGAGGGGTCGATTTTCTATGCCGCGGCCCCACGGCCTATATTGCGTTATAGGACACATTAATATCATGACCTCGATTGAACTCTGTACTTGTGACATTTGACCTTTGACCTTGTGACCTTTGACCTGTGCAATGAATTATGAACTCTATTCCAGGTTACGAAGAGCTACTGGCCGATGTTGTCAACATCTGCGTTCTCATGTTTGAAACTAAAATGTACCTCACTCCATCTGAGAAACATATGCTTGTGAAGGTTGGTATTTAATAATCCTAACTAAAATGTTTAATGTGAAAGTGTGTTTGTTTGTCCGTCCTTCACGCCCTAACTAAGCAACCAATCGACTTGATTTTTGCCATAGAGTTAGTTGAAAGGATGGAGAGTAACATAGGCTACTTTTTGTCCTGGTAACACATCAAAGATTATGAAGATGGGAGATTTACGGGAATATTCGTATTTTTATACGAAAATACGTCCATCCTTCACGGCCCCCTAGACAGGGGGATAAAAAGCTTTTTGTTTTTCCAGGACCTAAAGGAGCCTATGTTACTTCACGTTCATTCACCTGTCGCTTTGCCAAAAATCAAGTTGATTGGTAGCTTCATTAGGCCGTGAAGGATGGACGTATTTTCGTATAAAAATACGAATATTCCCGCAAATCTCCCATTTTCCCTTTTTATTATGGACAAAGACCCTCGTTTGACCACAATCTCACCTGATGGAAAGTAACGATGTGGCCGACGGTGTATCATGAAGGTCCAAAAACCTCTTCACTCTTGTCTTGAAGAGACCCAGATTGTAATTGGCAGAAAAAACTGAAGCAGGCAACGAGTTCCATTCCTTAGTGGTCCGAATGATGAAGATGGAGGAAAACCGCTTAAGTACGAGTGGATGGTATATCAACCAGATATGTAAAATTCGAATTTAACGCAGGTGAAACCGTGTTGCTGTGATTATTCATTATACTGTTGTGTTCAGGTGATGGGTTTCGGGTTATTCCTGATGGACAGTGACGCTTGCAACATCAACCGACTAGACCAGAAGAAAAAGATCAGGCTGGACCGCATCGACAGGATCTTTAAGGTATAATTATTTTACTTTCTAAGTTTTTACCATAGACTTAAAATATATGTCTATGGTTTTTACTGTAACAATCGTACATCTCCGCCTTTCTTAAATTCATATAATCCTTTCCATCCAAAGTTTGTCTGGAAGAGATAAACTAAGGAATTTTCAAAATCCCTTGGGCTGTTTGTGATACGTGTAATAAGCATTTTTTTATGCCTCTGTAACGAGGTCGCAAAATTATGTGATCTTAAAAATTTCTTTGCTATCGTATATTCTTGCGACGCTAGTAGATAGAAGAGATTTTTGGCTTTTTACATGTTTGTTTTTTTACATGTTTGTTTTTTACATGTTTGTTTTTTAACATGTTTGTTTTTTACATGTTTGTTTTTTTACATGTTTACGTTTTTTTACACGTTATGTTTTTCAGAACTTGGAAGTTGTGCCTCTGTTCGGAGATATGCAAATAGCTCCGTTCAATTACATCAAACGATCGAAGCACTACGATCCCAGCAAGTGAGTATGAATAAATAATATATATATAAATAAATAATGCTGGAAAATCCACACAGCATCATCTACCCCCAAGTTGAGCAGAGCTTGTGATACGGGTACTATATAACTGATATACATACATTATATAGATAGATACTTTTTATGATACATAAAAATAACCGAACACCCGGCCCAAGGCGGGAATCGAACCCGCAATCGCGCCACACTGGTCGCCTAATACGAACTCAAAAAAGGTAAAAGACAGACAGACAGAGTTACTTTAAAATTTATAATATTACTAGTTGCTGCCCGCGTCTTCGCTCGAAAATAAATCCTTATTTGAAGCATATGCACGTATATTCAATGCAGCCAGCGTCTTGGGGACGCTTCCGACTGGTATTGATATGGACCAGTTGAGCTATCTGTAGATTGTTTGCAACAGTCTGCAATTAGCTCAATTGTTTGTAGCTAATTTGTTTATACTATTTGATTGTTATTTTCTTCGTCAATGTAGATCCTACTAAAATAAAAATATATTCCAGATGGCCGATGTCTTCAAACACCAACCCGATATCTCCTCAAGCAGATCTGATGGTCCACCTACCTCAGATCAGAGAGGAGCATCAGAACTACATCTCTGAACTGGCGCGGTACAGCAATGAGGTCAGTGGTCAAAGGTCAAGGTCAACAGGCTTCACTTATTAAAGAATAATAGAAGTTTACAGTGTTAAAACCAAAGCATTCACTATCTTATGTTGTACCTTACCTAGGTTTATGGAAAATACCTAGTTTTGTTCCTACATCTGTTAGATTGGGTTGTCTTGTTTTTTGTCAATGTTGTTGTTTTTGTTTCTTCGTTTGTTTTTAATAAGTACGCTATGTGTTTAGTTAGGTAAGCACACTCGTGCTAAAATATACAATAAATTATATACTTATAAGTAGGTACCTAATAATTTAGTTTTTCTCATTTAAGTGAACTTATTGTATGTATTTTCTTTGAGAAAATAAATAATATTTAAACCGATGTTATTAACTATGATCTCCCGGCTGAGGTTTTCCCTATCGACTATAAATATATATTGTATTATGTATGTTCGGGTAAACCGACCAACGCAGCGGATATGCATTTAGCTGCGCCTGCATTTGAATGCGTATTTGCCCCCGTTTACCTAAACTCAGTCCGCGGTCGACCGCCATCGTCGTGAGTTCAAACCAATATTACCATCTCAACCATTCTGTACCATTTATACAATAAGTTGGCGGCAGTAGTATAAGTTAACCAGTAATTACCAGTGTCTTGTGAATATAGTCCGTACCATACCATACCAGTGACTTTCCTTGGCACCTACACCAAATAACCATCTCAAAGGGCTGTTTGGGGACCAACCAGTACCATCTACCACAAACCCCCAAGCAAAACCTTTTTCAATGTATATCAGTTATCTAGTACCCATAACACAAGCTCTGCTTAGCTTGGGGCTAGATGATGCTGTGTGGATTGTCCAGCATTATTATTTATTTATTATAACTATAATTGAATTTACTGAAGCCTATGTTCAGTAGTCCCACTCGATGGACCGACGACATCGTAGCGGTCGCAGGGAGTCGTTGGGTGGAGGCGGCTCAGGACCGCTATTCGTGGCGTCGTTTGGGGGAGGCCTATGTTCAGTAGTGGACGTATAGGGACTGATAATGATGATGATGTCGAATCAGTTTAGTTTTTTTACCATCTGAATGTTATACTACTAATATTATAAATGTTAAAGTTTGTAAGGATGGATGTATGGATGGATATTTGTTACTCTTTCACGCAAAAACTACTGAACCGATTAGGCTGAAATTTGGTATGCGTATAGTTTGGAACTTGTAATAACATAAAGGCTTTTTATCCAAGATAAAACGCGGGCAAAGTCGCGGGCAGCAGCTCCATTTTATACACCATGTATGTATATTTAGGAGGTGGCTCTGGACCGCTATTTGTGGCTTCGTATGGTGGAGGCCTATGTCCAGCAGTGGACGTGTATGGGTTGATATGATGATGTATATTTTACTTTATGTGAGGGTTAGCCGCTCGTAAGATTCCAGAAAAGAGATGAAATCTAAAAAAAATATAATTTCTTTTCCAGGTGACAACAACCTTCAAAGAAGCCGGCAGCGATTCCGAAAATGCCTCAGTCGGCGCTCTCTGCCTCCGAGGCCTCCAGTTACTGTCTGCCTGGTGCTCCGTCCTAACAGAGCTGTGTTCCTGGAAGCTTCTCCATCCCACCGACCATGCGCACAGCGCGCGCTGCCCGCCCGACGCAGAGGAGTACGAACGGGTAAGGTCAACAGTCAGAGGTCATAGGTCACCTCCCTCACAGAACCTTATTCCTGAAAGCTGCTGCACCGTACCGATCATGCGCACAGCGCGCGCCGCTCATTCGACGCAGAGTGCGAACGGGTACGGGCAAAGGTCACTGGTCACCGCTGAGGCTTGGCAGTGACCGGTCAAAGGTCATTCAGGGTCAATACTTGAGAGCATGTTGTGCAGTGGACCGACATTGCAGGGTGCACAAGTGTGAGAAATCCTACTAATATTGTCATGTCAAAGTTTGTAAGTAGGGATGTATGGTTGTTTGTTTCTCTTTCACGCAAAAACTACTGAACTGATTGGTCTGAAATTTGGTATGGGTATAGTTTGGGACCTGGAATAACATATAGGCTATTTTTATCCCGATAAAACGAACGGGCGAAGGTGCGTAGCATCTAGTATACGTTAATTTCATGATATTTAAAAAACCTTCGTTCTCAGGCCACCCGTTACAACTATACATCTGAGGAGAAGTTCGCGATGATCGAGGTGATAGCCATGATCAAAGGTCTTCAAGTCCTCATGGCGAGGATGGAGACGGTCTTCGCTGATGCAGCCAGAAGGTAAATAGTGGACCAGCATTATCTACGCTGGTTTATACCAGCGCACTTTTAATCACTATTTTTGTTTCATTAAATGTCTATTATATGTCCGACGACATCGTAGCGGTCGCAGGGAGTCGATGGATGGAGGCGGCTCAGGACCGCTATTTGTGGCGTCGTACGGGGGAGGCCTATGTCCAGCAGTGGACGTGTATGGGCTGATGATGATGATGATGATGAAATGTCTATTTTCGATTAAATCTTTCTTTTTCTCGTAGTCATGATATAACTCTCGAATAAAGGACGGATTTATATCGAGGGCCATGAATCACTCGCGTCGCTCAGGATTCTAACACTTGAATCAGATTCAGATTATTTATTGGCAACAAAGTTACAGGTCTAATCATAATGTAATTCATTCTTACTTATAGTAGGTACTATGTAATTTTAGTACATGTGCACTAGTAATTAATAATACAAAATAATAATTCACAATAATAATTAATAATAAATTTAAAAAATAATAAATATAAAACAATACAAATAAATAAATGAATCATTCGCTACCCTCGTGAATCAATCATCATGAATCACTCCCTGTCATTCATAAGAATCCTTCAGTTGATCGTGATTAATCTATGGTTTACGCTTTAAATCCGTCCTTTATTCAGTAATTGAATAATATATTGTACTCTCGATATTTTTTTGGTGTAAACAGTACGTGACTATCAACTTTTCTATACTAATATTATAAAGAGGAAAGATTTGTTTGTTTGCATTGAATAAGCTGCTAGCTAAATTATATTTAAAAAAATATGGATTTTGAAATTTTTGTTAAATACCCGTGAGAAGCCGGGGCTCGTTGCTAGTAATAAATAATAGTCTAAATTAATAGTTTTTATGTTTACGTGTTTTAGGTCTATCTACGCTGAACTCCAAGATTTCGTCCAGCTCATCATGAGGGAGCCGTTGCGAAAAGCAATCAAGAACAAGAAAGACCTCATTCGCAGGTCAGTCAAAATTGTACTCCGATTTATAATCCAAGATACTTTATGTCAACAAGGACATATGAATGAAAACTTAACAAAAATTGATAAAAATAACAAAAAACAAGAAAGTAACAGGTTCGAGTTTTTGAAGCAGAGTATAATGTATAGGTACAACTTTATGCATTCAACAATTTGACGTAAAAAATGTAACGTGCATACTAAGCGAACAAGGGAAGTCGACATCACGTTATCTAGTCGGCGCCGGATTGTAGAATCACCTGTTTATAAAACGGCTAGGCCGATTGTAAAACGAACGCTGTTTTGTTAGGAATACATAATTAATTTCTTTCGACAAGAAGGATTAGATATGTTAAGCAATCATCATCAGCCCGTATACGTCCACTGCTGAACATAGGTCTCCCCCAAACGACGCCACGAATATTGTTATGTTTAGCAATATATTGAATTTATTTATTGAACGTTGATCATTCAACAATTGACGTAGGCAATTAACAGAACTGCGTTTTGCAATCGGCCTAGCCATTCTACAAACGAACATGCTGATTCTACGATCCGGCGGCGACTATAGCGTGAAAACGCATATAGCAGTAGAAATACATTTTTATAATTTTAAAAACTTATATGGAAGCTTTTATATCATCTAGGACGAAAGTGTTTGGGAAGACAAATCCAACGAACCTAAACTCGACTTGGTTAAGTCGTTTTAATTAGGAGTTCCTATGGCCACCTTCGGTTTCCATCATCAGACCAGCTCGATGGCATTGCACTGTCACAGAACTTACATAAGTATGCCAAATTTCAGCTCAATCGGTTGAGGATAACTGGTCTAAAATTGAGTTGCAAGATTTCACCCGAACAAACATACATTGCAAGTTAAATAAAAGCTTGTAAAAATAAAAAAAACCCAGTCTATGATCTAGCAACACAAAACTAAAAGTTCCGGCAGTGCTCTGTCACTCGCGCTCAGTTTTGAGTTATATACCTACAGTTTTCTTACCCACCCGGGTGGGTGCTTTCTAGGGAAGCCGCGAGCCGCAAGTCGAACAAATGAACGATGCGTTTCGTTCACTCGGACATTGCAGATATTATCTACGAGCAGTCTGTTTTTTTTTTGTAGACGCTCAAATGAATGAATGAAGTTTAGAACTATACATACCATAGATAATATTTTACAGATATGTCACTTTTCTTTTGAGACATAATAATTCTAATATTTCAGATACTTTCTGTGATCTGAGATCACAAATTGTTCTTGATCTACCTACTTATTTAATTTATCGAATTGCAGTGGTAGGTAGGTAAGTAGGTACCTAGTCTAGTCTACAATTATTTCAAAAAAAAATTGTCTACATTTGTTTTTGTTCACTGACTTATTAAGTACCAAGGTAGGTACGTATAAGATTGCACGACAGAATTAAGTAATATCCGAACTTTGTCAAAAACTCTGTAGGGTGAACCATATCGACTCCATGGCGTGAGCCAAGGGGCTGGCGAGGGGACTGCTGAGGTAGGTGGGCGCGGGTGGCTTTGAGCGAGCCGCCTCGCTGACAGTAAGCAGTAGCGTGAGTCTGGCCGGAATTTGGTAATCTACGTGATCTACGTGATCTAAACGTCTCCTTTTTCCATACAACTTGGTACAGCGCCTCTATCGTGCGTACGTGGAACTACGCTTTCGATCGCTTCACGTTACTAACGTGAAGAGACGTCCAAATCTCTAGGAAAATGTCAGAATTGCGAGTCCGAATGATGCTGACGTTACTAACGTAAAGATTTACTTATTTATATTTAAAATAGTATAAAACCGTTTAGAAGTATAAATAATATCTCAAAATGCTTATCATATTTTTAGTAGCAAGAATTGACGTGAAATAGTAGATTGTTTTACAAGGGACTATCCCATTATATACGAGGTTGTTATACTCCCGAGCGTAGCGAGGGAGATGACAAGACCGAGTTATAATGGGTGGTTTTGGCCCGAGTAAAACACTCTACTTTTCACTTCGATTGCGAGAAAATAAAAAAAATAATTTTTTTTTAATTTATGGAATCAGCGGTGCATGCAGAGGAATAGAGCTTGCCAATATAACGCTAGAAGACGTAGAAACGGATACAAACCTACAAGCTGTGAGTCTGCCGAACACGAAAACAAACAAAGAGCGTAAATTTGTCACAAAATATGTATTTGTATAACACAAAATATGTGTGAAATATATTTTGTAAAATGTTGCATTTTTCATAGTAAAAATGAGAAAATAAATTGCTACGCTTGATTTCAAATGAAGATTTAGTATAGTTTATTATCTATATTATTTTTGCATTATGTTAACGCTGCTAGTTTTCAAAGAATTACCTTATTTTAGAGTTTGTTGAATTAGCTTTAAAATAATTCGTAGATGTTACAATCTTACATTGTGGATCCTCCACACATGATCCATGCCTACCTTAATTACAATAGACTGTTTTATTACTTAGATTTTTATTTTTGTCGTTTTATCAGTAGTTAAAACACATTTTTTAAGCATTCTTAGGTTACTACACTGGTACCTAAACAAATACCTACACTACCTACCTGTGACCCATGTTTAGTAATAAATCTATTTGTGGTATACCTTACTTTTGTCGGAGTGTTATAAAGTGATAAATAATACGTAAGCACGTAAAATAAGGCGTAAATAATATTTTTGAAGAATCGCGACTCCAACGCCATCTATTAGTAATGCAACAACAACTTCCCGCTAGGTTCATAGACCGCGAAGTTCTTTATTTTAACCAAAAATGGCGCTAAAATCGCTTATTTATTTTGTTATTGTAACATGTAGGAAAACCGATATAATAAAAAAAACGAAGAATTTATAGGCAACTCATTTTGTTATACAATAAAATAAGCAAATAAATGTCTTATTCCAGCCTTTGAGTCGTCAGTTGATGAACATCCGTGGTTCGTAAATGAGGTGCGTTTCAGATATGAACCTTTTCCTTACGTCTCTGCTCGATAGCTACTCGATACGTCCACGATAGCTACCGGACTACCAACAGTCGAGACGTG
This sequence comes from Eupithecia insigniata, assembly GCA_947859395.1. Classification (NCBI taxonomy): domain Eukaryota; kingdom Metazoa; phylum Arthropoda; class Insecta; order Lepidoptera; family Geometridae; genus Eupithecia; species Eupithecia insigniata. Next base: position 7,532,618 of record OX402020.1, read on the forward strand.
ATCGTGGCGTCGACGCCACGATCACGCCTTGCCAGACTTGCCCCTCAGAGCGTTAGTAACATTATTTCTACCACTATAAGGCTCAAAGTTGATTGGTGAAAACGACTAACAGATCTGTTAGGAAGTAACATTACCTAATCTGTGGTTCCGGGTTCATATCCTATTAGCTACCAAACTTTTTGCACTCCAATTTTTGTATAATTTCTCGTTACAGTATAATAGTATCTATCCGTGAAACGTGCGGCGACTGGGCGCGAGGCTGCGAGCCTCAGCAGGACCCGGCGCTGCGAGGCAAGAAGGACGGGGAGGCTAGTTTCACCATCAAAGTGCCTCGCAGGAACGTTGGTGAGTGAATGAGTCACATGTGCAAATGAATGTTATAATGAGTCAGGTAAATGTGAAGTGGCAGAACTACATTCGACTCTCAGCTGGTGCCTGCCATTGTGTGAAAAGGATAGGCATAGGAATTCGCGTTTATAGGAGCGGGACAGAGCAGAGTGGCAAAACCGTAAAATCATGTTTTTTTTTTACGTTAAAATAATAGTAATTTTGAAAATTGGGCTACTATTATTTCTTTACTAAAACGTCAATTATCTTCTCACGGTTGTCTGGTCGAGATCGCTCTCGAGCGATAAGACCGCCACTTGTAACTTAGTTTTAAAATTGTCTTTTTTTGTATTTCTGTTTCTTATCAATAAGTGTGCAATAAAGAATTTTCTATCTATCTTCTCAGGTCCATCAACAACTCAGCTGTACATGGTCCGCACTCAACTCGAGGCGCTGATTTCCGACAAGTGGGGCGGCAGACGTACGCTTCGAAAGGTAAAATGTCACTAAAATCACTTTTCCGACTAATATTATAAATGTCAAAGTTTGTAAGGATGGATGCCCGCGCCTTCGCCCGCGTTTTATCGTTATAAAAAATAGCCTATACGTTATTCCAGGTCCCAAACTATACCCATACCAAATTTCAGCGTAATCGGTTCAGTAGTTTTTGCGTGAAAGAGTAAAAAATATCCATACATACATTCATACAAACTTTGACATTTATAATATTAGTAGGATTTATTACCCGGCTACCGAAGGACGAGGGTTATGAGTTTGGCACCCTATGTATGTATGTATGTATGTAGCCGATTTCTATGTTCCCACGTAGCGCTGAAACTACTGGTCCGATTTCAACAAATGAGGTGTCGTATGATTCGTCTTTATAGCCCTGAGCCTATGTGACGTCAGATAAAAATGGGAGTCTAACGAGATAGCGGGGGTCTAAGTAAGGATTGAAAACCCCAATGTTAGTAAATATGCTCGTGTGGTGTCGTTGCAAAGGTCTTTGTTTGTACTTTTCAACAGTTTTTCAAATTCCCAAGCTATCAGCAAAAAGGTGTTAAAATTATATAGTTAAAAACTAAAACCCGACTACGAAAGTCTTAAACAAGCGCTCACCTATTGTCCTTATCATTTTCTTTTGATACTTAGGTAGTCGGAGACACCCACCCCATATACTCGTACCTAGGGTACCTACAAGTAGGAACGAAGGCCTCCGACTACCTAAGTATCAAAAGAAAATGCTATGGACAATAGGTGAACGCTTGTTTAAGACTTTTATGTAGTCGGGTTTTAGTTTTTAACTATATTTTTATATCTATGTATATTATGTTTGCAGGACATGGAAACAGGCGCATTGGCTCAAATAGAGGCATTCCACACACAGAGCTTCTACTGGCCGTATCTACTGAATTTATCAGGTGAGGTCAAAGGTGAACCTTAAGGGCAAAGGTCAGTGTTATGGGAGGGTCACATGTCATCGTTAACGGCGCCGCCGAAAGCTTTCTTTACTTCCTAAAAACTTTTGTTGGTCAAACAAAAAAGGAGTATAGTTTTTTTTTCTTTTTATAGTTTTCTTAATTTTTTATTACGGTTGTTTGTTGCGGGTTGGCGCTAGATTAATTTTTTTTATAGTTTTTAATTTATTCTGTTTTTTTTTTTCAATGAATAAATCTAGCGGAAAAGTAAGTTGGCGCAATTTGTAAGCCATTTTCTGTTTACCTATGAAAAAACAAACTACGGCTCATTGGTAGTTTTGGAGCATTTTGGAAAATAAGAGATTTTTGGATAATAATAAATATTTTCACAAATACTCCCAAAATAAAATTGAATCGAAGTTGGTTTTATCATGGGTTCGTAGAAAATAGTTCACGATTTGCGCCAAATTCATCATCATCATCAGCCCATACACGTCCACTGCTGGACATAGGCGTCCCCCGTACGACGCCACAAATAGCGGTCCTGAGCCGCCTCCATCCATCGATTCCCTGCGACCGCTACGATGTCATCGGACCATCGGGTGGATGGTCTCCCATGTAGGGGGGAATTGCCATAATCACCACGCTTGGCAGGCGGCTTGGTAATCGCAGTGTTGGTGTTTAAAAATACTCAGAAGGAAGCTGCTGCCCTTCCTCTGGTAGGTTCCCTTAGTCGGCTCTTACGACATCCACGGGTTGAGTTGGAGCGCCAAATTACTTTTCCGTTAATTTTATTCATGTAAAACGCAGAAAAAATTCAATATCAGAAAATAATTTGAATCTCGCGCCCCCGTGACGAACACCCTTAATTAATAAACTTAATGACATTTTCAGATTCGCTGTCGAAATGCTGCGACCTCTCGCAACTCTGGTACAGAGAGTTTTATCTCGAGATGACAATGGGGAGGAAAGTCAACGTAAGTAAAGTTGATTTATCATCATCATCAGCCCGTATACGTCCACGCAACTAAATTTGAGCTGGTCTGATGATGGAAACCGAAAGTGTCCATAGGAACTCCTAAACGAAACGACTTAACCACGTCGATTTTGGGTTTGTGGGTGTTGTCTTTCCAAGCACTTGGGTCGTAGATGATATAAAAGCATTTTTTCCACAATATATTTTCCTGTTTAAAATGTCTTGTTTCTTCCAGAAATGCACAGTACGCCACCAGCACAACGAGGAATGCAAGGATCTGATCACAATGGAGAAACGCATCCAGTTCCCTATAGAAATGTCCATGCCGTGGATATTAACCGACCATATTCTGAAGACTAAGGAACCAGCTATGATGGAGTAAGTTTCACGTTATAAATACAAAATCTTATTTGAACAAGTACAATGATAACAGGTTACAGTTTGAACGAAGAGAGAGATCTGAGTGTAAATGGAGTTCATATTACGATATAAACGCATACAGTTTATTGAAATAAAATAAATATATACACAACAAAGTCAAGTTAACACAAGGTCAAAGGTTAATCTACACATTCTTATGTCGTCTTTCTTTCCAGATTACATTGTAAATAATGAATAATAAATTTAACATTAAAATAATTGAAATATAAAAAAAATACACTTAACAAAGTAAGTCAAGTTAACACGAGGTCAAAGGTCTAGCTCACACAAGGTCAAAGGTCAATCATGCTTATGTCGTCTTTCTTTCCAGATACGTCCTCTATCCCCTGGATCTGTACAACGACTCAGCACAGTACGCGCTGACCGTGTTCCGAAAACAGTTCCTGTATGACGAGGTCGAGGCTGAAGTCAACTTGTGCTTCGACCAGTTTGTTTACAAGCTGTCTGAGCAGGTCTACGCGCATTACAAACAGCTGGCGGCAAGGTTTGTACGGTGAAACCAAACGCAAAGTTCAATTTTAAAAGTTCTTCATGCTAAAGAATTTAATAATATCCCAAAAATTAACGACTCCGGCGGGACATGAACCGGCGATCCTCCCCTGAATACGGGGATGCGCTAACCAACTGTGCCACCGAGGCAAGTACCTGACCTGTCGAAAATCTTTGGGACTTACGGACTATAGCGCCGTTAGCTTCTTCATACTTGTATTATAAATGTCAAAGTTTGTAAGGATGGATGTATGGATGGATATTTGTTAATCTTTCACGCAAAAACTAATAAACCGATTAGGCTGAAATTTGATATGGGTATATTTTGGGACCTGGAATAACGTATAGGCAATTTTTTATCCCGATAAAACACGGGCGAAGGCGCGGGCAGCAGCTAGTACAACATAAAGTATATAAGTATAAGTGGCCGAAGGCCGTTCTAATTATGTCCATAAATAAATAAATAAAAACATTTATAGCGTTTTATAAGTCTATTCAACAAGATTTATAAGTCTATTCAACAAGATTTATAAGTCTATTCAACAAGATTTATAAGTCTATTCAACAAGATTTATAAGTCTATTCAACAAGATTTATAAGTCTATTCAACAAGATTTATAAGTCTATTCAACAAGATTTATAAGTCTATTCAACAAGATTTATAAGTCTATTCAACAAGATTTTGTGTAAATACTAATGGGGCGTGAATAATAACGCAGCTTTTGGACACTTAACTGTTTTAATTAACACAATAATATCTATGCAGTAGCGAGTGCGACGACATCTTGGATTCCAACTACCAGAGATTCTAAAACAAGTTACTATTGTATAGGCCGGTAGGCACGCTCACAACTCTATACTTAACAAATACTAACGAATTTGAAGTCGTTTTTAGTTTTTTCAAAACTATCAAATTATTATGTTCTCAATAAGTTTTATATAATTTGTACAACACGCTCTGTTTCTGTACAGCATGATGTTGGACAAGCGTCATCGCGCGGAGTGCGCGGCTCGCGGCGCCGGCGCAGCGTGCGGCGCGGGGCGCTACGCCTCTCTGCTGCGGCAACGACATGTGGCATTGCTGGGGCGACACGTGGATCTATGCGCACTGGTATGTAGAACTATAGCTATGAGGGACCGGTGTAACGTGAACTCTGAAATAGATCAAGAGATAGAGGATCTGTGTGCACTGGTAGGTACAACTATGGATATGATTGATTATCTGAATAGGCAGTGGCCTGCTGTGCGATTACGCAAAAACCACCCATCCTATAATTGAAGATATAACAAAGAAAATAAATTTATTTGATACCATACAGACTTTATTGACAAAGAAAATATCAATCAAATAATATAAATAAATTAAACTAGTATTTACAATTTGAAACAATTGGGCTAACTGCAGACTATTGCAAACAATCTACAGATGTATAGGTAATCCAATTTATCCAAACCGCCTAATCTGTAGATTGTTTATACCATATATAACACAGCTCGCTGCGCTCCCCGTTATTTCTTTGATAACTGTTTCTTGTATTCTTATATCACTCTAATTACTAACCAACGCCAAAAAGTTACAAGACTTATAGTAATTTTTGCTGCTCGCTCCGCTCGCCGTTATCACCTGTAGCTTCTTGAGAAATGACATGAAAATTATTTATTTCTCATAACGACAAAAAAGAAAGATTGAAAATTAAAATTAAACTACTAGAATAAAAGAATAAGTCAAAGAGGAAAACGATACGAAATTTCATTCAGTACCTTAAATGCACATAAATATCTTGTGGCAAAGAAATGTCCCCTAGCTCAGCTTGATGCTACAGCATGTCGACATGCTGTAACGTTGGTATTCTGCTAAGGATTGCATTTAGGTCACGGACACCTTGAGGATGTTAGTTATGTCTATTGGTTGATTCAGGTGGCTCAACGAATAAATATTCTTATATCACTTCAATTACCAACCACTGCCAAAAAGTTACAAGATTTACAGTAATTTTCGCTGCTCGCTTCGTTCGCAGTTATCACCTGAAGCTTATTGAGTATGTTCGTTATATCTTTTGGTTGTTCACAGGTGGCTCAACGCATAAATGCCGACATGCATCGCGCTTTGGACGCGGCGGTGGGCAAATTCGAGGCCGGCGATATAACTGGCGTTGTCGTAAGTATTATACTTAACACTTTGTTCTATTTTTAGGGTTCTGTACCTCAAAATGAAACACTTAGGGTTCACTTTGTTGTCCGTATGTTCTTCCGTCCGTCTGTTAACCCTCTTTTCTCAGGAATGCGTGGGCTATCATGTTGAAATTAACATCAAATATAATCATAAATTCATTCGCCGTGGGGCCGCGGCGTACCAATATCGACCCCTCCAACTCGACCCGTGGATGTCGTAAGAGCCGACTAAGGAACCTACCAGAGGAAGGGCAGCAGCTTCCTTCTGAGTATTTTTCAACATCAACACTGCGATCACCAATCCACCTGCCAAGCGTGGTGATTATGGCAAATCCCCCCCTACATGGGAGACCATCCACTCGATGGACCGACGACATCGTAGCGGTCGCGGGGAGTTGATGGATGGAGGCGGCTCAGGACCGCTATTTGTGGCGTCGTATGGGGGAGGCCTATGTCCAGCTGTTCACGTGTATGGGCTGATGTGAATGAATGACTGATAATCATAATCATAAATCATTTATTTGCTGGAATGTAGGTACAATAAATAAGGTCTTAAAATTTAAAATCGCACACCAATACATTCTGCCTCGTCAAGGCGTGCTAAAATTCATAGGACGAGTACAATTTTAAGTAATTTCAATTTCAGTATTTACATTATATAATGTCATAATATGGCAGTTTAAAAATTTTAAATATTCCTTAACGTCATGAAAACATTTATCCATGAGCAATAATTTAAGTTTTATTTTAAGTGCATTAAACGACAAAGCTTTAAAGTCACTAGGTAATTTTTTATACTTAATATAATTATCGCCTGATGATATGCGTTCTTTTTATAAGCCCTAATCTGCAGGTCGGTGCATATACTCAGGTCCGTAACCTCTTGGAGTCGTGATATAAATCAAACTTCTAAGTCTACGCAATCAAAATTTACAGCAGTTTGCCAAATTCAATGCCATGCCAATTTTTATTTTTAAATTCCAGGGGCATGCACGCGAAACAGTGAATTTGTTATTTATTCTCATAAAAATAATTTTTGACTCTCGCCATGCACCAAAAACCTAGAGGGTACTTCCCGTTGACCTAGAATCATGAAATTATCCAAGAAGGAAGGCTTTAGCACAAGTAAAGGAAAAAATAGAAAATAATAAATATGTTGATTATTGAGATTTGTTTTTTTTATTTTTGAAAGAGACCGAACCCTATAGGATACCTACATCCCGTTGACCTAGAATCATGAAATTTGGCAAGAAACAAGTACTTATAATTACGGAACACCCGGTGCGCGAATACAACTCGCACTTGACGTTTTATTTGTTATTGTTATCAATCAGTTTTTGTAAATTTTTCATTGATAAATGTCTTTGTTGACCTAAAATATCTTGAATTCTAAATCTGAGTATAGTTATTGTATTAAGAATCGTCTCGGGCAATATTTTAGACGTTTTTACTCATAACTTTTTATTATTTCAGGAACTGGAGGGTCTTATCGCTGTGAATCGTCTCTGCCACAAGCTGCTCAGCCGATACCTGACTTTGGATGATTTCGACTCCATCCTCAGGGAGTCGGATCACGGCGTCCTGGCCCCGTAAGTATGATACACCCTTGACGACCTCAGTGGCGCGGCGGATGGAGGTCCGCCTGCGAAGCAGGAGGCTGCGGGTTCGATTCCCGTCTTGGGACTACTGTTTGTACAATCTGCAAATATTTGTTACAGGTGTTCTGGATGTTTTCTAGGTATAATAAAAAATATCTATCTACGTATATATTGCGCCGCGCGCACGTTATATACCCAGTGCCAATGACACGATTCTTTATCTATCTCTATCTCTAGGTATTTATTATATAGGAGTAGAGACCCTAAGTCCGAGGGGTACCGAGGCCCTCCGGGTTTTCAAAAAAATATCTGAGCGCCTGATCGAAGCGACGCGTGACCCGAGAGCTGGTGAGTATCTGGCGCAGCGCATTAGCATTGCCATACAGCGGGGCAATGCAGCCAGCGTCTTGGGAACGCTTCCGACTGGTATTGATATGGACCAGTTGAGCTATCTGTAGATTGTTTGCAACAGTCTGCAGTTAGCTCAATTGTTTCAATTGTAAATACTAGTTTAATTTGTTTATATTATTTGATTGTTATTTTCTTTGTCAATAAAGTTTGTTAAGTTACTATGTATTAACTTAATTGGGATGCCTGAAATAAATGATTATTTATCTATTTATTGTATTATATATATCAGTTATCTAGTACACATAACACAAGCTCTGCTCAGCTTGGGGCTAGATGATGCTGTGTGAATTGTCCGCGGTTTCACCCGCGTAATTTTGAATTTTTCACATTTCTAGGGGGATAAACATCTTCCATAAGAATTTGATGTTTTACCAAGACAAAAACTAGCGTTACTCTCCATTCTTTCAACTAACTCTATGCCAAAAATCAAGTCAATTGGTTGCTTAGTTAGGGCGTGAAGGACGGACAAACAAACAAATATACTTTCACATTTATAATATAAGGATTAGTTGCCGGTGTAATAATCTTATTTAATTATTTCGTCATCATCATATCAGCCCATACACGTCCACTGCTGGACATAGGTCTCCCCCATACGACGCCACAAATAGCGGTCCTGAGCCGCCTCCATCCATCGACTCCCTGCGACCGCTACAATATCGTCGGTCCATCGAGTGGATGGTCTCCCATGTAGGGGGGGATTTGCCATAATCACCACGCTTGGCAGGCGGATTGGTGATCGCAGTGTTGGTGTTGGAGTTCTGAGTATTTCAGAAGGAAGCTGCTGCCCTTCGTCTGGTAGGTTCCCTTAGTCGGCTCTTACGACATCCACGGGTTGAGTTGGAGAGGTCGGTATTCGTACGCCGCGACCAATTTAATTATTTATGTTTTCGTTTATTCAGGTATGGCAGGATCAATCTCCATGTATTCTGGGAGCTGAACTACGATTTCTTACCGAATTACTGTTACAACGCCGCCACAGACAGGTAAATTAATATTCTATGTTACCAAATGATGTTAATTTAACTTTGAAATTTTCCAAAGCAAAAAATACGTAAGATTTAAAGTAAAATGAAACAATGCATATGATTTCGAATAAAAAAAAAATCTACAGTAGAGCGTCGATTATCCGAACGTCGCTCAACCGAACACTTCTTAAGGCGCATAGTAATGCGACACTAGCGCCACTCTTTATTTTTTCTTGTAATATCGTTATGGAAAGGAATTACCAAAAGTTCGCACCGCCAATTGATAATACCCAGTATAAACTATTTTTCGACAACTCTGTAATAGTTTTGTTTCATTGAGTATTAGCAGAAAATGGTTTATTGCGTTTGATGGCCACCAAAGTTAAAACCCATTTTTTGGTTAATCGAAATAAAAGAAAACTATTACAGTGGTATTCAAAAATAGTTTTTACTGGGTATTATCAATTGGCGGTGAGAACTTTTGGTAATTCTTTTCCATAACGATATTACAAGAAAAAATAAAGAGTGGCGCTAGTGTCGCATTACTATGCGCCTTAAGCGGTCGTTCGGTATATACAGATGTATGACTTAAAATTATAAAAACTATTACAAAGGTGTTACAATTCATCGTCATCATATCAGGCCATGCACGTCCACTGCTGGACCTAGGCCTCCTCCATACGACGCCACGAATAGCGGTCCTGAGCCGCCTCCATCCATCGACACCATGCGACTGTTTTACAATTTTCACTCGATATTACATTTAATTGTTAACTCATTCATGAAAAATTCAAGTTTTTGTTATTATAGTGCTTATACTTGCCTCCGTGGCGCAGTTGGATAGCGCATCCCCGTATTCAGGGGAAGGTCGCGGGTTCAAGTCCCGCTGGAGTCGAAAATTTTTGGGATATTATTATATTCTTTAACTGATTAATTACGTCAATGAACTTCGGCCTTACCACAATTCATCTTCCAGATTCGTGAAATGCCGCGGCATCCAGTTCGCGGTGGGCGTACAAAGAGAGAGACCTCAACAGTATGGACACGCCTTACTGTGGGGCTCCAAACAACTGAGTCTGGCTTACTCAGCGCAGTACGCTCAGTACGAAGGTAGCATTTTGTTCTTTTTTTTTATATTTTCTAGCTGACCCGCCAAACGTTGTTTTGCCTTCAACCCTTATCACTTAGGGGTATGGAAAATAGATAGTAGCCGATTTTTAGACCTACTGAATACGCATATAAAATTTGGTAAAAATCGGTAAAGCCGTTTCGGAGGAGTACGGTAACTAACATTGTGACATGGAAATTTTATATATAAGATATACCTTAGTTTGACCACAATCTCAGCTGATGGAAAGTGATGATGTGGCCGACGGTGTATCACGAGGGTCTAGATGACACCTATTCACACTAGTCTTGAAGAGACCCAGATTGTAACTGAGAAGCAGGCAGCGAGTTCCATTCCTTAGCGGTGCAAATGATGAAGGTGTACAAAAATCGGGACAAATATTTGTACGATTTACAAATATTTGTTCAGGGTGTTCTGGTCGTTTTTCTATGTATAATAAAAAATATCTATATATGTAATATATTGTATTATGTATATCAGTTATCCAGTACACATAACACAAGCTCTGCTCAGCTTGGGGCTAGATGATGCTGTGTGGATTGTCCAACATTATTTTAGTACGAGTGAAATCTTTACCTTGTTAGGTTGTTAGTTTTCGAGTTGGAGCAAAAGTCGTCCAAATCGGTTCAGTAATTTTTGCGTGATATAGTAACAAATATCCATGCATCCATCCACTTTTTTTTTTTTGCTTAGGGTGGCTTTGGTGTCACAGCGGCTATGGTATATCCATCCATACAAACTTTGACATTTATAATATTACTAGGAAGTAGGACTCTACTGGTACTCTACCTGTATCTACGTTACAGGTTTCGTGGGAGCCGTCCACTTCCACGCTCTAGTCCGCCTGCTCGGCTACCAAGGCGTGGCGGTGGTCTGCGGCGAGCTGCTCGGCGTCGCGCGTCAATTGCTGCACGGCACGCTGGCACAGTTCTCTCGTGCGCTCGCACGCGCCATGCCGCGCCACTGCAAGCTGCCGAGATACGATTATGGATCTAATGGTAATGTTCATTCTATCAGTCCATACATGCCCACTGCTGAACATAGGCCTCCCCCATACGACGCTATAAATAGCGGCCCTGAGCCGCCTCCATCAATCGACTCTCTGCGACCGCTACGATGTCATGATGTGATGTTATGTTCATAGTTCATTCATTCATTCTATCGTTCATTCATGCTATCGTTCATTCTTTCCGTCTTGTGTCATCTTGTGTATCATGCACGTACGATACGATACGTACGATATAAGTTTGCTTATTCAGACAACACGTCTGAATAAACAAACTTTTTATTGTTTTTATTTATTTAAGTTTAGTGTAAAATAGCGTCTTTACTGGTCAGCCATTTTGATTTTCTTCTCACTTGGATTATTAAAATCATTACTATACAAAGTTGTTTACTATACAAAGTTGTTTACAAACATTTTACTATACTATAGTTTGGCTAAGGTATCCTAATCCTAACTAATATTATATAAATGCGAAAGTGTGTTTGTTTGTTAGTCCTTCCTTCATGCCCTAACTAAGCAATTAATCGACTTGATTTTTGTCATAGAGTTAGTTGAAAGGATGGAGAGTAACATAGGCTACTTTTTGTCCTGGTAAAACATCAGATTCCCATGAGAGATTTACGGCTTATACGGCTTACATATTTAACGCGGATGAAACCGCTTGGAGCAGCTAGTAGAATATGTCTATGAAATATCTTGGATTCTGCAACCAAGTATAACTTTATTTATGTTATTTTCAGGCGTTCTCGGCTACTATCACGCACAGCTGACCGACATAGTTCAGTACCCTGAAGCGAAGACGGAACTGTTCCACGCGTTCAGAGAACTGGGCAACATCATACTGTTCTGTATGCTGATCGAACAGGTGCGTTCATTCGTTAATTCACTCACTCACTGACAGACATAGTGCAGTACCCGGAAGCGATGACTGAACTGTTCCACGCTTTCAGAATACTGGGCAACATCATACTATTCTGTATGCTGATCGAACAGGTGCGTTCATTTGTTCATTCATTCACTCGCTCACTCACTGACAGACATAGTGCAGTACCCGTAAGCGATGACCGAACTGTTCCACGCTTTCAGAATACTGGGCAACATCATACTGTTCTGTATGCTAATCGAACAGGTGCGTTCATTCACTCACTCCCTGACAGACATACATTCAAATCGATTTCGTCGATCAGTCGCGTTCATTCATTCAATTCAATTTCTTCGGCCAGAATTCTTCCTTAGTGACGGTCGAAATATTCTCATTACTCATACTCAGCCTGCGTTTTCGTAGGAACCGACTAAGGAAACCTACCAGAGGAAGAGCAACAGCTCCCTTCTGAGCACTTTTAACTCCACTGCGATCACAAATCACTGAATGGATCTGGCTGAAATTTTGCATACAGATAGTTCTAGACCTGGAATTCAAAATTCAAATATCAAAGTGCTTTATTTCCTTTAGACCTTACATTACTCTTGGACACGTCACAAAATTAAAATTACATAAATAAAACAGGGAAATAAAGTGATCACTTTGGTTTTTTGTTCACTTCAATCTTTTTAAGGTAAAGTAAAGAAGCGAACAAGAAACCTTTACCTTGTTAGTTTTCGAGTTGGAGCAAAACTCGTCGCAAGCTTGTTTTTAAATATAAACATCACAGGAGAGAAACATAGGCTACTTTTTATATCTCATAAATCAAGTTCCTATGGGATATTAATAGCTTTAAAACGACCTTTGACACAACGCGTGCGAAGCCGCGGACTGAAACTAGTTAATAAACAAACTAAGACGACCGATGTGGTGCGGCGGGCGAAGGTCCGCCTACGACGCAGGAGGTTGCGGGTCGATTCACGCCCAGGGATAAATGATTGTAGGATATGCAAATATTTGTCTCGGGTGTTCTGGGTATTTACTATGTGTAAAAAAATATCTATCTATGTAATATATTGTATTATGTATATCAGTTATCTAGTACACATAGCACAATCTCTGCTTAGCTTGGGGCTAGATGATGCTGTGTGAATTGTCCAACATTATTTATTTATCATAATTTATAAATGAAACAGGCCCAGAAAAATTATAAAAATCTTTCCTATAATTTAACTCGAGACGCCAAAATTGGCTTCTTGTTGTTACAGGCACTAAGCCAAGAAGAAGTGACGGATTTACTTCATGCAGCTCCGTTCCAGAACATTCTGCCACGTCCCTTCGCCGCAGGTACGTATATACAACGACAACTGTCCGTAAGGTCAGTCTGGTCTTCCTGAAAACCAGCGTTGCTCAACTTTTTGTGGAGCAACATTAAGCTGAGGTGGAGCCTATTGGTACACTGGGCAGGCACTTGTTATTTTTTTACCCGACTACGAGAGGGTTATGATTTTGACACCCTATGTATGTATTTAGCCGATTTTTAGCCTCGTAGCACTGAAACTACTGGTCCGATTTCGACAAATGAGGTGTCTTATGATCCGTCTTAATAGCCCGATGGTTATAGGCTGTGTGACGTCAGATAAAAATGGGGGTCTAACGAGATAGCGGGGGTCGAAGAAGAAAGGTTCGAAAATTTCAATGTTAGTAAATATGCTCGTGTGTGGTATTGTTGCAAAGGTCTTTGTTTGTACTTTGCAAAACCGTTTTTCAAACTTTTGTGAGATTAACGATTCTCAAGCTATTAGCAAAAGGTATATAAAAATATAGTTAAAAACTAAATCCGACTACATAAAAGTCTTAAACAAGCGTTCCCTATTGTCCTTATCATTTTCTTTTGATACTTAGATAGTCGGAGGCCTTTGTTACTAATTGTACCCAATGTATATGAGGTGGGTGCCTCCGACTACCTAAGTATCAAAAGAAAATGCTATGGACAATAGGTGAACGCTTGTTTAAGAGTTTTATGTAGTCGGGTTTTAGTTTTTAACTATATTTTTTTAAGCTAGATTTTAAATTATATCTGGACAGCCGTTGTATTAAAGTGTTTGCCTTTTTGTATCAATAAATTTATTCTTTCTTTCTAAGGTAGTCCCAAAGATTTTCGGGTCGCGTAACGGTTTAATAGCGCTGACCTTAGGCTGACCTTGTAATTCTTTATTGTACACAGTAACACAATACATCAACTTATATGTATATAGTATACTAGCTGACCCGCCAAACGTTGTTTTGCCTTCAACCCTTATCACTTAGGGGTATGGAAAATAGATAGTAGTCGATTCTCAGCCCTACTGAATACGCATATAAAATTTGGTAAAAATCGGTAAAGCCGTTTCGGAGGAGTACGGTAACTAACATTGTGACATGGAAATTTTATATATAAGATAGACCTTGATGCGCAGAAGTCGATTTTACATCGTTATACACCTGCGCAGAACCCCCCTCCACTTTCGTCGAGCGATATTACGCAGAAGGTTGCGGGTTCGATTTCCTCCTTGGGACAAATGTTTGTACGATCTGCAAGTATTTGACGCGGGTGTTCTAGTTATTTTCTATGTATAATAAAAAATATCTATCTATGTATCGTATTATATTATGTATATCAGTCATCTAGTACACATAACACAAGCTCTGCTTAGCTTAGGGCTAGATGATGCTGTGTGGATTGTCCAGCATTATTTATTTATTATTAAACCGTGAAAAGACGTATGAGTACATGATATCATGTCGCAGTTGGTTAGCGCATTCCCGTATTGAGATAGATAACTCTTTGCACCACACAAACACAAAATACAATACAAAAGGAAATGCTAACAAAGAAGTACAAAGGGCGGCCTTATCGTTTTAAGAGTTCTCTTCCAGGCAACCTTGGGATGGACTGGACATACAAGAACAATATACGGTGCAGGTGGCGTTTGAGTTTACGAAATAAAGAAATATATGTACTAGCTGCTGCCTGCGCCTTCGCTCGCGTTTTATCGGGATTAAAAATAGCCTATATGTTATTCTAGGTCCTAAACTATACTCATACTAAATTTCAGCCTAATCGGTTCAGTAGTTTTGCGTGAAAGAGTAACAAATATCCATACATACATACATACATCCATACAAACTTTGACATTTATAATATTAAGACGGATTAGTAGAATAGTGCTACTTACACAATTATATTATGTCCCCGCACTCGGGGTAATCTCAATGAAATTAAATGAGATCCCAAAAATTAACGATTTCGTCGGAACTCGAACCCTTGACCTTCCCTTCAATACGGGACTGCGCTCACCAACTGCGCCACGAAATCAACGACCCGACGAGTCGAAAATAAATAAATAATAAATAATGCTGGACAATTCACACAACATCATCTAGCCCCAAGCTAAACAGAGCTTGTGTTATGTGTACCAGATAACTGATATACATAATACAATATATGACATAGATATTTTTTATTATACATAGAAAAACGACCAGAATACCCTGAACAAATATTTGCAGATCGTACAAATATTTGTCCCTAGGCGGAAATCGAACCCGCTACCTCCTGCGTCGCAGGCGGACCTTCGCCCACCGCACCACATCGGTCGTCAAAATAATTTGGACTTCCTTACGGACTCTAGCGCCGTTAGCTCCACCTACAGGGGAAACATTGAAGTGTATACAAACCGCCGAATACGTAAATTGGGATCTCATTTCAATAGTCATAGTTATTATGGATCGTAGTTATATATACTAATATTATAACGAGTAAAGATTTGTCTGTTTGCATCGAATAGGCTCCGAAACTACTGAACCGATTTGAAACATTCTTTCACTGTTGGGAAGCTACACAATCCCCGGGTGACATAGGCTATATTATATATTTTTAAATTTGGGACTTTGAAATTTTTGTTAAATACCCGTGCGAATCAGGGGCGGGCCGCTAGTCTGAAATAAATGAATTTTAATTTCCCTGTACTGTTGTTTCAGAGGGTGAGAAACCAGAGGCGAAACAGAAACGCTTAGAAGCTAAGTACGTGGCGCTACAGATAGGACAGAACGTGGAGAAGTACGGAAATGCTAAGGTGAGTCGAGTTTGTGTACACGGATACCGGGATCAGATGGAATTAGCCACTGATCCCGCCAAGTTGTATCAACTGATACCGGGATCAGATGGAATTAGCCACTGATCCCGCCAAGTTGTATCAACTGATACCGGGATCAGATGGAATTAGCCACTGATACCGCTAAGTTGTATTAACTGATACCGGGATCAGATGGAATTAGCCACTGACAGTAGTAGTTTTTACGTGAAAGAGTAACAAATATCCATACATCCATCCATAGAAACTTTGACATTCATAATATTAGTAGGATTGACGTTATCGAGATTGTTTTGCTTTTCAGCATAGGCCCAGATTCTGCCATAGAGGTCGGTCAAGTGTATTTCTCCCCCAATGTATGCCCGCTGTAGATTTGATGTCTACTTCCCATCGAAGAAATGGTCTTCCGCTAACTCTTTTTCCTTCTCTAGGATACCATTCGATAACACCTTACATGAATAGAATAGAATAGAAAGAACATTTATTTCGACACAGGTACAGATGAGAATAAAATAAACAATCGGTAAACAAAACACATTGTAACATGGAAGTAAGGGTGACACAAAAGGGTGGTAGTGAAAAATAAGGTATTTCTGCCTCCATGACCCTGCGTCGAAATAGGGGTTGGCTCAGCGTGTGCTGAACATTTTATGCTCAGCGCTGTTTTTCAGCCAAAGACCTTAATACTAATTGACGTTACGGACGGCAATTTGGTGACACAAAATATATACATATGTTATACTACAAGAAAAATAAATAGATATTCGGGTCAAAGCAGTAGCTTTGACCCGAATATCTATTTATTTTACACACACAATATATGAGAATTAAATAGGTGATATAGATAATAGATGCAATAACGGTTCTAAATTAATCGTTGTTATGACTGTGATGCGGGTACATACATACGCACCTCAGGTACATTTACATACAAATAAAGTAGGTACTTAGTCTAGAATTATTTACGCACTTTTGATGCCCAAAGAAGGTAGGAATGTTAAATATTCTATATAATCGAGATATTGATCCTTACATTGCCGAGTTTCCTCTGTTCTTCAATTAAAAATGCTTTTAGCTTTTTCTTAAAATTTAATTTATTTTTGAGGTTTCTTATCGGTGGTGGTATATAATTCGAACACTTGGTGGCTGCGTATCGGAAGCTACCACGGAAAGCTGTACATCTATGCTGCGGTGTTGCCAACTGCTAGGAACATTGCCTACGATTGCGCTTGATCGCGATCTTTGGCTTGTGCTGGTTTATAACGTCAAATAGGAGACAGGCCAGGTGATGTTTCCGTCTACTTTTCATTTTAAGAATGAAGTGCTCATTGAGGTAAGGTGTTAAGTGGCTACGCGGAAGGACCCTAAAACAGAACCTAGCGCAAGCGTTTTGCACTCGTTGAACCAGTAACTGTGTGCGCGCTAGTAACCTTGGACCATATACTGTGTGAGCGTGATTTAGCTTTGAAAGAACAAGTGATTCCACTAACTGTATTCGCAGGTCTTCACTAAGGTATGATCGTATTTTATACAGTATTTTTAGTCTGTAAAAGCAGTTCTGAACGCAGCTAGCAACATGTTTCTCAAAGCGCAATTCCGAGTCCATACATAAACCTAGATTTCGAGCTTCTTCTACCTGTTCAATGGGCTCGTCCAACAGCTTCACATCTATGAAGGACCGGATAGCCGCATTCATGATTTTCTTCCTACTACCAAGATACAGGTATTTCGTTTTCAGAGGATTAAGGACCAGATTGTTATTTTCTGCCCACTTTGCGATTCGCTGTAGGTCTTCGTTAAGGTCCAAAACAGCCTGCTTAGCATTTTCCTCCTTAAACGAAATGTAGATTTGGACGTCATCCGCATAAATGTGGAATTTACATTTTAATATACAATTCGAGATATCTGCAGTATATAATATGAATAGCTAAGGGCCCAAAATGGATCCTTGCGGGACCCCTCTAACAACTGCAGTAGCCCTAGATGATGGTTCCATCGGCATTCCTGATCTCAACAAACTGAAAACGATTTTCAAGGTAGCTATGGAACCATTTAACCATATAGCTTCGATAAAAGCAGTGGAATATTAATTGAATCGAAAGCCCGGGAAAAATCTAATAGTACTAGAAGAGTACACATGCCTTTATCCTGTGCTGTCAAAATAGCATCTGTCACATCTAATAACGCGGTCGCTGTACTACGGCTTTTTCGAAAACCTGACTGTAGTTCCGGCAGGAGGTTGTGTTTCTCTAGGTAACTAGTCATTTGCTGACAGACAACTTTTTCAGCCACCTTGGAAAGACACGGTAAAATACTGATTGGCCTGAGATCTTTAACATCAGCTGGATTACTGATTTTAGGTAATGGTCGAACGATAGCCACTTTCCACAAGTCGGGAAACTGAGAGCTAGTTATGGAGGTGTTCACTAGAGTAGTTATGACACTCAGCGTTTCCGGACAAGTTAACATAAGCATGTTGAGACTTATCTCATCATAACCCAAAGCGTTGGATTTCAAACCGCGTATTATTTTTGCGACAGAATCAGTACCTACCGTTTCCAAGGAAAAACTATTTTCCATGGAGTACCTATTAAATTCAAAGTAAGTAAGGAGAGAAAAACTAACTTGAGAACTGCCAGGTACACTCAAAAAATGACAATTTATTTTTACGGGGTCTGTAAAATGTGAAGGTAATTCATTTTTACCGTCTGGCAGAACCGTTGATTTAAGATTTTTCCATAATTTTTTTGGGTCATAAACTTTATTATTTATATTTCTCATTTCCATGATCACGGGCCATATAGTGACCCGGTCCTCTGGGAGGCATGCGTGGAGCCGAAGCCAACAGCACAGAGGCCCTTTATGAGAATTAATCTAAAGGCGAGAGCTACACATAGCGGATATCATCCTTGGTTGCACAATATGATACACCCGAAGATGATATCCGCCAGGTGTAGAGACTATTGCAAAGTAAAATGAAAATATCAAAAAAGTCATGTTATTGTGGTGAATGGATGGACTGGGTAATTGGGCTATGGGGGGAAACTATGGATTATATTTATATTATTCTTAAAATATGCTGTTTTTTCGAAAAATACGGTTTTATTTACTAATGAATTCAAACTTATAATATTCTTTCTTCTCTGGCATGCTTATACTATGTACATATAATATATACTTTACGGTTACGATTAATCTTTAAAAATAACACCTACCAGACTAAAGGTTTCTTCGTCTCTTCTTTTCTTTAGTCTACCGAAGCGACCGATTTAAAAAATACCACTTTATTTCCAAGTCAGTGTGTAATGTTAATTTTAAGAATTTGTCCATTTCTAAGTGTACATTTATTGTGTTTATGGAAATAAAGAATTTTGACTTTAACTTTCTTTGTAGCAAGCCCAGCTAGCCCGCGAAGGCGACCTACTAACCCGCGAGAGACTCTGCTGCGGGCTCTCCCTATTCTCCGTGGTACTGCGCCGTCTGCGGGGCTTCCTCGCCGCCCCTGCGTGGCCTGCAGCTGCCACCCACGCGCCGCACCACACCGATGATACGAGCGAGTTCCACAGGTAATTCCCTCTACTTACTTATGTTTTCGCTCATTACATAGGTCGTAGGACCGACGGCCGCTGGGGCCGCAAGGCTCTAGAGTGGCGACCACGTACTGGAAAGCGCGGTGTGGGTAGACCCCCCACGCGATGGACCGATGACCTAGTGAAGGTCGCGGGAAATCGCTGGATGCGGGCGTCATTGTGGAGATCTTTAGGGGAGGCCTATGTCCAGCAGTGGACGTCGATCGGCTGATATGATGATGATGACTTAAGTTTTGCGGGAATAATACGGTCTCCATGGAAGACCAGCGCCATGGTATGATCTGCTCGACCTGAGTGCTGAGTGGAGTCCGATTTTGTCAGTTTTTCTTTTTATTTAAGGTTTATTTACTGTATATTACTCATCTGTTCTGGCAAATAAAAATCTATTTACTTTTACTTTACTTTTAAATACTAATTCCCTGGGGATAAAATATTAATAGGGTATATAAATTTCACTCCAAGAGTCTTGGAGTGGAGACCATGGGGGAAACATAGACCGGTGGGACGGCCACAAATGTGATGGAAGGACGACACCAAGAAGATAGCGGGCAGCAACTGGACATTAACTGCCCAAAGTAGAAGGAAATGGAAGAGTTTGAAGGAGGCCTACACCAGACTAGTGGTCGAAAAAGGCTAGAAAGAAAGAAAGATATAAATTTATGGGACCATCTCGGGATCATTTTATATACAATAGTGAAAGAATTTTCAAAATCGGTCCATAATTGGCGAAATGATCGCGTAACATACATAAAAAAAAACATACAGAATTGAGAACCTCCTCCTCGAAATCGGTTAAAAATAGTCGCCAATTCGTGATTAAAAAATTAATTAACAATTATTTTGTTACAGACTGTGGTCGGCTCTCCAGTTCCTGTACTGCATCCCAGTCGGCGACACACAGTTCACTGTCGAGTAAGTACCAGGACCCGTACGAGAAAAAACAAATATATGTACATACGTGTAAACACAAATCTTATACAAGCGACATAAGAGTTTGTTTTGCCCGAAAACTAAACAGAAACTTTGATATTTCGAGTAGACCCCCAGGAGGGCAATTCTGGCAATATATCTACTCGATAAATATGACAAGTACTGTCAAAATATCGAGTGATATAAGCGTATTCTCAAAATCTGAAATTCGATATTTATTGAGGGTTTTCTTTGAATTTCGCGTTAGCGTTCGGGAATCTTCGCAATATCTTCTCGTCATAGATACGACAGAGCCTCAAGACGAAAGTCTTTAACCAATGTGTGTTACCAGTGATGACTTACGGATCCGAGACGTGGTCGCTCACTATAGGCCTTGTGCATAAGCTCAAAGTCACCCAGCGAGCTATGGAGAGAGCTATGCTCGGAGTTTCTCTACGCGATAGGGTCCGGAATACGGAAATTCATAGAAGAACCAAAGTTACCGGCATAGCTCTCAGAATCAGCAGGCTGAAGTGGCGATGGGCAGGCCATATAGCTCGTAGAACCGATAACCGTTGGGGAGTAAAGGTTGTCGAGTGGCGACCGCGATGCAATGCGAAACGGAGTGTGGGAAGACCTCCCACTCGATGGACCGACGACATCGTAGCGGTCGCAGGGAGTCGTTGGATGGAGGCGGCTCAGGACCGCTATTCGTGGCGTCGTTTGGGGGAGGCCTATGTTCAGCAGTGGACATGTACGGGCTGATGATGATGATGATGATTTCTTTGCATTACTATTATTATTTATGTATTATGTTGGATTTGTCTCCATCCTGAATAAGAGAATAACTTAAAAAAGTTGAGATACGCGCAAAAATAAATCTCCCCGGGGGCGAAACCGCGGGCACAGCTAGTTTATAATATTAATAAGTAAGATTTATTCTAGGGAGCTGTTCGGCGAAGGCCTCCACTGGGCCGGTTGCGCTATAATAGCACTGCTAGGCCAACAGAGGCGTTTCGAGGCACTCGACTTCTGCTACCACATCCTGAGAGTGCAGAGAGTAGACGGGAAAGATGAACTGGTCAAAGGAATTGTAAGTATAAGACGAATATACTATCGTTTGTCCACAATCTCACCTGATGGAAAGTGACGATGTGATCGACGGTGTATCACGATGGTCTAGAAGACACCTATTCACTCTTGTCTTGAAGAGACCCAGATTGTAATTCACCAGAAAAACAGAAGCAGGCAGCGAGTTCCATTCCTTAGCGGTCTGAAGGATGAAGGTGGAGGAAAACCGCTTTGTACGAGTGGATGGTATATCCACCTGATAAGGATGGTATTGTGCCGTCCGGCTGCTTGTCCTGGATTGGAAGGGTGATGATGGTGGCTACATATTATTAAATAAATTTTTAAATTAAAAATCTTTTAAATACAAGCTTTTATATCATCTAGGACCAAAGTGCTTGGGAAGACAAATCCAACGAACCCAAACTCGACGTGGTTAAGTTGTTTCGTTTAGGAGTTCCTCTGGCCACCTTCGGTTTCCATCATCAGACCAGCTCGATGGTACCATGACATTGCATTGTCACCGAACTTACATAAGTATGCCAAATTTCAGCTCAATCGGTTGAGGATAACTGGTCTAAAATTGAGTTGCAAGATTTCATCCGAACAAACATACATTGCTATTTTTTTTTGTCGTTAGAATTGACCACTCAAACCCCGTCCGTGGATGTCGTAAGAGTCGACTAAGGGAACCAAAGGAAGAGCAACAGCTCCCTTTGAGTATGTTTAATAATAACAATGCTGGACAATCCACACAGCATCATCTAGCCCTAAGCTAAGCAGAGCTTGTGTTATGGGTGCTAGATGACTGATATACATAATACAATATATTTTTTACCTTACATAGAAAATACCCAGAACACTCGGAACAAATATCTGCAGATCGTACGGACATTTGCCCCGAGGCGGGAATCGAAACCCGCATCGCAGGTGGCCACTCGCCTGCTGTGCGACATAGGTCGTAAAACGTAATTGTACAATCTAACATAACGTTCTTCTCTCTCTTTCAGCCTCTCAAACGTATGGTGGACCGCATCCGTCGTTTCCAAGTCCTCAACAGCCAAATCTTCAGCGTCATCAACCGTCATCTAACAGCAGACGACGACGTCGGTCGCGTCGAACACGTCAGATGCTTCCCGCCCCCCACAGCCCCCCACCATATCAACTAGATGTCATCTAGAGTCAATTTGGTGTCATCAACTGCCATCTGTCATCTAGAGTCAACTAGATGTCATCTAGAGTCAACCAGATGTCATCTAACGTTAACTAGATGTTATCAAGCTTCATCTCACAGCGGATAATGCCGCAGGTCGAGTGGAATACGTCATATATTTACCATACCCAACATTTATCAGTTAGATGTCATCTGGCGTCAACTAGATGTCATCAAGCGTCAACCAGGTTTCATATAACACTAACTAAGTCTCATTTAGCGTCAAATAGATCTCATCTAGCTTCAACTAATAGCGCGCTGCTAGTTGACGCTAGATGAGACCTAGTTGTCATACGCAGAAGCGTATGACACCCAATGTGAAAAGAAACTCCTATGGTATAATAATGACGTCATCAACACTATCGGATCAGCTAACGTTGTCGTTGTGATCGGCGACACAGTATTTTTTGCTTCTACAGGTTGCAATTCATTTTGTTTGTCTGTGTTATTTATTCCAAATTAAAGACTTATTACTTCTAAATTCATGTATTACTTCTAAATTCATTTATTACTTCTAAATTCATTTATTACTTCTAAATTCATGAACAGAATCTTCATTTATTCAATGTCATCTATTTTCATCAATTCGACGTCATCAAACATCAAATATGTGTAATTTAACGTCATTAATACAATGTCATCAATCGCCAACTATACTGCCGATGATTTGCATAAAAAGTTAAATAAAAATTAATATAGGAAGTGTAACTTGGTATAGGAATCAGTTGATTGTAATACCGATTTAAGGCCTATTCAGGTCTACGCGGTATTCGCTACCCAGAGCGACTTAACTTCATTCCGGCCTTTGTTGGGGGCACAGAGGAGGGCCTCGAGGTTTTGCCTCTTTCTGTTTTTTGCTGTCTGTTAATTAAAAGGTCGTTAACCCCGAAAAGTAGTTTTCGAGATACCGGCAAAAAAAGTTTGAACGCATCGGTTGAGATTTATTTGTGTCACTTAGTTTATATCCTATTTAATGAAAAACCCTTAGGGACCATTCATAAAGTACGTTACACGCTAAAGGGGGTCAACGGAGTGTGACATTATGTGACAACCTCGCAAAACTTAGGACCCCTCCCCACCCGAGACACCCACGTCCTAAGTTTTGTGAGGTACATCTAGGTGTTAAAATACTTGTGTTAAAGTTTAGTCTATCAACGAGAAATTTCTACTTGATTTCAACTTAAAAAAAGAATTCTATTACCATGAACCTGAATTTATCCCACCTGAATTAAATTACCTACATAACCCTGACTGAATAAGTTCTTGCTAAGGAACTGCTGTTTTAATTAAATAATTTCGAGATGTAAAATTGCAAAATATGTGACATCACTCTAGGGAGGGGGTCTCACAAATGTGATCAACTGTGACAAGGACGGGGGAGGGGTCAAAAAATCACAAAATTAGTGTGACGTACTTTATGGACGACCCTTTATTGCACTGAACAGTTAAAGTATTTTAACCCACGTTTTGCGAATTAGTTGCTTTCAAGTAAAGGTCAAGTCAAATATTCTGTCACTTAACTGCCTAGTTTTTATAATAAGTTAAGTTTTTATACATATATCTGGAAGTATTTGGAATTTTGGAATGTTTGTTAAACCAAAAGATAAAGAATTTTGAACGTTATCCGTTTCCAGTAAAAAAACTGGCCGTTTGAGGGTTATCTCAGTTCTGGGGTTAGTAAGTAATGAAAATAAATGATAAAAGAGCATTTAAAGTCTTATGATAATAACTTCAAATGCTCTTTTAGCTAGTTTCTTTTTTAAATGCAACCTGCATTTGTTTCTTTTTAATATTTTTACACTGTTAAAACCCCTGGGTAGTAGATACCGCGTAGGTTTGAAAAGGCCTTTTAATTACCTATTTATATTCTGATAGTTTAAGCATAATCCCTGTAACAATGTTATGTTATTTAGTCTAGGTAAATATAAATTAAAATAACTATGTACTATGTAGATGATAATAAATTTAAGTTTATAATTTTATTTTGCTGGAGCGATATTATAACAACTGTCGTAGTTTACAGAATTTATTATTGATTTATAAATAATTACTACCTATACGCTTGTTTAATTTATCTTGGCTGTTATGAAAGGATAATATGTATATATATTTAATTAAAACTATTGAACATATACCTAAATAGGAATCCTCATCATCATCAGCCCGTACACGTCCACTGCTCGACATAGGCCTCCCCCAAACGACGCCACGAATAGCGGTCCTGAGCCGCCTGCATCCAACGACTCCCTGCAATCGCTACGATGTCGCCAGTCCATCGAGTGGGAGGTCTTCCCACACTAAATAGGGATACATTTTTAATATTTTAAATATCACGTTGACTGCTGATATCACACCGTATGGGTTTTTTTACGAGTGACGCCTGTGTGGGCGCACACTCATCCGTGTTTTACGCCGCCAGCAGCGATTCAAACAATACAGCTGTGCGGGAAACCGCGTTTGCGTGTGGCGCGTGAACCGGCCGTTTTACTATGGAATAATCTGAGGGCCTGCTCGGAAAACGGAAATCGAAGTATCTGATTCGTTTTCAAGCAAACGGTGATCTTATGCAAGGGATATAAGAGTTGGTTTTGCCCGAAAACGAATCAGAAACTTGTAAACAATTTGACTATCATTACATTAAACAAGCTTTTATATCATCTAGGACGAAAGTGCTTGGGAAGAAAAATCCTAGAAGATATTAGTTTCCTAACTAAACTCTGTGTAACTAAATGAAGGGTAGAGGAATAATGGTACAACCACGGACAGGTAGTACCAAAATACCTTGAATAGAATCATAGGAGAAATAACTTGTAATACCACAGCACCGCCATCTATTTTCAAACCAGAGAACTTTGTAGTAAAGCCACAACGTGAATCCTCTTCAACACCTGAACAAAACGGCTAATAACACCTTATGAAAAGTATCATCGTCATCTATTCGCCATAGATGGCTCTGTTTTCAATAATTATATTCCTAAGTTATTATACTCCAAGTATAAATATAATCTACACGATTGGACCGTTAATGACGATGAATGAGGTGAGGATCAATAGAAATATTTTTTAAAATTTATCTACAAGCTTTTATATCATCTAGGATCAAAGTGCTTGGGAAGATAAATCCAACAAACCCAAACTAAGAGCTTTCCTATGGCCACCATCGCTTTCCATCATCAGACCAGCTCGATGATACCATGACACTGCAATGTCACCGAACTTACATAAGTATGCCAAATTTCAGCTTAATCGGTTGAGTATAACTGGTCTAAAATTGAGTTGCAAGATTTTACCCGAACAAACATAGGTACATGGCAAGTTAAAACAGCACGGTAACTGTTCGGGTAAACGTATTCTTGAGAAGAGATCGCGACTCTAAAACGTAGTGTCGGACACCCCTGGACCTTGTAGGATGACGACCTGTGACCTGCAGAAGACAGCAGGCAGATTATGAATGGGGCTAGCAAAAAAGCGAGCATAAATAAATAAATCCAAATTGTTTATATCAAGTAAGGTGTAGGTAAAAAAGAATAAATAATTTATTTATAGCCGCACTCATGATATACGACTCATGATAAATGACGTATGACTTGAGAATTCTTTAGTGTTAAGATCAAAGAGCCTTTCTCCCATAGATTAGGTACCTAGTTGCGGTAACCTTGTCAACAGTTATGTCAAAGGTTATTTATCTACCGCATTTCTTTGTCGAATAAAGCCAAGTTAAATGGTATTTTCGTAATTTCATTACACAAATAAAGAGAAATACAGACATGCTACATGACTCATTAAAAAAGCTTTGGTGCTCATTGGAAAATTGCTTTACTTTTTTATAGAACAGTGAATTGATAATTAATTGTACGTACATACATATATTCAAATTTATTATATTACTAGCTGACCCGTGCCCACTTCGTTGGGCGGTAAACATTTTTAGTAGTCTTTAAAACTCGCAAATAACGTGGTTTAAACGATGCGTGTTTAAACATATTCAATAGGTAAAAGAATTTTCAAAATTGGCTCAGTAGATTCAGAGATTACCCCCTACAATCACACAAACCTTACTTATTTTTATTAGTGTAGTATAGTATAGATTTAAATATACCTAGATTTTATTGACTGGACGTCACACAGCTCCACATTCACCTAGGTATATTATGCGCTTCAAAAGCTTTTGATATTACCTACTGGAGAATAGGGCACTACACATCTATTGTCCAGTTCTAAAACTGGAAGCAAGAATCACCAGTCGTCCTAAATCTTCACAATTTCTATCTTGATTCATGGCGTCTCGCAGATCTACATAATTCTCAGCGCGCAGTCTTCTCTCATTAGTTCTGTTCTGATGTAGGTAGTATACCAAACGCTTCGTTTTAATTTTGGCGTAAGATTCCACCAGCCATTATAATTTTGGCATAAGTGTCCACCAGAAAACGGTTAAACAAACCTCGAAACCTTTGCAGGTGAGCAATGCAACCTTCTCTTATTGGTAAAATGTATCTAGGCGTAGAATTGCATTGCAGAAACTTTTCAGTGTCCAGTCTCGTCAGTTTTCGGATTTACATGTCGAAGATCAAAGTTGTATCCGTCTTCGCCACGACAGTAGGTATATAAGCGAGTAGAGACTGAAGAGCATCAAATGCCTGGTGCGTTTCGCCAATGCATTGCAAGCGGTCATCCCGGGTACGCAGCACAATGTCCGGCCTGTCACAGTGCTGATCTACCAGGACGACGGCAACATCATTGGTAGCGAGAGCTTTGTACCAACCGGATGCTGTCCAGTAGGTCGTTTATCGGCACTAATAACAATTTTGTAATCATTTTGTTGGCTTTTGGGGTATGGACTCGTATTTTATGTCCTTCCTCGTAGTATGAACTCAAATCATGCTAAGTATCATTCGAATCCATTCAGTAGTTCCAGCGCTATGCGCAGCTATCCCCACTGCCTGGGGCCCCACTGCCAGTGCCCCCCACAATGGGGGGCTATCGCTCTCTACCGCCCTTGTCCCGGGCGCCATTCTGCAACGCGCAAAATTTCACTTATTCTCTCCATTAGGGAATCCTTCTGAATTCCGTGATAAAAAGTATTTTATGCCCTTTCTTGTAATATGAACTTAAATGATGCTACATTTGAATACCTTCAGTAGTTTCGGCGCTATGCGCAGCCAAGAAATTTTACTTACATCCCCTCTCCCAAGGGAACCCTATTGAAATCCGGGATAAAAAGTATCCTATGTCCTTCCTCGTACTATGAAATCAAATCCTGCCAAGTTTCATTTCAATACGTTCAGTAGTTTCGGAGCTATGCGCGGCCAAGATACAGACAGACAGACAGACATGATGGAAAAATTACATTTTTGGTATCAGTATCGATAATAGAGTGGCCTCAAAAATAAATTTTCCAAATATCTTCAATGTACAGAATTGGACCTGTTACAGTTTTATTATAAGTATAGATTAGTTATTTACCCTTTATTGACAAAGAAAATAGCAATCAAATCATCATCATCATCAGCCCGTACACGTCCACTGCTGAACATAGCAATCAAATAATATAAACAAATTAAACTAGTAGGTATTTACAATTGAAACAATTGAGCTAACTGCAGACTGTTGCAAACAATCTACAGATGGCTCAACTGGTCCATATCAATACCAGTCGGAAGCGTCTCCAAGACGCTGGCTGCATTGTCTCGCTGTATGGCAATGCGCTGCGCCAGTTGGTTAGTTTATTGGTTGTTTTCTTTGTCAATAAATAAGTCTTAAATCTAATTAATTTTATTCAATGTGATCAGTACAATTTGTATTTTAACTATTTATAAGAAAATCTGATCTCTGTATCTCTCATCACTCACGTCCACTGTTGGACACATGCCTCCCCGATACGACGCCAAAAATAGCCTATATGTTATTCCAGGTCCCAAACGATACACACCAAATTTCAGCCCATCAGTTCAGGAGTTTTCGCGTGAAAGGAACAAACATCCATCCATCCATTCTTATAAACTCATATAACATTTATAATATTAGTGGGATATGCATTGAGATAGCCCTTATGTATATGTCTACCTAGGTACTCTCTTTATCTACTATATGCGCCCCTCCCGTAGGTACACTCAGCCCCACAGTAATCCACGTAACTTCGTTATCGTCCGACCGAGATGTGGCGCGGCGGGCCAAGGTCCGCCTGCGACGCAGAAGGTTGCGGGTTCGATTCCCGCCTTGGGACAAATATTTGTACCTACGATCTGCAAATATTTGTCTTTCTAATTAAAACTATTGAATGTTGTATTTGTCTCGTGTATTCCGAGTATTTTCTATGTATAGTAAAAAATATCTATCTATGTAATATATTCATTTCATTTTTCATTTTTTTATATCTATTATAATATTATAAAGAGAATATTTGTATGTAAGTATGTTTGTAACGAATTGGCTCAAAAAGTACTGGACGATTTGAAAAAATTCTTTCACAATTTGAATGCTACTGCTGATTAATATAGGCTATTTTAATTGCAAGAAAAAAAACAAAAAATAAATGTCCACTCGTGCGAAGCCGGGACTGGCCGCTAGTTATGTATATCAGTCATCTAGTACGCTTAACACAAGCTCTGCTTAGCTTGGGACTAGATGATGCCGTGTGGATTGTCCAGCATTATTTATTTATTTATCGTAGTTCATTTGGTTATGGGGATGAATATCAAATGTTTGAATCAAATAATGTATGACTGCTCTCAAAATCAAAAATCGTTTCGAACTTCTGCGATTGCTACGTTGGTAACGCTGTCGTAAAACATTTTTCCATTTTTCTTTGTATTTGTGACCCGTTTGTTTACTAACAATATTTTGGATTCTAGAATCCAATATGTCATCAGCATCACACCAAAACGTGCACTACATAAGTAGGTATACCTATTTCTATACCTATTTCTACCTATTTCTTTGTACAATCCCTTATGGTGTGTCCTATGTGAAAAGTTTGTGTGAATATTATAAGATAGATAGAATTAACGACATCAAGAACCTACGGTGGAAATAAATAAGTGAACCTACGGTGGAAATAAATAAATACAAAATACAAATAAATTCAAACGTGCGTTTGAACAGGATTATACTCCGATCCAAGATATTTAATGTCGACGAAGACTTTAATTAATGAAAACTTAACAAAAACTGATAACAATATCAGAAAACACGTGGTAACCGTAAAGTTATCACTAAAAACTAAAAATAAATTTCAAAAACGTATTTAATCTCACAGGTGTATCAAAAATTTTTTTTTAATTCGAATACGGTCGAGCGTTCAGTTAAATGAGCAATTTAATGCACTGTCTTGGGGACGACGCTTCCGACTGGTGTTGATATGGACCAGTTGAGCTACCTGTAGATAGTTTGCAACAGTCTGGTGCAAGCTCAATTGTTTCAGTTATAAATACAAGTTCTAATTTGTTTTTATTACCTATTTGATTGTAATTTTCTTTGGAAGCTTCCAAAACCAAAAATTGTTTCGAGTTTCTGTACTTTACTTCAATGATACCAATGTCGTAAAATATTTTCCACCAATATTTCTTGGGTTCTGTAAACCCTTTGTTTACAAAAAAATCCGGGATTTTGAATCGAAATATAAATGGTTTTTATAAAGCGCGTTACCAAAGTGTTTTATTTCATAATTTGGCGTGTTTTAAAAAACGATAAACCGACTGCAAATTCCTGAACCTACCTCTGGTTTACACCCGTTGCCATGGAAAGTGTTTGTTACCAGTCGTTGTGATAATTTGATTGTTTTAAACCTAATAATCGAATTAGATTCTCTTATTTTTACACTGTTTTTAAGTTTTGCGGGATAAATACTAATCCCCGGGGATAACATATTTATGTGACCACCTCCGGATTAATTCCTATACAATAGTGAAATAATTTTCAAAATCGGTCCGTAATTGGCGAAAAATCGCGTAGGTACCATGTACATACGAAAAACAAAACATGCAGTCGAATTGACAATCTCCTCCTTTTTTTGAAGTCGATTAAAAACGCATGTTTTACTTTGACTGTGCGGTGCGGCCCTCGTACACTCAACCCCACAGTAATCTCCGTAACTTCGTTACTCGAGTTCATTTGGTTACTGGGATGAAAAGTCAAGTGTCTCTTCCCTTGATTTATAATTCAACAGCTTTTGTTTTTGCCAAAGGCCGGGAACTACCAAAGCGCAGAGATTATTTTACCCAAAAAAAACCATGATTGATAGGTAGATACTTGGGTATCTAGGTTAGTAGGTATTTCTTCCTTAGAATAATTTGGCATGTTTTAAAAAACAATAACCCGACTTCAAATTCCTGAACCTACATCTTGTTTACGCCCGTTGCCGTGGAAACTGTTTGTTACCAGTCATTGTGATAATTTGCTTGTTTTCAAGAACCTAATAATCAAATTCGAATCCCTTACTTTTACACTGTATTTATCCTGCAAAACTTAAAGACGGCGTGCGAAAACAAAAGACAATAGCGCCAGCTTTAAAAAATGTATCGCTAGGCTAGGTATTTATTTATTTATTACTAGCAACCCACCCCGGCTTCGCACGGGTAATCTCTGAGGGATTAGGCGTTTTCGATGAAAGCTTCCAGGCGGGTGGTATGACTTTTTCCGACACTTCCAACAATTATCGTTATATTTCAACCAATTTACATAAAACCTTGCCAAATTACCTAAACCTTCCTCATGAATCATTCTATCGATTGGTGAAAACCGCTTGAAAAAGCCATTCAGTGGTTTTTGAGTTTACCATAGAATCTATCTAATCTAGATCTCTATGGTAAACTCAAAAACTACTGAACTCTATTGCATAGAGCATTCTTAAAGATATACTTCATTAGGAGATTACAGAGGTTGATGCTGCTCTCCGTACATACATAAGATGCTAAAATAGAAAAATATGTATATAGAATCAATTGAATGAAAGTAACTAGTAGGTAATTATTATTAGGAAAAATACGTCTGAAGCCGTCGGGAAAAGCTAGTAGTATTATAAATGCGACTGTTTGCTGCTGCCCGCGTCTTCGACCTCGTTTTATCGGGATAAAAAATAGCCTATATGTTATTCCAGGTCCCAAACTATATCCATACCAAATTTCAGCCTAATCGTTTCAGTAGTTTTTGCGTGAAAGAGTAAGAAATATCCATACATTCATCCATACAAACTTTGACATTTATAATATTGGTAGGAGTAGGATAGATAAAATATTTATTTGGCAATATTCAAATATAATAGGCAAATTTCTAATATAACACACAATATAAAGATCACATGAAATAAGGTAAATCATATCATAACACAGAAAAACTTAGGAATTATTGTGGAACAAAGCTTTGAAACAAAAGTCGGTGTCGGTTGTGGTATTATAGCCTAGCTCAAGCTCAAAGATTTGTGCAATCATGCATGCACAAACACAGTTTGCAAGTTAGCAAGTTGGAGCGTGTGGCCGGGCTCAAACCAGTTTGCGCAAGCAAGATGGAGCGTGTGGCCGGGCTCAAAAAAGTTTGCGCAAGCAAGATGGAGCGTGTGCCCGGGCTCAAACCAGTTTGCGCAAGTAAGATGCAGCGTCTTGCCGGGGTCATCTTGCTTCCGCAAACGTGTTTGTGCAATCATGCATGCACAAATGTTTGAGCGTGTGGCCAGGCTAATAGCATGTATATTCACGCCGAAATAATAACTGAAAAGATTGCGATAAAATGTTACTTATTATACATGACATTATTATTATTATACATGACATTATTATTATTATACATGACATTATTATTATTATACATGTAATTATATATACATGTCAGTTTGTAACTCTACCCACAGATAACAAAAACACACGAAAAACCGCGGACAGAAACTACACTTGCGAGCTATAAACTGGAATCACTTCATCGCTGGTTTCTGCAGACCATATTTTACAGTTTCCATGGAATAAACTGCAGATTGGTGTATAACATTTGAAAAAAAATTTTGTTAGCTTTCGAATGGTATAAAAATTATTTAAATTTAATTAAGTTTCCTACCTTCATTTAGTGAATTATTACAATAGGTCGAAGTTGTGGATGTTTAAATTAATAAGAAGTAATATGAAAATATCAAATTTTTATTTAAAATCTTTGTTATTTCCCGCTTAATATTTTGTATTGCCCCCCCTGGCCCTACTGACTGCTTGTAAACGGTTTTTCATTGACCTAATGAGTTTCCTGATGGAATCCTGTGGAATTTCCTGCCACTCTTCGATAAGAGCAGTTTTTAGGTCTTCTATTGACGCCGGAGCTGGAGATCTTCCTCGTACCCGCCTTTTCAGCTCGTCCCACAGGTGTTCAATAGGGTTCATGTCAGGGCTGACGGCTGGCCAGTCTATTGTGGGAATCCCGACTTCTTCCAGGTACTGTCTAGTCGCACGAGCGGTGTGGCAGCGGGCATTGTCGTGCATTAGCAGGAAATTTTCGCCAATAAACCCGGCGTAAGGGAGTACATGGCCCAGCAGAATGTCGTTGATATACCTTTCTGCGGTTAGTCCTCCTCCCCGACCTCCACCGGGTACGAATACCAGCTCCGTTTTAGCTTCAATTGAAATCCCCGCCCACATCATACAAGACCCACCCCCATATGCCACTGTTTCCGCTATACAGCATTGTGCGTATCGCTCTCCCGGTCT
Organism: Eupithecia insigniata; assembly: GCA_947859395.1. NCBI lineage: Eukaryota > Metazoa > Arthropoda > Insecta > Lepidoptera > Geometridae > Eupithecia > Eupithecia insigniata. The sequence goes on from OX402020.1 coordinate 7,566,010, forward strand.
CCTGTAGACTCTCCGTCGACGGTCGCTGCCATGGAGGCACATCCTAGTCTCGTCCGCGAACAAAACTCGGCTCCATTGCTGTATATCCCAATCTAAGTGATCACGAGCAAACTGAAGTCGGGCTTGTCGGTGGGCTGTAGACAATTTGGGTCCCGTTGCTGGCCTTTTTGGGGTCAAGTTAGCTTCTTTGAGTCTTCGCCTCACTGTCCACTCGCTGACAGTTCTTCCTCGAACTTCTCCGAGCTCCCGCTGGACGTCAACGCCGGTTAGATGTCGATTTTGGAGAGAAGTGCTGACAATAAATCGGTCATCTCTCGCCGAAGTGCATCGCTGTCGTCCAGATCCTGGTCTTCGGACTAAGTTTCCAGTCTCTCTAAACCTCTTGTATACTTTGGAGACACAGGACTGGCTCAGATGAAGCTGTCGAGCGATAGTACGCTGAGAGAACCCTTGCTGGATTAGGGTGACGATTTGAGCGGCTTCTATTGGTGTGGTTTCCATTTTCTTGTAATTCCAGTATTTTGAGTGACGTGATATATTGGACTGATGACAAAATTGCATAAATTCCCAGTTTTTATAGGGATTCAGGAGTTTGAAAAAATTTATGTTTCGTTCCAAAAATTTATGTCTCTTGTTTTACGTTCCATGACATATGATGAACCTTTTTTTCGCTATGATATCGAAAGAGTTTGAAAGCTAATAAAATTATCTTTAAAATAATATACCACAACCTACTGTTTATTGCATGGAAACTGTAAAATATGGTCTGCAAAAACCAGCGATGAAGTGATTCCAGTTTATAGCTCGCAAGTGTAGTATTACAATATAAGTTAGATTTTTCAATAACCTATTAATTTTCTCCAAACACTAACCATAGTCAAAGCTATAGTAAAACAACGTAAGTTCGATGCTCTGACTCTGTCGTTCACGTGACTTCCATCTCTGTCTTCCAGGTTACGGTGTCAAGGAGTTACAAGTGCTTCCGGATGTGGCATATTAAACATCTTCTTTCTTTCTTCTTTCTAGCCTTTTTCCACCAGTAGACTGGTGTAGGCCTTCAAACTCTTCCATTTCATTCTACTTTGGGCAGTTAATGTCCAGTTGCTGCCCGCTATCTTCTTGATGTCATCCTTCCATCTCATTTGTACATAAAACCATACCTACTAATACAAACAAACCTACTAATATTATAAATGTTTGTGAGGATGGATGTATGGATGTTTGTTCCTCTTTCATGCAAAAGCTATTTAACTGATTGGGCTGAAATGGTGTGGGTATAGTTTGGGACCTGAAATAACATATGCTTTTTATCCCGATAAAACACGGGCGAAGGCGTGGGCAGCAGCTAGTTATTTCATCAGTTGTTCACCATACATTGTTAGTACACCTACCTATTATACTATGTTAGTAACCAAATTATTCAAACCACATCAAATTTTGCAAAAATAAAAGTACAATTTAATTCACTCAATATTGAAAACTAGATTAAATTTAATATTTATAATGCATTATAATTTGTTCTGGTCGTTTTATATGTATAATTAAATATATATATATATGTAATATATTGTATTATGTATATCAGTTATCTAGTATCCATAACACAAGCTCTGCTTAGCTTAGGGCTAGATGATGCTGTGTGAATTGTCCAGCATTACTTATTTATTTATTATTACAGCTGGTACTAAACATAAATAAAAAAAATTAAGTATAAGTACCTCACAATACAACAATTTTGAATTACGTGGGATCTATAAAAATAGCCGAGAGGCCTTTACATATATTCAATGATCCTATCCATACCAGGTTGTCTGGCAGAGATCGCTCTTGAGCGATAAGACCGCTCATTGTCGCTTATGTTGTTTTTGTCTCATTTGTAAACTGTTTTCTAGTTTTAAGTGTGCAACAAAAGTATTTTCTATCTATCTATAACATACATAATGTTTACCAAACATTCTGACTTAAAAAGTTTACTTATAATGTTTATATTTTCAGTTATTTCTAATTATAATTTCTTTCGTAACACAAACAACGTTGACTTCACTTCACAATCTTCTCTCTCTGTCCCTCCAAAAGCGCCGCATCCCTTCTTTCCATCCTCGAAGCTTCAATATTGAACTGAGCAGTGTATTCGCTGACAAGGGCGGGCGGGAGCGCGTTCCCAGCCAACACACCACTAAAAACCTTAAAATAACATAAAATACTGCCTAAACCTTTACTAAAAACGTTAAGTGATATAACTTCTGTGTTTTCATGTGTTTTTTATAGTGATTTTGTGTGAAAATAGAGAGTATTAAGCAAGAAAAACTGAAAAGTCTTTCAAGCAAGATGGCTGAGGTCTGAAATTTCCTTTTCGTATGTATTTGGAGATGTTTCGGTTAATTTCGTGCTGAAATACTCGACTTGGGACACAGGTGAGTGTGTTTTTGTGTATTTTTAATATATTTTGCGTGTTTCTTTGTATGGAAAACGTTTAATTATGTTGTTGAAGTATGCAACGTACGGTTCTACGTTTCCTTACGTAGCTTTTACGTGGTCATGTTTGCAGGTTAAGTATATTTAACTAAGGCTATAGCGTATACAGAAGTTGTCTTGCCAGCCTGCCTAGAAACTAAAAGCCCAGTTGGTACATAGAAGAAGAGTAAATTTTAGATGAGTACCTAAGAGTTTTTTTAACCGACTTCAAAAGGAGGAGGTTCTCAATTCGTTTGTATGTTTTTTATGTATGTTACGCGTTATCTCCGCCAATTATAGACCGATTCTGAAAATTCTTTCACTATGTATAGAAAATGATCCCGAAAAGGTCCCATATATTTTATACCCAGGAAATTAGTATTTATCCCGCAAAACTTAATATAAGTGTAAAACTACCCTCACTTTTATTACCCGACTACGAGAAGGTTATGATTTTGACACCCTATGTATGTATGTATGTATGTAGCCGATTTTTATGTTCCCTGGTAGCGCTGAAACTACTGGTCCGATTTCAACAAATGAGGTGTCGTATGATTCGTCTTAATAGCCCGATGGTTATAGGCTATGTGACGTCAGATAAAAATGGGGGTCTAACGAGATAGCGGGGGTCGAAGAAAGGGTCGAAAATTTCAATGTTAGTAAATATGCTCGTGTGTGGTATCGTTGCAAAGGTCTTTGTTTGTACTTTTCGAAACCGTTTCTCAAACTTTTGTGAGGTTAAAGGTGTAAAAAAATATATAGTTAGAACTAAAACCCGACTACATAAAAGTCTTAAACAAGCGTTCACCTATTGTCCATAGCATTTTCTTTTGATACTTAGGTAGTCGGAGGCACCCACCCCATATACCTTGGGTACAATTAGTAACAAAGGCCTCCGACTACCTAAGTATCAAAAGAAAAGCGGCGTGGCGTCGTTTGGGGGAGGCCCATGTTCAGCAGTGGACGTGTACGGGCTGATGATGATGATGATGATGATACGGACTGTCATTTTCGGCCTAAAAACTAACTCGTTTTCAAAAAACTCCTCTTGCATTACGAGAAGTTTTTTTGAAAACGAGCTAGTTATTGATCCCGACTTGGTTTTCAAAATAAGATATTCGCTGTACCTTCCTGTACAATTTCTACTATCATCATCATCATCAGACCGTATACGTCCAGTGCTGAACATAGGCCTCCCCAAAACGACGCGACGAATAGCGCTCCTGAGCCGTCTCCAATTACGATTCCCTGCGACCGCTACAATTTCGTCTGTCCATGGAGTGGGAGGTCTAATTTCTACCATTGTTAAAATATTGTTTGATTGAAGTGGATAAAATTGTTGTACCTACTTAAATTATGATTTTAAGACCTTTCCCATGAATGTTTTACTCAATTTTACAATAAAGATTTTCTACTCATATCTAGCTGCTGCCCGGGCCTTCTGTTATGTTATTCCAGGTCCTAAACTGTACCCATACCAAATTTCAGCCTAATCGGTTCAGTAGTTTTTGCGTGAAAGAGTAACAAATATCCATACACCCATCCATACAAACTTTGACATTTATAATATAAGTAAGGTCTTATAAACATCTTGGGTTTGTTACGGATCGCAAATTCTATGTAGGTACGAGGAATAATTCGGCGTAACCAAACGGTCTAGAGTGTGTTAGGTGGGCCCACGAAAAAATTTTCACATCGCAGTGGGACCACGGTTCCGGAGTGGAATTGTAGCAAATTCAGGGTAAGCTACGAGCTACCCTTCGTTAACTTGACACGCGACATGCCGCATCGGTTTTTTGAAGGATACGGTTTATTTACAATACATTCGGAATATTAGAAGAAAAAATATTAAAATTTTTTCATTATAATTATGGTTTTATGCATGCTGTGTCGGCCTGTAAGAAGTTGGTGCACTTAGCATCACATATTCTGAAATTATGTAAATGCCTTGTAAGTTTTGGTCTACTCGCTGTAGGCTAACCTAATTGCTAAAATAAATAAAGTCTTTATTGACAAAGAAAATAATAATCAAATAACATAAAGAAATTAAACTAGTATTTATAATTGAAACAATTGAGCTAACTGCAGACTGTTGCAAACAATCTACAGATATAAATAAATAAATAAATATAATATTTTGCAATGGATTTCTGCAATGTAACGCCTGAATCTATTATTTACAATACATTCGGTATTAAACCGAATGCCGGGTGAAATCATACATTATAAATGGTATTATGACTAAACTGTATCCTGCAAAAAACCGATCTAGCACATCTACGTGTGAACGTAGGGTCGATACACACATATCAGTGAAGGCACCGTTCGATAAATACGACCCTTTCCAACTCAAGCCGTGAATCAGAATCAGAATCAATAACTTTATTTCTTTAGGCTTACAAAATAAGCACTTAGACAAGTCAAATTTTATACCATAAACATGGATGCCGTAAGAGCCGACTAAGGGAGCCTACCAGAGGAAGGGCAGCAGCTTCCTTCTGAGTATTTTTAAACACCAACACTGCGATCACCAATCCGCCTGCCAAGCGTGGTGATTATGGCAAATCTCCCCCTACATGGGAGACCGTCCACTCGATGGACCGACGACATCGTAGCGGTCGCAGGGAGGCGATGGATGTAGGCGACTTAGGACCGCTATTTGTGACGTCGTATCTGGGAGGCCTATAATGATGTGATGGGCTGATATATTGATGTTAATGAGGTTATTAATTGTATTTGCTGTATTATATTATATCTTAGATTATTATATGTACATATATCAAGAATATTTCGCACGGTACCGGTACTGTGTCGAAACGGTGGCTTCAATGATATGTGTGAATAGAATCACTGATGCAACACTGAAGCACTAAAGCAACACAAAGCAAATAAAAAAAACACTGAAGCACTGATACTGAACTGAGCGAACACGTTGCCGGAAATGTGGCTTCACTGATATGTCTGAATCGGCCTTTGTTGTGGCAAGCTCTACCAAAGCTACGAGTGTTCGTAGCAAGTTTGCTACGATATCCGCGTAGCACACTGCTACGAAATCCGCGTAGCACTCTGCTACGAAATCCGCGTAGCACTCTGCTACGAGTTCGTAGCAGTGTGCTACGCGGATTTCGTATTAGTAATTATTATTATCGTTCACATAAATAAATTTTTTATATAAACTAAAAATCGACCTCTTTCTTAATAATTCTTGGGTCTAGATGATGCTGTGTGGATTGTCTAACAGTATTAATTTACATTCCTATGATGATATAGGGCCGTGGGGCCGCGGAATAGAATATCGACCACTCCAACTCAACCCGTGGATGTCGTAAGAGCCGACTAAGGGAACCTACCAGAGGAAGGGCAGCAGCTTCCTTCTGAGTATTTTTCAACACCAACACTGCGATCACCAATCCGCCTGCCAAGCGTGGTGATTATGGCAAATCCCCCCTACATGGGAGACCATCGACTCGATGGACAGACGACATCGTAGCGGTCGCAGGGAGTCGATGGATGTAGGCGACTTAGGACCGCTATTTGTGACGTCGTATCTGGGAGGCCTATGATGATGATGATATATATTTGTTTTAATATAATATATGACTTCTAAAATATATTTTATTCGTTCCACATATAATCTCAAACAAAAAATCGTTTTGGGTGAATCCCGTATCTATCTAAAGCCCTTTTCTCCACCCGCTCATGACATTTCAATTAAAATTTTAATTAATTTCGACGACGGTTAAAAATTACGAAAATGTTTTCTTTATTTTTTAATTTTAAAGAGGTTGTTACTGTTTTTGCTATTGATACCTTAATAAAAAAGCAGCCATCTTCTGGGGACGCTTCCGACTGGTATATGGACCAGTTGAGCTGCCAGTAGATTGTTTGCAAGCTGCAGTTAGCTCAATTATTTCAATTGTAAATACTAGTTTAATTTGTTTATATTATTTGATTGTCATAAAATAGTATTTATAATAAAGTTGTGGTGGAGCTAACGTCGCTAGATATCCATAAGAGGTCCCAAAGATTTTCGTTTAGTCGAGTAGTTGATTTTGTGGCGCAGAACATAGAATTTCTTTTTGCTTGGTAATGTAACAAAGCAAAACAATTCCGCGCGCTCCGGTCAGCGTCGGACTCCGCGCGACCGCACGGCAAAACCAGTCGAGCGTTTCAGCGACGCCCCCCAACCCCGCCACACGCGCCGCCGGGACCCATCGTTTAAATAAAAGGCGCCCGAGCCTTCGAACAGGCAGGCAGTCGGCGCTCGACACTCCTCAAACACTTCCAAGAGCCAACCTAGGTCGGTTTCTTTGTGCTTGAGTTGATTCGATCTCCGGCTGATATAGGGACTGTAGGCATATTCTTTTATTTACGTCCTACCTCTGAGTTATTGTTGTTAGGTAGTTACTAAGCTAGTTAATTAGTCATAGAGTTCAGACCTTGTATTTTCTACTGTTATAAAATGTTTCAATCTAAAGCTTGTTAATGTGTTAAAGTTTGTAATAAAACGTGTTAAAGTTTGTATCGAGGGTTTTTTACTTGGTTTCCCGTAGGAATTCCCTTTACAATTGGCGCCCACTTTGGAGCTCTCTTATTCCCCCTTTGGTTATTTGTGTCAAGTTAAAAGTCAGTCAATTGTTAAATTACGTACTTAGGTACAATTATTGTGCGATACTTTTTCCAAAGTACCCTCAATAGTTTAATAGTTGACTGATAGTATTAATTTATTTCGTTCGATCTTTAATTAGGCAACATTATTGTTTTCTTTATTGGAACATTGTAACTACCCTCATTTTTTTTTTCATAAATCATTTTAGTAACTTTGTAATCTGTTTATACAAACAGGCAAAATAGATTTATATAAAATCTTACCTAGACGTAGCAACCGCACAGGAGTAATAAATATGGCTAACGTCAGCTTCACTGACGATCAGTTCCGCGATCTTTTAGGGGTTTTAGCGAGTAGGAATAATAACCCCCCTCATAGTAAGGAAGGTAGTTTTGCCTCATGCACGGCAAGATTCGATGGGTCTCGGGACGCAATTAAGTTGGAAGCGTTTCTATCAACAATAATAACATTTAAAAAAATAGAAAAAGTCACGAATGACGATGCTATCGAGGGTCTAACGCTGCTTTTGGTCGGAGATGCGGCTACATGGTGGTTAGGGATCAGAGATAGTATAAATACCTGGGATAACGCCCTGAAGGTCCTTAGACTAACTTACGCGCCGAAAAAACCTGCTTATAGAATCTACGACGAACTTGTTACGCAGAAACAAGTATCACCTCGAGGGGTCGAGCTTTTTGTCGCCAAGAAACGCGCTCTAATGGCGGAACTTCCTAAGCCACACCTGACAGAAACCCAGAATTTGGACATTCTTTATACGTCACTTCACCCGATGGTTCGAGACCGGATCCCTAGGGATAGTGTTCGGACTTTTGAAGAGTTTTTAGAGAAGGTTCGACAGATTGATAATTTCTTGGGACAGGACGAAGAAGAAGAGAAGAAAACAGTGCGTTGCAACTTTTGTCGTGCCTTAGGCCACGAAGAAAACGAGTGCAGGAAAAAGAAAGCAAAAGAAGAGAAAAAGAAGAACCACAACAATAAGGCTTTACCTGGTACTCCCACATTGCCGGTACCTACCTCATCTCATGTACCACCAACTATGAGTAAAATCGTCTGCTATGGGTGCAAAGAGCCTGGGGTTGTGAGGAGTAAATGCCCGAAATGCAACCCGAACAGGATTGGAGCTGTAGACATCGAGTTTTACTCACTCAATGCGAGCTTATCTGCGGTGTCCCGGCTGCGCCCCACGGTGAGTATACAAATAAATGGAGCTATGGGATTTGCTCACCTGGATACAGGAGCAAAGTTAAGCGTTGCCTCGACGTCACTGTTTAACGTCATGAAGAAAAAGGGAGCAACATTTAAGAGCGAGAGCGCTAACGTTATTCTGGCAGATGGACTAAGAAGGAAACAACAAATCCAACGAGTGGTCGTTCCTGTTGAGTTGTGTGGACGAATAATCCCCACCAACTTTATAGTTCTTCCGGAGTCTCGGGATAACCGAACCTTATTGGGCGTTGACTTTATCCAGGACGCCAACATGGTGTTAAATTTACCACAGCGCCTTTTTCACTTCCTGGAAGAACCTGGGAAAAAGTACGAGCTGATTAACGAAGAAGATGACGCATCAGTATCTACAATACAGGCTCAATCAGAAACATTAATTGCGAAGCTAGCAAAAATAACGGCTTTAGAGCCTATGGTAAGCCCTATGCTTATGACTCCAACACCATCCTCGATGACTGACGTAGAATTGGAGTTAGAACGGTCGTATGGCCCACCTTCTAACGTGGACTTGCAGACACCTGCTGCCACCCATAGGCAATTAGAAGAGCGGTCCTATCACACCCCACCTAGAATCGACTTCGACTCACCACCAGCGTCACCTACACAAGAGTCCTCTTACAGGGGATACTCACCGAGGTTTGTAGGATCGTTGTACCGTGATGCACAGATGCACATCACCAACGACGAAGTCAACTTGTCTCCACGGAGTATGGCACTCTTCGACGAGATGGACGTACATCTAGCGATGGTGTCTGCGACTGAAGACCTAGATGTCTCAAGAGCTACTCCGGTAACCACGACAGCTAGCGTAGAAGAACCTCTAGACAAACTGGAACAGGTTTTATGGAATAACGCAGCCGTATTTGTGAATCACGGCCATCCTGCGGACTTAGTGGAACATAGTATTGAAGTTACAGTGAATAGACCCATAGCAGTACCCCCGTACCGGCTGTCACCACAACGCAGGGAGGTACTTAAGGAACAGATTGCTCAAATGCTACAAGAAGGAATCATAGTACCATCGAAGTCACCGTGGGCTGCACCTGTGGTAATGGTTCCAAAAAAGAATGGAGACGTCAGAGTTTGCGTCGACTACCGCCAACTCAATGCTGTGACGGTTGCAGATGCTTACCCCCTTCCTCGCATTGATGACCTCCTTCACGAAGCTAAGCCAACACCTTTTATGTCTTCTTTGGACCTGCGTGCTGGATACTGGCAAATTAAAATTAGATATAAGGACCAGGAGAAGACTGCCTTTGTAACGCCGTTTGGTCTGTACCAGTTCCAGAGGATGCCTTTTGGACTTAGGAACGCCCCCGCGACCTTCCAGAGGTTCGTGGACAGACTAAAAGTACAGCTAGAAGGTATGAACATTCTGGCCTATCTGGACGATATTATTGTATTATCACCGACGTACGATCAGCATATGCAGGATCTGAATAGGCTGCTTCACCTACTAATGGACAACAACGTGGTTGTCAATAGAGAGAAGTGCCGCTTCTGCCAGGAAGAGATTGCCTACCTTGGGCATGTCATTACCAAAAAAGGCATAACAATGGAACCTAACAAGGTAAAAGCAATAACCAGCATGCCAGCACCTAGCAATGTTCGTCAAGTCTTATCTTTTCTGCAGACTTGCTCCTGGTACCGCCGCTTCGTACCAGAATTCGCAAAAATTGCAGAACCACTCACGAGACTGACAAAAAAGGATAGTAGTTGGGAATGGGGCTCTGAGCAAGAAAGTGCTTTTGAAGACTTGAAGAAACGTCTTACTACTGCGCCCGTCCTAAGACCAGCAGATATGAGTAAACCGTACACTATAAAAACAGACGCCAGTGACTATGCTATAGGAGCAGTTCTGGTGCAGGGGGAGGGCTGCGATGAACATCCTGTTGAATACGCAAGCCGCCTGTTGACCAAACCCGAGAGAAACTATTCTACGACAGAACGCGAAGCTTTAGCAGTCATCTGGGCTGTATCTAAATTTAGAGGCTACATCGAGGGCTCCGCTGTAATCATAGCCACGGATCATCAGGCATTGCGCTGGTTGATGTCGCTGAAATCCCCAACGGGACGCCTCGCACGATGGGCTCTACAGCTTCAGCCCTATAATCTGAAAATTGAGTACATACAAGGCAAGAAAAACATTGTAGCTGATCAGCTCTCGCGACCCCCGCGTCACAGTACTACACAAGAAGCTTACGATGTTTGCATTGTTTCGGTTGATATGCCAAGAAGAACAGGATCCGAAATACGGCAAGAGCAACGGAAAGATGCAGAACTACAGAAAATCATTGATTCTCTGGAAAACCCCGTGCCAGACGAGAATGGACCTTATTGGTCTAACAAAGGCTACTTCATGAACAGTGGCATGCTTCATCGGTATATTGAAGATAGTGATAGCGACACTGCTCAACTAGTTATCCCCAAACACGAGAAGTTAGCTGTCTTAGCCTGTTATCATGATGACCCAACCGCTGGACATTACGGAATTGATAAAACCCTCTATCGAATTGCATCACGTTACTATTGGAAGGGGATGAGGAAAGACGTAGAAAGCTACGTCAAAAACTGCATCAAATGCCAACGATATAAGCCCAGCAACATGAAACCAGCTGGACTTTTACAAACAACCACTATGAAACAACGTTTTGAGATGATATCTTTCGACCTGTTTGGTCCTTTACCACCTACACCAGACAACCAGGTTTGGATATTTATTGTGGAGGATGTGGCTACCCGCTGGGTGGAATTGTTCGCCTTGGAAAGTGCAACAGCAGAGGCCTGTGCAGCGATTCTACTGAATGAGATATTCCTTCGCTATGGAGTGCCCCGTCGAATGATTAGCGACAATGGAACACAGTTCGTCAGTGCTGTGATGCAGAAACTTACGTTTTGTCTAGACATCCAGCACTCATTTACGCCAGTATATCACCCAGAAACAAATCCCGTGGAGAGGAGAAACCGGGATTTGAAAAGTCAGCTTGCTATCCTAGTGGAGGACAATCACCGTAACTGGGCCGAAAAACTCCCAAGCATACGATATGCCATGAACACAGCTCGCTGTATTAGCACGAGTTACAGCCCTGCATATCTCACATTTGGGCGAGAACTGAGAACCTTTGACGATGTAAAACATGACCTACGACATATAGCCTTGTCTGAAAATTTTATACCTGAGATAACCCCAAAACTTATCGTTCTAGCTGAAACGTGGAAACGAGCCCGTGAGGTACAAGAGGAAAAGGAAGAAGCGAGAAAGAAACTGGTCGACGAAAAACGACGCCCGAGCCCTCAATATTGTTCTGGTGACCTCGTCCTAGTGGCTACTAACGCCCCCAGTAATGCCGCCCAGTTCCAGACAGCAAAGTTCGCCCCACGACGGGATGGCCCTTATATCATCTTGCGACAACACGGACCCTGTTCCTACGAAGTGGCACATCCCGCTAGTCAAGAAGTTCCCATGGGTATTTATCATTCTTCTGCGCTGAGTCCTTATCAAGGCTCAGCCACCACTATACCTAATCCCGTTAGACCTTTGCGCAGACGCGGTAGACCCAAGAAGCAGACCCTTGCAGCCACAACAGATCCTGGACTCCTCGTCGAGCCGCCTTCGGGTCCAGAGGGGGAGCCTGTAACAAAGCAAAACAATTCCGCGCGCTCCGGTCAGCGTCGGACTCCGCGCGACCGCACGGCAAAACCAGTCGAGCGTTTCAGCGACGCCCCCCAACCCCGCCACACGCGCCGCCGGGACCCATCGTTTAAATAAAAGGCGCCTGAGCCTTCGAACAGGCAGGCAGTCGGCGCTCGACACTCCTCAAACACTTCCAAGAGCCAACCTAGGTCGGTTTCTTTGTGCTTGAGTTGATTCGATCTCCGGCTGATATAGGGACTGTAGGCATATTCTTTTATTTACGTCCTACCTCTGAGTTATTGTTGTTAGGTAGTTACTAAGCTAGTTAATTAGTCATAGAGTTCAGACCTTGTATTTTCTACTGTTATAAAATGTTTCAATCTAAAGCTTGTTAATGTGTTAAAGTTTGTAATAAAACGTGTTAAAGTTTGTATCGAGGGTTTTTTACTTGGTTTCCCGTAGGAATTCCCTTTACAGTAACTATTTACGAGAACGGAATGTCCTTGCCGCTTTCGTAGCCATGTTTCATAACCAGCTACGATTTTTTTTTTATCTAGGTTATATAACTGCTTATTAATAAATAATATTATTACCTGTTATGAAACTCGGCTACAAAAGTGTTTAAATTTTTTTTTTATAAAAGTATATTTTTTTTTGTATATGTAGGTCCTAACTATAATACTTCATTGATCTGTACAGTCAACATTCAAACTAGCTGATAAGTGTGTATGGTATACATAATAACGTTGGAAAACATTTTTAGCGTTGACTGTACCTATACATTTATATGCTGGCAAGCCCATACAGCGTTTGCATCCAATACAGATAAAGAAAAGCCTAGTTAAACGACGAAAAGTTCTCACCGCCAATTGATAATACCCAGTAAAAACTATTTTTTGATACCTCTGTGATAATTTTGTTTCATTTAGTATTAGCAGAAAATGGTTGATCGAAATAAAACAAATCTATTACAGAAGTATCGAAAAATAGGTTATACTGGGTATTATCAATTGGCGGTGAGAACTTTCGGTAATTATTTTCCGTAACGATAATACAAGAAAAAACAAAGAGTTGCGCTAGTGTCGTATTGCTCTGCGCCTTAATGTATTCCGTGCCCACCCTTGTCGTGCGCCCCGAAGAGCAAGCGCAAGGCCGTGCGCTGCCGCGCCGCCGCAGTCATGTACGTCATAGGCAACGAAAGTGTTAATTACTATGGTAAGGGAAATTACCACTTCCAACGGTAGCTCGTAGGCAGTATGTTATCTCCCTCAAAAACCTATAAATCAGTCAGACGGACAGCCTTAACCTATCTTATATATAATACAGGGTGGAATACACAAACCCTACGTGGTAGAACGACCGATGACGACCGATGTGGCGCGTCGGGCGAAGATCCGCCTGCGACGCAGGAGGTTGCGGGTTCGTTTCCTGCATTGGGACAAATATTTGTGTGTACGATCTGCAAATATTTTTATCAGGTGTTCTGGATATTTTCTATGTATAATACAATATATTACATATATTTTATTATACATAGAAAATATGTAATATATTGTATTATACATAGAAAATATCCAGAACACCTGATAAAAATATTTGCAGATCGTATTGTATTATGTATATCAGTCGTCTAGTACCCATAACACAAGCTCTGCTTAGCTTAGAGCTAGATGATGCTGTGTGAATTGTCCAGCATTATTTATTTATTTATTATTATAATATATTATTAGAAACTTAAGAAGTAGACTAGCAGCTGCCACCGGGTTCACTCATACGCCTTTTCGAACTACAGAAGCATATAGTTTTCTTCCAGGCCTAGAATTAGATATAGGAAGTACCACTGTATATTTATTTGTTTGTAAATTTATTACCTGTATACTGTATATACTATGTCCAGCAGTGGACGTACCTATACGAACTGATGATGATGAAAGTAAATACCTCTATTAACAAACACAATAACAATTAAAGAAAATAAACCTAATATTAGAACTAGTATTAACAATTGAAAAAGTTGCGCTAACCTAATTGCAGTCTGTTGTCAACAATCTAGAGGTAAGGATAAATAATCACTATATACATACATATGTATAATAAAACACAGTCCTCCGCCGCGTCTGTCTGTCTGTCTAAATTAAGCCATACCAAGAATCCGGTGTTATGAGAGTAAATAATATGGCGTGATTTAAAAAGCTACATATGTTACTCTCCATCCTTTCAACTAACTCAAAAATCAAGTCGATTGGTTGCTTAGTTAGGGGTGAAGGAAGGAGAAACAAATAAATATAATAATAAAAAATAAATAATAAATAAATAATAAATAAATAAATAATAAATAAATAATAAATAAATAATAAATAAATAATAAATAAATAATAAATAAATAATAAATAAATAATAAATAAATAAATAATAAATAAATAAATAATAAATAAATAATAAATAAATAAATAATAAATAAATAATAAATAAATAAATAATAAATAATAAATAAATAAATAATAAATAAATAATAAATAAATAATAAATAAATAATAAATAAATAAATAAATAATAAATAATAAATAAATAATAAATAAATAATAAATAAATAATAAATAAATAATAAATAAATAATAAATAAATAATAAATAAATAATAAATAAATAATAAATAAATAATAAATAAATAATAAATAAATAAATAATAAATAAATAATAAATAAATAAATAAATAATAAATAAATAAATAATAAATAATGCTGGACAATTCACACAGCATCATCTAGCCCCAAGCTAAGCAGAGCTTGTGTTATGGGTACTAGATAACTGATATACATATTACAATATATTGCTTATATAGATATTTTTTACTATACATATAAAACGACCAGAACACCCTGAACTAATATCTGCAGATCGTACAAATATTTGTCCCGAGGCGGGAATCGAACGCGCAACCTCACGCGTCGCAGGCGCACCTTCGCCCACCGCGCCGCAGAGGTCGTAAAAACAACAAACAAACACAATTTCGCATTTTAAATATTAGTTAGGCTCTAATCCGATAGATTGCAAAATATCCTACTAATATTATAATCGTCAAAGTTTGTATGGATGTATGTATGGATATTTGTTACTCTTTCACGCAAAAACTACTGAACCGATTACGCTGAAATTTGGTATGGGTATAGTTTGGGACCTGGAATAACATACTTATAGGCTATTTTTTATCTCGATAAAACGCGGGCGAAGGCGCGGGCAACAGCTAGTGACTGTATAATATATGTATAATTTGTACTTCTTTTTTATTAACCGACTTCAAAAGAAGGAGGTTATCAATTCGTCTGTAAGTTTTTTTATGTTACGCGATATCTCCGATATTTATGGACCGATTTAGAATAGAAAGTGAACCCATAATATTTTTATCCCCAGGGGATTAGTATTTATCCCGCAAAACTTAAAATAAGTGTAAACGTAAGGGAATTTGAGGTCGGTTTATCGTTTTTTAAAACACGCCATATTATTATTTATACATTTGTCTTAACTCTACTGTCGTGCGACCCTGTATTTACATATATAAAGGAATCAAAATCACTAAAATTAAAAAAAAACTAAAACCTACATTAGTCTTGTCTTGACTCAGGCTAAGTCAAAAAGCACTCTACGCTCAGATAGAGATCTCGGGGGTGGGGCTCCCCGGGGTCATTGACCGGCCCCAACGACCCCACTTCCTGTCAACTGTCAGTTTCATTACCTTGTACTAATGATGACTGAGGCCCGATTCCAACAAACCATTACCCACGCTTTAAACTCGGTTAAAGCTTTGAAAATAGCTGGATAGGTAAAATGGTATCTATTTTTATGTTTTTGTAAGTTTATGTATGTGTATTAAGTAGGTATATATAATGTATTAGGTATATATTATGTATTAAGTAGGTATATATTATGTATTAAGTAGGTATATATTATGTATTAAGTAGGTATATATTATGTATTAAGTAGGTATATATTATGTATTAAGTAGGTATATATTATGTATTAAGTAGGTATATATTATGTATTAAGTAGGTATATATTATGTATTAAGTAGGTATATATTACGTATTAAGTAGGTATATATTATGTATTAAGTAGGTATATATTATGTATTAAGTAGGTATATATTATGTATTAAGTAGGTATATATTACGTATTAAGTAGGTATATATTATGTATTAAGTAGGTATATATTATGTATTAAGTAGGTATATATTACGTATTAAGTAGGTATATATTATGTATTAAGTAGGTATATATTACGTAGTGTATGTATCAATATATTATATTTTATTTCGTTAAACGCGAACACCACCGTCGATATTGTTCTTTTATGTCCAGTCCATCCCAAGGTTGCCTGGAAGAGATCGCTTAAAGCGAATCTATCTATCGTATGAAATTTAGGTAGAATATATTGCATAAAAGTTGTACATAGGTGAGCATAATGCTAGATAGCATTCTCTACCTGCTGTCCAGCAGTGGACGTGTATGGGCTGATGATGATGATGATGAATGTTGACTTGTAATTATAATTATAAATAAAGAATATATAACGGGTAGTGTGGAAAACAATTATTCTCGAACCGAATGGTCTGTTGCGTGACGATGGTAAGAGGCCCGACGACATGACTTTAGTCCCTTGGGAGCTGGGGAGGCCTATTGTGTGGGACGCTACATGTGTCGACACACTTGCGCCTTCCCATCTTTCAAGGACATCCGTGAGGGCTGGTTCGGCGGCAGATTTGGCCCGAGGATCTCAAGAGGCGCAAATATGCAGGTCTCGACAAAGCCTACGCATTTGCTCCCCTTGGAGTCGAGACCCTAGGTCCTTGGGGTACCGAGGCTCTCCGGGTTTTCAAAAAATTATCTGAGCGCCTGGTCGAAGCGACGCGTGACCCGAGATCTGGTGAGTATCTGGCGCAGGGCATTAGCATTGCCATACAGCGGGGCAATGCAGCTAGCGTCTTGGGGACGCTTCCGACTGGTATTGAAATGGACCAGTTGAGCTATCTGTATTGTGTGATTGTTTGCAACAGTCTGCAGTTAGCTCAATTGTTTCAATTGTAAATACTAGTTTAATTTCTTTATATTATTTGATTGTTATTTTCTTTGTCAATAATCAATCAATAATCTATCAATAATCAATAATCTATTACATTTAGTAGGTAGTGCTATATTACAAAATTTTGTACTTATTTCCGTTTTAATTGAATGTAATACTTCCGTAGAAACTTATAAAATACTAAATTCTACCAACGGCTTTGCGGGCATTTTTGTCCAATAAAAAGTTGCCTATGTAATCTTCTATGTACAGATATAATCCTGGACAATCCACACAGCATCATCGAGCCCCAAGCTAAGCAGAGATTATGTGATGGGTACTAGATAACCGATATACTTAATAAATTACTCTACCTAGCTAGATATTTTTACTATACATGGAAAATACCCAGAACATCCGGAACAAATATTTGATGATCGTACAAAAATTTGTATCAAGGCGAGAATCGAATCCGCAACCTTCTGTTTCGCAGGCAGACCTTCGCCCGCCGCGCCACCGTTAGCCCATAATAATATCGTCAACAGACTTCTTGACTAGAACCCCCTCTGAACACGCCCTCGTTTCAAAAACCCTTCGACGGATTTGACCTTACTGAGTTACCAGGATATTTATTTAATTATTTATATGACTGAGATACATAATATATGGTATTATGTATCTCAATCATCTAGTACCCGTAACACAAGCTCTTAGCTTGGGTCTAGATGATGTCGTGTGGATGGTGCAGCATTATTATTCTTTTTTTAACTACTTTACCACCCCTCGCTAGCAATGACCAAGGTATTATAAGTACCTACTTATGAAAGCTGAAGGGGCAAAACGCCCCTCCTCCGTGCTTCGGTGGCATTTTAAAGTGTTTGTAGATTCCTTAACTTTGTCGCTTCAATGAATCGTGAGTAATCTTTACATATAGAGAGGACGTCAGACAGACGTCAGAAATAAATGTTTAATAGCGTTTAGGCGCAGCTCTACCATGTCTGTGTTAATATCAAAGAGAAACCTTTTTAAATATAAGCTTTTATATTATCATCTAAGACCAAAGTGGGAAGACAAATCCAACGAACCCAAACTCAACGTGATTAAGTCGTTTCGTTTAGAAGTTCCTATGGCTACCTTCCGTCTCCATGATCAGACCAGCTCGAAGGTACCATGACATTGCATTGTCATGGCACCTGTCATTGGATGTAATTCAGATGATGAGAGCCAATAAAATATATCAAATTCCTTTATTTCCTTTTTAGGCCTTGCAGGACTCTTAGACACGACACTCAAATGACATATGTTCAATGAGGGTTTTAAAATTTAAATTACTTATGTAAAACTAGGGGTTTACATTAGTCATACTAAGTGTTATTTTCTAAAATGACTACTTTGATTTTTTGATCACTTCAATCTTTTTAAGGTGAAGTAGCTAACAAGAAACCTTTACCTTGTTAGGTTGTTAGTTTTCGAGTTGGAGCAAAAGCCACCCCAAGCTTTTTTATCCTTTAGATAATCTGGTATTTTGTAATAAGCCTTTTTACAAAGGATATGTTTGACAATTTGTCTGATATTTTTTTGCAACAAAATTCCAAGTGAGTTAGTGTTTTGTTGAAGTCTATCTATCTATCTAGTAGGTATTATATATGCGAAAGTGTGTTTGTTTGTCCTTCCTTCACGCCCTAACTATTGTAAGCAACCAATCGACTTGATTTTTTGCATAGAGTTAGTTGAAAGGATGGAGAGTAACATAGGCTACTTTTTGTCCTGGTAAAACATCAAATTGCCATGGGAGATTAACGAGAGTATTCGTATTTTCTGGCTCCTGTAACACAGTTTTGAACTAGTATTTGCATTATCGTGTTTCTATTTTTAGTTACTTCTCAGCATACTGTACTACAAAATTTGCTAGTGTACCGCTTTCTTACAATCCATGGAAATCCATCTGTACACTTGGTCTCCCGCGAAACCAGCGTAGCCTAGTGCGGGGACCATGGGTAACAATGTTCTTATATAAAATCTTATGTAAAATCACACAACTGTAACTACTATAGGTAATATTAAGTCATGTAGTAATCTATCTATACTTATAATAAAACTGTAACAGGTCCAATTCTGTACATTGAAGATATTTTGAAAATTTTTTTTGGAGGGCACTCTATCATCGATACTGAAGCCAAAAATATAATTTTTTTCCATCATGTCTGTCTGTCTGTCTGTCTGTATCTTGGCCGCGCATAACTCTGAAACTACTGAACGTATTGAAATGAAACTTGGCAGGATTTCAGTTCATACTACAAGGAAGGACATAGGATACTTTTTATCTCGGATTTCAACAGTGTTCCCTTGTGAGAGGGGATGAAAGTAAAATTTGTTGGCTGAGCATAGCGCCGAAACTACTGAATGTATTCAAATGAAACTTGACAGGATTTCAGTTCATACTATGAGGAAGGACATGGAATACTTTTTATCCCGGATTTCAACAGGGTTCCCTTGGGAGAGGGGATGAAAGTAAAATTTGTTGGTTGCGCATAGCGCCGAAACTACTGAAGGTATTCAAATTAAACTTAGCAGGATTTGAGATCCTGCTAAGTTAAGAGAAAGCCAACCAAATGATTACAAAATTGTTATTAATGCAGATAAACGACCTACTGGACAGCATCCGCATATTAAGTACAAAGCTCTCGCTACCAATGATGTTGCCGTCGTCCTGGTAGATCAGCACTGCGACAGGCGGGACATTGTGCTGCGTACCCGGGATGACCGCTTACAATGCACTGGCGAAACGCACCAGGCATTTGATGCTCTTCAGTCTCTACTCGCTTATATACATATTGTCGTAGCGAAGACGGATACAACTTTGATCTTCGACATGTGAATCCGAAAACTGACGAGACTGGACGGTAAAAAAATTCTGCAATACGCCTAGATACATTTTACCAATAAGAGAAGGTCGGATTGCTCACCTGCAAAGGTTTCGGTTTTCTGGTGGACACTTACGCCAAAATTAAAACGAAGCGTTTGGTATACTACATCAGAACAGAACTAATGAGAGAAGACTGCGCGCTGAGAATTATGTAGATCTGCGAGACGCCATGAATCAAGATAGAAATTGTGAAGATTTAGGACGACTGGTGATTCTTGCTTCCAGTTTTAGAACTGGACAATAGATGTGTAGTGCCCTATTCTCCAGTAGGTACTATATAGCTTACTTTGAAGCGCATAATATACCTAGGTAAATGTGGAGCTGTGTGACGTTCAGTCAATAAAATGTAGGTATATGTAAATCTATACTATGCTACACTTATAAAATAAGTAAGGTTTGAGTGGTTGTAAGGGATAATCTCTGAAACTACTGAGCTAATTTTGAAAATTCTTTTACCTATAATTAATATAATAACCACGTTATTTGTGAGTATTATAGAAATGTTTACCTCCCAACGAAGTGGGCACGGGTCAGCTAGTAATAGAATAAGCCTGCAAATCACAACCATTGATGCCAGCACACGGAGCGGTAACACGAAGGACTTGCGTGAATTGAAATATAATGACAGCCTGTCCCGAAACGCTTTGTGATTTTAATTATTGTTGCATGTTTTGAAATCTAGTTAGTGGATTCCAAAGCGTTGTGCAAATACATATGGAGTAACTAGCTGCTGCCCGCGCCTTCGCCCGCGTTTAATAGGGATAAAAAATAACGTATTTATATGTTATTACAGGTCCCAAACTATACCCATACCAAATTTCAACCTAATCGGTTCAGTAGTTTTTGCGTGAAAGAGTAACAAATATCCATACATCCATACATACAAACTTTGACATTTATAATATTAGTGGGATTAAAACACGTTTAAACTTTATCGGGACGGTCTAATGTGCTTTATAGAAATATTGTCATGTATCTAAATCGCATTAAATTTAGATTTAAATAGACAAAATAAACATGTATTAGACACATAAGTGATATTATAATGTGCTAGTGGTTTCTTTTTCACTTCTTCCACAAGTGGACAAAAAATTTAAATGAAAAAAATATCAATAACACCTTATTTCTTATTTGATAATAATAACTATGTTTATAGTATAAAATTTGACTTGTCTAAGTGCTTATTTATAAGTCTATAGAAATAAAGTTATATATTCTGATTCTGAAATGTTGCTACAACCCGCCCCGATCAGGTTGTACAAGATTACGTACATTTTAACAACGCGCTGATTGTGTTGGTGGACCTCCGTTCTCGAATCTAGGATATTTATTGTCAACAATGATATTTATGTATGAAAACTTAACAATAACAATAACAGAAAACAACAAGATATTGACTATAAACCAAACTATAAACTTCAACAATTTAGGCTAGTTAGTAATAATAAACTAATTCAACGTCTTAAATCCAAACTTAATGTTTGGTATTTAGATGACGGAACGATAGGGGGAGACGTGGACACAGTTTTTAATGATCTAAAAATCATCACAGATGAATTCCGTCAAATAGGTTTAGACCTAAATTTTTCAAAGTGCGAGCTTTTTATTTCGGACTCTTGTGTAGACAAAAACAATATCATAATAAAATTCAATAGTTTGGCTCCCAACATTACAGTTGTAGATAAATGTTCACTTCGCCTCCTTGGTTCACCAATTTTTGATGAGTCTTTTCAGTCATTTGTAGATGAGAAAATTCAAAATTTCAACAAAACCTCGAACAGACTTCTCAAAATTAATAGCCATATGCTTTTACAATTATTCGGATTTGCTTGTTTGTACCTAAATTTACGTATTCTTTGAGATGTTGTCAACTGTGGAAACACAGCGAGCTCTTAGAAGGCTTAGACAACATAATAAAGAATACTTTATCATCGGTTTTGAATATCTGTTTCGATGAAAAGGCATGGTCGCAGGCCTCCCTGTCTGTCAAATTGGGAGGCTTAGGTATCCGCAAAATTTCAAGTGTCGCCCTGCCAGCGTTCTTGTCTTCTGTCTACAACACTGCGATCACCAATCCGCCTGCCAAGCGTGGTGATTATGGCCAATCCCCCCTCCATGGGAGACCATCCACTCCATGGACCGACGACATCGTAGCGGTCGCAGGGAGTCGATGGATGGAGGCGGCTCAGGACCGCTATTTGTGGCGTCGTACGGGGGAGCCCTATGTCCAGCAGTGGACGTGTATGGGCTGATGATGTGATCTATATATAAAATGAAATGATCTATATAAAAAAACTAGACACGCACTGCAGTCAAGCATATTGAAAATTCGAGTTCGAAAACGGACGAAATTTGAATGAAATGATGATGAAAGCTTTCAAATCCAAAAGTTGTTTCGAAATTCTGCGCTTTGCTTCGATGATAGCAATGTCGTAAAATATTTTTATTTAATTTAGTTAGCGCTAAGCAACTCCTTATTTTACAAAAAATATCCTTACTAACAAAGAGAATGACAATCAAATATGAGAAACAATTGAGCTAACTGTAGACTGTTATAAAAATATCTAGGATTCTTAAATAGTTAATAGGTTAATGTGACGTAAAATATTTAGTTTGATAAGGTCTCTGATCGATACCACGCAGATTATAAACAAATTCGTAAAATTTACAAAGAAAAATTAATTTGTCCATTGTTATCAGAGCTCTGCCATTAAATCAATTACCTGCATTTTGTTTGCTAACGTGATAAAAAGGAAAATGCATGTTTGTTATTCCTATAAATGCCGGGGACAGGCAATGTACAGCAACGAAAGTCACTGCACACGAAGTGATTAAATTACAATAATTATCTGAACGGGAATCGCCATAAGTAAGTGACCATATTTCATATTCGCCGTAGAGGGCAGAATTTACAATAACATAGTATACTAGCTGCTGCCCGCGCCTTCGCCCGCGTTTTATCGGGACAAATAAAAACCTATATGTTATTCCAATTCACAAAATATACCCATACCAAATTTCAGTCCAATCATTTCAGTAGTTTTTGCGTGAAAGAGGAACAAACATTCATATATCCATTCCATACCCACAAACTAACGCCCGAATACTCAAACGCAACTCAGATTTAAGCGCGTCTCAAGTCGCCATTTTTTGACAGTTTTTAATGAAAATCTGTCAAAAATTCGCCACTTGAGACGTACTTAAATCTGAGTTGCGTATGAGTAGTCGGGAGTTAGACACTTATAATATTAGTAGGATAGTTAGACCTTCTTTTGACCACAATCTCACCCGGTGGAAAGTGACGAAAGATTTTCTTTTATATTTAAAAAACTTTTAGATACAAGCTTTTATATCATCTAGGACCGAGGTGCTTGGGAAGACAAATCCAACGAACCCAAACTCGACGTGGTTAAGTCGTTTCGTTTAGGAGTTCCTATGGACACTTTAGGTTTCCATCATCAGACCAGCTCGATTGCACCATGATTATCACATAACTTCCATAAGTATGCCAAATTTCAGCTCAATCGGTTGAGGATAACTGGTCTAAAATTGAGTTGCAAGATTCAACCCGAACAGACATATGTATAGTTGCAGTGCAAGTTTAATAAAAACATTGTTTTCAACAGTCTGCAGTTAGCTCAATTGTTTAAATTGCTTAAAAGCTTATAAAAAAAGAAGTGATGAGAAAAATATTGATTGATAAGGATATTTATCTGTTCTGAGTATTAAAATAATGTCTAGAGGGCGTGATAATACAAAAATAATATGCAATGGGAGTTAAATCGTTAGAATAATGGTCGAAATAAATCAGAACCAGGTGTTTTCGTAAAGCAGTTTTATTTTTAATTAAAACTGAAAGGCTGTAACAATTTTTCAGTAAAATTAGCCGGGTTTAGTTGGAATTTTACCTTTTTGTACGTAACCTCAAAAATGTGCTCAAAGCCTTTTATTTTAACCTTAGATAATTATTACCATGGGCTTGTCCAGCCCAATATTATAAAATTGATAACTAGCTGATGCCCGCGCCTTAGCCTGCGTTTTATTGGGATAAAAAATAGCCTATAATGTCCCTATAATGTAACCCATACCAAATTTCAGCCTAATCGGTTCAGTAGTTTTTACGTGAAAGAGTAACAAATATCCATACATCCATCCATACAAACTTTGACATTTATAATTATAATTACAATTACAAAATTCTTTATTGTACACCACGAAGAAAACATTTAAAATATCATCATCATCATCAGCCCATACACGTCCACAGCTGGACATAGGCCTCCCCCGTACGACGCCACAAATAGCGGTCCTGAGCCGCCTCCATCCATCGACTCCCTGCGACCGCTACGATGTCGTCGGTCCATCGAGTGGATGGTCTCCCATGTAGGGGGGGATTTGCCATAATCACCACGCTTGGCAGGCGGATTGGTGATCGCAGTGTTGGTGTTTAAAAATACTCAGAAGGAAGCTGCTGCCCTTCTTCTGGTAGGTTCCCTTAGTCGGCTTTTACGACATCCACGGGTTGAGTTGGAGGGGTCGATATTCGTACGCCGCGGCCCCACGGCTATTTAAAATATATTACATTACATAAAACATGTACAATGGCCTTATCACTTAGAAGCGATCTCTTCCAGGCAACCTTTGGGTAGAAAGAATTATACGAATAATATAATACTATATATATATGTATGTATATGGTAAGACTAGTTTTGCCTACGGTTTTGCACGCGTTGTTTCTATGAAAACGTAGAGGTACATATTTTCTATCCCATGAGAACTGATTTATGGGTATTTTCTATGTATGGTAAAAATATATATCTATGTAAAGTATTGTATTATGTATATCAGTTATCGAGCACCCATAACACAAGCTCTGCTTAGTTTGGGGCTAGATGATGCTGTGTTGATTGTCCAACATTATTATTGCTATGGGATTCATCCCATAGCAATAATAATGTTATTCCAGGTCTAGATCAACAGCTATGCAAAATTTCAGTCCAATCCGTTCAGTAGTTTTGGAAGTAACAAACATCCATATTGGTTGAAGGTAGACTGTGTTATTCCAGGTCTAGATCAACATCTATGCAAAATTTCAGCTCTGTAGTTTTGGCGTGAAGAAGTAACAAACATCCATCCATCCATCCATCAAATAGTAGTGACAGCACCACTGTACTTCACGGCTACATTTAACCAAAAACGTCGTTGAAAACAAAGTAAAGCCAAAAATGCTCAATTATTAAAGAAGGCCGGGTACTTGAGCTTCGAAAGAACCCATTGAAATCAAAGTTTGTTCCTTCAACTTTCGTTTTAGTGTTAGTTAGTAAATAACTAGGTACCTACAAATCTACAACATTATTGATCGCTTTCGCTAGTTACCTCTCGCGGTAAGAGCCAAACTGAACGGACAGAATTGTCGTGGGTCAAGGTTGGCTGGGAGAAATCGCTCTCAGCCATAAGGCTGCCTTTTGTACTGTATTTATTTTTATTTTAGAAATAAGAGTTTTTATGTACCCATTCATTAAATAATAAAACCGGCCATGGTATAAGAATATAAGGTATAGTCTTCCGACGATGATCACGTGGGTGCCCCTTGCTTACGTAATCGCCATCAGCGAATGAGAAGACGAATCTGTTTCCTGGTGTTACCAGTAGCGTGAAATCGTAACTCCCCGAATTCTATTACCTGCATAAATCTAAGATAGATAATAGTTTCAGGCGTTACTTTTCGGAAATCCATTGCAAATATTAGAATGAAAAAAATATTTAGTAACAATTCCGCGTATAACCTACTCTGATAGTATTCATCAGTAGTAGTAATTATTCATCATTTTCGGCGCGAGAATCTCGGTGTCACTGGCTGGACTCTGTCGGTGTTGATTGGCAATCTCAATGTCAAGGTCGAGTATTGTGGTGTCCTGATGATGTCTCGTGGAGAAACGAAACTGGTTGACAACTTACTTTGATGAATACTATCAGAGAAGGTTATACGCGGAATTGTTATTAATATTTTTTCATTCTTATATCTGCAATAAATCTGTGAACAATATGTGGTTTTTTGTATTTACCAATTATTTATCATTGACTCGTGTTTAACTAACGCTGTTTCTAACGGTTAGTATATAAATTCCTTGGATCTAACATAATAAACATAGTTAATTGACAATTCACATTTTTGATTAATTTTTCAATTGACCCTTATCACCAGAGATCGGAGTAGGTAGAATGATTTAGGATCAATGACCTTAAATGATAGATTAGTATGGATATGCCTCGGGAATTCCGGTATTTTAAAATTATCAAGACATTTTTTCTGTAATTTCATAAATATTACGTGGAGGCATAAATTAAGAAACGTATCAATATCATCATAATCATCATCCACCGCCTTACTTTACCCACTGCTGGGTATAGACCTTTCTTTGGAGATAGGCACATATGGGCATAGGGGATCTTATGCTTGTCTCATCAAAGTCCGTTGCGTGACATATCCTATATTGTAAGCCCAACGCGCCACTGGACGAGCGACTGGTATCAATTAAAGCATGTGTTTTTTTCTAAAGACTTAACACCCTAGGGGCAGCATAGGTGATCTGACCAGCATTCTTTAGTTAAAAACATGTGGTATTGAAAGACTTTTAGTAAAAGCAAATAAATAAACGGGTTAGTAATACACTTAAAAATAATAATTTGTACCTATAACTCGGCAAACAGGGTCTTTTGTCACCTTATCTTAAACTCTGTACCCACAGCAGTTGCAACCAATCAGAACAAAGTATCCTGGATGACTAATTAAAAGTTTGTAAGAATAAACAATGCGCGGGCAATTGCAGGTGGTTCACTTGCTTACTTCACAAACTTATGAGAATTACTATATATATAATTATTATGTAAATTTTCAAACGTAGGTATTTTTGTGCACAATGTCTCTGAATAAATAATAGTATGCATACAAAACGATAGCGAACTGTCAACTTTATGTAGCAAAGTAACGCTGAACATGTTTCCCCCGCGATTCAATGCATAGGAAACGTTACAAATTTGCACACAGCAACTCAACAAAGCTTCAAATTAATTGGATGAATTTTATGGAAATGCATAAGGAGGAAACAAAAAACATTTTTTTTTTAATTAACCAGTTAAGCAAAATCAATTTACCTATAACACGTTTAACAATCCCTTCCTTAACATTTCAAATGTAGTATAACTAAATTACCACTTTAATTATAATATTTAACTTAATCCGGTAAATATCGGAATTTTCCGGAAAAAAGGCATATCCATGTTCTGAAACCATGATGCAAGTACATAAAATCATTCATCAGGAATAGGTAGAATGATTTTATGTACGTTTGTTGAAATAAAGTGGCAACTGGACAGTGACGTAAGCAAGAGACACTCTCGGAGGAGCAGACCTTGTTTTCTTGGATCATGAAACCGGCTAAGTGCGAGTTGACTCGCACACGGAGGGTTCCTACCATCGTACTTAACTATTTTGCAAAAAGAACTCTAAAAATACGCATGCTTGAATGCTACCTTTGTGGTATAAATAAAAATGAACCAATTTCTTTTAAATTTTAAAAGAATCATAACGCCAACATGATGCGGTCATCCATCCAAGTACTGACCGCGCCTGACGTTGCTTAACTTCGGTGACAGATACTCAACTTGGTATGAAAGCTATAAAAGCACGCTTTCCTTCTGGGAAAGCGTGCTCCATCTTAGGCCACATCTTCACTTTCCCGAGTGAGATGGTGGTCAAACGCTTTACCATTAAAAAAAAAAAAAAAAATATTGTTACTGCTATAATCTAATCACAAATGTAAAAACTTTTCTCTTTAAGTGAACAATGTTCTTTGAGAAATAAATATCTTTAACCATAATTTTTATTAGCGTTGTTATAGCGGCAATAGTTGTTCATATACTGACAAAGTTACAAGTGTCTACAAGTCGCATTATGGTTAAATAGTGCTGACCTCGATGCGCAGAAGCAGATTTTTAGATTTTTACACCGTTTTACAACTGCGTAGAACCGTCACGGCTTAATAGCGCTCGGCGAAAGTTGAGGGGACTTTCGCCGAGCGCTATTAAACCGTGACGAGACGTGTAACTATTGTGGTTAAAAACCCCTGACAAAACAAGAGCAAAAATACCCAATAATATCAAGGTCTTGGGTTAGACGCTTTATGACGACGACATCTCGATATTTTTGTATGGGAAGCCGTGGAGGCACCTTTAATTTATTTTTTGATAATTCCGCTTGGGCGTCAATTTTTACGTTAGTTTTACGGCGATAGGAATGCAGGTGCATGAGCCGGGAAACTCTCGAAACTATCGACCTATGAATTTTTCTTTGGTCTCTAAATAAATTGACGCCACCATCTATAACATATAATAATTACGTTTCCATCCAAAGGTTGCCTGGAAGAAATCGCTATTAGCGATAAGGCCGCCCATTATGCAACAATTTCTGTGTTTGAGTTTTCATGTACTGTTTTTCTATCTTGGTATGCATTAAAGAATATTTATATTCTATTCTATTATATTATATATTCTATTATATGTCGCAGGGAGTCGTTGGATGGAGGCGGCTCAGGACTGCTATTCGTGGCGTCGTTTGGGGGAGGCCCATGTCCAGCAATGGACGTGTACGGGCTGATGATGATGATATTCTATTGACGTCGCTATTATAAAAGGATTATTGGCATCAACGAGAAATACAAAATGGCGGAATGAAATGGCTGAATTTGTATAATCTGCCTTTAATTGCCTCTACAGGGAATCTGGGGGCTTGGAAATATTTGCAAGGAAGTTATTATTTTCATAAATGCTTGCTTATATACAGGCTCTATAATAATCTTTTTATTATTAACAACACTAATATATCTATACTAATATTATAAAGAGGAAAGATTTGTATGTAAGTATGTTTGTAACGAATTGGCTCAAATGGACTGGACCGATTTAAAAAATTATTTCACCATTTGAATGCTACAATATCACTGATTAATATAGGCTATGTCCTGCATTTACGTACAGTAAATTCAGGACATAGCCTATATTTATGCCTATTTTTTTTTTAAATAAATGTCCACCTGCTAGTATTATATAATTATATATAATCCTCGGTTGTCAACGAATGATATGGTAAGTACTTAGTGGGCCTAAGTACCT
Source organism: Eupithecia insigniata (assembly GCA_947859395.1). NCBI lineage: Eukaryota > Metazoa > Arthropoda > Insecta > Lepidoptera > Geometridae > Eupithecia > Eupithecia insigniata. The sequence goes on from OX402020.1 coordinate 7,595,104, forward strand.
ACTTACTATATCATTTGTGAAATCCGCGCGAAATTCACATGTTTTTTGTAAACGTAGATTTAGGAATGTATGCTCTATGCTCAGTCTACGATTGTAAATAATGTGCTAGAACTTGCGATGCTGCCATGAGACGGACACTGATAGAATTGCGTCAATCCAAACGCAGAACCATTAATCAAGAAGTTGAAGTTGAATAGCCCTCGGTTCTTAGACGCAAGAAGTTCGCTCAAACATTTGTGCATGCAGATTGCACATACACCGTTACGCAAGCAACATGGCCGGCCATACTCTCCATCTTGCTTGTGCAAGCCAGTGTGCGCAAGCAAGATGGAGCGTGTGCACAAATGTTTGGGCGTGTAGCTGGGCTATAGGACAATGGAGAACGGAATACAAACCCATGTCACCTGTGACACGTGATGACGTGACACTGACACATTGATGACATTTGACATGTTTACTTCGCAACGCCATTGAAAAGCAATTTATTTGCATTTTTTCATTGAAATACTCGATAAGAATTTTCCGCATATAAGTTATCGACTCGGATCGACTAATTTTTTACCCGACTACCGGAGGGTTATGATTTTAGCACCCTATGTATGTATGTAGCCGATTTCTTTGTTCCCACGTAGCGCTGAAACTACTACTTCGATTTCAACAAGTGAAGTATCGATTGATTCGTCTCATTACCCCGATGGTTATAGGCTATGGTGTCCGACAAAACTGAGGGTCTTAAGAGATAGCTGGGTCTAAATTACACCTGGAACACTTCGATAGCGCGATAAAATTTTGCAAGAGACGACATCTAGTTACAGTTAGAGTCTAATTTAGTTTGATGTGATGAGTGAAGGATGACACACCCGTTGCCATGGAGACCTCTTGTTTATTTGTTACCATGGCAACGGGTCATCTAGGGATGGGCAAATGAAACAATTTATCGATATACATATGTATATTGTATCGATATATGTATGTTAAAAAAAATATAGTTAAGAACTAAAACCCGACTACATAAAAGTCTTAAATAAGCGTTCACCTATTGTCCATAGCATTTTCTTTTGATACTTAGGTAGTCGGAGGCCTTTGTTACTAATTGTACCCAAGGTATATGGGGTCGGTGCCTCCGACTACCTAAGTATCAAAAGAAAATGCTATGGACAATAGGTGAACGCTTGTTACACTCTTCAATTTGATGTGCATTTCGTTCGAGTCTACCGTAGACCGGTACGAAATTATTAATATAGATTGAATGTAACCTGAAATCTTATGATGGAGAATATCTATGTCCCGCTTTTAGTACGCCTGCGATGACGTACTTCCTACCCCATGTTTGGAAAAGGAATATGACACTTTCCGAGCAGCCACCCTAGCACGGGAATTGTTGTCTAGTTTAGAATAGAGAAAAATTACGTCACTTTGTCATCGATTGCGTAAACTATTCGAAATTCATCGACACAGTTGAGAAACTTCAATAATGTCCGCAATGTATGGCTTTGCGATGTCATTTTGGTTGCCTGGAAGAAATCGCTTTAAGCGATAAGGCCGCCAATTCTTTTACCTTTTTACCAAACTGTTTAGTTTTAAGTTTTTCTGAATAAAGCATTATCTATCTATCTATATAAGCTCATTACAAAATATCAGACTATCTAGAAGATAAAAAAGCTTGGGACGGATTTGCTCCAACTCGAAAAATAACATCTAACAGGCTAAAGGTTTCTCGCTTCTTTACGTTAGTCTACACACCGAAGCGAACGAAATCCAAATATTACTTTATTTCCATCGTCATCAGCCCGTACACGTCCACAGCTGAACATAGGCCTCCCCCAAACGACGCCACGAATAGCGGTCCTGAGCCACCTCCATCCAACGACTCCCTGCGACCGCTACGATGTTGTCTGTCTATCGAGTGGGAGGTCTTCCCACACTCCGTTTCGCATTGCATCGCGGTCGCCACTCGAGAACCTTTACTCCCCAACGGTTATCGGTTCTACGAGCTATATGGCCTGCCCATTGCTTTTGCATTGCCACTTCAGCCTGCTGATTCTGAGCTATGTCGGTAACTTTGGTTCTTCTACGAATTTCCGTATTCCGGACCCTATCGCGCAGAGAAACTCCGAGCATAGCTCTCTCCATAGCTCGCTGGGTGTTATTTCCATGTCAGTGTTTAATTTTAACAATTTGACCTTTTCTTAGTGTACATTTATTGTATTTACCGAAATAAAGAATTTTTGACTTTTGACATTATATTGTCTATTCTACCCTAGAGAACAATCCACGTGCTTGGGGGCCAGGTGTAGTATAAAAACAATAGAAAAAGTATGAGTGTACCATTAACACATTCGAAGCCGAGTACAATACGGGGTTTCGACGTGAACAATAAATACATTTTTGCATGTTTTAATGAATTTAGAAACTCGATTAGTATGGAAATCTATCAACAAAGAGATTTTTTTTCATGAAAGTCAGTGCAATCTTTCTAACGTTATGACGTACTAGTTTCCACCCGCAGTTTTGCACATGCTTTTTTAAGGAAACATTAACATTTTTTTTTGCTATGATGATCACAGATATAGAAAATTGACGGTATGTCACAGTGACAGAAGCTAAATATATCTGTGACTGTCACACAGGCAGTGCCAGTGTCATGAGTGCACGATATTTTATCGTTGTTATTTTATTATGTACCTACGCAATATATCGCTTCAGCTAGATAATATCGCTTTTATATTCAATTGAAAAATCAATCGTCAATTATATTTGTTAAATGAGTCAAAACAGCGTTAGTTAAACACGAGTCAATGTGATATTAATTGATAAATACAATAGTTTTATCAGGTTCATACAGGTAATATAAGGAGCTCGGGGAGTTACGATTTTACGACGCTGGTAACACCAGGAAACAGATTCATCTTCTCATTCGCCGATGGCGATAATGACGTCACAAGAGCCACCCACGTGACCTTCGTGTCTCGGAAGAGCATACCTACCTTGTTTTCTTATACCATGATGATTATCTATAAGGCAAACGAATTACGGTAGGAATCGGCCAGTTTCTCGCTTCGATGAACAATGTACAAATTGTTTCATAGAAATTAAAAAGCTTTCACTAACGGTGTTGCCACCATTTTTACGATAAATTGCCATTTAATACATTGTTAATGAGTTCGTAGTGTTGTCATTAATATAATGAATTGTGGAAATAGGGAAATAGTCCATTTAGTTTCCACTGATTATTAATGTTTGTTTACACGCAATATTATTGATTGGTTGTGAACATAAAATAGGAACGTACATAATTTGATTGTTTTGAATTAAAAACCAACTTCATATATCATAGTATTTACGCTGTTCTTAAGTTTTTCTGGACAAATATTTATGCCTCGAGATTTCAATTTATTATCATACAGCGGGGCAATGCAGCTAGTAGCGTCTTGGGGATGCTTCCGACTGTATTATATATATATATGTACATATATGGACCAGTTGAGCTATCTGTAGATTGTTTGCAACAGTCTGCAGTTAACTCAATTGTTTCAATTGTAAATACTAGTTTAATTTGTTTATATTATTTGATTGTTATTTTCTTTGTCAATAAATATTTATTATTATGAGATATTTATGGGATCTGAAACAAAATGTGTCACTTTTGCTCGTCCATCATGTGTCATTAAGGATATTATTGGATATTTTGGCTACCGGTTATTAGTTGGGTATTTTGTTTCAATACCGCTAGTACCAACTGGTACCCAATACCGTTACAATACTCTATACCTGTCCTGATTTTTATCCAATATATTTCTAACCGTTTTGGTTAGAAATACCAAATACTTGTTGTAGCTACATAACTTTACGGGTGAACGGTCCGCTAGTACCTATGCGTAGATGATAGGTTAGGTAAGTATAGGTATTGAAGCGTTGGGTAGTTATGGCTCACGGTCGGTTAGGCGCGATGCTCGCTTTGCACATTTATTCCCTAGCGGTATGCGGATTTTACAATAGCGTTAGATATTTTAGGACCAGGCTAACAGATACTGAGTTAGTTATTGAATACCGGACTCATCTCTATGTGTCAACCTTCACTCATCGTCATCACTCAATCAAACGAAATTAGACTCGAATTTTAATTTTGATCGCGCTATCAAAGTGTTCCGGCTGTTAAATGACTTCTAAACAAATTTTATGAAAAAAAAAATTTTTTTTTCAGTATTCACGAATTAGAAGTTCGTTTATAGTTTTTAAAACACGCGAAATTATTGGTTTATTTATACGTACTACTACTAGATACGCGAAAATCAGCAAATTTTGTGAATAGACTGTTATTTTGCAAATTATTACAACCGCCATTATATATATATTCAGATATAGGAGTTTTGACAAAATTAAATGAAAAAAGCGTTGGTAGGTTAAGTACTCGAAATAGCAAATCAATTTGATATAAGGCTCGATTTGCAAAAAAAATACAAATTTTGATTTTGGCCAGTATAATGATGAATGAAATTTTTATATATTCTATACTAGCTGTTCCCCGCGTTAAATTCGAATTTCACATATGTATGAGGATAAAAATGTATTTTTCCCGTAAATCTCCCATGGGATTTTTATTTTTTATCAGGACAAAACGTAGCGCATGTTACTCTCCATCGTTTCAATTAACACTATACCAAAAATCCGATTGGTTGCTTGGGGCGTCAAGGAAGATAAATAATAGATTCAGGCGTTACTTTGCGGAAATCCATTGCACAATATTAGAATGAAAAAATATTTAGTAACAATTCCGCGTATAAACTTCTCTGATAGTATTCATCAAATTAAATTATCTACTAGTTGCGTCTCTCCACGAGACGAAACTAGTAGACAACTACCGATATTGTGCGTGAAGCAAGGACAAACAAGAAACAATTTTATAATATTGTTTTTTAAGATTGTTTTTATTCAAAACTCTACTTAAAAAGAGAGTCCGCTAAAGTCCCAGCAGCAGCGCCGAAATTGGAGAACAAGCCACTACTGGTGCGACCAGGTACAGACAACTCTGGGAGTTGCGATACCATGGTCGATAACAGCCGAGGGCGACCAGAGCGGCTGGGGCTATCATGGGCGTTCTGGTCGTAGTTGTTGTCTGTTGGGTTCTGATCGTTGTTCGGCTGATTGGGATGCTGGTTGGGCTCGTTGGGCGCTCGGGGTGTATTAGGCCGTTTGGGTGGCCCGCTGGGTGTGTCCAGTGGTGCATTGCTTTCGCGATCTGAAAGATAGACGATATCAAATCATATTTCATCAGCAGCAGTTGGCTGCACCATCGGCGGTATTAGGGGTCGTCCATTAATCACGTGATGTTTTTTTTAGCATTATTTAGTTAGGTTGTGAAAGAAGGACAAACAAACAAACACACTTTCCCATTTATAATATTAGTGAGGATTCTTTATATATTTTACAATAGTTATGATTTGACATATCGACTGAAGCCATTTTGATAAAGATGTATATAATACATATATAGAATCTAACCCGCTGTATATATAACACAAATGGTTTGATTGCTGACTGTTCTAAGTTCTGTGTTTGTTTTTGGCAATAAAGTCAGCGTCTCGGGGCCGCTTCCGATTGATATTGACATGGATCAGTTGAGCTACGTCTAGATTGTTTGCAACATCTGTAGTTAGTTAAACGTAAATACTGACGGTCAGTAAAAACAACATTCCGCCATCCTCGACCACTAATCAGTCGTCGCTATGCTCAAACAGTCATATAATATGTATTATTGTAGTTCTAATGTGTTTATATTCTTTTTTAATAAAATTAGCTCATTTACTTGATCATTTAGACCACATTTTGCCTCATATATGTATTTTTAACCGACTTCAAAAGGAGGAGGTCCTCAATTCGTCTGTATGTTTTTTTGTATATATGTTATGCGATATCTCCGCCAAATATGGACCGATACTGAAAATTCTTTCACTATTGTATAGATAATTATCCCGAGGGGGTCCTATAATATTATTTTTATTCCCAGGGGATTAGTATTTATCCCGCAAAACATAAAATAAGTGTATAAGTAAGGGAATTTGAAGTCGGGGTTTATCGTTTTTTAAACACGCTCTTTCTTATTTTGAAGCTTCCAAGTTGATTTAAAATGAACTTACCCTCGCCATGTGTTCTTCCGGGATTTCTCATTGGATTATTCCATTCCTTAGAATTGACTATCACAGGGATTGGAATGGGGACCATATGGCTTCCATATGGGGATGCCAGGAGCGGAGGTGGGAATATTGGTGGTGGATAGGGTGCTGGAAAGGGTACTGGATGGGGGGGTTGAAAGGGGGGTATGGGTTGACAATGGGGTGGACATGGGGGGAGGGGTTTGTAGGAGGGTATGCATGGATCGGGTTGCGGGTAGTTGTGGCACACAGTTGTACAGTAGCGTGGTGGGGGACCGTGTTGAGATGGATATTGTCCAGAAGTCTGTAGCACTGTACAATAGAGAATTTAAAAAATAGAGAATGAAATGAAATTAAAATACATCTATTCCGGGTTTTATAAAAATTATCTGAGCACCTGGTCGAAGCGACGCATGACCCGAGAGCTGGTGAGTATCTGGCGCAGCGCATTAGCATTGCCATACAGCGAGGCAATGCAGCCAGCGCCTTGGGAACGCTTCCGACTGGTATTGATTGATATGGACCAGTTGAGCTACCTGTAGCTTTTTTTGCAACAGTCCACAGTTAGCTCAATTGTTTCAATTGTAACTACTAATTTCATTTATTGAAAGATTATAGGTACATGTTACAACTAATATTGTGATCTCACTTTGATCTCTACACTAGCATAGCACTAGCTCCATACATCCAAACATCCATAACACTGTCGAATTTATAATACAAGTCTGATATATAAGCTAAAATTATGTTAAAAAAAACTGCAATATACAAGAAATATAATAGATAAGAATCTATATGAAAATAATGTTATAAGATTGAACTACACTTTCCTTGCCCATGTGTTATACACATCTCCATGTTCCAGCTAGTAAAGCTAGCGCACAGACGCGTGGCAGTGAATGGGTTAAAAGATTTAGTTAGAGAAAAAGGTATAAATTTTTATGTATAGAAAAACTTTTTAAAAATCAAACTTATATCATCTAGGATCAAAGTGCTTGGGAAGACAAATCCAACGAACCCAAACTCGACGTGGTTAAGTTGTTCCGTATAAGAGTTCCTATGGCGACCTTCAGTCTCCATCATCAGACCAGCTCGATGGTCTGATGATGGAGCCAAGACATTGCATCACCGAACTTACATAAGTATGCCAAATTTCATCTCAATCGGTTGAGGATAACTGGTCTAAATTCTGTTGCAAGATTTGTCCTACAAACAGGGCAAGTAGAATAAAAGCTTGTAAAAATTAAGAACTATTGGAATAAACAAAGAATTAACAATGTATATATTTTTTGATATAACTTACCAATTAAAATGACTCCGGAAAGCGGTAACTTCAACATTTTTATTTTTTTCTTCAAGTATAATTTAATATAAAAATTCGGCCGTTTCCTAATATAATCGAACCATTTCTGATATAAAAATATAACACGAATGATTTTTATTATATTCAGTCATTAGATACGCTTTTTATTGATTAATGCAAATGTTTTTTCGAAGCAATAAATGATTTGTTTCACGGTTTGAATCGAATCAAAAGTTTTGTAAACTTTATTCACGTGTATAATACATGCAAGTACTTTAAAACACGTGTAAGTACCTAATGTACCTAATTTAACGATTTCACTATTTTATACTTTTAACTATTTTATATATTTTTCTAATGTAACTTGTTTCAAATGTACTTTAAACTTATCTAATAAACCCTCCAACGCAGAAAAAAACATAGAGACAGAAGAATAAAAAGAAAAAAATATTGAAAAAAGATTGAAGTAAACAAAAAATCTAAATTTTCACTTTATTTCCCTTTATTGACAAATAAAATAACAATCAAATAATATAAACAAATTAAACTAGTATTTACAATTGAAACAATTGAGCTGACTGTTGCAAACAATCTACAGATAGCTCAACTGGTCCTTATCAATACTATATTGTATTACCCAGTTCTGCTTATGTAATTTTAATTTTGTGACGTGTCCATGAGTCCTGTAAGGTCTAAAGGAAATAAAACACTTTAATATTTGATATTATACTTACAACGTAAGATCTCTGGCTACAGAAAAAAATATGAGAATTCTAGAAACAAAATATGAGATACAAAGAGAAAATTCAAGAAGAGAACGTAAACATTGTGAACTGGAGTGGGCCTGTACCCGAAAGGGGTCCTCAATAAAATACTTTATCTATAAATTATATAAACATATAATAGCTTACGCATTATAACAACATAAACCTTAGAATTGAGCAACGGCGATACCTCTCGTCAAACGATCTAAATGTAACTTTAGACTTTGGATAAATTTCAATATTTCCACTGCAGGTGGAGCTAACGGCGCTAGAGTTCGTAAGAAGTCCCAAAGATTTTCGATTCGTCGAGTACTTGATTTCGTGGCGTAGTTGGTTAGCGCAGTCCCGTACTGAGAGCAGACCGCGGGTTCAAATCCCGCCGAGATAGTGAATTTTATAGGATATCTTTAATTTCTTTGATCCCTGCTGGGGCCGGACCCTAAAGCAGGTGCTCTCGATACCCTATACCTATACCCTATCAAATTAACAATGTATACTAAAGCAGTTGTTGTTTTGTTTCAGGTATGTCATGAAATGTGAAAGAAAACAAACTTATGGCTATACCTAGGTAAGTTGGTTGGAAAAATCTTCACTTATTATACGATCAAGAGAAAATGCTCAAATAAATAAATAATAATTTATTTCAGGCATTACAAGCAAGTACATACATAACTAGATCCCAAATAATAAATACCTTAGAGACTAACTATAAATATATAAATAAATATAAATATTTGTATGTACATAATTATAAAAACTTGAAGAATCGTGTCATTGGCACTGGGTCGATGACGTGCGCGCGGTGTCGCGTATCATCTTTCCACAGAACATCCTGAACACCCTTCGGCCAAAATCCGCTGTCCATAAATGTCGAGAGACGGACGATCCATCGGCACTCTCAACATATATATTTTTTTAATGTTGGACAATTCACACAGCATTGTGACGACCTCTGTGGCGCGGTGGGCGAAGGTCCGCCTGCGACGCAGGAGGTTGCGGGTCCGATTCCCGCCTCGGGACAAATGTTTGTACAGATATTTGTTCAGGGTGTTCTGGATGTTTTCTATGTATAATAAAAAAATATCTATCTATGTAGTGTATTAAATTATGTATATCAGTTATCTAGTACCCATAACACAAGCTCTGCTTAGCTTGGGACTAGATAATGCTGTGTGGATTGTCCAGCATTATTTATTTATATAATTCGCGATTTGCGGCAAATTACTTTTTCGCTAGTTTAATTTTTTGTAGAACGCATAATGAAACAATAACCACAACAATTTGAATCTTGCGCCAACCCTCAATTGTCGACCTTAAGTACTAACGGTTATTTTTAACAGAATTTTACATTTTGGTGAGTAAGCTTTTTAGGAAGTAATGAACGATATTTCAGAAAAAGTATACTTGGGGTTTTTTCTCGCTTTAATAGATGGCGAAAAAAGGACGGTGTTAGACACTTATGTGGCAATTTATAATCGATTTCAAAATAAGGGAATTGAACAGCGAGCAGGCCGCGACGACGCAGGACCCACGCCGCGATGACGCTGCGGGCGCGCAGCGAGCTCGCGGCGTACCATCTGGGGGTACCAATTCCGCGTATCACGTGGTACTTTATCGAGTGATACTCATTATCACGGGATAAAAATATCATGTGATAAATATCGAGTACCGCCAAAAACTGCATTCTAGTACGACTTATCGCGCTACTCATCAAAGAAAAACCCTCGATAAATATCGAATTGCAGATTTTGAGAACACGCTTGCTACGAAGCAATCGCTAGATATTTTGAAAGTTCTTGCCATATTTATCGAGTAGACATATTGCCAGAATTGCCCTCCTTCGTTTTTAACATTGGCGTTGACGGCGCTAGTCGAAGAGAGCTCGCTGCATGCCCGCGGCAGCGTCGCTGCGGGCTCGCTGCGCAAATCGCCAGTGCCAAATCGCAAATCACCAGTGTGAAATAATAAAGTTGCTTACTCCTAAATGTCTAAAAGCAGACTGACAATACAGACATCTTTTGACTTTGAATTCGCAAAATTTAATCAAATGATGTTTTACAACAAAAACTCATTAAATTCTTCCAACTAACGTTTATGAGAAGGTATTGATATTAATTTGTAGATTGAACAGTGAGTCACAGTTGCCAGCAGGGGATTCCGTAACATAAAATCTAACATCGCCTGCTCACGCACGACTCCTAATCCATCCGCAAGGTAACGAACAGATGTAGAAGCTAAATAGTACCCTTGTGTGACTGGCAGCTAGTCTTGGTTTTAAAAAATCCGCTACCTGTGACTTACGTTACTGTGACTTCAAAATCTCTGTGAAAAATACCTGTGACAAAATACGAATAATAGTATTTCTACCAATCACATACAAATTCATTGTTTTACTGATTAAATAGGTTAATATATTTATTGCCACACGCTACGTAACGAAAATTCCTCCTGAATTGTATGTATATAACGCAATGTAACAACTTTGTTACATAGCGGTATACATTTCAAATTTCCAAGTATAAAATACTAGGTGTGTCTCATTCTGACTTAGTGATATTATCAAAGAGAGAATATATAGAAGCGATATTATCTAGCTGAAGCGATTTATTGCGTAGGTACATAATAAAATAACAACGATATAATATCGTGCACTCATGACACTGGCACTGCCTGTGTGACAGTCACAGATATATTTAGTTTCTGTCACTGAAATACCGCCAATTTTCTATACTTGTGACTTTTATCAGTGACGATAAATACGCCTCAAGCCTACTGGCAGCTCCTACCTAAAATTAGTTTTTGTTGTAATTAATTTTTTTTATGATTCTATGTTATCAAATGTTGTAGAGATTTGAAATGTAGATAGATAATGCTTTATTCAGAAAATATTATAACTAAAGAGTTTGCTAAAAAGGTAAAAGAATTGGCGGCCTTATCGCTTACAGCCATTTCTTCCAGGCAACCTAAGCTTAAACGAAAAGATCAAAGGAAGGCGGTGCAGGTGTTAAATACGAATATAAAACTAATACTAATACAAACTTAAACAAACTAAAATATTCCTTATACACATCATCATCATCATCATATCAGCCGATCGACGTCCACTGCTGGACATATAATACACTAATACGTAATAACAAATAGCGAGTAGTAACATCGGAGCGATCTCTTCCAGACAGCCTTGGGATGCACACGAAGACGTACATGGTGGCGAATAAGGTACAGATAGATATATAGTAATATTTTTGGTGAAATCATATTTACAGTTCGTCTCATTAAAATTAGTACGTATAAACAAATTAAATAAAAAAATTACCTTTTCAGACCTAAATAATGTTCATAGACATTATTTTTAAATGTAATTGAAATGTTGGAAATGTAATTTAATCTTAGTACTTATTTGACTATTCCTTGTGATCCCATAGTATACATAAATAAATACTAAGAAGGCGTAAGTTTGTTTAAAAGCAAGAGGATGCAGATTCGACTGTTTTACTGTTTCCTCTTTTACTATTCAAAAATATACATATATTGTTAAATCAGCAGGTCGTTTCAGATTCACTCATGATTATTTTCGTCGCTCAAGCTCGCCTTTTTGCAGCTGTGCCAAGCAGTCTCGCTTTTTGAAAAAAAATTTTTGTTCAATTGTTTTTCTCGTTATTTAATTTGTTTTTACAATATGTTGTAGTTTCGAGTATGTTTTATGTTGTAATTTTTTGTTTATTTTCCGATAGTATTTTTATATATTTTGTACAACAACAGAAAATAAAATTATTGTCTATATATCTTATATGATCCTACCCATATGATAATATTTGGACCGACCTGCTAGGCTGGTATAATTTTTTATTTTATATAATGTGTATTACTTTTTTTGGAGTCTACACGTTATCATCATTTATTTATTTATTTAATGATAAAGGTTTCCCAACCACATTACATATCAATCACTTAAAGAAATCATTTTTTTTTTTAATATTTGTTCTGTTGAGAAGCATGTAAGTATATTAGGTGAACACTATGTTCATAGTATTTACCTTTAGTCTTTCGTCGTTAGGCAATAAATTGGCATTAAAATACAATCATCATCAGCCCATACACGTCCACTGCTGGACATAGGCCTCCCCCATACGACGCCACAAATAGCGGTCCTGAGCCGCCTCCATCCATCGACTCCCTGCGATCGCTACGATGTCGTTGGTCCATCGAGTGGATGGTCTCCCATGTAGGGGGGGATTTGCCATAATCACCACGCTTGGCAGGCGGATTGGTGATCGCAGTGTTGGTGTTTAAAAATACTCAGAAGGAAGCTGCTGCCCTTCCTCTGGTAGGTTCCCTTAGTCGGCTTTTACGACATCCACGGGTTGAGTTGGAGGGTTCGATATTCGTACGCCGCGACCCCACGGCTTTAAAATACAATAAATACACTTTATTGCACACCTAGAAAATACAGGAAAATACACATAACAGAGGTGCACAATGAGTGGCCTTATCGCTAAGAGCGATCTCTTCCAGACAGCCTTGGGATGCACACGAAGACGTACAGAGAGCAGCATTAATTGGTAACCCTCTAGCGGTAGAATAGTAAACGTTAAAGGGGAGACCATCCACTCGATGGACCGACGACATCGTAGCGGTCGCAGGGAGTCGATGGATGGAGGCGGCACAGGATCGCTATTTGTGGCGTCGTACGGGGGAGGCCTATGTCCAGCAGTGGACGTGTATGGGGTGATGATGATGATGATGATTAACAAATTAAATAAAAAAATACCTACTAAAATCATAATCAATGGTCAATTGTACATAATATAAAATACTATATACTATATATGTATATACTAAAATAATAATAACATAACGAATTTTATTTAAAAAAAAAGATTAGATTCAAGAAAGATAGAGTACAAGACCATAATATTCTAAAAGTACTCGTAGTAGGTAGGGCAATCCAAAACTTAAATTAATAACTGTTTTTTTTTTCCAAAACCACAATTAGAGTTAAACTGTATTTAAAATTAAAACTAAAGAAAATACAAAAATACAAGGATTTTAAGAATAGAGGGTTGCTATTTTAAACCTGCTAGGGGCGTGCTGCGGGAGCACGGGGATTTATCTCTGGGTAGAATAGACAATAATGACATCGTATCGTCATAACAATGCGTACATTATTGAAGATGAAGGAATGAATTTCAAATAATTTACGCATTCTATGACACAGTGACGTAATTTTTCTCTATTCTACCCTAGACAACAATCCCCGTGCTGCCGGAGGGCAGAGATCATCTTTGACTCATGATACCTTAAAAAAATATTACCCCCGATTTCCTACCTAAATATTTACCAAACAATTTCCAATCAACCTGCAAAAACATTTAGAAAACTGTCAGTTCCACCCTTTTTACGTGATGCGTGAAAGTTCAATACAAAATATTTTTACCATTGAGTTTTATTCAAAACATTTGAACTGTGGTTTTTGGTATAAAACGTGGTCGCGGTTGAGTGAAGACACAGACCGTGGAGGAAGAAACATGACTGCCAAGGTTCTCTTGTGTTTGGCTGGTAAGTGGTCGCCGCTTTTATACCTTCAATTCAAAGTTTTTTCCTTTAAGACTTAACTCATTACTTCCATTGCAAGGCAAAGATCTCAAAAAGCATAAATAAATAAATAATGCTGGACAATCCACACAGCATCATTTAGCCCCAAGCTAAGCAGAGCTTGTGTTATGGGTACTAGATAACTGATATACATAATACAATATATTACATAGATATGTAGATATTTTTTATTATACATAGAAAATACTTAGAACACCCGAGACAAATATTTCCAGATCACAGAAACATTAATTTGTCCCAAGGCGTGAATCGAACCCGCAACCTCCTGCGTCGCAGGCGGACCTTCGCCCACCGCGCCACAACGATAGTCTATGGTTATTTAATTTTTATTTATTGAAACATCATTAAGTATTTCATTTCATTTTTTTTGGAGATATCTTACTGACCGGTGTTAGTGATAAAAATTGACGCAGCGAGTATAAAACGGCAAAAATCCGTCTAGCTGTTCGTTCGAACACTTTCTTTGCCCGTACTGACTCCTCGAACGCTAGCTGTGTAACACGTTATGTTACGCCGTGTAACACCGGTCCATAACACCGGGCTTAATAGATTTAACTATAAGTATATATGTCGACGACGGCCGCTGGGGCCGCAAGGCTCTAGAGTGGCGACCACGTACCGGAAAGCGCGGTGTAGGTAGACCCCCCACGCGATGGACCGACGACCTAGTGAAGGTCGCGGGAAATCGCTGGATGCGAGCAGCGCAAAATCGGTCATTGTGGAGATCCTTAGGGGAGGCCTATGTCCAGCAGTGGACGTCGGTCGGCTGATATGATGATGATATATGTCAAGGTTTATGTTTTAATAGATACGTATTTTTGACAAGTCAGAAATGATCAAATAAATATTTACTGCATTTATAATTAAATACATGTCTAATAATATATAATAAAAAACATTTTGACAACAATTTTTGAACTATGAACACACAGTATTTGCATCGGTGTGATATAATACAGATATAAGTCACGGACGTTCCCTTAAAATTATTAAGTTTCTCATTTCCATGATCACGGGCCATATAGTGACCCGGTCCTTTGGGAGGCATGCGTGGAGCCGAAGCCAACAGCACAGAGGCCCTTTATGAGAATTAATCTAAAGGCGAGAGCTACACATAGCGGATATCATCCTTGGTTGCACAATATGATACACCCGAAGATGATATCCGCCAGGTGTAGAGACTATTGCAAAGTAAAATGAAAATAACAAAAAAGCCATGTTATTGTGGTGAATGGATGGACTGGGTAATTGGGTATGGGGGGAAACTATGGACGCCTGCCTCTCAATACTGTTACAAGCGGCAGACGGTGGCTTGCTGAATGTTGGACGGGTTCCTCAAAATGTTGGCTTAAGTTTTATTATTAAATTTCATATTTATTAAACAAATTAATATTTTTTGTAGTATAAATACTAGTTTAATTTGTTTATATTGTTTGATTGTTATTTTCTTTGTTAATAAATTCTGTTTAGTAGATAATATTACCTAGGTATATTTTGGATTTGTAGGAGTATTTGTTGTTTTTCAGCTTTGGTTTGCGTTGCTTGTTGCAACCCCCTGGGGGCAACGATATGCGAAACAACAAACGGAGGCTTCTATGAGCCCCTCGGGCTTGGCTTCGGCGGGTACGGCATGGGAGGCCTTGGGATGGGAGGTCTTGGTATGGGAGGCCTAGGCGGCATCGGCGGCATCGGGGGAGTCAGCCTCGGAGGGCTAGGAGGCGGCATCGGCGGGATGGGGGGAGTCGGCCTCGGAGGCCTAGGAGGAGGCACCACCACGGTCTGCGAAACTGTATCTAACGGCCCAATGATGGGAGGTTACGGCCTCGGTGGCATTGGAGGAATGGGCGCTATTGGAGGAATGGGCGCTATTGGCGGTCTTGGCATGGGTATGGGTGGCCTAGGAGGAGCGACCACGGTCTGCGAAAGCGTACCCAACGTTCCATTTATGGGAGGTTACGGCCTCGGTGGTATGGGAGGAATGGGTGGTATTGGAGGAATGGGCGCCATTGGCGGCCTTGGCATGGGTATGGGAGGCCTAGGCGCACCAACCACTATCTGCGAAACTATATCTCCCGTTCCATTGATTGGCGGTTACGGTATGGGCACCATGGGTATGGGAGGCCTCGGCGGCGGAACAACTGTGTGCGAAAATATTTCTAACTTTCCGATGATGGGAGGTTATGGCGGTCTTTACGGTGGAATGGGTGGTATGGGTGGTATGGGCGGATTTGGCGGAGTCGGCATGGGAGGGTTCGGCATGGGAGGATTAGGTGGGACCACAACTGTTTGCGAAAATATTCCTAACTATCCTATGATGGGAGGCTATGGCGGCCTTTACGGTGGAATGGGCGGAATTGGCGGAATCGGTGGAATGGGCGGAATTGGCGGAATAGGTGGAATGGGCGGAATTGGCGGAATCGGTGGAATGGGTGGAATCGGCGGAATCGGCGGAATCGGTGCAATTGGCGGATTCGGTGGAATGGGTGGATTCGGTGGAATGGGCGGAATCGGTGGAATGGGTGGAATCGGTGGAATGGGTGGAATCGGAGGGTGCCCCATGGCTGGGCTAGGGCTCGGAGGCCTCGGTGGGCTAGGTTATGGAGGCCTAGCTGTTGAGAGTGGTCTTCTTGGTCTCGGCGGCTTGGGCATGGGTCATCACCGTTTTTTATAAATAACCAAGAGTCATCCACTCAGTCTAGTACCAACATAGTCTCTAATTTTGGTCTTGGTATGAGGCCTGTTCTATCAAGCCAGAATAAAGAAATCTTTTGTGAGAATAACAACTGCTTTTCCGGTTTTCGACCAATCCTGTCGAACCAAAATCGGGAAACAAATAAAAGAAACTTTATGATTGGCTTGTAAATAGGTTTTTAAATTGGCTCTCTCCAATGGTCTCGTTTAAAAGCATTATAAAATACAGACACAAGCATTCTTCATAAAAAAAAAGTTTAACCAACAAAGAGTAGTTCCGATAGTTTATAAGATTTTTCAAAATATTCTTTGTGTGGAATTTCCGTGGAGCTTTATCTAAATCTTTATTAGTCAATATTAATTTTCGATAATATAATCTAAATATTTATTAGTCAATATTAATTTTCGATAATTTAAATTCAAATTAATTGATTTACGACAAAGTTATTTAATTGTGATAATTAAACCAAAAGTGTTCCTAGAACGTTTGTGTCTTACAAAAAAATATATTGTTCAAAATTTGTATATTGATATGTATTTTTCAGAAAATATATTTATTTATAAAAATATATGATTTTTATTTTGTTAACCTTTACCCACACATTTTTGTAGGATTTATAGCCTTCTATAAATTTTAATTATTTTTTGTTTTATGGTTGTCTTATTAACTTTTTAAACCGCTTATTCCCAGTTGTCCTGTTGTTGTGCTGTTGTTCTATATAGAACAACTGGGACAATGCCTATTATTACTATTAATTATTGTAATTACCTAAATATACCTACAATTAATTAAATGAGGTATCGGTAAAATAAAACAAACCAATAATGCTCAACGTCCCGTATTTATTATAATCATTCACACATATACAAAAGTAGCCTATTTACATTAATAACATAAATATTAAATACATATTATTATTTTTCTAATATATTAAAAGTGTAGGAATAACTCTCACCCTATGACGTCAGGTTATTAACGTTTTCAACATAGATGGGATGTATTAGAAATACATCCCTATAACTTTTAATTCATTATTTAGTATACAAACGGGCATGGGGGGTTAGGTTGTGGGAGAGGCTGTGGCCAGGGTTGTGGTTGTGGGCAAGGTGGGATGGGCTGAGGGTACGGTTCAGGGTAAGGCTGTGGGCAAATTGGGCAAGGCTGGGGGAACGGTTCAGGGTAAGGCTGTGGGCAAATTGGGCAAGGCTGGGGGAACGGGTCAGGGTAAGGCTGAGGGCAAATTGGGCAAGGTTGAGGGAACGGGTCAGGGTAAGGCTGAGGGCAAATTGGGCAAGGTTGGGGGAACGGTTCTGGGTCAGGTTGTGGGCAAGGTGGCCATGGTTGGGGGAATGGTTCGGGGCCCGGTGGGCATGGGCATGGTGGGTTGGGATAAGTGTCGTCTTGGCACGGGCATGGACTTGGCAAGAAACCTGGAAATAAAAAAAAATATGTTAAAACACATTATATGAAATAAGATTAAGTATCTAATATTAAAACAGTTGACATTTTGACACGCTATGGTGCTCATTAGAGGAGGCCTTTGTCCAGCAGTGGACTAATATAGGTTAATGATGATGATGGCTACTATACGCA
The DNA here is from genome assembly GCA_947859395.1 of Eupithecia insigniata. Lineage (NCBI taxonomy): Eukaryota > Metazoa > Arthropoda > Insecta > Lepidoptera > Geometridae > Eupithecia > Eupithecia insigniata. The sequence goes on from OX402020.1 coordinate 7,613,224, forward strand.
ACATAATCTATATATATAAATTAACCCCTATTTCTCCTGGTCACGCTATAACTTGACCGCTATAACTCGGTTGTTGCTTTTACCGATTTCATTCATCTTTTTCAAAATGTTTTCTAATACTCCTTAAAAGGATGTTACATTAAAATAAATTTTAAAATTGCGCAGAAACTTAGGTATAAAATTTAACTACGAGTCATCATCATCATCATCATCAGCCCATACACGTCCACTGCTGGACATAGGCCTCCCCCGTACGACGCCACAAATAGCGGTCCTGAGCCGCCTCCATCCATCGACTCCCTGCGACCGCTACGATGTCGTCGGTCCATCGAGTGGATGGTCTCCCATGTAGGGCGGATTTGCCATAATCACTACGCTTGGCAGGAGGATTGGTTATCGCAGTGTTGGTGTTTAAAAATACTCAGAAGGAAGCTGCTGCCCTTCCTCTGGTAGGCTTCCCTTAGTCGGCTCTTACGACATCCACGGGTTGAGTTGGAGGGGTCAATATTCGTAAGCCGCGGCCCCACGGCCAATTCGTACGCCGCGGCCCCACGGCCACTACGAGGTTAACTACGAGTACCTTTGTTATAAATTTCTTTAATGTAACCTTAGCCCCAGCGTTATATACTCTTTGCAAAGCACGTTTGAAATAACTGTCAGTTGTTTGACTTTAATGACAGGACAACGTCTGTCGGGTCAGCTAGTATTATATGACGGGGAGGGATCCCGAAGCCTGCCGTCCGGAGCGTAAGACATGTCTCAAAGTCCAAACAAATTAATGCAACGTATTGCCCAGGTGTTTATTTGTTAATCACAATCACTTCACGGACGGCACAGATGGTTGTATCTTGCTTGGGAGCTACTATCCGTTTGGGAGCTTCGATGAGACATTCAGACACAGACAAAGAGACGTGACCGAAGAGGAAGTCTTAAACTTTAATTATGAAAGAAGGAAATAAAGTAAATAAATAGTGTTGACCGACGACATCGTAGCAGTCGCAGGGAGTCGGTGGATGGAGGCGGCTCAGGACCGCTATTTGTGACGTCGTATGGGGGAGGCCTATGTCCAGCAGTGGACGTGTATGGGCTGATAATGATGATGATGATTGATATCATCGAAGCAAAGCACAGAAGCTCGAAACAATTTTTGGATTTGAAAGCTTTCATTCGTCATTTCATTCATTGATCTCTTGTTCGTTTTCGAAATTTATACATTTTTTGCTACACATGTGAGATTATAAATAAATAAATAAATAATTCACACAGCATCATCTAGCCTCAAGCTAAGCAGAGCTTGTGTTATGGGTACTAGATAACTGATATACATAATACAATACATACATAGATAGATATTTTTTATTATACATATAAAACGACCAGAACACCCTGAACAAATATCTGCAGATCTTACAAATATTTGTTCCGAGGCGGGAATCGAACCCGCAACCTCCTGCGTCGCAGACGGACCTTCGCCCACCGCGCCACAGAGGTCGTCATTATGCGTTGTTGAAGTTTGTGTTTTAGTTTTTAGTGATAAGTTTGCTGTTACCTTGTTGTTTTCTGTTATTGTTATCAGTTTTTGTTATGTTTTCATTAATAAATTTCTTTGATGACATAAAATTTCTTGGATTCTAAATCGTAGTAAAGCTCAACTGATCCTTATCAATCACCTGGAGTGTATTCAGAAATCGGCACAGGTGTCAGATTCCCATAAGCGTCAGTCCTCGAGACGTAGACCCTGGCGGCACCGACGGTACGGAAGATGGTCGGCGGATTAGGGCGGAAGGCGATGATGGGAGGAGAATTAACCACTATGCTGGGCGGAGAGATGATGAGGGACGGAGAACCGGGTACTGGTACCGGGGCGGGCTGGATCTGAAATTAAGAACAGTAGGGGTTTATTTTTTAGTCTAGCTTAGATGATTTAGTATCGGTAATGTTTGGTCTCACTTCGGACCACACCACTCCCGCGAGCCCAAGTGAAAATTTTAAATAAATCAATATTTCTAGTATCACTTTGGCCCACTCGTCGTTTGTTGTACAACTCAGCTTGATTTTTATTGTATTTATGAATCATACAACCAAATATTATTTAAGGTAAATGAAAGCCTATGGTATTTTACTCAATTTAGTAATACTACTAAATTAGCACAATGTACACCAATCGAAAACAAATTAATTTGGTTTCACGTCTTTTACGGCAGCTAAGTCAAAGGCTTTCAAAACGAAATTAATAGTTCTGAAAAGTCCTGGCGAACTCTTTACAAACGCAGCGTTACTAACCCTCATAAGCCCGCTACTAGCGGTCGACCACTATAGGCCCAGGCATCGGCTGCTGCACGCTTGTCACTCGCACGTAGAACGCGTTACAAACGCAGAGTTACTAACCCTTATAGGCGCTGGTGTCGGCACAGGCACGGGCAGCAGGCATACTAATATAGGCACGGGAGTAGTTGATTGCACGTTTCTTTTTTGATAATAGTAATTATATTTATAACTGTTTATAGTATACAATTTTACTTGTCTATGTGCTTATTTTGTAAGCCTAAAGAAATAAAGTTATTGATTCTGATTGGCCCTCGCGTGTAGAACGCGTTACAAACACAGCGTTACTAACCCTCATAGGCGCTGATCTCGGCACAGGCACGGGCAGCAGGCATACTAATATAGGCGCGTGAGTTGTTGGTTGCACGCTCGGCCCTCGCATGTAGAACGCGTTACAAACACAGCGTTACTAACCCTCATAGGCGCTGATCTCGGCACAGGCACGGGCAGCAGGCATACTAATATAGGCGCGTGAGTTGTTGGTTGCACGCTCGGCCCTCGCATGTAGAACGCGTTACAAACACAGCGTTACTAACCCTCATAGGCGCTGATCTCGGCACAGGCACGGGCAGCAGGCATACTAATATAGGCGCGTGAGTTGTTGGTTGCACGCTCGGCCCTCGCATGTAGAACGCGTTACAAACACAGCGTTACTAACCCTCATAGGCGCTGATGTCGGCACAGGCACGGGCGGCGGCGGGTATACTAATAAAGGCGCGGGAGTTGGTTGCACGCTTGGCCCTGGTATGTAGAACGCGTTAGTAACGCAGCGTTACTAACCCTCATAGGCGCCGGTCTCGGCACAGGCACGGGCGGCGGACGGACCACTATAGGCGCAGGAGTTGGTGGCTGCACGCTTGGGACTCGCACGTAGAACGGCTTCGGCTGAGGGGGTTGCACAGGTGGAACCTAGAAACAAACGGTCAATGATTATAATTATTATGTAGCTACTAGCTCCAGCCTGCGGATTTACATCCCCATGACGTTTGGGGCAGAGAGCAAGTAGTCTTCTTATAAATCTTTGAGAAGAATGTTGTCAATGCAAACGTCAAAATGCTCTCGCTTCAATTCGAAATAGTTCCAACACACTCTGGTCGCGTGCGGATTCATAAAGATGTAAATTTTTCCTCCATAATGGGGATCTACAAAAAACGATTGAGGCAACAATTCGTCACTCCAAAAAAGTTTTCTAATTCGTCACAACTCAAAAAGCATTAAATTTTCAATTAGTCATATGTAAATTTAGTTTTAATCGGTCACGTCTTTGTTTCTAGTTTTCCTGGTTTTTTTATGAATTCCAGTTATCTTCCTTATGGGACATTTCAGGGGAAAAACTGGAATAATCCTCAAATCAGTGTAGAAACTTACCCTGACGACAATAGGTGCTGGTTGCGGCGGCTGCACAACATTAGGCTTCACCCAGATCGCAGGTGGTTTAGGGAATCGGATGGTCCCCGGCTGTACGATGATGGGGGGTGCGGGTCTGAAGCGGATTGGCCCGGGACGGACGATTATCTGACCTGGGAAATATTATAAAGACGATTTGGTTTGTAGACGTTGTGCAAAGATAAAACCCGTTACTTAAGAATGCTACGAACCTCTCCCAAACGGAAACGGATTTTCCCATGGAGATTTCTTGTTGTTTCACGTAGAATGTAATGGGGCGCGCTATGAGTGAGAAAGCGCGTCTAACCATCTAATACGAAGCTGTCATGTGGCTGTGTGCGTGTGCTTGGTGTTGGCACCATTTTTTGATATTTTTTCGTACTTTCTGATTAATTTTGAGTAAACGATTGATTTCAAAAATATTTTGGATTATTTATAATGTTGCATATATGTATTTATATATGGATGTATGCAACTCGACAGATTTTCGAATAAAGGTGTCTATCATGCGTCGCTTGAAGATGACTCGATTTGGTGGTCAAAATTAGTTTCGCTCTCATTTAAATATCATTATGTTTTTTCAAAAACTAAACCGCTGCAAACATAGCTATATTTCATCCGATTACGTATGGAAATTTTCAATAAGATCGGGGACATAGTTTCCAAATGAAGCGGAAAATACGTTTGTATGGGGAAGAAGGCTAACCGTTCCGTTCCCAAAATAAATTCATAGGCCAAAGCGTCAGGTTTCTGAGATATTTATATAGAGCAATAGTTATTTTCATCCGTGAATATCTCAGAAGCCTAAAGAATCAGAATCAGAATCAATAACTTCATTTCTTTAGGCTTACAAAATAAGCACTTAGACAAGTCAAATTTTATACTATAAACATAGTTATTAATATCAAATAAGAAATAAGGAAAATAACAATCAAATAATATAAAGAAATAAGGTGTTATTGATATTCTCTTCACTTCAATTTTTTGTCCACTAGTGGAAGAAGTGAAAAAGAAACCACTAGCACATTTATAATATCACTTAAATGTCTAATACATGTTTATTTTGCCTATCTAAATCTAAATTTAATGCGATTTAGATACATGTCAATATTTCTATAAAGCTAAACAGAACATTGAATTTCTTACATACTACTGACACTGCGGAACGGAGCGACATCTGGCCAAGCATCATTGATGTAATCATCTATGGAGTAAAAGGCCTTCCTGATAAGATTTTGTTTAATGTACTGTTTAAATTTACGAATAGGAAGTTCAGTTGCTTCAAATGGAAGCTTATTATAGAAGCGCACGCAATTGCCCATAAATGATTTCCCTACTTTTCGTAATCTATATGCTGGGATGTGTAATTTGTTCTTGTTTCTTGTATTTCTATTGTGAACATCACACTTTTTCAAAAAGCTATCTCTATTTTTGTGCGTATACATTAGATTTTCATAGATGTATTGCGATATTACTGTCAAAATATTTATTTCTTTAAATAATTCCCTCAAAGAGTCGCGTGGCTTTAATTTATAAATTGCGCGTACAGCCCTTTTTTGAAGAACAAAGATAGTCTGGATGTCAGCTGCCTTGCCCCAAAGCAAAAGCTTTAGAACATTATGATATAGGTAATTTTTTTTATTTGAATGTGGCCTTATCCAAATATATACATAAGTATAACTTTACGATTACGATAACGCTACGATTTAAATAACATGGCGTGTTTTAAAAAACGATAAACCAAACAAACTCCCTTACTTTTACACGTATTTTAAGTTTTGCGGGATAAATACTAATCTCCTGTTATTTTAATCCCCTGGGAATGAACAATTTATGGGACCCCTTCGGGATCATTTTCTATACAATATTGAAAGAATTTTCAAAATCGGTCCATAATTAGCGGAGATATCGCGTAACATACCTATGTACATACAAAAAAACAGACGAATTGAGAACCTAAGTTAAAAATCAAAATATAGACCCATTTCTTAGCTTCAAAAAGAAGTTAGGAGCCAACCCCTTTCAGCCTTACCTGGCGGAGCCTGTCCCGGTATAAAGTTGACGGGTGCTTCGTAAGGGTTGCATGGTCCGATGTTAATGCACCCCCCCGGGATGACTTCAGTTTCCTCACATGGGCAGGGGTTCAAGCATGGACAAGGGCTCTGGGGTTCAGGATCCGGAAGCGGGACAGGCTGGGCGAAAGAACCGAGGATCAGAACTGAAAAAGTTACTAAATCGTTACAGATCAAGAAGTAAATGAGAATAAAAAATCGTTATTTGTAGCATTAGTTCAAAATTTTAGTATAAGTTACTAAAATTTTTAACTAATGCTACAAATAAAGATTTTTTGTCCCAATAATTAACTAATAAAAACCTAAAAAATTATGTGAAATTAGATAAAAAAAAATACTTATGCTTAAACTTTATTGACAAAGAAAATAACAATCAAATAATATAAACAAATTAGAACTAGTATTTACAATTGAAAAAATTAAGCTAACGGCAGACTGTTGCAAACAATCTACAGGTAGCTCAACTGGTCCATATCAATACCAGTCGGAAGCGAAGCTTAAATGCTACAAAATGGCGTCCGACTCAGCATTATGTTGTGATTACTAGTCGGTGGTATCCTACTGATATAATAAATTTCAAAGTTTGTAAGGATGGATGTATGGATATTTGTTACCCTTTCACGCAAAAACTACTGAACCGATTAGGCTGAAATTTGGTATGGGTATAGTTTGGGACTTGGAATAACATGTAAGATACTTCTTATCCCGATAAAATGCTGGCGAAGGCGCGGGCAGAAGCAAGTAAAATATAGTTAATAGAAAATAGTTAACGATTTGCAGCAAATTACTTTTCCGTTAGTTTTAATGCTAGTAAAACGCAGAAAATATTAAAACCACCAAAAAAAAAAAAATCATCAAGCGCCAACACAAAACGATTCAATACATAGTATAAAACAAAGTCGCTTCCCGCTGTCTGTATGTCTCTCTAAATGCTTAGATCTTTAAAACTACGCAACGGATTCTGATGCGGTTTTTTTATTAGATAGAGTGATACAACAGGAAGGTTTATATGTATAATTTGGACTCGCGCGAAGCCGGGGCGGGTCGCTAGTAACCAAATAATGTCAACAATCCAAAGTTATGAGTTATAATAGGTACTCACACCTCTTTACTGGGAACTCGTAATATAACTAAAGCAAGGTTTCCCATCCTAAGTAAACCAATTCAGTAGGTTTAGATAAGGTAAACAGAAGGTGGCTTACAATAACTACTATCTGATTGGACGGTTAAGGTCAGCGTCTACAGGCTCGCAACGTAAGTACCTACTACGCATCGATAGACGATCTTAGAAGAAGAAAGCTTTGAATGATAGTAGACTAACGGCTGCCCGCGCCTTCGCCCGCGTTTTATCATCGGGATAAGAAATAGCCTATATGTTATTCCACGCTAGCACGGGCTTTTCATTTCTACTCTACCTAGACTAGAGAAGACAGTTTCTTGTCTTCATAATCTTTCTCTTGCCCGAATATGCCGTTTCGAGAAACAAACCCTAGAAAACAGTTTCTTAGTAGAGAAGCGCTATCTATAGCAACGGGAATAAAACCACAGAAAAAATATAAATGCTCTAAAAAGTTCGTTCTTTGCGTTTGTTTCATTACCAAGAAAATCAACATAAAACCAGCCATATCGCTAAAAAGAAAACCGAGCCCGTAAAACGAAACGTTTTTTGATTACACCAAAATGTCACTTTATTGTATTTGTCAATGTCAATTACAATGTTTTGAAGGGTAATTTCTTTCGTTCAAAGATGTATTTTTCTTTTTTATATATTGGACGAAAGAAATACCGAAATCTTTTCACAAAATGTTTCGGTGAAATACTGTCTCAGGCAAAAGCGGCAAATGAAGATTATTGAACTCATAGTTTAAACAATACAGAATAACGGAGATTAATTTGGTTTTGGAGCAAACAAACAAACAAATTATTCTCCGATTTTTTATGGTGCATTTGCTCGTAATGGCTGCGGGGTCATTAACTAGACACAAACACCCCAAAAATCAAAGAGTATTATAATAATATAACTAAACATACAAATAATGAGAGATGCGAGGGAAGAAAGACCTTGTCTAGGTCTGGAGAGGTGTAGACAATTTTAGAAGAAATGTTTCTATTCTCAAATGTCAAGAAACGAATAAATTGTTCCCCATGTTCGCATCGGTAGACTCATCTTTAGGGTAGAATAGAAAACATTTCTATCGCTTATTCTTCCGAACGAACGCCGTGTTCTCGAACGAAGAAAACTTTCTACTCTCTACACCTAAATGTCATTTTTTATCTATTCTACCTAGACAAGAACGCCTGTGCTAGCCCAGGGGAGGAGATATCACGTGTATTGGTGAGATACGCGCGATTTCTAAACAACCGAAAAAAGGCGTGTGAGCTTGATTCGCCGTTGCCGCTCGCCACGAAAACCGCAAGATTATACCTATGTACCTGTATTTAAAGATAATATTCATAAACTATATAGATACTTTGTACTTAAAAAAAATACACGTGATTTTAGGTAGGGGAGGGGGGTTAGTCGTAATCCTCACCACGTATCACCAAGGGGAGGGGGTGTTAAAAAGATAAAAACATCACGTGATTAATAGACGACCCTTAACTTAGTTTTAAAGGGTATGTAGTTTATGTAGATACCTATTAGAAATAAGCTTCTTTGATAATAAAGTAAAGACCTCGCCTAGAAGCGATCGCTGTTAGCGATCGAGGCTGCCTATTGGCCACACAATATAGTAGGTATTATGTCATTGTTAAAAAACAAATATATTGACAAAGTAATATTATAATTTACAATTAATCTTAATTTGTTCTATAAATCAATCTTCTCTTACCCGATAACCATATGACAGTTCCCTTCGCCATTTTGTCAGTCGTCTGCTAAAAACTTTCCTCAGTTTAGCTTTTATACTAAAAACCGTATCAAATTCGGGTCAGCTTGTTTTGATATAGTCGCTGGTAAAGTATTCTGTAAAATCTGTCTAGCGTGGTTTGTTTCTGATAAATTTTATTTGCTTTGATTTATTTTTATTCATGGTAGGTTAGGTAATTATGGCAAATCGATTCCCAAACAAGCAGTTCCTCCTACTTTTTAATCGACTTCGAAAAAAGGAGCTTCTATGTGAGGTTTTATGTATGTATTTTTATATACGTTAGTTAATTTATCCGTCAATTTATCCGGCTCATGGACAAAAGAGGAACACAATAATATGGCGTGTTTTAAAAAACGATAATCATATCAGCCTATACACGTCCTCTGCCGGACATACGACGCCACAAATAGCGGTCCTGAGCCGCCTCCATTCATCGACTCCCTGCGACCGCTACGATGTCGTCGGTTCATCGAGTGGATGGTCTCCATGTAGTATTTGGGGTTTTGCCATAATCACCACGCTTGGCAGGCGGATTGGTGATCGCAGTGTTGGTGTTGAAAAATACTCAGAAAGAAGCTGCTGCCCTTCCTCTGGTAGGTATACCTATATAATATTGGATTGAATTTAATGGACAGTGACGTCACCTTGAGCCACTCCCGGAAGAGCACACCTTGTTTTCCTGGATCACTTAACATGTATTTGTAAATCTATTTTACTTTCTACCTACCTATTTAGTACTTGCTTCTCTTGTTGTCTGATATAATTGAGCGGAGTGAGAAAATTGGACGAAGATCTCGGTGGCAGCTTGAATGGTTTGACTGTACAGAGAAATAGTCACTTCGAGCCTATAGACCGACAAATAGACCATCTGGTTCAAAGATTTAAAGTTGTATTTACAACAAAAGGTACATACTTAAAATAATTACAAACTATGAGCTAATTACAAGCATAAACAGACAATCAGTATAGGTGTTTGTAGTTTTAAGGAAGTTTTAAAGAATTTAATTTAAATGAACTAATTAGCCAATTAGTTCATTTAAATTAAATTCTATATTGACAAAGAAAATAACAATCAAATAATATAAAGAAATTAAACTAGTATTTACAATTGAAACAATTGAGCTAACTGCAGACTGTTGCAAACAATCTACAGATAGCTCAACTGGTCCATATCAATACCAGTCGGAAGCGTCCCCAAGACGCTGGCTGCATTGCCCCGCTGTATGGCAATGCTAATGCGCTGCGCCAGATACTCACCAGCTCTCGGGTCACACGTCGCTTCGACCAGGCGCTCAGATAATTTTTTGAAAACCCGGAGAGCCTCGGTACCCCACGGACCTAGGGTCTCGACTCCAAGGGGAGCAAATGCGTAGGCTCTGTCGAGACCTGCATATTTGCGCCTCTTGAGATCCTCGGCCAAATCTGCCGCCGAACCAGCCCTCACGGATGTCCTTGAAAGATGGGAAGGCGCAATTGTGTCGACACATGTAGCGTCCCAAACAATAGGCCTCCCCAGCTCCCAAGGGACTAAAGTCATGCCGTCGGGCCTCTTACCATCGTCACGCAACAGACCATTCGGTTCGAGAATAGCTGGTACGTTAGCGGTGACAAAGGCCTGTCGGATGATGTCGTTAAGGCTGGCATGGCGAGATATCCGACCGGCAGCCCTAGTACACGATAATCCGTGATGACCAAGCTGTTCGATAACAGTACCGCACTGGCATTGATGAGGCGCGCAACACCTTGCACCCAACCGAAGACATGTTGCTATACGGAAAGTTCCGGGATCCAACAGAGTGCCAGTATTATATGAAGGAAGTGCTTGCAACCAATGTCCTGACTCCCATTTAGAAACGGCCAGGAGACGGGCACTATCTGCAGAGCTGGAGCACGTTTGTAACAAACCATTCCGTGTCAACTCACACAGAGGCCCGTCCCATTGCCGTTGGGACAAAAGAGATTTTGGGGGAGCAGCATCAGGGCAAGCACTATGCCAAGCCATTCGAGCCTCGTCTAAAAACGAAATTTTGAATGAATTTCCAGGTGATCCAGGTGATCAAAGACGGCTTTAAAATTTTTTCCACTAAAGAACTAGTAGACAGAAGACAAGAACGCTGGCAGGGCGACACTTGAAATTTTGCGGATACCTAAGCCTCCCAATTTGACAGGCAGGGAGGCCTGCGACCATAAATTTATACCTGAAAGTAAGTAGGTACACAACTTAAGAAGGCTAGGAACCTCTCCCAAACGGAAACGGATTTTCCCATGCGGATTTGTTCTGCCGTCATTGGATGAAAAGCCGTAACTAGGTTGGTTTCTGAGATATTACAAGTTTTGTTTAAAATGAAGTCCCGCCTCTTGCTGGGTTATTTTACTCATATCGTTTTGTTTCACTATATGCAAAAAAAAATATGACTTCCTTTCGTATGTGATATTATTTTCATACTTGGTCTTATTAGGTTTTTATTACGGTTTTGCCCTTTCATTTAAGTAAAAAAATACGATAAATTACTTGATACTAAACTGAAAAAGCTTAACTATGCAAAATGCTAATAAGTCCTTTCTTACTATGAATCTTATCTTTATAATAAAAATAACCTTGTTTGAAAAGCGTTAGCCAAAGAATTATTTGGCTTAGGCACTGGCTTTCTTTCTAGAAAACTTAAAATATTTTCTTTGAATAAAAAAAGAATATTAATTAAGGAACTTTATTTATTTACTGTTAATCAGTTCAAATGTTATATTAAAAAAAGCAGTCTCTTTTCTTGATTATCATCTATAATCAAAATTATATCGAAATCAAAATCTATACAAAAGTAAAACAATCATCATAATCATATCTACTAAAATAGGAACCATGTACATAGCGAGTATAAAAAATAACAAAACAAAACACATTCTGTATAACAAAATATCTCCTTACAAACATAATGTATTTTAATAAAAATATTGTTTGAATCAAACTTTAACGACATTCTTTATTATTTAAGTATCCTTAGTAACACAATCATGATAATCACATCTATTAATAAGGAACATATATGTATCTAAAATCATCAATACATCTACCGAGTCTCAAATATAACAAAACTAAAACACATTCTGTGTAACAAAAGCATATTTTTCTTTGATACAAACCTCAGTCAAACGTCAGTCTGTATTATTGAACACATTATTAGGATTTAAGCCCCCCCAGCGACCCCGCCCTCCGTTCCTGCATGTTACTTACTGCATATTCGCGAGGTAAGAACCAAAAAGAAAGTATGCTCAAAAAATTCGAAAATATTTCTTTTTTGATAAATGTATTCCATACATAATCATATATATTTTGTCAAAAAAAAAAACGAATGCGTAAAGTCAAAATAGTTTACTTGTTCCAATATAACGTATCTACTAAAATCGGCACCTGAATTTAAACCAAATTAACGCAACCTGATCACTGTCTAAATAGCTCTAGATGGATCAACTAACATTCCTTAAAAAAGCATGCAAAGTTTGAAGATGTGTAATTAGACCGGTTTTTTCGGTCTCCTGTAAAATTGAAAAATGGGAGATCCGTTGCTTTTGCTCTTACCCCGCGTTAAAAAACACGTATGATTTTAAAGTAACGCCTTATATTTTAAGGAGACCGAATGTGTGTTCATCGGTTGTGCTAATTAAAAAAGTCTTAATTCAAAGTTAGGGCTTTTCAGACTCATATAATACTATTACTAATAAAAAAAGCCTTAACTTTGAAATTAAGGCCTTTCTGACTAAAAAAGTTAAATTTTTGGTAAGTTACGCCTAAAATCCTTATTATATCTTTGGATTAAGACGATTTAGGGCTTTGTCTGTAGGATTATACGATAGCATTTTCTTTGCTGATTTCAGATCTGTATCTAACTCACTTTGGTCAAAAATCCTAGTTACGGTTTTTCTTCCTATGACGGCAGTGTTGTTATTTCACGTAGAATGTAATGGGGCGCGCTATGAGTGAGAAAGCGCGTCTAACCATCTAATACGAAGCTGTCATGTGGCTGTGTGCGTGTGCTTGTTGTTGGCACCATTTTCTAATATTTTTTGTACTTTCCGATTAATTTTGAGTAAACGATTGATTTCAAAAATATTTTTGATTATTTATAATGTTGAATATATTTAGGATAATTGCAGCGCGACAGATGTTCGAATAAAGGTGTCTGTGTGTCTATCATGTATAAAAAATCGCTTGAAGATGACTCGATTTGGTGGTCAAAATTAGTTTCGCTCTCATTTAAATATCATTATGTTTTTTCAAAAACTAAACCGCTGCAAACATAGCTATTTTTGATCCGATTACGTATGGAAAATATCAATAAGATCGGGGACATAGTTTTCAAATGAAGCAGAAAGTACGTTTGTATGGGGAGTAAGGCTATCCGTTCCGTTCTTAATAACATGAAGAATTTCCTACGCTTCCATTTTGGTGCAAGTAGGTGCGTTCGTTGACATGACCGTTATTTCTTAAGAACCCCTTTGGGAAGCTTTATAGGTTCCATTATAATCCTGATAATGCGCGGATCTTAATTACTACCTGAGCTACTCTACGTCTCAAATTTTTTGTGGAACATATGTATCTCATAATACCTACTTAGGTGAAAGGAAGTACATAGGTAAGGTACATTACATACTCCTCTCACGTGCCCAAACAATTCGTTAGGCGACATATGAACGTGTGCCGATATGATTATGTAGGAAGGGGAGGTAGGGACAACGTGGTGCCGTTCTCTTATTCGATCAAAATACTTAAAAAACTTCCTTTTTTCACCTGTGTAAGATTATTATTAGCCTGTAGAATCGCACTGTTGCCTAAGAAATTCTTTTTTATCTTTTGACTTTCAGTTTTGGCCACTCTGAGGTACGTATCCAGCTTGTCTTACCATCTTCCATTCTTTTTGTTAGTAATATGTTATGAAAACATAATTTAGTATTATTTATAGTTAAGTGAATTTATGCTAAACTATCTTCTGCTCACTGCTTCACACTTGTTATCCGTGATTTATAATAATAATAATGCTGGACAATCCACACAGCGTCATCTATTCTCAAGCCTTTATAGTAGGCCTATAATAACTTTCCAATAGAACAAATGCATTGAACATTTTAAAATTTAAAACAATTTAAAAAATGTAAATCCTGTTTTGGCCATAGGATCTATATATAAGTTTGTCAATCTTAGTTTCTAAGGGTTGTGGATTTTGTATACTAAATAAATAAAAAAAAAAACAATATAGTGCAGCCAGCCAGTAAAGATAAAACAAATATTGGATTGAATTTAATGGAAGGAGTACGAATGTTGATAAAAGTCAAACCAGGATGCATGTTCCAAATTCTTAATGAAATTTTGAAATTTTATGAAACGATTAACGAACTATTCATTAGACTTTAAATAGTTATAACAGGATTTTTAAAATTAAATAAGTCTTTACTGACAAAGAAACTACCAATCAAATAATATAAACAAATTAAACTAGTATTTACAATTGAAACAATTGAGCTAACTGCAGACTGAATTTGAATAGCTACACCATTTCAGTTAATTATTTGTATTTCCGTAATTGACGGACAAACTGTTGTTTCCAACTTATTGTTAAAGATCTTTTTGTACACAGTTTTGACAATAAATATCTTTATCTTTGAAGGTGCTTGACTTGTTGACATTCTCATGCTTAGAGTCGAGATAAAGATTATGATTTTATGAAACAATTGAGCTAACTGCAGACTGAATTTGAATAGCTATACCATTTCAGTTAATTTGTATTTCCGTAATTGACGGACAAACTGTTGTTTCCAACTTATTGTTTAAGATCTTTTTGTACACAGTTTTGACAATAAATATCTTTATCTTTATCTTTGAAGGTGCTTGACTTGTTGACATTCTCATGCTTATAGTCGAGATAAAACTTATAATTTTTTAAATCTTAAAACCTTTTTATAGAATATAATTCCAAATGGTATCAAACAGGACCCGTTCAGCTACCTGAAGATTGTTTCCAACAGTCTGCAGTTAGCTCAATTGTAAATACTTGTTCTAATTTGTATCTATTATTTGATTGTAATTATCTTTGTCAATAAAGTTAAAATTGTTAACAATAATTATACATTATGTTTGTATATTGAAGGATCTCAGAGTGGCAATTTGTAATAAATATTTTTTTATATTGTGTTTAAAAATCAACAATAAGACAGTTAATTTGAGGTGAAGTATATACTGTGGGATTGTTTATCTTTTGCCGAAAATGAAAAAATAGAATATTGGGAGCAAGAATACCCTACCTCCCCTATAAAGTACCTTCACGTTGCCTCGATAGCGAGGTAAGAGCACTATTATCTATTCTCTGGTACGGGAGATATGTGTAATAAATGGCAAGAATTTGTCTCAAATAGGGAAAATAATATGAATCGCATGTTTTTTGGAATGATTTTATTTGTTGCAGCTTTCTTCATATAATTTTCGATAAAAACGGGATTATAGCGCGTATGCCCTTAAACTCGGTAATCTGAAAGAAATTAAATTATAAGCCAAAAATTTCCGACTTCGGAGGGTACCGCCGAAATCGTAATTTTCTGGGATATCATTTAAAGTCAATCAAATGGGATGGATTTTTCTCCAACTCGAAAAATAACACCACGGCTAAAGGTTTTTTTGTCGCTTCTTTACTTTAGTCTACATACCGTAGCGACAGAAATAAAAAATATCACTTTATTTCCATGTCAGTGTTAATTTTAAGAATTTGAACTTTTTTACGAACAACTAACTGCTGCCCGCGCCTTCACCGCCACCTTCGCGTTTTATCGGGATAAAAAATAGCCTATATATTATTCCAGGTCCGAAACTATACCCATAACAAATTTCAGCCTAATCGGTTCAGTAGTTTTTGCGTGAAAGAGTAACAAATATCCATACATCCATCCATACAAACTTTGACGTTTATAATATTAGTAGGATTTACGGAGGCAAAGAATTTTAGATTTTGAATGTCATAGACAATTTAAATGAGCCGATTTTATGTTTTGAATAAATAAAGTTCAAGATTAATTTTAATATATATTATTTTAAGTATTTCCTTCCTATACTGAAATAAGTTGCCGAGTTGAAATCATTCGAGAATTTCAAAATACTCGTAACTAAAAAGTGATTGAGTATTTTTACAACTATTGATGGCGCGTTGTCTAAAAAAATTGATAAATAATAGATTCAGGCGTTACTTCGCAGAAATCTATTGCATAATATTATCGTAGAATGCAAAAATATTTAGTAACAATTCCACGTATAATCTTCTCTGATAGTATTCATCAAAATAAGTTGTCAACTGGTTTCGTCTCTCCACGAGACATCTTCAGGACACCACAATACTCGACCTGGACATTGAGATTGCCAAGCAACACCGACACCAGCCAGTGATGTTGCCTCTTCTCGCTCCTCGCGTCAAGTGGTTTTGCGGGCAATGCTTCAACGTGGAATTGTTACTAAATATTTTTTCATTCTAATATTATGAAGTTTGATTTATATCATGGCTCCTAAAATTTTACGGACTTGAGTATTCGATGCTAATTTCATTCAACATGATACCTTTTCACGCGTTCCTAAGAAAAGGGGTCTAACAGACGGACAGATGGATAACAAAGTGATCCTAAACGGGTTCCTTTTTTCCTTATAACGTATGGAACCCAAAAATAAAGCTACAGCCGAGCATAGAAACTCCTGTTTTTTTGAAATCAGTTTTAAATAATATTTGTTCTTCTTAATTAAATTATAGGGGTTCGATTACTTTGCCAGGCACTTTTTAGTGTCGTATAAATGGTAATGGGTCCAAACAAAAAACATTTAATAAACGATAAGGTATATTTGCTTCCAAAATAAAATAGGTACATAATAATACATAGATAAGTAAATAAAATATATAAACTGATTTTAGGCTACGTTTGCATACATTCATCACAATTTTAATACTACGGGGACGAAACTATTCTAAACAATTCATTTTCCTTTATACATAGCATTGATTCGAGATCTTTTGGTAAAACTGATAATTTTTCAAAAACCGATTTATCAATTTTCACTGTGCAACTTGTTAATAATTCTAAACAGATTCTGATATTTATTGCCTGTTTAGATCAATTTGCAACTGTAAAAATTGGTAAAAAAAATTTGATTACAATCTGCGCTTAGTAGAAGGGACCTACGGGACAAGGGCACGGTGGGCAAGGTGGGCACGGCGGGCAAGGTGGGCATGGTGGACAGACGGGGCATGGTGGGCAGATGGGGCATGGTGGGCAAGGTGGGCAAGGTGGGCACGGTGGGCAGACGGGGCACGGTGGACAGACAGGGCAGATCGGGCAGGGTTGCGGATAAGGTGGATATGGTTGAGGTTCTGGGTAAGGGTATGGTTGTGGGCATGGGCAAGGTGGGCTTGGTTCTGGGTAAGGGTACGGCAGTGGGCAGGGGCACGGTTGTGGGCAAGGTGGGAACGGTTCCGGGTAGGGTTGAGGGCAAGGTGGGAACGGTTCCGGGTAGGGGTAGGGTTGAGGGCATGGGCACGGCTGGGGGCCTGGGCATGGCTGGGGATATGGTGGTACAGGCCAAGGCTGGGGGCCAGGTGGATAAGGGCACGGCGTAGGTACCGGTTCTGGAACCGGATAAGGAATCGGCTCCGGAATTGGATAAGGAACCCGCGACGGGCACGGTGCAGGCACAACAATTGTAGGCGTCTGGATGCATTGCATCTGAGGCGGTCTTATCACTATCTGTGGTGGAGTAACTGCGGGGAATGCTGGCTGCTCTATAGCTATCGGACGGAGTTGAATTGGCGCTGGTCTAGGCGGGGTGACCGTTATACTCGGGACAGGCACCAAGGGTAGTTGACCGGGCACAGCCAAGACCGGGGGCGGGTTAACTGGACCTAACGGTACAGGTCTGACGATTATCGGCTGCGGCGTCACTGGTGACAACCCTGGTGGCTGGATTACTATCGCAGGAGGTCGGATAGGCGGCTGCGATGGAGGTTTCACCAGGATTGGCGGAGGTTGGATGATGACGTCTGTTAGAAACAAAAAAAATAATTTGACACGACATAATATATTATTTATTATTTTACTAATTTAAATGTGTAAGAAACTCTATACTAATTTTATTTTAGTTTAAATCATTAGGTTAGTAATGTAACTGGTTCATTTAAATCGCATTATTTGCTAAATATATAAACACTAAATATTAAAATTACTATAGATACATAAGTACATATTATTTTTTCAGGATGTTCTGGGTGTTTTCCTGAGTTAATTTTTAAAATTAAAAAAAAACTTGAAAAATTTGCTTTTATATATTCGCGGTCCAAAGTGTTTGGGTAGACTAATCCAAGGAACCCAAACTCGACGTGGTTAAGTCGGTTCGTTTAGGAGTTCGTATGGCCAACTTCAGTCTCCATCATTAGACCAGCATGATTTTACCATGACATTGCATTGTCACCGAACTTACATAAGTATGCCAAATTTCACCTCAATCCGTTGAAGATAACTGGTCTAAATTCAGTTGCAAGATTTGTCCCACACAAACTAACAGGGCAAGTAGAATAAAAGCTTGTAAAAATGACCTTTCTGATCTTTAAAGTATAATGTATTAAGGTATATCAATTATATAGTACACAAGCTCTGTCTGGATTGGGGCTAAATGATGCTGTGTGGATTGTTGAACATTACCTGGTTGGGGGGTTATGTAGAATGAACCGCCAGGAACTGGGATCTCTTGGAAGCCGATCTGTTTCAGGTTATCACCCTTGGTTGTTCTACTGGGGATGAGCAGCTTGACGAGGCCAGTTCCGGAGATTGCTGGAACAAAGAAATAATTAAATTAAATACTTATATCTGTAATTCTTTTATATAAAGAACTATTCTTTTATTTCTTTTAGGCAGCGCGTTAGCATTGCTATACAGCGAGGCAATGCAGCCGGCGTCTTGGGGACGCTTCCGACTGGTATTGATATGGACCAGTTCAGCTACGTGTAGATTGTTTGTAACAGTTTGCAGTTAGCTCAATTGTTTCAATTGAAAATACTACTACTAATTTGTTTCTATTATTTAATTGTAATTTTCTTTGTTAATCGAACGAAAAATTTTGTGAAAGGACCTAGGTACAGAAGATGTTTCTTCTCTAAATTAAGTATAGTGTATAAAATACACTTTATACTACCAAAGTTCTGTTTACAAAATAAAGATATTTTATTCTTTATTCAAAATTCTAAAATTATTTCGGAACTTCGTCGCGCAGCCAATTTTAACCTTTTTTTCATGGTCTATGGAAGCCATATAACAAGCATACGTAACATTCAAATTGTTAAAAAGCGCTTTCTATACTTTATTTATATTTTCAACCGACTTCAAAGGGCAGCTTCTCAGTTCGACTATGTTTTTTTCTACATGTGTTATGCGATCATTCCGTCAATTACGGACTGATTTTGAAAATTCTTTTACGATTGTATAGAAAATGGTTCCGAGGTGGTCCCATAAAAAGTTATCTCCAGGGGATAAGTAATTACCCCGCAAAAATTAAAAACAGAAAAATAGTGTAAAAGTAAGGGATTCGAAGTCGATTACTAGGTTTTAAGAAAACCTTCATCATCAGTAGATCCATTGACCAGATCCATAATGGATCTAATGAGATATTTTTTATCTAGTAGATCGGTTTCCCAATAATTTGAATCTGATGAGAATTTTTATTGCTAATAGATCAACAATCAAATTATCTCAATAACTGGTAACAAATAGTTTCCATGGCAACGGAATTATATGAATTTGAATTCGGTTTATATTTTTTTAAAACAAGCCAAATCATTATCAGTCTTATACCGGAATCGGGGTCTTTGACCAGACTATCTAAATGTATTATTATTACCGCTCCTGTGGCGTCGTTTGAGGGAGGCCTATGTTCAGCAGTGGAAATATACGGGCTGATGATGCTGATGAAATGTCATAATACTAAGCATCCATCAAAATTACTTACTTGCTTGTCGCAGATCGTAGATAGAAGGACCTTGTCCCCAAACATTAGGAGGAATCGGTACTCCTGGAGTCCACGGGTTTTGATTGTCCCAATCAGGCGACCAGGGGTTTGGTACTATTGGAGTTATTGGCGACCATGGGTTTACATCGGGAGTGATTGGCGACCAGGGGTTTGGTACTATTGGAGTTATTGGCGACCAAGGGTTTACATCGGGAGTGATTGGCGACCAGGGGTTTGGCACTATTGGAGTAACTGGCGACCAAGGGTTTACATCGGGAGTGATTGGCACACCAGGAGTCCAAGGATTCCAGTCGTCCGGGCTAGGGCATGGACTTGGGATGGGCACCCCGGGTGTTATGGGGACTCCTGGTGTTATGGGGACTCCTGGTGTTATGGGCACCCCAGGGGACCAGGGACACGGGGTGTTCCAGTCGGACCATGGGCTCGGGCTGATCAATCCAGTGTCTGTTCCCTGTTGGCAGAAATCAGAAATCAGAAATCTTATTTACTAGCGGCCCGCCCCGGCTTCACACGGGTAAATAAATAAAATAAAACAGCTTTTAATAGCAATAAAGCAGCTTCTCCGGGTTAACCCCGCCAAAACGCAGGCTATAATCATTGGTAGCTCGCGTACTTCTGCTAAAATTGACTGGTCGACACTCCCTAACATCGAATTTAACAACGTAACTGTTCCTTTTAGCAGAAGTGTTAAAAACTTGGGAATTCTGATCGATAGCGATATGAGTTGGGTTCCACAAACGGATGCGGTGAGTCGTAAGATCTTTGCCTCCGCCGCCTCACTCAGAAGACTCCGTAACTTCCTGCCTACTGCCACTAAAATTGTACTCGCTCAATCTCTTATCCTTCCCATTCTTGACTATGCCGACGTCTGCTATCTTGATCTTACTGAGGAGCAGCTTAACAAGATAGAAAGACTCCAAAACGTATGTATACGTTTTGTTTTTGGCTTACGGAAATATGACCATGTTTCGGAGTTCCGCACTAAACTTAAATGGCTTCCTGTCCGTCTCCGCAGAAATGCCCATATCCTTTCTCTTCTTCATAACATTCTCTTTAACCCTGTAACTCCCGTCTATTTAAAGGAACGCTTTGAATTCCTCCACAATTCTCATCCTAATCCTTCTCGTGTCCTCCGGTCGTCAGAAAATCTGGTATTAAATATACCACCTCACCGAACCAGTTTTTACGACAAATTCTTCTCTATCCAGGCCATAAGGTTGTGGAATGCACTGCCTGAATCCATTCGAAAATCAGCATCATTACCGGTTTTCAAAGCTCGTGTCAAGGAAATTTTCCTCTTAGAAAAATAAATAGGTATCTATTTATGTATATTGCACCTACATTTATATATTTAGTTAAGTTGCTATAGACAATATACATATATCCTCTGTTGTTAGATATTTATAATGTTATTTATTTCTGACAACTTTAGATACACCCCTGCCTTTCTTAAATTCGTATAATTCTTTCCATCCAAAGGTTGCCTGGAAGAGATCGCTTCTAAGCGATAAGGCCGCCCATTGTACATGTTTTATGTAATGTCTATTTTTAATGTTTTCTTCGTGGTGTACAATAAAGAATTTTGTAATTGTAATTGTAATTGTAATTTTATTTCTCACACAATTAACATAACTTAAGTACTAAAACTATCTACTATATCTATATAGATATCCTCCTCCAGCTCTTTCCATCTTCCTCGATCTCTACCTACTCTACTCCATATTTTCCCTGCTATTTTTATGATGTCATCGTCCCATCAGCACTTGCTTTCATTAGTCGTCCTAAATATTCGTAGAAGTTATCTATTAATTGCTCCGTCGAGCTCTACGTAGGTGCATATACGTGGCAATAATGTACCTTTGACTATAATATTGTGACGATCATTAGCGCACGGGCCGTGGGGCCGCGGCGTACGAATATCGACCGCTCCTCAAGCTGTGGATGTCGTAAGAGCCGACTAAGGGAACCTACCAGAGGAAGGGCAGCAGCTTCCTTCTGAGTATTTTTCAACATCAACACTGCGATCACTAATCCGACTGCCAAGCGTGGTGATTATGGCAAATCCCCCCTACATGGAAGACCGTCCTCTCGATGGAACGACGACATCGTAGCGGTCGCAGGGAGCCGATGGATGGGGGCGGCTCAGGACCGCTATTTGTGGCGTCGTATGGGGGAGGCCTATGTCCAGCTGTGGACGTGTCCATACACGCATCAGCCCATGCTGATATAATGAATTAGCGCACGGGTATTTAATAAAAATTTAAAGAACACTTATTGTGGCATAACTATAATAGTTAGACATATGCTGTTGCGACACTTTTTGTAAATGGTGATGTGTTCTGCAAAGTCGTAGTACATTATTTTATTCTGTCATCAATAGTTTTCGCAGCACACGCAACTTAAAGAATACTTTAGGTATTTTTTTACACGTTAGGTTTATTATTAGAGTTTTAGTAAGGATATAGCCTATGTCACTCGGGGATAGTGTAGCTTCCCAACTTACAGTGAAAGAATATTTCAAATCGGTTCAGTAGTTTCGGAGCTTATTCAATGCAAATAAACTAACAAATAATCAAATCTTTCCTCTTTAAGTAAGTGTAATAAGTAAAAATAACTATATTATTTTATATTGAATCTTTATCGACAAAGAAAATAGCAATCAAATAATATAAGTAATTTAACTAGTATTTACAACTGAAACAATTGAGCTAACTGCAGACTGTTGCAAATAATCTACAGGTAGCTCTACTGGTCCATATCAATACCAGTCGGAAGCGCCTCAGACGCTGGCTGCAAATATGATTATAAATAATAGATTCAGGCGTTATTTTGTGGAAATCCATTACATAATATTAGAATGAAAAAATATTTAGTAACAATTCCGCGTATAACGCGTATATATGTAGTATAACGTATATATATATATATAGTATAGTAGTATTACGTATGTATACGCGGAATTGTTACTAAATATTTTTTCATTCTAATATTAAATATGTTTATATTAAGACTATGTACCTACCCACATATATAACTAATAAGTTAGATATAAATTCTTTATTGACAAAGAAAATAACAATCAAATAATATAAAGAAATTAAACTAGTATTTACAATTGAAACAATTGAGCTAACTGCAGACTGTTGCAAACAATCTACAGATAGCTCAACTGGTCCATATCAATACCATAAGTTAGATAGGTAAATTCGCACCGTACATTCATCATCATCATCATCAGCCCATACACGTCCACTGCTGGACATAGGCCTCCCCCGTTCGACGCCACAAATAGCGGTCCTGAGCCGCCTCCATCCATCGAGTCCCTGCGACCGCTACGATGTCGTCGGTCCATCGAGTGGATGGTCTCCCATATAGGGGGGATTTGCCATAATCACCACGCTTGGCAGGCGGATTGGTGATCGCAGTGTTGGTGTTTAAAAATACTCAGAAGGAAGCTGCTGCCCTTCCTCTGGTAGGTTCCCTTAGTCGGCTCTTACGACATCCACGGGTTGAGTTGGAGGAGTCGATATTCGTACAGTCACTCACTATACTACTAAATAAAATAATAAGCAATAGTGCTAAATCTCACATTGAATTCTTCCACAAGTGGACAAAAAATTTAAGTGAAAAGAAAATCAATAACACCTTGTATCTTTTTTGGTAATAATAACTATACAATTTATATCCGTATATAGTATAAAATTTGACTTGTCTAAGTGCTTATTTTGAAAGCCTAAAGAAATAAAGTTATTGTTTCTGATTCTAGTGTTCTCTTAAAAATTATATTCCCGAGGGATAAGTAACCCTGAAAAACTTAAAAAAAAACAATGAAAATTCAATCAAAAATCAAAAATTAAAAAATAAAAAAAAAAGATTTATCTATCCTTACCCAATCAGGGGTGATCATTCCACCAGAGCAGGGGCATGGTGATATAGGGCCGGGGCTAGGGAAGATCGGAGGCTGCGCACACGGACACGGTGACTGCGGGGCTGGCGCCGCCGAAGCTGTGGCTAATAGCGCTGGAACGAAAAAAAATACAAAATGTATTATTCGGATAAAGTTCCGAAAAGCCCATATGACGGATCGACTTGAAATTTGGTACACGTACGTTTTTTGACCTCCTGAGTACAAATATGAAAACGAAAATTGGCGCAATTTTTTTTTAAATTTTATTTTGTGTATTTATAACGAAACTATCATTATTAAACGTTTCATTATTATTAAATAAAGAATAAATAATTTATTTACATTACTATTATTAAATAAAGAATAAATAATTTTATATATACACACATGATGTACAAAAAAAAGAAAAATACAGAAATGTACGTAACATAGAATACTAGTACCGCCCGATGTTTTAGGAAATTAAAAAGAAATAACACGTTAGAAATGGATTTCCATACACTTCCCTCCCGCTAAAACGCGTGAGAAATGAAATTCCATAGAGTTTTTCCCCCGGATTCCAATACGCCTGTAATGACTTACTTTCTGTCTTATATTTGGAAAAGGAATAGGCAACTTTCCGAGCAGGTGTAGTATAAACATAATTAACAGCCTCTGGGATTTATAAACATATTGTAGGCATCGCGTATTATAGTCCCAAGGGTAAGAAACAATGTATGTCAATAAAAAATTTTGCTATGCATAAAACATAAACTAAAATTACACCAATTTAAAAAAAAGAAACTACAGGCAAAAGGAATAAATTTTGCATTTTGCTGTAATAATATGCAATGATACCGACTAACAACCCTATTATGTTCATCGTAGCGGTCGCAGGGAGTCGATGGATGGACTGCTCAGGGCCTATACTCGTAAAAACGAAATCGAAGTTTCTGATAATTTTTCGTGCAAACGCTAATCTTATGCAAGCGACATAAGAGTTGGTTTTGCATGAAAACGAAAAAGAAACTTCGATTTTCCTTTTCGTCGTTGGGGGAGGCCTTTGTTCAGCAGTGGACGTATACGGGATGATGACGATGAATATGGAATGATTGTAATTTTCTGGCTCACTCTCCCATTTGACCAGTTATGTTCGTTTTGTACACCGAAAAACAGTCAAGAGCGAGTAGCCAAAGTTTCCGTATCACATCATAGTTATGTAAGGTGCCACAGAATATGTATAGCTAATATGTGTTTTTGTTACAGTTTGAAGTGTTTTGTAGCAGATAGATAGATGGTTTATTTGGTTCACAAACATAGTAAAAAATACAAATTTATTTTTATTAGAATAAAATTAGTTTCCTAGACATTTTTGTTTTCTTCAATAATTTTATCAGATTTTAAACTGAATTTTACTTGCAAAAAGTAAACCCAAAATCAGAATCATATCTATATATTTGCCTAAAATTATTATCAAAACGAACAAACTAAAATTAAATAATAAATTTCCATACCTATTACCAACACCGCGTTGATACGCCCCATTTTCGCAACCTTAACTTTCAGCAAAACGATACCCCTTTTATACCCAACTCAAATAGTTTACATTCCAAAATCGGCGTCGATATAGGTCTCTGGCTATAACTTGGTTCACGGTAATTTCAACCTATTTGATAAAGATGTAAGGATATTTTTGAAGGCTCAATAATGTGACGCTTTCGTTTCTAATTTGTTATAGTAATGGTTGAGTGACGGACGCCTTTTGAAATAAAATATTTAAAAAATGGTTAATTTAGCATATTTTTAAAATATTGTTTGAGAAATGCTTGATTAGCAGTAAAATAAAATATTTTGTTTGAGTTGTTATAAAAGAGGATGTGTTAAAAAATGTCCTATCGACAGACGACCATGGCAACATACGTGGTTTTGGCACTGGGTACGTTTATAAAAATATATACAGTTTATTAATATTATAATTAGGTATGTTTCCTTTGCCTATGTCCAGCAGTGGACGGGTATGGGCTGATGGGAATGAATGAAAAAAAAATTTTCCTTCAAAATAACGGTATATTTTGAAGGAAAATTTTGGCACCTTGTATTTTTAAACAAAACAAATCTTATATGCAGTCAACAAGTTTTCTAAAATTTAAAAATAATTTATTTGCGAACAAATTAAAACAAGAAACATTTTAAAATGACTTTTATATTTATTTTTCACTTTTATACTTTTTTACTTCTATTTTATTTTTTACTTTTCTTTGACTTTTATACCGGATTTCTTATTTATGACTTGGTGACTTTTATTTTTGTCATTCTAAGTGGTTCACGATAATTTTTAAGACCTTTATAAATTAAAATATTTTATTAACAATGAAATTAGAACTATTATTTACAATTGAAACAATTGAGCTAACTGCAGATTGTTGCAAACAATCTACAGGTAGCGTAGCTCAACTGGTCCATATCAATACCAGTTGGAAGCGTCCCCAAGACGTTGCGCAAGCAAGATGGAGCGTGTGGCCGGGCTCAACTTGCTTGCGCAAACTGGTTTGTGCAATCATGCATGCACAAATTTTTGAGCTTGTAGCCGGGCTATAAGACTAATATTGAATATTAAAATAGAAAAGAATGCTGTACTTTTTCAACAATAGATAGAGCTCTGCGAACAAAGCCGTAGTCGAAAGCTTATACTTTAGGTCAATAGTTTTAATTAAGGTCTATTGTTCCACAGTAACTTAGTCCTTATTGTTCCGCTGCTTCAGCCAATTTTCGACTTCAGCTTAATTGAATAGAACTCAAAATCGCATTGACAAAATCAGCGACTTTAGTGAAATTGCTAGCTATTTTCAAGTCGAAGTTTGGTGATAGCAAGAGAAAGGGTGGTGCCGCTACATTTTAAAATGTTATATAGAGACTTCGATAGCTTCGTATTCCACAGGTTTGTCTCAAAATGACAGATGTCGTAGCACGTTCTACGAGACTCTACGAAAAATATTTTCAACTATGGGGAAGGTAAAGAGTAAAAAAAAGAAAAGCATGATATTTGAAAATAGTAGAAAGAACTCCTCTATAAATATTGTGAAAATGCAACTAGATACATGTTTTATTTTAGATATACGAGTAATATAATTTGTAGTAAAAAAAAAGCAGAGAATACGAAGTTATTAATTCGATATCTATGTTGCTCATAATTGTAATCCAAGAGAGATAAATTTAGAGATATTAGGAGTTTTGTGATTTTTACGTCGTGTCACGTCACAAAATTACCACGTCTGGAACTGTCCACTTTTGATAATACTTTTTTTTCGAGCGTTTCGGCAAAACATTTTTTTTAGTTACCGTAATGTTAAATAAAATAAAATTAAACAGAATAACAAATGGATTACGAAATGAAAAAGATGCCATAAGCAGAAGTTTAAAAACTGTGTCACAGATGACAACGCCCAAAATGTTCGTACCTTCAATCTTTTACCTGAGATGTATTAGGACTGGCATTTAAAAAACAGTCAACCATCTCATAACTATATGAAGTAAACCACGCACAGTGAACCAACCTGAGTCTCAGCACGGTTAAAAGACAATCAATGCCATTATACACACACCATAACCATAACTAACCACAGTAATTCATAATTCATTTATTGTTTGTGAATCAGGTACCATTCCAGTCAGATAATAAGACTTATTTTAGATCTCTGGATTCTACCACTTGGGCGTACAAACATTTCAATATACCTAAGATACATATTTAAGAACATTGCAACTTACAATCTTAATTATTTCATTTCATTTAGAAGTATGTAGGTAAACAAGAAGTGGCGCCACGTTTTTACAACCATCACCATAATGACAAAGTTGGACTCGCTACTAAGTAGTTAAGATGGTAGTTGTCAATACAAAATGGAAGCCAATCGAGTTGAAATATAGAGCTATGTGGCCTAAACTTTAACTGAGTATCAGAACCGAAACGCGCCGAGAGAGTCGAGAGAGCCGAAGGCCCTTTTCACATGAATACGGTCACGGCAAGATAACCATGTCGCGTTAAATAGTAAAAATGGATGGGACAATGCAATATAATGAAAGCAGTAAAAGATAAATGAATTTTATCTTTATCAATATCAAGAGAAGTGTTTAGTGGGAGAATTAGACTCCCGCTCTGGGTCTTTCCTGGTGCAAAGGATTTCCATCGCTATTCAGCGAGGTAATGCTGCAAGCATTATGGGCACGTTGCACCGGGAACGGTCAGGGGTGGGTTATTTAAAGACTAATTTTTATATTGTATTTTCAATACATATGTGCTGTGTGACTTAGTAAATAAAGATTAAAAATATTAATAGTAGTCCATTGGTTCATCATCATCATCATCATCAGCCCATACACGTCCACTGCTGGACATAGGTTTCCCCCGTACGACGCCACAAATAGCGGTCCTGAGCCGCCTCCATCCATCGACTCCCTGCGACCGCTACGATGTAGTCGGTCCATCGAGTGGATGGTCTCCCATGTAGGGGGGGATTTGCCATAATCACCACGCTTGGCAGGCGGATTGGCGATCGCAGTGTTGGTGTTTAAAAACACTCAGAAGGAAGCTGCTGCCCTTCCTCTGGTAGGTTCCCTTAGTCGGCTTTTACGACATCCACGGGTTGAGTTGGAGGGGTCGATATTCGTACGCCGCGACCCCACGGCTTAGCCATTGTCCATTGGTTACGTTTTTTTTATTATTTTCTAGCATACATATTTATACACTAGAATTACATTACAATCTAGCCATAGATTTGGCTAATGTGTAATTTTGTTTTGACTTGATTTTATAAAAAAATTGGTTTAGTGTCGATAAATCTTTAGCTCAACGTAACTAAAACTAAATGTTTTAGATTTATTCTACCATGTAAACGTAAAAGAGAAACGTAAGAAATTGTGGACAGTATTGGTCACGGTTGCCAGATGAATTTTCGAGGGGATAGTACCACCGACTTAAAAAAAACCGATTTTGCTAGAAATTCTAGAAAAAAAATAGTACACAGTTGATATTTCAGTCAGTGGCGTAGCATGGGTTGGTACCCGGGGCTTATTTCTACACCCCCCTTATATACATAATAAATATATTTATATATATTATATAGATAGATATTTTTTATTATACATAGAAAACGACCAGAACACCCTGACAAATATTTGCAGATCGTACAAATATTTGTCCCGAGGCGGGAATCGAACCCGCAACCTCCTGCGTCGCAGGCGGAACTTCGCCCACCGCGCCACATCGGTCATCAAAAAAGTACATCTCATTAAAAATCTAAGACATTAAATATCTATTGCAACAATGTGAAACATTGGTGTTATTCAACTTTATTTTAGGTAGAACATTTCACCAAATAATTATCAAAAATAATGATGATAAACATACAATGGGCGCGAAAATACAATGGGCAGCCTTATCGCCTGAAGCACATACAGCGTGGTATCTTTTAGTCTAGACATTTTCGAGGATAGACTTCCAGCTACCTATCTACGCTTCAAAGTTGTTCAATTTGTGCGTTACGACGAAAAAGGGAACACAATGGAATTGGCTGTGGTTGGTGCCTGGCCGGGAGCCAAACCCGCTATATTAGCAGACGGCTCTGCCAGGAATTAGCGTATAGCACTGTGAAGTTAACTTTGGACAGTTTAAAGTTTGCAATGGTTTTACGGGCGTAGAAAAAATACCCGGAAAGTCCCTTTTAATTTATAGTTATACTAGCTGCTGCCCGCGCCTTCGCCCGCGTTTTATCGGGATACAAAATAGCCTATATGTTATTCCAGGTCCCAAACTATACCCATACCAAATTTCAGTCTAATCGTTTCAGTAGTTTTTGCGTGAAAGAGTAACAAATATCCATACATCCATCCATACAAACTTTGACATTTATAATATTAAGCAAGATTCTTCTTAACAGGCTTTGTTTGGACAAAGCCTGTTCAGAAGAATCCTGCTACTGCTTACTATTTTTATGGACCTACCCTCTGGCAATGTGGCCAACCACATTGCCAGCGGGTAGGTCCATAAAAATAGTAATACGTAATATGTGTAGTTAAGTAAAATCTTTATTGACGAAGAAAATAACGATCAAATAATATAAACAAATTAAACTAGCATTTACAATTGAGCTAACTTCAGACTGTTGCAAACAATCTACAGATAGTTCAACTGGTCCATATCAATATCAGTCGGAAGCGTCCCCAAGACGCTGGCTGCATTGCCTCGCTGAATGGCAATGCTAATGCGCTGCGCCAGATACTCACCAGCTCTCGGGTCACGCGTCGCTTCGACCAGGCGCTCAGATAATAAAATAATACTAAAACAAATGATACAATATTTTATTATTTCCATCTGCGTATAGGTCATCCAAAGAATGCTTATTTTTACAAGGTTTTATATAACTTGCAATGTTTCAAACATACATTGCATTTTCGGGTGAAATCTAACTCAATTTTAGACCAGTTATCCACAACCGATTGATCTGAAATTTGACATACTTATGTAAGTTCGGTGACAATGCAATGTCATGGTACCATCGAGCTGGTCTGATGATGGAAACCGAAGGTGGCCATAGGAACTCCTAAACAAAACAACTTAACCACGTCGAGTTTGGGTTCGTTGGATTTTTCTTCCCAAGACCTTTGGTCCTAGATGTTATAAAAGCTTGTATTTCAAAGTTGTTTTACTTATTATTATTTTTTATAATTTTATTTGAATTTTAATATTGTTTCATTTTGTTTTCACCCATAGCACTGATCAGCTGCGCGCACGCCGCGCCATGGCGGTGCGTCCAAGTACCAGACGCGACAGTCTGCTTTGACAATTGGGGGCAGCCTTCAATCCAGCCCCCCAATATATCAATCAACCGCCCCCCCAACCCATGCGTCGGTCAATCGGTCGTGATGCTCCCGCCCGCCAGCCCTACGCCATATAGTCCATACCCTCTGCCGATACCGGTACCTTATCCAACCCCGGTTGAACCCCCTTGTCCTTGTTCTTCTCCGTGCCCATGTCTGAACCCCTACGACACTCCTATGCCTCCCCTATATTAATGTTTTAAGAAATAAATATGTAAATGAATACAATTGTTATGGGTAGGTAGAGAAATTTAAATAAGAGATGTGATTCGTGACTTTCGAAATTTGGGTTCAAAGTTACTTTCGGGTGTAAGGTCCAAATTCAAAAATAGGGCTCAAAAAATTAAATTTGGTGGCCGTAATTGGAATAAAAAAAAAAATGTTTGGTTGTATCAAGAGTTTAAAAAATAACGGCTATGAAAAACGATATTGGCTAGATTTTGTTTGATTTGTTTTTTGGATTGTGAATAAAGAATCGAAATTCTGTTTTGTTTTTATTTAACCATATCACTTATTCATATTTTATTACTTGCTGCTGCTCGCGCCTTCGCCCGCGTTTTATCGGGATAAAAAATTGCCTATAATTATATCCATATGTATGTTATTCCAGGTCCCAAACTATACTGTCTGAGTTTTTTACCACGTAGATGCCGTAAATACTGAGATCTACGGGTTAGGGTAAAAATGTTTCTATTTTGATAACCAAACGCGTTTTGCAACATAAGGCCTTTTGCTGAAAAACATTGCTGAAGATGTCATAAAAGTTCAGAACACGCTAAGCCACGTTCAGAACCCTAACCCTTTACATTAACAGTGTTACAAGGAGGAGTTTCATTTAAAAAAAAAACTGTCGCTAAGCAATTTACTTTATCCGTGCGCAAGCGACGTCGATCGTTCGTGAGGGTTATTTTACAGGGTGCTGAATTTAAGTACATACGTGAGTCGATTGTGAGCCGCGACGAAAGATGGTGCATTAACGTAATACGATAAAATAGCTCGCGGCGCTAGTTTGGGTCTGGGAACCGCCTTAAATACCGTGGTCTTACCAAGTAAAAATCAAACATCCTATTGTGTCGTAACTCACTGGACCGTATCAATTTCTTCCCTTCACGAACCAATGGCTTTCGAAGAATTCGTTCGATCAGTGAATATTTACTCTTACCTTTTGACATTTACCTACCTACTATACAGTATATACTGGTTACCATTTAGTTTCCTCGTTTTATTTCTTGGAAGAAACAGGATACACTGTATATAGGTAATGATTTTTGTCGAATGTAGTAAAGATAAAAAAATTGATATAAAATTGAAAATAGTGATAGATATAAAATAGATATAGTGATAGATATAAAATAGATATAGTAACAGATATAAAATAGATATAGTGATAGATATAAAATAGATATAGTAATAGATATAAAATAGATATAGTGATAGATATAAAATAAATATAGTAATAGATATAAAATCTTACTTTATTATTGAACTAGCGACCCGCCCCGGCTTTGCACGGGTGCAAATTTTACGTATAGTTATAGGTAAACGTTACTCTTGAATCACTCTATTAAAAAAAACCGAATCAAAATCCGTTGCGTCGTCATCCGTAGTTATAAACATCTATATAGGTATAAGGGACAGACATACAGACAGCGGGTAGCGACTTTGTTTTATATTATGTAGTGATAGTGAAATGTCAAAGTATGTACATATGTATGAATGTTTATTATCATGCAAAAGCTACTAAGCTGATTAAGCTGAAATTTGGTATAGGTATAGTTTGGGACCTGGAATAAAATATAGGCTATTTTTTATCCCGATAAAACGCGGGCGAATGCGCGAGCAGCAGCTAGTAGATAAAAATTAAACAGATTCAGATGTTACTTTGCGTAAATCCATTGCAAAATATTAAGATGTAACTTTGCGAGGAGCGAGGAGAGGCAACATCAGGGACTTATTTGTTGCTTGGCACTCTCAGTGTCAAAGTCGAGAGTATTGTGGTGTCCTGAAGTCTCGTGGAGAGCCAAAATTTCTTAGTAGATGACTTACCTACGTCGATAGATTTTTTCATTGTGTAATTTGTGTGGTTTTCGCCTACTAACTAGTTGGATCTTATCAGAGGTTTTTCGCGGAATTGTGAATTTAAATATTTTCATTTTGAGTCATCATCATGATCATCATATCAGCCTATACACGTCCACTGCTGGACATAGGCCTCCCCCATACGATGGCACAAATGACGGTCCTGAGCCGCCTCCATCCATCGACTTCCTGCGACCGCTACGATGTCGTCGGTTCATCGAGTGCATGGTCTCCCATGAAGGGGGCGTTTTGCCATAATCACCACACTTGGCAGGAGGACTGGTGATCAAAGTGTTGGTGTTGAAAAATACTCAGAAGGAAGCTGCTGTCCTTCGATTAAGCTTAGATTTTCAGTATTTTATGTTAATTTCATTTCGCTATTCACGCGTTCTTCAGAAAAGGGGGTGACAGACAAAAGGACATGACGTGATAAGGGTTCTGTTTTCTTTTTGAGGCACAGAACCTACAAGGTCTGTTAACTTTGGGTCTAGCTAGATAAAATGTTGCTGTTTGAAAATGTCTATCAATATTTATTTATTACTAGCTGCGGCCCGCGCCTTCGTCCGCGTTTTATCTAGAAAAAAAATAGGCTATATGTTATTCCAGGTCCCAAACTATACCCGAATCAAATTTCAGCCTACCTACATATATTATCTACAGGTTCAGTAGTATTTTTGTGAAAGAGTGACAAATATCCATACATCCATCCATACAAACTTTGCATTGATATTATTAGGATTCTTAATACGGCCCAGAACTGTTTACTTTTTAAACTTAGATCGGCACAATGAGCTATTCAGCCAGACTGAATAGTCTCTGATTAGGTTGCGCATGGTAGAGTCACTCCACCTTTGCTATAATAGAATTTAAAATAAGTTCAGAACGGTCAAATAGCCCGAATAAAGTCAGCGCAACTTATGAAGGAATTTCGAAATTACCCTATTTTAATATTTATTTTTGATTTCGTGGATATCTTTAGACAGGGTTTGAAGTTTTTGGCCCTAACATTGTAGGTCACCACTATGTTTTTATTTTTTTCAATATCGCAGACGCTAAGTATATTCTCGTAACTAGACTCAAAAAAAAACAACGCTTGGCTTTCTAGTTGCGAAAACAGTCAGTTCCGTTTGAATTCAGAAAAGATTAACGTCAAACTTTTTGACAGTTCGATTTGAAAGTTTTCAATATGGCGGAATATTGCGGCTAGGAAATAGTTTATCTGTTTTTGAAAAGCTGGATTATCCTTATTTTGGCGTTGCAGTGAAATAGCGAAGACAAAAGAATTCGTCGAGTTTGGAATCTAAACAATATAAAAAAGAACCAAAATAAATTTATTAAAAAGACGACGACGTGACGTTTACTAGGACCCCCTGCTTTGCCATTTTAAATCTCACGTCGTCGTAATCGTCTCTCCGTATAGGTAAATTTGAGGGTTGGAATAAATAGAATTATTTATTCATGTCAAAAATCAACATATTTTTTTTTGTTGGAAGTGCCTTAAAGCCTATATGTTAGGTTTAACTAGACACAGAGAGCTCACCTGCTGCATAATAGGTATATTAATTGAAATAGGTAACAATAACAATCTTTAAAACTATAGCTATCATAATATCAGCCCATACACGTCCACTGCTGGACATAGGCCTCCCCCATACGACGCCACAAATAGCGGTCCTGAGCCACCTCCATCCATCGACTCCCTGCGACCGCCACAATGTCGTCGGTCCATCGAGTGGATGGTCTCCCATTGTAGGGGGGATTTGCCATAATCACCACGCTTGGCAGGCGGATTGGTGATCGCAGTGTTGGTGTTGAAAAATACTCAGAAGGAAGCTGCTGCCCTTCCTCTGGTATGTTCCCTTAGTCGGCTCTTACGACATCCACGGGTTGAGTTGGAGGGGTCGGTATTCGTAAGCCGCGGCCCCACGGCCAATATCTACCTACAAATATCCGTACCCAAAGGTATTACTAAGCCTCAGCTGTCTGTCTGTCCGTCTCTCGTCCATCCGCCTTTCAGTGGGCATCTCATGAACCGTAAAAGGTGTATATATGTATGTAGGTATAAAAATGAACCCTATTTTTCCTGGTCACGCTATAACTTGAGAACGGCTTTACCGATTTCATTCATCGTTATTTAAATGTTTTCTAAAACTTATTAGAAGGCTCTTAAATAAAAATTAAGAAAATTGCGCATCATCTCATCATCAACAGCCCGTACACGTCCACTGCTGAACATAGGCCTCCCCCAAACGACGCCACGAATCGCGGTCCTGAGCCGCGTCCATCCAACGACTCCCTGCGACCGCTACGATGTCGTCAGTCCATCGAGTGGGAGATCTTCCCACACTCCGTTTCGCATTGTTATTAAATGTCATTGCGCATAATGTTAGAAAATTTAAAAAAACTTAACGACTACCTTTATTATAAACGTTTTTAATGTAACCTTAGCCCCAGCGTTATACACTCTTTGCTAAGCATGTTTGAAATAACTGTCAGTTGAATTGAATGGCAGGACAAAGTCTGTCGGGTCAGCTAGTTTAAAATAATAATTTCATTAATGGTAATGGTTTGACCACTCGGGATCTCACTCGGGAAAGTGAAGATGTGGCCTAAGATGGAGCACGCTTTCCCAGAAGGAACTTATTCACTCGGGATTTGAAGACTCCTAGATTGTACTCTACTGGAAAAACAGAAGCAGGAAGTTCGTTTCACTCTTTACCGGTACTTATAATGAAAGTAGAGCGAAAACGTTTGGTTCGACACGATGGTATGTCGACTAGGTATGACCTATTAAAATTATTGCTATCTATTCTTTTCTTTTTTTAATGGCTGTATTGTGCTGTACTGCTG
Source organism: Eupithecia insigniata (assembly GCA_947859395.1). Taxonomy (NCBI): domain Eukaryota; kingdom Metazoa; phylum Arthropoda; class Insecta; order Lepidoptera; family Geometridae; genus Eupithecia; species Eupithecia insigniata. Next base: position 7,648,603 of record OX402020.1, read on the forward strand.
GACAATCCTTCTCTGTCGCGGTACAAAAACAACTTGACATTGATGCTCTAAGCACACTGCAGTCCGGGGAATCTATCCGGGTTAAGATAAGCCATTTGTTAAGAAAAAAGACGAAGAAGGCAAGTAACTTTATACTTTATCTTATAAATTTGAAAGTATCTCTATCTGTCTGTCTGTTACCTTTTCACGCCTAAACGGCTGAACGGATCTTAATGAAACTGGGCAGAGAGGGCGATGGTATCTCTGGGAAGGACATAGGGTATATGAAAAGCGCGTGCGAAGCAGGCAGCAGCTAGTAGATAATAAAGTACTAGTTTTCCTCCATTCAGCTTGCTCGCGTTTTGCTTTAAGTACCTATTAACTAGCTAGTTTATTTATTTGTAGACTAGTTTCGAGCCGCGGCTGTGCATTCGTTTTTTCGAGTTAAAAAGCCTTTATGTTAATCCAGGTCTACAGCTACATCTATGCAATGTTTCAATCGGATCTGTTCAGCAGTTTGGCGTGAAACGATAACAAACATCTAAATATCGAAACTTTCCATAATTTATATAATTATTATAATATTACTTTCGCACTTATAGAAGTGCGAAAGTAACCCGACAATAATATCATTGTCGGGTAAGGTCAGGTATCTCCACCACAAATATCCAAAATTAAAATTCGCTTTAAATCGACAGTCTTTAGAAGCTAAATAATAAACTAGTTTACCTAGATATCTATACTAGAAAATTACAATTGAAACAATTGGGCTAACTGCAGACTGTTGCAAACAATCTACGGGTAACTCAATCCATATCAATACCATTCGGAAGCGTCCCCAAGACGCTGGCTGCATTGCCTCGCTGTATGGCAATGCTGATGCGCTGCGTCAGATACTCACCAGCTCTCAAATCACGCGTCGATTTGACCAGAGGCTCTTATATTTCAGGTATAATAAATACTAGGTACCTAGATACTTTATCAAAATAATCATACGCCATTTTCTGTTAGCATCTTCACAATTGTATGAAAAAAAAGCATCCTGATAACTCCCTGTTTTAAAGGAGGTTTTATAGAAAAACCGTCATTATTTCAAATCCATTCAGTTTAGCTCTACAATTTATAAAAAGTTGGCGGACTCGGTTCATTAAGTTTGTAGTGGACGGTCGACAGAGGTGCTCAAAGTTTTGCTCATTTAGTTTTGCTCTGTATCCTCTCGCACGTCATTTCTCACGGGCCTGCCTGAAACCAGCCCAGTATTAGTCAGATGCGATCACGATACTGAAACATGCTGAGGCTGAGACCCATATTACCCATGATAACTATTTTATACCACCAGAAGAAGGGCAGCAGCTTCCTTCTGAGTATTTTTCAACACCAACACAACACTGTGATCACCAATCCGCCTGCCAAGCGTGGTGATTATGGCAAAACTCTCCCTACATGGGAGACCATCCACTCGATGGACCGACGACATCGGTCATCCCCTCAATACGGGACTGCGCTAACCAACTGCGCTAACCAACTGCGCCAAGAAATCAAGTACCCGACGAGTCGAAAATCTTTGGTTCTTCCTTACGGAAGATCCTGATATGGTACTTCGTGTTTCGAATACCTAATGCTAGTAAAAATTTTATTCTGATTGGGCACAAAAGTTTAAACATAGGATGTCAACCTCAAAAAACAAATCGTCCTAAGAAAACGCCTCATGTTTTATAAGGAAATCGCTTAATTCACGTATCGTCGTCGCTGCAGAAGTTCAACGACCTAAAATCAGATCTAGAGAATGGATCTAGGATTATCTCAGTCTGAGAACCACAGACCGAGATACTTTACCATTGACATGCAAAAAGTTTTAATTAAAAAAGATGGTTTTTAACTGACAGGCTTTAGAGAAGCTCCCTCCGCTTCTAAAGTTTATTACTATTGTATAAAAGTATAGTACCTATAGTATATATAGTATATAGTAGCGGTCGCAGGGAGTCGATGGATGGAGGCGGCTCAGGACCGCTATTTGTGGCGTCGTACGGGGGAGGCCTATGTCCAGCTGTGGACGTGTATGTGCTGATGATGATGATGATAGTACCTATACCTACCGAGGTTGAATGTTAATATATATTTTTATAGTATAAGAGAATTTATGTTTATAGTATAAAATTTGACTTGTCTAAGTGCTTATTTTGTAAGCCTAAAGAAATAAAGTTTTTGATTCTGATTCTGATTCTATCTCAGAAAAGATTATGCATATGTATGTACAACTTTGCTTTCACTATGCATAGCAAACATTAAATAAATGAATTTTATTTTTTATTTATTTATTTTGCACATCAGACAGCGATTTATTTACTCACCAAAAAATTATTCAGTTCCCGACCAAGTATTTGCTTGGTTTATATTTTACAGCCGACCAAAACATGCTGACACATTAATGTTAAAGCTGATATTTCCTGCTAACCAAATATTTAAAATAAATAGCAATTATTTCCATGATTTAGTACGATTAGTTTAAAATAATGTAAATTGTATTTGACTTAATAATGTAATTCAATTGTATTGTACACACTAATGTTCTAAAGTGTTTGAAAATAACTAGCTTGTAAGGAATAGGTTGTATTAGGTGTATCCTGTCAAAATAGAGTCCCACGTGGTTTAAATAAATAAATAAATTTTACTTAGGTAAGCATAAGTGGCGTACGGATATCGACCCCTCCAACTCAACCCGTGGATGTCGTAAGAGTCGACTAAGGGAACCTACCAGAGGATGGGCAGCAGCTTCCTTATGAGTATTTTTCAACACCAACACTGCGATCACCAAACCGCCTGCCAAGCGTGGTGATTATGGCAAAACCCCCCTACATGGGAGACCATCCACTCGGATGTCGATGGACTGACGACATCGTAGCGGTCACAGGGAGTCGATGGATGGTGGCGGCTCAGGACCGTTATTTGTGGCGTTGTATGGGAGAGGCCTATGTCCAGCAGTGGACGTGTATGGGCTGATATGATGAAGTATAAGTGCTAATTGGTAAGCTTAAAGAAATAAAGTTTTTGACTTCCGACTTCTGAATTATAGAGCTGGGATAGATTTTGTCTAAGAGATAAACAAAGTCGCGGAAGAATCATCACCATCATCAGCCCGTATACGTCCACAGCTGAACATAGGCCTCCCCCAAACGACGCCACGAATAGCGCTCCTGAGCCGCCTCCATCCAACCCCTGCACTGACTCCCTGCAACCGCTACAATGTTGTCGGTCCATCGAGTGGGAGGTCTTTCCACAATCCGTTTCGCTTGCATCGTGATCGCCACTCGAGAACCTATACTCCCCAAGGGTTATCGGTTCTGCGAGCATAAGATTACGTAGTTCACCCACTTCTAGATAAATATACATGTATTTGGCCATTAAGAGGATTACATAATAACAACTATATACTCAACAACATAACTCAACAACATAACTCAACAACATAGATAAATTAATAGATTCAGGCGTTACTTTGCGGAAACCCATTGCACAATATCAGAATGAAAAAATATTTAGTAACGATTCCGCGTAAAATCTACTCTGATAGTATTCATCAAAGTAAGTTGTCAACTAGTTTAGTCTATCAACGAGACATCTTCAGGACATCACAATACTCGACCTTGACATTGAGATTGGTCAGCACAGCAACACCGATAGAGTCCAGCCAGTGATGTTGCCTCTCCGAGCGCCAAGTCAACAACATAACTTTATTAAAACCTGGTCAAAAAGGATCAAACTCAGCTTTGAGCTGAATCAAGGTCAGTGCTGGTTTTCAGTTTGATCCTAATTGAGTGACATCACAAAAATGAAAGAGCTTACAGGCATAAAAGAACTTATAGGTAAAGTGCTTAATTGTATTGTAAGCCTAAGGATATAAAGATTTTGACTTCTGAATTATATAGGTTAGCTAAGTCGCGGAAGAATGTTACGTAGCTATAAATTCCTGATTTAGCTTTTTTCCAAACTCATCACAAACATCAATCACAGCTTAACGTCAACTCAGCTGATATTAAAATGTTCATGTGATACGGCATTTTGTAAACCGATCATGGGGTTCTTACACGTAGGTACAGTCGACGATGTAAATTGGGGACATTTATTTATTGAAACTTAATAGCATGTCATTGGGGAGCAGGGTTATTCTAAAATCTGTCTTCAGGAGGTGGCATGGGCTAAGGCGACTTTTTTGAAAAGCGAAATCTCCTTGATAATTGGTTAAAAATGTCATCATCATCATATCAGCCCATACACGTCCACAGCTGGACATAGGCCTCCAACATACGACGCCACAAATAGCGGTCCTGAGCCGCCTCCATCCATCGACTCTCTGCGACCGCTTCGATGTCGTTGGTCCATCGAGTGGATGGTCTCCCAACACTCCGTTTCGCAAAAATATAAAACATGTATGTTGTAGAGATGAGTCCGGTATTCAATAACTAACTCAGTACCTGTTCTTGTTGTTGTCCTAAAATATCGAACGCTATTGTAAAATCCGCATACCGCTAGGGAATAACTGTGCAAAGCGAGCATCGCGCCTAACCGACCGTGTGCCTACCCAACGCTTTAATACCAATACTTACCTAACTATCATCTACGCATAGGTACTAGCGGACCATTCACCCGTAAAGTTATGTAGCTGCAACAAGTATTTGGTATTTCTAACCAAATCGGTTAGATGGTATTTCTAACCAAATCGGTTAGATGGTATTTCTCACCAAATCGGTTAGATGGTATTTCTAACCAAATCGGTTAGAAATATATTGGGTAGAAATCAGAACAGGTATAGAGTATTGTAACGTTATTGGGTACCAGTTGGTACTAGCAGTATTGAAACAAAATACCCAACTAATAACCGGTAGCCAAAATATCCAATAACTCCCATCCTTAGTATGTTGCAAAGTAGATATTAAATTATAACTTGTGCATAGAGACACCCACGTGACCGTCGTATCTTGGAAGAGCATACCTTGTTTTCTTATACCACGTGACCATCGTATTCGGAAAGAGCATACCTTGTTTTCTTATACCACGTGACCATCGTATCTCGGAAGAGCATACCTTTTTTTGTTATACCATGCGTGTGGGTACAGATAACCTCCTTTCGGGGCTAGACGATGTTGTGTGGATTGTCCAACATTATTTATTTTTTAAGTTTAAAGGTTCATATACTCTTCCGAGATACTATGGATACTTTGGGTTTTGATAGTTAGGTAGTCGGAGGCACCCACCCCATATACCTACGGTACAATTAGTAACAAAGGCCTCCGACTACCTAATTATCAAAAGAAAATGATAAGGACAATAGGTGAACGCTTGTTTAAGACTTGGTCCTAAACTATACCCATACCAAATTTCAACCCAATCTGTTTAGTAGTTTTTGCGTGAAAGAATAACAAATATTCATACATCCATTCTTACAAACTTAGACATTTATAATATTTTATAATAGGAGTAGGATGAGTTCAGCCCCGCTAGGACGGGCTTCTCCTTTCTACTCTACCTAGACTAGAGAAAACAGTTTCTTCGTAGAGAAGCGCTATCTATAGCAACGGGAACGAAACCACAGAAAAAATATAAATGCTGTAAAAAGTTCGTTCTTTGCGTTTCATTACCAAGAAAATCAACATAAAACCAGACGTATCGCTAAAAAGAAAACTGAGCCCGTAAAACGAAACGTTTTTTGATTACACCAAAATGTCACTTTATTGCATTTGTCAATGTCAATTACAATGTTCTGAAGGGTAATTTCTTTCGTTCAAAGATTTTTTTCTTATATTGGACGAAAGATATACCGAAATCTTTTCACAAAATGTTTCGGTGAAATACTGTCTCTGGCAAAGGTGGCAAATGAAGATTATTGAGCTCTAGAGATTAATTTGGTTTTGGAGCAAACAAACAAACAAATTATTTTCCGATTTTTTATGTTGCATTTGCTCGTAATGGCTGCAGGGCCATTAACTAGACACAAAAACCCCAAAAAGCAAGGAGTGTTATATAACTAAACATCCAAATACTGAGAGATGCGAGGGAAGAAAGACCTTGTCTACGTCTCGAGAGGTGTAGACAATTTTAGGAGAAATTTTTCTATTCTTAAATGTTAAGAAACGAGTAAATTGTTCCCCATGTTCGCATCGGTAGACTCATCTCTAGGGTAGAATAGACAACATTTCTACTGCTTATTCTTCCGAACGCCGTGTTCTCGAACGAAGAAAACTTTCTACTCTCTACACCTAAATGTTATTTTTACGTCATTTTTTATCTATTCTACCTAGACAAGAAAGCCTGTGCTAGCCCCACAGGTGTAATAGTCGGGTTTTAGTTTTTAACTATATTTTTTTATGTATATATAAGGGTAATATACCACCTACCTATGCGACATTGAAGCTCCCAAACTGGGAGATGATGAACCGATTTGGATCTAGTGACATATTTTCATTTGAAAGTTGACGTGTTCAAAAATGTTCCTAGGTTGCCTGGAAGAAATCGCTCTCAGCGATAAGGCCGCCTTTTGTACTGTTTATTTTTTCATTTAGATATAAGATTTTGTATTAATGTTAATTTAAGTAGAATAAAGTGTTAATTCATTCAATGTTATCAAAATCGGTGCAGCCCCTTTTGATTTTAGAATTTTTATAAGAGCTTACAGTGAATAAATGTTTTCATGTTATTGTTTCAGATTATCTTCAGCCTGAAGGTTTCAAAAGTTGCAAGTTGATTTCAAAATGAGGTAAGTTTTATCGACGTTTTAGATTTTTATAAAAATTTGAAGTACGAGTGGATTTTGGTAAATACAGTGGAAATAGCCGTTTGTGTACAGGTTCTTGAGTTGTATAAACATCGTATCTAATAAATTCATTTATTCATTCAAACTTTTGCATTTATATTTATTTTATCTGCAAGCCTCATTATTTCGATATTTATAAGTTTTACCAGTAAATCTTAAATCTTTTTAAAACTATGTACGTATGGTATGGATGGATTAACACTTTTATAAAACTATGTACGTATGGTATGGATGGATTAACACTTCTATAAAACTATGTACGTATGGTATGGATGGATTAACACTTCTATAAAACTATGTACGTATGGTATGGATGGATTAACACTTCTATAAAACTATGTACGTATGGTATGGATGGATTAACACTTCTATAAAACTATGTACGTATGGTATGGATGGATTAACACTTCTATAAAACTATGTACGTATGGTATGGATGGATTAACACTTCTATAAAACTATGTACGTATGGTATGGATGGATTAACACTTCTATAAAACTATGTACGTATGGTATGGAAGGATTAACACTTTATAAAACTATGTACGTATGGTATGGATGGATTAACACTTTTATAGAACTATGTACGTATGGTATGGATGGATTAACACTTTTATAAAACTATGTACGTATGGTATAGTTTTCTGATTGTCTTTTGACAAAGGCCTTCTATGTATATTGTATTTGAAGTTATTCTTTTTTTTTTAATTTAAAATATTTATGTGATTTAGTATAATATGGTCATAATGTCTTTAAAAATTCCAATCTAATAATAGAAACAAATTAGAACTAGTATTTACAATTGAAACAATTGAGATATAACTGCGGAGTTTTAAACAATCTACAGGTAGCTCAACTGGTCCATATCCAGTCGACCAGAAGCGTTCCCAAGACGCTGGCAGCATTGCCCCGCTGTATGGCAATGCTAATGCGCTGCGCCAGACACTCACCAGGGCCCGTACTCGTAAAAATGAAATCGAAGTTTCTGATTATTTTTCGTGCAAACGCTAATCTTATGCAAGCGACCTAAGAGTTGGTTTTGCGCGAAAACGAAAAAGAAACTTCGATTTTCCTTTTCCGAGTAGGCCCCCAGCTGTCGGGTCACGCGTCGCTACGCTAAGGATGCTAAGATACTTTTTAAAAACCCTTAGAGCCTCGGTACCCCACGGAGCTAGAGTTTCGACTGCAAGGGGAGCAAATTATAATAGTATAAATATAGTATTGCCTAAAAATATTACAGTTTTCTATTATTAAATAAATAAATAATGTTGGACATCTCACCACATCAACCACACAGCATTATCTAGCCCCAAGCTAAGCAGAGCTTGTGTTATGGGTACTAGATAACTGATATACATATATAATACAATATATAGCACATACCCAGAACACCCGACACAAATATTTGCAGACAAACATTCGTCCCAAGGCGGGAATCGAACCCGCAAGCTCCTGCGTCGTAGGCGGACCTCTGCCCGCCGCGCCACTTCGGTCGCTTAGTATAGAGTCTATTATCAAGTAGGCCTACACCAAAATCAATATCACATGTAAGGCAAAAAACTTCCTACCCCTAATATTGATTTAGAATTCCCCAAGGCACTAAGGGGTGGGGTGGCTCCCTTCAGCTTTTAGGTTTGACAAATTACAATTTTTATTTGATCGTCGCGGTCCGTGGGTGCCTTAATTTGAGGTGCATGGTTCATGATTTTTGTTATTTTTTAAGGTGAAAGCGACGATTATTTTGCTTTTTAAGGTTAAAACAACGCAGTTTTTGAGATTAAAGCGACGACGATTTTGCTTTTAAGGTTTAAAGCGACGCAGTTTTTAATCTTAAAGAGACGATGATTTTGCTTTTTAAAGTTAAAGAGACGCACTTTTTAACCGGCTTCGAAAAAAGGAGGAATTCCTATGTTTGGCTGTATATTGTATGTACATAATGTAGGTATGTTTTTTATGCATTTTCGTCGATTTGTTCGTCGATTGTGGACCGATTTTGAAAGTTGGTCAAATATTAAAACCTCGAAAAAAAAACATCAATACCTGTATTTAATTGAAGGATCATAATTTTTCTGTAGTATTCCCATTATATTCATTTCCCATTATATTATTATTGCGACGACCGATGTGGCGCGGTGGGCGAAGGCCCGCCTGCGACGCAGGAGGTTGCGGGTTCGATTCCCGCCTCGGGAAAAATATTTGTACGATCTGCAAATATTAGTTCAGGGTGTTCTGGTCGTTTTTCTATGTATAATAAAAAATATCTATCTATGTAATATATAAAGAAATTAAACTAGTATTTACAATTGAAACAATTGAGCTAACTGCAGACTGTTGCAAACAATCTACAGATAGCTCAACTGGTCCATGTAATATATTGTATTATGTATATCAGTTATCTAGTACCCATAACACAAGCTCTGCTTAGCTTGGCGCTAGATGATGCTGTGTGGATTGTCCAGTATTATTTATTATTTATTTATTTTATTATATATATAAATAAAATAAAATTTGTTTTATTTCAGAAAAGGTTACAAAGTTTGTACATTTCCATAAATTACTTAATTTTATCGACAATTATATCATAATCAAATCTCAAATAATTACTTATCAAACTAAAAAAAATGGTACTAGGTATGTAGGTTCACATCTGATAAATTACCTGCCTACTTTAAATCAATTCAGCAAATTTGAATGCCTAGAGTAGGTACCTAATAAGTCGAGAAATAAGTATTTTAAACTTACGCGATCTGAACACATTATTATTAATTATTCACGGGTTTTTTATTGAGTCATCCCATGACCACAACAGAGTGTAAACCTGTTGAAACGTTGGGAAAAATAGGTAAATAAACGCGATAAATACCCGAGAATAATTAATAATAAAGCTGAGAAAAACTTTGAGGACCAAAATATTTTAAATCTAATGATAACAAATAATTTAATCTCATTTTTTCGCTAATAGGGTCCTATGATGTCCCATGCGAGTTGTAACTAAAAAAATATCAACGCATAAAATCAAAATTCAGAATTATAAAACAATTACGTCAGTAACACGAGGCTTAAAAATAATTAAATTGACTGGTTTCTGCACCCCTTGGTGTTAGAGGGATAGGAGCAGGGTATGGTTCGAGTTTTGAATGAATGAATGAAACCAGCCACCCTTATCACTTAGGGGTATAAAAAATAGTTTACAACCCAGACCTCAGATCTAACAAATATACTATCAAAATTTCATAAACATCGGTCAAGCCGTTTCGGAGGAGTTTGGTTACAAATACTGTGACCCGAGATTTTTATATTGATACTAGCTGACCCGCCAAACGTTGTTTTGCCTTCAACCCTTATCACTTAGGGGTATGGAAAATAGATAGTAGCCGATTCTCAGACCTACTGTATACGCATATAAAATTCGGTAAAAATCGGTAAAGCCGTTTCGGAGGAGTACGGTAACTAACATTGTGACATGGAAATTTTATATATAAGCTAAAAAAAATATTCCATCACCTTAAAAACATTCAGTTGGATTATATTCAACTTAGATTGAACTTATCCTATAGTACACTATAGTGTAATGGAATTGGCGGCCTTATCGCTTAAAGTGATTTCTTCCAGGCAAGCAAGGTGTACGGAGAATATAATGGTTGGCGGTGCTTATGCTTAACTAATACTAATACAAACTAATGATAATGAGGGCTTTTCAACGCAATCTTAAAAAAAAACAATCACGCTTTTTATTTTGACACTAGATGGCGCTGCACAAAAGTCAAGACTCAATATCAATTGTCATAAAATAAACAACGAAACTGGTGCCATTTACACATTTTTGGCAGATTTTTGACACTGAGGTTCATACAGCGCCATCTATCCTAGTCTATGGCAACCACTATTTTTTTTTAAGTTTAAGCATTGAAAAGCTCTTATTATACTCCTAGTCAGCTCGTCCCGACACATATGTACACAATACATTTATCACAATATTTTTACACAAGAACAATAAATACCTACTTTCTTTAGCTTTTTTAGTAATAATTGTTTTTTTTTTAAGTACCATCCCACCTAATATACTTCATGTCGATAGTACCAAATATTGTAACATCTTATATAAGACATGTCCTACTATCCTACTAATATTATAAATGTCAAAGTTTGTAAGGATGGATGAATGTATGGATATTGGTTACTCTTTCACGCAAAAACTACTGAACCGATTGGGTTGAAATTTGGTATGGGTATAGTTTGGGACCTGGAATTTTATTTTATTCGGAGAACAAACAGTTTTACACACTTTATAAATAAACTTAAATAATAACTTATAACCATTTATGTGTCCTCGCATATAAAGGCTAAAAGACTATACTATGCTATACTGCTGAATAACATATGGGCTATTTTTTATCCCGATAAAAGGCAGTAGCATAAATAAGTAAAATAATTAATTCAGTGGTTCATACTCTTTTATGCTTATTGCCTACTACCGCTTATCGTTAGTTTAACCTCTCAGACGCTCTTACACCCCTAATTTTCGCTCTGCTCAGTATGTTATAGACCTCGTTATGATGAACACGTCATACTTGAGTCGAAAACGCGGGAATAATATCGATGATTTATAAATTAGTGATGCGAAGTGATCGAGAGTTTTTCGATGATTGACAGCGGGTTTTATCGATAAGTGAAAAGAGTTTAGCTACCTACTTACTTACAATTTTTTTACTACCTGTTTATCTATTGCGTTTGGTGTAAAAATTCTAAAATACCTACTTCATCATCATCATCAGCCCATACACGTTCACTGCTGGACATAGGCCCGTACGACGCCACAAATAGCGGTCCTGAGCCGCCTCCATCCATCGACTCCCTGCGACCGCTACGATGTCGTCGGTAAATACCTACTTATATACTAAAAATATCTAATATAACAAATAAAGTGTACGTGGACTAAAAAATTAACAAGTTCATAAAAAGATAAGTGTAGTTATAAAACAAACTTATTGAAAAAATTATAGCGATTAACTGAAGTGCGTCATTCGAATGGAGATGACATAATTCAGAATAAATAAATCAGTGATCAAAGTAATCGCCTTATACTGGAATTTTCCTGATATTTGAGTAAGTTTACAAATTTATTTTTATTAAACGACTTCAAAAAGAGGAGGTTATCTGTTCGTCTGTATGTTTTTTTTTGTATGTAGGTACATATTACGCGACATCTCCGCCAATTATGGACCGATTTTGAAAATTCTTTCACTATTGGATAGAAAATGACCCCGAAGGGGTCCCATAAAATTTTATCCCCAGGGGATTAGTATTTATCCCACAAAACTTATAATAAGTGTAAAAGTAAGGGAATTTGAGTCGGTTTATCGTTTTTTAAAACACGCCAAATGATTGAATTTTTTTTACTGATAGCTCTTTATATTGTATATATTTTGACCTTTTGGTCCTTCTTCTTTCATTATTGTATAAACCACGTAACACTATCCTACTTGCAAAATTTTGTGAAAAGGATAGGTATAAGATAAGAGAAGAGAAAAAAACTGGCGAATGAAAACATAAGTCATTTCAATAGACCGCAGTGTTCCTGAGATCTAAATAAAAAAATAATGTTGGACAATTCACACAGCATCATCTAGCCCCAAGCTAAACAGAGCTTGTGTTATGTGTACTAGATAACTGATATACATAATACAATATATTACATCGCACTTTGACATACCCTTTAATTTAATTTTTATTTATTTTATTTTGAAAAATAACTATATTTTTTATTTTTAACCTCTTAAAGCCAACAATTTGTTATTTGGTAAATTTCAAGCATGAAGTGTCATGTTTGTCTGTTTTTCCTTTGTACAATCCTTTATGGTGTTTCCTATGTGAAAAGTTTGTGTGAATATTATAAGATAGATAGAATTAGCGACATCAAGTGTAACATGTGTACTACGGATGGGAGTTATTGAGTTTTTTGGCCATCGATGATTAGTTGGGTATTATTTTCCAATACCGCTAGCACCAAGTGGTACCCAATACCGTTATTCTAACCCCCCCCCCCCCCCACAAGGAACGGAAACAAAAATGCTGAACCGCCGCCCCGAGGCACCCAGACCCCGCTTACGCCGCTAGTGCCTAAATAAGACGACACGAAGGCAACATCAAATCGAATCATCATCATCAGCCCATATACGTCCACTGCTGGACATAGGCCTCCCCCGTACGACGCCACAAATATCGGTCCTGAGCCGCCTCCATCCATCGACTCCCTGCGACCGCTACGATGTCGTCGGTCCATCGAGTGGATGGTCTCCCATGTAGGGGGGGATTTGCCAAAATCACCACGCTTGGCAGGCGGATTGGTGATCGCAGTGTTGATGTTGAAAAATACTCAGAAGGAAGCTGCTGCCCCTCCTCTGGTAGGTTCCCTTAGTCGGCTCGACACCACGGGTTGAGTTGGAGGGGTCGATATTCGTACGCCGTGGCCCCATGGCTCAAATCGAATAATGCTGGACAATTCACACAGCAATATCTAGCTCCAAGCTAAGCAGAGTTTGTGTTATGGGTATATATGATAACTGATATACCTACTTAATATAATACACTACATAGATAGATATATTATACATAGAAAACATCCAGAACACCCTGAACAAATATCTGCAAATTGTACAAATATTTAACCCGAGACGGGAGTCGAACCCTCCTGCGTCGCAGGCGTACCTTCGGCCACCGCGCCACAGAGGTCGTCACGCTTTTGTCTGTATCTAAGACTACTGAATCCATACAGCATCATTTCGCCCCAGAGTAATAAGATCTTCTGTTAATAGGTAGACAACTGATGTATCTAGCTACGTATATAATAGATATATATTTTTTACTATCCTTAGAAACCACAGATACGGAACAAAAGCCCTTTTAAAAATTTATAATATTTAAAGCGCTATCTATCGATATGCTCGTGAATTAAGTTGTATGTACATTATATAAGGTGGTTCTTCACGGGTTGGCGCGATATTGAATTTATTTGTAGCTTTTAATTTATTCTGCTTTCTTCAAGGAATGAATCTAGCGGAAAAGTAAGTTGGCGCAAATTGTAAACCCATTTTCTATTTACTTACAAACAACGAACTTCGGCTCATTGGTAGTGTTAGAGCATTTTAGAAAATAAGAGATTATGGGCTAAAAAATCTCTCATTATTTTCAAATTACTTTTCCGTTAATTTTGTTCTTCGTAAAACGCAGAATAAAATAAAAATCACAAAATAATTTGAATCTCGCGCCAACCCGTGACGATCACCTATAATATCAATAGACAGTGCTGAGAATCTAGGTCTGATTGCGCACTAGGTGGCGCTTGACATAAATAGATAACAATGTTATTTATAGGGCTAAAGATTAATTATTATATTTTATATTTTATCGCGTAACTTTTGTTAAATTTTCCCCTATGATCGCATCGCGAAAGTTCAAAAAAATTATCACGCCATATGTCTTAGTAGGTAGGTAGATATTTTAATTCCCTTTTTATTATTTTCTTGCTATATAATGTTGATTTGACCTAGATGGCAGCACCTGGTGCGCGAAAAAGAAATTCGAGAATTACAAGAGCAATTCAAATTGCAAGAGAATATTTGATAATATTGTATGACGTAATAAAAATAATAACAAAAATCAGAGGCAACGCTAGCTTCACCTGTACCTGGTATTCACTGCTAATTTAAATAAAAAGATGATAGGAAACTATTTCCGCGCTACCAGTGAAAAAATCTCGTACTAATAAAATAGTTGAACGGTTGAACGCAGTGCCACAGATTAAGGTAATGTTACTACGCTCGATGGAAAATAGCCTAACTATCTCTTTTACTCGGATCAGAATCTTGGTGTTAGACAGGGATGGCCACAAGTATTGGATATTTAAATTAGCTACCTATCTCGTTTACTTGCAATAAAATTATAATGTTAAACAGGGATGCCAACAAGTATTTGGTATTTCTAACCAATTTGGTTAGAAATACCAAATACTTGTTGCAGCTACATAACCTTACGGGTGAACGGTACGCAAGTATGCGTAGATGATAGTTAGATATTAAAGCGTTGGGTAGTTATAGTATTGAAGCGTTAGGTTAGGTTAGGTTAGATATGGCGTTCACCCGTAAAGTTATGTAGCTGCAACAAGTATTTGGTATTTCTAACCAAATCGGTTAGAAATACCAAATATGTGTTGCAGCTACATAACTTTAAGGGTGAACGGTACGCTAGTATGCGTAGATGATATTTAGGTATTGAAGCTTTGGGTAATTATGGCTCATGGTCGATTTCGCGCGATGCTCGCTTTGCACAGGTATTCCCTAGCGGTATGCAGACCTTACAATATCGTTAGATATTTTAAAACAATACTAACAGTTACTGAGTTAGTTATTTAATACCGGACTCATCTCTAATGTGTACCTACGGTGGAAATATATAAATACAAATAGATATATATTTTTATTATATATAGAAAATACCCAGAACACCCGAGACAAATATTTGCAGATCGTACAAACATTTGTCCCTAGGCGGGAATCGAAGCCGCAACCTTCTGCGTCGCAGGCGGACCTTCGCCCACCATGCCACGTCGGTCGTCATCTAGACCAAGTACACCCTTAATTTCAATTCAATATGGTTATATCCATTATGATCACGCACGAAGTATAAGACCCCTGATTAAAGTCATTCATCATACATTAAAAATGCCATCCCCTCGGTCACCGAAAGCCCCAAACTAAAGCTCAAAGAATTTGACAAGCATAGGTACCTAATTCCGATCGACTGAAGTTTCCGAACGGAACTTGTCCGAATTCTTTCGAACTTTACCGAACTCTTAGATTTATGTGACAGATACCTAGAGGGGAATCCCGATATTAGATCAGTTGAGTGGGCGCGCGGGAATTGTTTTAGATGGAGTCTTTTGAAAGGGAATCTCGCGTTTTTGTTAAAATTTGCTTTGGTAGACACCCAGACAAGAAAGTTAAGCTAAAAGTCCAATCCGTGCAGCTGTCTAATAAGTTATAACTAATGACCCCCCTTGAAGTCAAGACCCTAGGACCGTGGGGTACCAAGGCTCGCCGAGCTTTCCAAAAAATATGTGAGCGCCTGGTTGAAACGACGCGTGAGCCGAGAGCTGGTGAGTATCTGGCGCAGCGCATCAGCATTGCCATACAGCGGGGCAATGCAGCCAGCGTCTTGGGGACGCTTCCGACTGGTATTGATATGGACCAGTTGAGCTACCTGCAGATTGTTTGCAACAGAGCTAACTAGCTCAATTGTTTCCATTGTAAATACTAGTTCTAATTTGTTTCTATTATTTGATTGTAATTGACTCCCTTGATAATAAAATTAAAACAAAATGGAGATGGACGGGATATACATACATGTGGTCGTTCAATAGCTGACTCATTTAATATGTTCAAATTATCATTTATGATAATAAATAAATAATTAATGTTGGACAATTCAGACAGCATCATCTAGCCCCCAAGCTAAGCAGTGCTTGTGTTATGGGTACTAGATAACTGATATACATAATACAATATATTACATACATAGATAGATATTTTTATTATACATAGAAAAACGACCAGAACACCCTAAACAAATATTTGCAGATCGTACAAATATTTTTCCCGAGGCGGGAAACGAATCCGCAACCTTCTGCGTCGCAGGCGGACATTCGCCCACCGCGCCACATCGGCGTCGCGATAATGGCGAGCTAATTTGAGTTTGAACGCATTAAATGAGCTTACACTTTTGATTTGGGAGGGTAAATTATTGTGAAGCTGTGCGCCTTCACATAGTATAGTTTTTTCCATAGTTAGTCCCAGTTTTCGGTAGAACGATAAAGCTGGCACGACTTGAACTACGTTTTCGTATTTCTTATACTTTAGTTTTTATTTACTTATTTATTTATTTTATTTATTAA
The DNA here is from genome assembly GCA_947859395.1 of Eupithecia insigniata. Classification (NCBI taxonomy): domain Eukaryota; kingdom Metazoa; phylum Arthropoda; class Insecta; order Lepidoptera; family Geometridae; genus Eupithecia; species Eupithecia insigniata. The sequence goes on from OX402020.1 coordinate 7,665,339, forward strand.
CAAAATCCACAGCACTTAAAATATACATAAACTTATCTTATACATGTCACTAACAGCCAATAGAAGGATTTACATTATTATAATTTGGAAAAATAAGAACGACGTCACCAAACTCGCCAGTATATAGGTAAGATATAGACACAAAACATTAGACAGTATACATTATCAGAAACAAAACTATAAAGTAAACATTAAAATAAAGATAACGATTTGACATAATAGACAAGATTACCTATCAATATCTAGTAGATCATCAAGTTACTCCTACTAAACTGACACCACTAATCTATTACTTAACTATTATGAACCTAATAAGTAGATACTTTATATTATGTGTTATATACAAATCAATTATCCAATACATAAACTTCTATATATGCTAATACATTATATATATTACAATAATAAAACAAGATAAATACATAGTCATCGTTAAAAAGAACCTTACGTTATAAATAATTAGAGAAATGAAAACTTTATGAAGCGCTACTTTTATCTGAGAGCAACTGAAAAATATCACGTTTAAAAGTTTCTTTATTACTAAAGAAAATATCTGAAGAATTAAACATTTTGTTAAAGCTTCTATGAAGCCGAGTGACAGGCGAATATTGTGCATATTTGGTTTTTGTTGACATTACAGCAAAAAGTTTTGTTGTTGTATGTCTGGTCCTGGTCCGTGGTGCATTCAAGCATAGCAATTTAGATAACAAATCGGGACAGTCAATATACCCGTTGCATATACCATGCAGGAAGGACATGTCCGCCATAACCTTACGGTCTTCAAGAGTCGGTAAACGATGATAAGCACATGCTTCTTGATAGTCATTAAAACCCGTGTAGCATCTATAGTTAAGATTTTTTATGAACTTGCTCTGTATACTTTCAAGGCTTTGTATGTAATTTATATAATGAGGGGTCCAAGCAACGGAGCAATACTCTAAAATACTCCTTATATAGGAGTAGTAAAGGATTTTTACACAGCCTACGTCGGAGAATGGACGACTTACCCTTAAGATGAACCCAAGACTTTTATATGCTTTATTAACAATAGCATCTATATGTTCTGAAAACATTAATTTTGAGTCCATTATAACGCCGAGGTCCCTTACTGAGTGTACTTTATTAAGTATAGAGTTATTAATTCGGTAGTTAAACTCGATGGGAAGAACTTTTCTAGTAAAAGAGATGTATGAACATTTATTAATATTAACTCCAATACGATTATCGACGAAATACTGACATAGACTATTAATATCCTCTTGTAGATTCATGCAGTCCAGATGGTTGGTTACCTGCATGTAAATCTTCGTATCATCTGCAAACATTAGGTAACGAGCATGCTTGAAGCATTTACCCACATCATATAGATACGCTGAATACAAAAGTGGGCCCAGGATGGAGCCTTGTGGCACTCCAGAAGGGATGTCAGTAAAGTCGGAACAGTATCTTCCCACAACGACAGCCTGTGAATGGTTGCGCAGGTATGATTCCATCCACCTTAATAGGTTACCTCTGATTCCGAGCTGATAGAGCTTACGCAGAAGAATGATATGATCTACACGATCAAAGGCTTTCTCAAAGTCTGTGTGTGTATATATTTATATAATTATTTATATAATTTTTTTTTATAAGCTGGTCTTTATTGACAAAGAAAATAACAATCAAATAATATAAAGAAATTAAACTAGTATTTACAATTGAGCTAACTGCAGACTGTTGCAAACAATCTACAGATAGCTCAACTGGTCCATATCAATACCAGTCGGAAGCGTCCCCAAGACGCTGGCTGGATTGCCCCGCTGTATGGCAATGCTAATGCGCTGCGCCAGATACTCACCAGCTCTCGGGTCACGCGTCGCTTCGACCAGGCGCTCAGATAATTTTTTGAAAACCCGGAGAGCCTCGGTACCCCACGGACCTAGGGTCTCGACTCCAAGGGGAGCAAATGCGTAGGCTCTGTCGAGACCTGCATATTTGCGCCTCTTGAGATCCTCGGCCAAATCTGCCGCCGAATTTATATAATTATAATTGACCCCATTAACTTTTTACTTATTCCTTAGCTAGATCTACATTAAGTACCTATGTATATCTATTTAGCTATATGTGTATGCTACTTTCATCCCATATCTCGAGTAAAGACGATTGGCTGAAGCTATGTATGCATAATCGTAGAGTTTACTTTTGAATAACGCTAAAATGTCACTTTGGCGAGTTTACCTTTGGAGTGTCGATAGGCAGGTCATATAGCTCGCAGAATTGATAACCGCTGGGGAGTAAAGTGGCGGTCACGATGCAACGTGAAACGGAGTGTTGGGAGACCATCCACTCGATGGACTGACGACATCGTAGCGGTCGCAGGGAGTCGTCGAATGGAGGCGGCTCGACCGCTATTTGTGGCGTCGTATGGGGGAGGCTTATGTATGTCCAGCAGTGGACGTGTATGAGCTGCTATGAATGTGCTTTCTCTAACAACATTCTAATATTCGATCCGAAATTCCCAATCTATGAAATTCAGTATTATCAGTACATTTTGACATAACCTACAAGCTCTGTCAAATAATAGCGCAGGAATTTTCAATTATGGAACGATAGTGACGTACGGGATATCGATATCCTTTGTTATCGATAACTGGCTTTTGCCCGCAAAGTTTTACTATAATGAGAAAATTCTAAAGTACTTTATGAGTTAAGTGATATAAGAAAATTATTAGGGAAGTGTAAAATCTTGTATAATATTGGGTTATAAAAGCGTTGAGGAGTTATTGAGATATAGGAAGGTCATTGTCAATGTTTATTAGACCATGATCGAAGAAGACAAGGTCTCCTCCTCCCAGAGTGTCCCATGCTCATGTCACGGATGTCACTGTCCAGTTGCCAATTTATTTCAATATAACGTAGAACAATGGGCACAAACACAAATGTGATAAGGGTCAATTGAAAAATCAATAAAAAAACATATCAATCGTCAATTATGTTTGTTAGATCAGTCAACACAGCGTTAGTTAAACACAAGTCAATGTGATAAGTAATGGGTAAACACAAAACCACATAGTTTTATCAGATTTATAAAGGTAATACAAGGAGTTCGGGAGTTACCATTTTACGCTACTGGTAACACCAGGAAACAGATTCATCTTCTCATTCGCTGATGGCGATGATGACGTTTGCAAGTGACATCCACGTGACCATCGTGTCTCGGAGGACCATACCTTATTTTATTATATTATACCATATGGTTTAGACGATGTCTCTGACGCAGCGGGCGAAGGTCCATGTGCGACGCAGGAGGCTGCAGGTTCGTCCTCGGGACAATTTATAAAAAATGCCACATTGCAACGTAAAAATATTTTAACATTTGACTAGTTTATCAAACAGTCGAAGTCTTGCCCTTTCATTTTTTCAGCTAGTTAAGTACCGTTTATCGAAAGGTCTTATCGTTTATTTTTAAATTCTGTATGCTGAGTGTGAACTGCCATACTGTTTACTACAAAGTTTGCGTAACTTTATTTTCTATGGAATTCCTGAACAGCGCTCCAAGCGGGTAGTTTTAAAAATAGGAATTCCATAGAAAATAAATTTATGCAAACTTTGTAGTAAACAGTATGGCAGTTCACACTCAGCATACAGGTGTCATTATCGATGATAATAACTATGTTCATAGTATACAATTTGACTTGTCTAAGTGCTTATTTTGTAAGCCTAAAGAAGCAAGTTATTGATTCTGATAAATACCTACCTAATCACGTAGTGCCCTATATTTTTGTTTAGACATTACTTTATCGTTCTTAGCATACTATAAATAAATAAATTAATCATTTATTGTCCTCTAACATAATGAGCTTAGATTTAAAACTAGACTACTAGCAATAAGTTTAAGTTTATAATAATATCAGTTCACTGTATGACTTTGAAAAGTTTTTATTATTCAATTATTTTCTAATATTTAATATTTATATCTAATATTTATTTCTTATTTGATAATAATTACTATGTTTATAAGTGCTTATTTTGTAAGCCTTGATTCTGATTCTGATTTACGAAGAACTTTTTTTGTAGGACATTACGAGTACAAAGTTAAATTAGTGTCCGTTACGAATGAGGGTCCACATTGGAATTTTATAATTCTGAATACGCTATTCATTAATAAATGCTCTATAACATTTGTTAGCCGTGGGGTCGCGGCGTACGAAAATCGACCCCTCCAACTCAACCCGTGGACGTCGTAAAAGCCGACTAAGGGAACCTACCAGAGGAAGGGCAGCAGCTTCCTTCTGATTATTTTTAAACACCAACACTGCGATCACCAATCCGCCTGCCAAGCGTGGTGATTATGGCATATCCCCCCCCTACATGGGAGACCATCCACTCGATGGACCGACGACATCGTAGCGGTCGCAGGGAGTCGATGGATGGAGGCGGCTCAGGACCGCTATTTGTGACGTCGTATGGGGGAGGCCTATGTCCATCAGTGGACGTGTATGGGCTGATGATGATGATGATGATGAACATTTGTTAGTACAGTCTCTAATTTGTTAATGTATCCAGTCAATAGTTACAACCAGTTAGAGGTGGTCCCTCAGACGTTGCTTAGAAATATAATGACAATTATTTGGGCCTTACGTATATGTGTCTCTAGAGAACTGGATGATTCAATTATTTCAATTATGTACCTATGATTCTAGCAATCCGTACACGATCCGAATGGTACAATACCTTGTCAGTGAAAATGTTTTACGACATATTTCCAGTACAAAACGCGAATATGCATTATATTGTAATTGATCTGCAGGCATTCATAGCAGATTTTTTTCACTCAATCTCATCGGAAAGTTATAAATTAAAAAGTTTTATTTAGCCATAACATAACACGACACATTACAGACAGTGGGAAAGTACAGGAAACTTATACATACAAGAAGATAATATGGCGTGTTTTAAAAAACGATGAACCGACTTCAAAATCCCTTACTTTTACACGATTTTAAACTTTTGTTGGCATTTTATGTGTGGGTATTTTATGGGCCCCTTCGGTATCATTTTCTATACAATAGGGAAATAATTTTCAAAATCGTTCCATAATTGGCGGAGAATACAAGAATTTATTAATAAAAATACAATTTTACACGTCCATTGTTGATTTCACAATTATAATACATTATTATTAGAAAACTTATATTATTTATGATTCATCTTGTGAAATATTATAATACTGATCTAAATATTAACTAAACTTATATATGAGTACCTAATGGCTGTTTAGTTGGTCGGGGGGTCTTCTACAGTTCGGGTAATTCGAGGAATTCACCCATGCTGTAGAAAACCCTCTCTAACAACCATGTTTTCAAACGACCCTTAAAAGCTGCGGTTGAAGCTGCATTACGGATACTATCTGGTAGTCTATTGTAGACTGCTGGGCCCGAGATGAATACCGATCTCTTCGACTTGTGTAGCCTATGTGTTGGCGTTACCGTTACAGGCCAGCTTCGCGCGCGCTCAACACGCGCCACACCACCTCCCGTACCAGATCCGTGGTGGCTCGGCCCGGTCGGTACGCGTATTGCCTATCGGAAAGAATGTTACGGTCGCCCACAAATTCTAGCAATCTACGGTTCAATCGGACCTCTAGGATTTTACCTAGTGCTGGGACCATAGATATTGGGCGGTATGATTTGGCATCCGACTTTTTACCTTTGCCCTTGTAAAGAGGGCAGATTTTAACTTTCTTAAGTGCCTCAGGATATTTCCCTTGCTTAAAGCAGGAATTGCACAGTAAAGCAATCACGGGGGCGAGGAGTTTTGTCGCTAATTTGATTATGCTAGGGGAAAGGTTATAGATGTCGGTGCTTTTTTTAGGAGCAATAAAGAAGTGCACTATCTTCATTACTTCCTCTGGCGTAACAGGCTGGAGCCTTATTGATGCCTCGCAGGCCTCTAACTCAACGGACATGGTAGCCGCTGCGCGCAGGACGTCCGCAGGGCGTGCCCCGCATTTACTGACGGCAGTTACGAACTCTTCGTTCAGCGCGTCCAACAAGAGTTTCTTGGAACCGAATATACCGCCGTTTCGATCTCGGATACAGTCAGTGAAGTCCAATCGTTCACGCCTGCTGCGACCTAACTCCGCATTAACAACCTGCCACATACGTTTTGACTTGTTAGGGTCCTGTTGAATTTGATTTGAGTAATATTCCGTACGTTTTTGTTTTAGTGATAAATTATACTTAATAGTTAATTTGTTTGCAAACTCCGCGACTTCTTCATTTTCAGGGAAACGGCTTTTTAGGCTTAATGTGTCAAAAAGAAAATATTTTAAATTTAATGTCTGAATCCATCCATGTATTACTGGTTTTGGGTACTGGTAGTTTTTTACAGGGAAACAGATGTTCATTTTACCGACTAGCTTGGCAACTAATGCATCGGCTAGGGCGCAGCAGTCCTGGTACAAAGAATCGACTATTTCATTCCAGTCGACCGACTCCAGGGCGGACGAAAAGTTTATTTGGTTTAGCGTGTTAAAACTGCGCCTCGACGTAAACGGTGGCGGGGACGCAGCGACTCGCTTTATCGTTAGGCGTTGGGCCTCGTGATCGCTGAGGTGTGGGTTCACTCCGGCGACGCCGAGCACGCGCTCCGGGGGGAGGTTGGTGTAGGCATGGTCTAGCAGTGTACCCTGGCCGTCATGGAAACGGGTCGGGAAATCAACCAACTGAGTAAAGTTATGGGTAGAGAGCGCGTCTGCGAGCTGTTTTGAAAGAGAGGTGTTTACTAGTGTGTTAATATTCGTGTCGCCCATTATTATCGCATGCAAGCCTTCTTCATTTATTTTATCGGATTATACTCGGAGTGGCTGGTTTTATTAGAGTGGTAAATTCCTACAACTAATATATTATCTATAGTTAGATGCACAGCGCAAATGTCAAAGATCTGCTCTCGGGCTAGGTTACAGTATTCTACACAGTTACTAACCTTTATTCCAGATCTTACGAATATGCAGCTCCCACCGCGCTCAATACGCGGTCTGCAATAATATGTCGATAACAGGTCGTAGTTACTTAATGTAACTGAATCAGTTTCGTGGCTACGGAGAAAATGTTCTGTTATTATAAGAATGCCACAAGCTAAGTCGTCCGTAAGTAGTACTTCAAGACTTCTGGTTTTGCTGCTCAGGCCACGGATGTTCAGATGACATAATGTGATTGAGTCAATCGCTATTCCTAGGGCCAGCTGCGGCGTCGCCTTTAGGGCGGGTGGCGGCGGCGGCGGTTGGGCGGCCGCGTCGTTGACTTCTGGGGTGGTAGGGCGCGCCTTTCGCGGGCCCGGCGCGGCGCGGAAACCACTCAGTTACTTCATTGCTAGGTGGCCAGCTTTCTGCTGCCATGAACAGCTCGAACATGCTGCTAGGTAATATTATGGCGAAGAACGAATAGTGACAGTGCGCTAGTTTTAATTTCACAGCGCTGTAGCCATCACTTGGTGCCTGCTTATTCATGTACGATATAATTGATTCCGTACTCGTTTCCGATTTAAAGAAACAAGCGTGAATTTTTTTAACGCGCTCAACGATCTGCAGTTCATTGTCAATAGTTCCGTTTCCTCTAACTACATTGCGGCGCGTGATCGGCCGTTCGTTCGGCCGTCGGAGATATCGCGTAACATATGTACATACAAAAAAAACATACAGGCGATTGATAAACTCCTCCTTTTGAAGTCGGTTAAAAATAGATAGGAACAGTGTTACTTATGGGGCCAAAAAGGTCCCTGTCTCAGCATTGTGCCGCTACAAGCCGAAGCTACTAGCGGCGCTTCTTCAAAAGACTCGTGTTAAAACAAGCAAAAGCAAAAAAGAAAACCTTTTTGGTACCCGAAGAGGTTTTCTTTTTTATCGTTTTTTTGCACTTATTCTATTCTATTAATTTGTTATTCTATTCAGTATTCGAATTTACGGGGGAATACCTCGTATTATTTGAGAAACTCCAATTCCATCGATATCGACATTTTAAATTTCATCGATACGCAGCATATCCTTGCGTAAATTGAAACTAGCGAGCCATTTACTCATAGATTGGGCGGCCTGCGGCTACCCATCGTGTTTACTTAAACTAACACAATAATTGAAAATCTGGAGATCATTATTACCATCAAGAGATCAAACTTCCTATTTACCATCTAGGGTGGTAGCTGTCATACGAAAGGATGTCCTTCTATACGTAGTACTTTTAAACTCTATTGGTACTTTTTAACCGTCTTCAAAAAAGGAGCTAGAGCTAGGAGCTACAGGATAAAAAAGCTTGGGACGAGTTTTGCTCCAACTCGAAAACTAACAACCTAACAAGGTAAAGGTTTCTTGTTCGCTTCTTTACTAAAAGATTGAAGTGGACTTTATTTCCCTGTTTTGCTTATGTTTAATTTTGTGACGTGTCCAAGTGTCCTGTAAGGTCTAAAGGAAATAAAGCACTTTGAGTTTTGAGTATTGAGGAGATTCTACGGTCGGCTGTTTGTGTATAGGGGAGATGCAGGCAATGGTGATCGCTTAAGCGGGAATTCAGATAGAAGCAAAATTATAATAGAACCCAACAAATTCTCTTATCCTACTAATATAAATGTGAAAGTTTGTATGGATGGATGTATTGATGTTTGGATACTTGATACTGTTTCACGCAAAAACTACTGAACCGATTAAGCTGAAATTTGGTATGGGTATAGTTTGGGACCTGTAATAACATATAGGCTATTTTTTATCCCCATAAAACGCGAGCGAAGGCGTGGGCAACATCAAGGCTTTCTGTTATTAGGTCGAAGTCGTCTATAGTTTTCATTTTCAACTTATAAAGCTGTAAAGTACCGGGTGCTTTATAAAAGTCAAGATAAGCTTGTCAGATAAGATGATGTATTGTGGTTGAGTCGAGGCAGCAACTAATTAATTAACTACCTTCTCGATTATTTTCGACTAGCTGTGCCCGCCATGTTTATTTATATCTAATTAACAGCCTAAAAAATAAAATCCAAGCATTTAGCTTTAAAAATGACGATACTTCTATACAACCTTTCTAACCTCTCTTTCAAACACTTACAACTGTTTTTTCGCGTTAGAATCAGAATCAATAACTTTATTTCTTTAGGCTTACAAAATAAGCACTTAGACAAGTCAAATTTTATACTATAAACATAGTTATTAATATCAAATAAGAAATAAGGTGTTATTGATATTCTCTTCACTTCAATTTCCCTTAAATTAAAATCTAGCCTATGTCTTTTCTCAAGCTCAAAAGTATCTGTGTACCAAATTTCATTTAAATCGGTTCAGTAGTTTTGGCCTGAAAACGTAACAGACAGACAGACAGAGTTACTTGCTCATTTTTAATATTAGTAAGGATTCATTAATGTTTATAGTTCCTAAAGGTGGGTACTGACCGGGGCGTTGAGGGGCATAAAGCTTATCGCATACTTGAAAAGCATTGCTGCAGCACAGAACAAAAATGTGCTTTAAGTCTTAAAATTTGCAAACAATCTACATGTAACTCGACTGGTCCATATCAATACCAGTCGGAAGCGTCCCCAAGACGCTGGCAGCAATGCCCTGCTGTATGGCAATGCTAATGCGGTGCGCCAGATACTAACCAGCTCTCGGGTCACGCGTCGCTTCGACCAGAACTCAGATAATTTTTTAAAAAGCCGGAGAGTCTCGGTACTCCACGGACTTAGGGTGTCGACTCCAAGGGGAACAAATGCGTAGGCTCTGGCGAGACCTGCATATTGGTGCATCTTGAGATCCTCGGCCAAATTTGCCATTTTATATGATGAACTTTATATTGACGGCATCAGATGAAGACAGCTCGTGGACCACTCGTTTGACGCTTATGGGAAGTCACTGTAAAATGTATTCGAAGAAAACTAGTTTAAGCACATATTTGAATGCACATTTTTGTGCTGTGCGGTAGTGTTATTGGAACGCAGTGCTTTATGTAACGTATTAGCTGTTCCCCACAGTTTCACCCGCGTTAAAATGGTATTTCACATTTATAGGGCATAAATAAAAAGGTATTTTTCCCGTAAATCTCCCATGGGAATTTGATGCTTTACCAGGACAAAGAAGCCTATGTTACTCTCCATCCTTTCAAGTCTTTGCCAAAAATCAAATCAAGTCGATTGGTTGCTTGAAGGAAGAAAGAAAAACAGAAAAAAAACACACTTTCGCATTTATAATATTAGTGAGAATTAGGTTTAGCCAGCTATCGTTTGTGCAGTTAGTGCGGAGAAAAAAAAATGGCGTATACGAAATAATTGCCAGTCTCCCTTACTGTTTTTCGAATAGTATCCTATTTTTCTACCCTAACACACAAATAACAAGCCATACACCGTCCGGAGATTCCCCAGACGATCGTCGATCGCAGCGACATGCGATGCGATTTCCTGTGGTACGGCGCGTGGCGGGCGCGTGTCAGACGCGTGTCGGATGATTCGTAGGGTGTCTGTGGAATCAGTGTTTGAAGGATAAAGGTTGAAGCACACTTAGGCCGCACTTCTCCAAAACAGTCCCACTCAATTTTTTTGTCTAACAAAACGAATGAAAATCGACGTCGATGTCAAACATAACCTATACGTCATCCTATCGGGTAGCTAAAACCTTATCCGGCACTTAAAGTAGCAAGTAACTTTATTAGGGGCCTTATTCCACAGTTAACTAATATAATTTAAAAACCCAGAATATTGCTATTCGTTGAATAAAGGCTATCTGGTTGTGGAGGATTTAAAAATCAGCCTATTATCACAACCTTCAGTGCTATTTTTTAAGTAGGTACTAAGTAGTCCTTTATTTCTGTACCGCAGTTTTGTTAGCATGAGTCATCAAGTTTAGGCTCGTTCGCGTCAGTTGAACGTTTTGCTATCATCATCAGCCTATACACGTCCACTGCTGGACATAGGCCTCCCCCGTACGACGCCACAAATAGCGGTCCTGAGCCACCTCCATCCATCGACTCCCTGCGACCGCTACGATGTCGTCGGTCCATCCGAGTGGATGGTCTCCCATGTAGGGGGGGATTTGCCATAATCACCACGCTTGGCAGGCGGATTGGTGATCGCAGTGTTGGTGTTTAAAAATACTCAAGAAGGAAGCTGCGTTTTGCTATGTACCTTGATAAAGATTGGTATTGAAAACGCGTTCAACAATTGGCACAGACAATGAATTCCGCCGTTTTGCAATCGACCTAGCCGTATTAAAAACGGGCTGATTCTACAATGGGCTTTTCAATGCAATCTTGAAAAAAAAAACAATCACGCTTTTTATTTTGATACTAGATGGTGCTGCACAAAAGTCAAAAGTCTTGAAATAGTCAGAATGTCAATTGTCATGAAATAAATAACAAAACGAGTGCTACACATTTTTTTGTGAGATTTTTGATACTGAGTTTCATTCAGCGCCATCGGTCTTAGTCCATGGCAATCAATTATTTTTTCTAAAGTTCGAATTGAAATCCCCTCATCATATCAGTCCATACACATCCACTGCTGGACATAGGCCTCCCCCATACGACGCCACAAATAGCGAGCCGCCTCCATCCATCCAGCGACCGCTACGATGTCGTCGATCCATCGAGTGGATGGTCTCCCATGTAGGGGGGGTTTTGCCATAATCACCACGCTTGGCGGACGGATTAGTGATCACAGTGTTAGTGTTGAAAAATACTCAGAAGGAAGCTGCTGCCCTTCCTCTGGTAGGTTCCCTTAGTCGGCTCTTACGACATCCACGGGTTGAGTTGGAGGGGTCGATATTCGTACGCCGCGGCCCGACGGCCTACACAGTACTTTATAGACACCCTACACAGTACAAATATCAAACGTACGTACAATAGGGCAGTTAACAATAGGACCTACGGCACGCGACTGACATTGACTCGACTGGAGCGATAATAACACAACTTGTTAGCGAAGTACCTACTTCTCAGATTTAGAGAATAGTCACTAATGTTTTTAGCAATTCTTGTCCTACTAATATGATACACTAGCTGCTGCCCGCGCCTTCGCCCGCGTTTTATCGGGATAAAAATTGCCTATATGTTATTCCAGGTCCCAAACTATAACCATACCAAATTTCAGCATAATCGGTTCAGTAGTTCTTGCGTGAAAGAGTAACAAATATCCATATGTCCATCCATACAAACTACTGAACCGCTTAGGCTGAAATTTGGTATGGTTATAGGTGGTATGTGTAGTTTGGGACCTGGAAAAACATTTATAGGCTATTTTTTATACCGATAAAACGCGGGCGAAGGCACGGGCAGCAGCTAGTATATTTTAAGAGCTAAAAAGAACGAGCCAACACAGCACACTTTAGTTTGTTTGAGCGGTTTGTTTAGAAACGTTATTTCTCTAATTTATGTTACCAACTCATCTTAATTTTCCCAGAATTCGGAAAGCTTACAAACTAACATTCTTGATAATTAACTTGTGTAATAGGATAAGCCTTAATTATAAAATCTTGTAGTACTTATTTACAGATCTAGTTTTTAATAAGGAGGTAAGACTTGGGTATATTTAAGTTTAAAAATTATATAGTTTTTTTTTTGTATTAGGTCAAACCTTTATAATTAAATAAATACTTTAGGCTTGCGCTAAACGTGTCCGCGACTGGATCGGATCTGATCCGACTCCAGATGGGTTCGGATACGTATCCAGGATACGACTCCGCGGATCTGTTTGGATCCGCCTGCAGTTTCGGTTCCTATATGTCCATTAGATCTGTTTGATTCAGTAGATCTGGCGGATCTGTTAGAATCGCTTGCAGTAACGGTTCCTACATGTCCATTGGATCTGTTTGTATAGGACACGTTTGTTTCGGTGGATCTAACGAATCTATGACAAATACTTTCCTGTTTTTTACAATCATTGTTCTAGATTAGTGAGTAGGTAGTTACAAAAGTTTCGTACTTCTAGGTTCATAAGACTATATTATAGTATTGTAGTACCTAATTATTTAAATAAGTAGGTATATTATAGATTTATTTAGCAAATTATCATATGGTATAATTTGTCTGTAGTAGTTACTTGTTTACTCGTAAATGGATCCGGATCCGTCGATCGAACACGTCCAAACCTAAACCGAAGCTCAGATCGACACAGCTCCGATCGCTCGTTACATTCATTCGACTCGATAAACCGAGACCGATGCGGCGCGGCTAACGTGTCCGCGGACACGCCAAGAACGCAAGTCCGGAGCGGAACCACACAGATCCAGGAGCGGACACGACTCCAGGATCCGTTTGACTCTGAATCTACACACCTCTAAAATACTTACCTACCCAAATAACAATCTTATTTAGGTGTCAGTTAAAAGAATATTAACCTTTTGCGTGGGAATACTTAAAATACCCCTAATTTAAGACCGGAGGGCAAAGAGAGTGTAATAAGTTGACATTTAAACCAATATGGCGCCCGCTAAGGGGGACTTGCGTCAATAATATATTAGTTCCATAAATTATGGATACAGTGATCCGTTACTAATGTGTTCTACCCCTTAGAATAGGAATATATAGGTTGTTTCAACAGCGTTGCATATAACCTTTTTTATTTAACCAAAGTTTTATATAAATGTATTGTGTTTAGTTAATGTATTTTGTATTGGTCAAGGTGTCCGTGACCTAAATGCAGTCCTTAGCAGAAATACCAGCGCTACAGCATGGTGACAAGCATCAAACAGTGCTATGGCACATTTCTCTGACATAATAATGTATAATCTGTATTTCAGTGTGTATTTAAGCTACTGAAATTTCGGTTCGTTTTGCTCTTTAAGTATTCTATAATTTTAAGTAGTTTAATTTTCAGTTTCTGTCTTTTTTTGTGTTTATTGTGGTTTATGAGAAATCAATTTAATTTCAATTTTCATTTCAACCTTGTCGAAATATAATAAATACTTAGTTTACGTAGCATTTCGTATATCCGCACGTTGACAAATAATAAATCATTTATCATAAATACATGGACAAAACATACAATGAAACATAAATTACTAAGCAACCCCTTTGACACGGGTAGGTATGCACTCAGTGTCAGGTGTAGGTCGCAAGCACCGAATGCACCCCTACCCAATGCTGCAGTAGTCGAACGTTTACATCAATCTCTGCTAGGAGGCTGTTAAAACTTTATCATAGAAAGTTTCGCCTGCTTTCATTCTTAATGGTTGCATCTCGATTTATGTGATATCCCGTTTGTCCCACCAGCTTTGTCCCACCAGTTGGACGAATGGGACAATCATAATCTGATTTAAAAATATGTCCTGTTCGTACTACCAATATCGGCGGTGAAACGAACGGGATATCAAATAATTTAAAATATTGTTCTCCCATTCGTCCCACCATTATGTTTAGGCAGCATTAAGGTCAAAGTGACAGCAAAATGTCAAAAATGACAGCAAATAAGACCGACAACGGTTTAATTTTACATAAATAACTAGATATCGGTGCTATAGGGTCACCATACCTTAGTATGCATATCCTTTCTCTTCTTCATAACATTCTCTTTAACCCTGTCACTCCCGTCTATTTAAAGGAACGCTTTGAATTCCTCCACAATTCTCATCCTAATCCTTCTCGTGTCCTCCGGTCGTCAGAAAATCTGGTATTAAATATACCACCTCACCGAACCAGTTTTAACGACAAATCCTTCTCTATCCAGGCCATAAGGTTGTGGAATGCACTGCCTGAATGCATTCGAAAATCAGCATCATTACCGGTTTTCAAAGCTCGTGTCAAGGAAATTTTCCTCTTAGAAAAATGAATAGGTATCTATTTATGTATATTGCACCTACATTTATATATTTAGTTAAGTTGCTATAGACAATATATATCCTCTGTTGTTAGATATTTATAATGTTATTTATTTCTGACAACTTTAGATACACCCCTGCCTTTCTTAAATTCGTATAATTCTTTCCATCCAAAGGTTGCCTGGAAGAGATCGCTTCTAAGCGATAAGGCCGCCCATTGTACATGTTTTATGTAATGTCTATTTTTAATGTTTTCTTCGTGGTGTACAATAAAGAATTTTGTTAATTGTAATAGTATGGTCGGTTCCCTTAGTCGGCTCTTACGATATCCAAAAGCTGAGTTCGAGGGATCGCTATGTTTGAGTTGTTTAAGAGCTATATTTACAAATAAATAGATAATTAATAATATAAACAAATTAGAAATAGTATTTACAAATGATTTGGGTTTGCTCCATTTATCCGAGCCGCGTAGAGTATGTATGTCCCGTCCAACTCCATTTTGTTTTATTTTATTTTCAAGGGGGTCAATTACAATCAAATAATAGAAACAAATTAGAACTAGTATTTACAATGGAAACAATTGAGCTAGTTAGCTCTGTTGCAAACAATCTGCAGGTAGCTCAACTGGTCCATATCAATACCAGACGGAGGCGTCCTCAAGACGCTGGCTGGCTGCATTGCCCCGCTGTATGGCATATGGCAATGCTAATGCGCTGTGCCAGATACTCACCAGCTTTCGGGTCACGCGTCGCTTCGACCAGGCAATCAGATATTTTTTTTAAACCAGGATATCCTCGGTATCCCACGTAGGGTCTCGACTCCAAGCAAATGCGTAGGCTCTGTCGAGACATGCATATTTGCGCCTCCTGAGATCCTCGGCCAAATCTGCCATTTATGATGAATTTTATATTTAAGGCATCAGTTGAAAACAGATTGCGGACCACTCGTTTGAAGTGTGGGAACCCTTTTAATCATTTTAAAATGTATTTAAAGGCTGCATTGTCCCTGTACTATTAATACTAGACCATCCTACTTCCTTCCTACTAATATTAAGGATGGATGTATGGATATTAGTTACTCTTTCACGCAAAAACGACTGAACCGATTAAGCTGAAATTTGGTATGGGTTAAGTTTGGGACCTGAAATAACATATAGGCTTGTTTTTATCCCGATAAAACGTAGGCAAAGGCGCGGGCAGCAGCTAGTTGACAATATTTTCGACAGGTGTCGACGGCTACAGTTACCTCTACCGTTGTTGTCACTTTGCCGCTCGTGTATATGAGCCCTTATATTGAATTTATTTTAAAAACAGCAACTTTCTGACCACTTCGACCCATTAAGACCATCTCAAATTAAATTCAAAAGCTTAAAAACCCAACTGACCCTTCTAAGTTCTCGTCAAAAAACCCTTTTTAATCCCCCTGCGCCCGTGCCATCCCTAAGCCCTAAATCAAACTTGTCACAATAATCTCTTTTGAATGGAACGTCATGGGAAAAAAGTTTTATTTCATTCCCTAGTAGGTACGAGTACTGGTTCCCATGGTGACAGATAAACAAATAAGGGATTTGGCGAGTTTTTTTTCTATGGGGAATTTGTGCTGGTTATTTAGCATAAATTAGTAGGTTAATTTGACTAAAGGGGTAGCTGGTAACACTCAAACTTTTGCAGTCTTTGTTTTTGATTATGTCTGTCACAATGCTTTCTTCGATGTCACGGTTACATGCCAAAAAAGTTGATAAAAAAATTGGTATTATATTTATGTGAATGATTCATCCATTATCCAAGAAGTTGAAACTACAGATTCACGGTTAGGTATCTGATTTTTCCTTTTAGTTGTGCTACAAGATGTTGCTCCGTGCCTTGCAAGATTCTATCTAGGTCAACGGGAAGTTCCCCATAGGTTCTGTGTGCATGATTCACTTGGAAATTAAAAAAATTTTTAGTAAACTGCTGTAACTTTTGATTGCGTTGACAAAGTTTGATTCATAGAGTAAAAACTCGCTGCCTCCTTGCTCTGAGCTCGCTGCTATCTCAGCAGAGGGATAGTGTCATTCAACAATTTGACAATTTGTGTAGCCAAAAACCGATCTATGTGTGTATTGACAGCACGTAAATACAGTGCTTTCACTCACACATTCGTATGATTGAATGTTGCAAATGAATGGCATTATCCCTAAAAAGTTGGGTAATTTTCTTATTAAAACTAAAAGGTGTGTGATAATTCTAATGTAAATAATTAAAAAAGAATAAATTAGATCAAAAGCGCTCTTGCGGCCACAAATTATGTCATAGTACATATTTATTGATACCAATTTTCAATTTGAGTTTATATTTGAATATTCTCAGAATATCGTTGTGATTTTGAAGATTCTTAAACGACGATTTTCCCTTGTATATGTAAATAAAGCAATATATATCATTCGGGCGAAAGTTTGCGCCAACAAGTATGTTCATATCCAGTGTCAATTTATTTCTCAATAAATTTCATGTACTAAGTAAAAAAATCGGGTTATTTTTTTCCGCGAGCATAGCAACATTTTCACGAAAATGGTGGATAAAAATGTTCAATTTATTTATGAGTTTTGATGACTGTTTAATGAAAAATTACAAATTTAATATTTGTACTTACCAGTGAAATGAAACTTTACTAGTGTTATTTTTCTTATCAGTAGCGTTTGAACACCCTTTTGCCGCCCAATACACCATTGTAATATTTTTATGTGTAAGCTGCTTTCCGCGCCATTTGATGTATTGTACTAACTGTTCTAGTTTCATAATTCGCCGGTACCGACGAATTTTATTGGATGTACCTCGTTTGTGTCAACTGCTATTCTGAGCCTTATAATTCTATGGTTTGATTTGTATCACGGCTCCAAGAGGTTACGCACCCGATTATTTGATGTTAATTTCAACTCGGCGATAGCTCCACGCGTTCCTGAGAAAAGAGAGTTGACAGACGGACGGACGGACAGACTGACAACAAAGTGATCCTATAGGGTTCCTTTTTCCTTTCGAGGTACAGAACCAAGAAACATATATACAGCCGAAAATAACAATTTCAACCACCCGTTCTACATTACACACTCACACAACTTTGTTCAGCATCCTCCTTTTGGAAGTCATGTCGTGATTTTTGATATCTGGTAGAATATTACTAATAATATGTCATCATTTTTGAAGTATTACTTCAGTTGGTATGGTAACACCGACAGCTTTTGGCAAAATTATAATTCGGACACACGATTGGACGAGACGCGTAAGCCCGCGTAAACAAGCATTCAAGGCCGGTCTAACCGTGGTAGTTTCCCGCCTTCGGGCTATCATGTAAAATCGCTAGGAAAAAGGAGACACTTCGGTTCCGACCGCCAAACTGGCAACTTGACATAAGAGTTAGTACTGCTTAAAATATAGTAATTATCAAGTGTTGACGATAGTCGGTTAAAATACTCGTACTACTAACTTAGCGAACGAAACAGTGAGCTTTTCACTAGTGTAACTTTAAACCTAACCTATGAAGTCCCGAGACTCCTGCCTAGGTAATTCGTTGATTTCATTTCGCTAAGCCGAGTTTAGCTTCTATAATTAATATGTGGGAGCTGACAGTCAGCCGCGTAAATTTATTACTAATGTATATAAAAATTAGCCCATATTTCTCCTGGTCACGCTATAACTTGAGAACGGCTTTACCGATTTCATTCATCGTTTTTTAAATGTTTTCTAATACTAAGTAGAAGGTTCTTACATTAAAATAATTAAGAAAATTGCGCAGAAATTTTTACTATAATATAAGAAAACTTAACGATTACTTTTATAATAAACTTTTTTAATGTAACCTTAGCCCCAGCGTTATACACTCCTTGCTAAGCACATTTGAAATAAATTTGAATTTAACGACACGACAACGTCTGTCGAGTCAGCTAGTATCTGATACAAATCATGGCTGTATAAATGCGTACCGACTCGTAAAGCGTGGGACGATAGCAAAATGCTGGACCATTCACACATCCAGCCCCAAGCTAAGCAGAGCTTGTGTTATGGGTACTAGATAATTGATGTAGGTACATATAATTGATTAACAAAGAAAATTACAATAATATAATAGAAACAAATTAGAACTAGTATTTACAATTGAAACAATTGAGCTAACTGCAGACTGTTGCAAACAATCTACAGGTAGCTCAACTGGTCCATATACCATATACCAGTCGGAAGCATCCCAAGACGCTGGCTGCATTGCCACATTTACCACACTGCTGTATCATATGGAAATGCTAATGCGTCGCGCCAGATACTCACCAGCTCCCGGGTCCACACGTCGAATCGACCAGGCGCTCAGACAATTTTTTTAAACCATACTTACTCAGAATACCCGGTACAAATTTTCTGTAGATCTATATATGTAATATATTGTATTAAGTATATCAGTCATCTAGCACCCATAACACAACTGTGCTTATCTTGGGGCTAGATGATGCTGTGTGAATTGTCCAACATTGTTTATTTAAAGGGACATATATGTATATTTACTAAAACTCACAAAACGAATTCAGCATTCTTAAACGTATTGAATAAAGCCACGTGTTTCATTGGTTTATAGTTTTCTATGAAGCTAACTGTACCAACCAAACCACAGCTAAGTGGGAGTAAGTGGATAAAGTCTGGCAGCATCGAATTTCATTTCATAACTAATCTAGACTCTAGCTTCGTGTAGCGTAAATCGACTTGCCACGATACATAAATACATTGATACATAAATCGTAATAAAAAATTATGTAAAATAAAAATGTACATATGTATATACATAAATATCCATACATCCATCCTTACAAACTTTGATATTTTTAATATTAGTAGGATAAACGCAAGGAATTTATATACTAGTATATAAATTCCTTGGATAATCGTCAAAGTTTGTAAGCATGTATGGATATTTGTTCCTCTTTCACGCAAAAACTACTGAACCGATTAGGCTGAAATTTGGTATGGGTATAGTTTGGGACTTGGAATAACATATAGGCTATTTTTTATCCCGATAAAACACGGACGAAGGCGCGGGCAGCAGCTAGTACTTATATAAATTCTTTTACAGTGCCCTACAGGATGTACATATGTATTATTGACCTAAACTAACATTAAGATCTAAGATGTATACATGCATATTACAAAAAAAAATACTTTATTGTACATCATCATCATCAGCTCATACACGTCCACTGCTGGACATAGGCCTCCCCTGTACGACGCCACAAATAGCGGTCCTGAGCCGCCTCCATCCATCGACTCCCTGCGACCGCTACGATGTCGTCGGTCCATCGAGTGGATGGTCTCTCTATTGTACACCACTAAGAAAACATTAAAGATAGGCATTACATAAAACATGTACAATGGGCGGCCTTATCGCTTAGAAGCGATTTCTTCCAGGTATATGTGAGCAAAATGAATAAATAAATAAAAACTAGTGTGATTGCACCCGAACTTTATTCGTTGCAAAGTATCGAGCGAACAACAATTCTATCGAGCGAACAATTATTTCTCGATCTGAAATCAATTTACAATAGTAATTTAGCGCAAGACCGTGCATTTACAAGTACAAGGGTGGTAAACGCATTATCGCTGGTGGTACAGTCAGCACCAAAAGTAGAAATATGGAAATTTAATATAAGTAGCATTTTAGCATCCACTCGAGATCTCCACTCGAGACCGACGACATCGTAGCGGTCGCAGGGAGTCGATGGATGGAGGCGGCTCAGGACCGCTATTTGTGGCGTCATACGGGGGAGGCCTATGTCCAGCAGTGGACGTGTATGGGCTGATGATGATGATGATGAATCAATTTGAATTAAGTTAAATCAGTTATCTAATAATCATCATAACACAAGCTCTGCTTAGCTTGGGGCTAGATGATGCTGTGTGGATTGTCCAGCATTATTTTTAATTTTATTCGTGTGTGACTTTTGTTTCCGACTGTACCATTTGGAGTATAAGGGTGTAGTTTGGGGTGGCAACTACCCAAGTTTGGGGTGTGTAATGCGATAAAAAGAGGGTTGGTCTTGGTATTTTTGTTCGGAATTTAAATTGTTGTTTTTAGGGATTTAGAAAAATAATCAATCTTTTTAGCTGGGAAACAGATTTAATATTTTTTTGGGTGCTTTTGACATACTGTTGTCGTGTTATTGTTTTTTTTTTCTATCTGTGAATGACATTGATTTTCGATATCGCACACGCAGCTATCATTTAGTTTCAATGACGTCAACAAGCTATACCGTCATTGCTTGCTTGCACGGTATATTACTATATATTACTAGCTGTTGCCAGCGCCTTCGCCCGCGTTTTATCGGTATAAAAAATTGCCTATATATTATTCCAGGTCCCAAACTATATCCATACCAAGTTTCAGCCTAATCGGTTTAGTAGTTTTTGCGTGAAAGGGTAACAAATACCATACATACATCCTTACAAACTTTGACGTTTATAATAATGGTAGCGTAGCTTAGCTACGCCTGTGATGGGCCTAAAACACGAGTTATTAGAATTTTAGTTTGGTTTATTTGTGTTTGTGGCTAGGTTCTTTAAAAACGTTATACAGGGTTATTTTAAATTCGTTTTTTTTGGGAGTACTTGCACAAAAATCTGCCCCTGTGTTGTGTTGTTTTCATATTGTTGTTGGTACTGTTGTGTGTTTTCATAACACTAATTGTTAGATCGATTAATTTATTGTTTTTAAAGGAACAATCAAATAATAGAAACAAATTAGAACTAGTTCTTTCGAAAGAATTGAGCTAACTGCAGACTTTTGCAACCAATCTACAGGTAGCTCAAGGACTGATATGGATAATTTGAGCTACCTGTAGATTGTTTGCAACAGTCTGCAGTTAGCTCAACTGATCCTTATCAATATCAGTCGGAAGCGTCCCCAAAACGCTGGCTGCATTGCCTCGCTGTAGCTGATGCGCTGCGTCAGATACTGACCTCGCTCTCGGGTCAGGCTTACGCGTGACTTGACTGGTCCATATCAAAATATTATTAAACCTTGCCCATTTATCTATCTAATCTTAAAAATCCTAAAAACTACCCTTACAAATAAACAATAAATAAATTGGTATAGCCACCCTAAATACCTCGTTCCGAGTGATTGATCCCCTTGTCGGGGAGGTTAAGGGGCGGCATGAGCTTAGGGGAAATTATAAAAAAAATCTTGTAAATAGAATAGGTAATAATCTGCTTGTTATAATTTGTTAACATTATTAGTGAAGCTATAATTATTTATATTTTTTATATTATTATAATTTGTGTCTCATTTTCATGATCACGGGCCATATAGTGACCCGGTCCTTTGGGAGGCATGCGTGGAGCCGAAGCCAACAGCACAGAGGCCCTTTATGAGAATTAATGTAAAGGCGAGAGCTACACATAGCGGGTATCATCCTTGGTTGCACAATATGATACACCCGAAGATGCATATCCGCCAGGTGTAGAGACTATTGCAAAGGAAAATTAAAGTAATAAAAAAACCATGTTATCATGATGAAAAGAGGGACTGGGTAATTGGGCTATGGGGGAGACTATGGACGCCTGCCATAAACATACTCTCAATACTGTTACAAGCGGCAGACGGTGGCTTGCCGAATGCTGGATGGGTTCCTCAAAATGTCAGCGTAAATGCCGGGAAAGGAACAACATCGGTGCAAACGACTAAAGGGTGTCGAGAGATGCGGCCCCGATTTCACCATCACGAAGTTACGTGAGCGGGTTTCTTCGTTATTACGCCATTTGACACTTCCACCCCTGAGTCTACATTCTAAAAATTTAATTTGTTTATTTTTCAGATTACGTAGATCCATATGTAATCTGAAATCACTAGTTAGTTTTAACATCTCATAACATAAAATAAAATTGATCATTATACAAATATAGAGACGGAGTGTTTGTATATAACTCCATCTAGTATACCAGCTATTGATGCCAGGATGGTGTTGGTACTCCCGCGTACTCTACTTAGCAGTGAGGCTGCCTTTTTCCTCATACAGGCGGCGAAGCCGTCTACGCGTGCCTCCGCAAACATGCCGGAGGCGCTGCAATACCGCGGAAGCCCCAATAGCATCCTGAAAGCATTATTATACCGGACGCGAAGATTATTGACGGCTTTCTTCGTATAAGTGAACCACAAGCTGCTCGTGTAAAAGGATTGGCAAAAGGATTTGAAAAGAGTTATTTTTACTTCTCTGGAACAACGAGCAAACCTGCGGACCAGCATATTCGCTCTCACCGTCAACGCCTTCCGCTCCCTCTCTATGTCCTCTTCATCACTCATGTTGTCTGTAACCAGATAACCCAGATACCTAAAATTAAAAACTCTAGTAAGTACCTTCCCACTGAACAAAAGCGGAGGTACTGTTACCGGGGCCCTACCTCCAGGTCCAAAAACCATAAATTCACTTTTTTTACAATAAATTCGTATCAATACTCACTTGAGCTCTGGGTCTGCCGAGGTAGGCCTTCGCGTTTTATCGCATGTTTTTAACTTATAATTAGCTAGAGTGAGGAGACGATGCAGTCTGTTTAGATTTTCGGTCAGAGTATTAAGTATATACTTACTGGTTTTTAGATACTTACCTCTACTTTTGTTAGCAATATTACCTTATTATTATGTACCTAATCAATATAATATAGTACCTAGTCGGGTCCATATTTGAAACTGCGTCCTATCATGAGATCTACAAACAACACGGTATCAATAAAAAGCTTGAGTTTGAGTTTCGTAATTTTATCTAAAACAGTTTATGTAGAAACTAATAGTTTCTACATAAACTGTTTTAGATAAAATTACGATAAAGTATTTTAAACTTAGCGATCTGAACACATTATTATTAATTATTCACGGGTATTTATCGCGTTTATTTACCTATTTTTTCCGACGTTTCAACAGGTTTACACTCTGTTCCGACACGATATTTAAGAAGCTACTCTGTAAACCATCAAACTTTTATTTTTGCGTTCGTATTTTTTATAATTATTCTCTTTAACCGACTTCAAAAGAAGGAGGTTATCAATTCGTATGTAAGTATTTTTTTGTATGTACGAGTATGTTACGCCATATTTCCGCCAATTATGGACCGATTTTGAAAATTCTTTCACTATTGTATAGAAAATGATTCCGAAGGGGTCCCATAAATTTTTTATCCCCATATGTATTTATCCCGCAAAATTTAAAATAAGTGTAAAAAATAAGGGAATTTGAAGTCGGTTTATCGTTTTTAAAACACGCTATATTATTTTCTATTCTAAACATCCATTTTACGATAACTACACCTCTGACCTCCCCTTAACAGCCTTTTATTCCGAATGATTGATTCTCACCCCTCTTGATTCTACACGACTGACGATTGAGTTTAAAGTCTATTTCAACGTTATACGGTTCAGTTTACCGCAGATTTGCGGTCGCGATAGTTTGGTCGGTGAAATAGCCGATGCAATTATGAGATTCCTGAAGTAGGTACCTACCTACGAATAGAGGAATTTAGGTACTTTGCTTTAGCTTTAGCCAAGTTTACTTGAGATGCAGGCGGTTCAATTTATGTCACAAGAAAATTAAGATTTTTTTTTAATTATTTGGGAATCAAAAAAAACCTACTAATATTATAAATGTGAATGTTTGTATGGATGGATGTATGGATGTATACCTAGATATTTGTTACTTCTTCTTTTAACTACTACTTCTGACTAAAAACTAATGAACCGATTAGGCTGAAATTTGGTATGGTTATAGTTTGGGACCTGGAATAACATATAGGCCTGGAATAATATTTTTTATCTCGACAAAACACGGGCGAAGGTGCGTGCAGCAGCTGGTACTCACATAATTCATTCTGTATAATGCCCTTGCCTGACTATCCCTTGTCCTGATTGAGTTGTTCGACAGGCAACGACAGATGTCAAGAGTTGTTGTACAACCGGCGCTAGGGGGCTCTGCTAATATTTTGATTAACATAGATGAATGCAAAATGTTTAGTTTTTTATATCCGAGGGCCGTTTTTTCCCATAACAAAGACAAGAGAAAGAAATACATAATTATTGAAAAGAAACGCCTGGACGAAGCGACGTGTGACTCGAGAGCTGGTGAGTATCTGGCGCAGCGCATTAGCATTGCCATACAGCGGGGCAATGCAGCCAGCGCAGCGTCTTGGGAACGTATCCCACTGGTATTGTTATGGCCCATCTTTAGATTGTTTGCAACAGTCTACAGTTAGCTCAATTGTTTCAATTGTAAATACTAGTGAAATTTGTTTATATTATTAACCCACTTCAAAAGGAGGAGGTTCTCAATTCGTCTGTAGTTTTTTAATTTTTTTACGCGATATCTCCGCCTATTATGGACTAATTTTGATTTTTTTCTCACTATTGTATAGAAATTCCCATAATTTTTTTCTCTCCAGGGGATTTATCCCGCAAAGCTTAAAATAAGTGTAAAAGTAAGGGAATTTGAAGTCTGTTTATCATTTTTTAAAACACGCCATATTATTTGATTCCTCTTTCTTTCTTATCAATTAAACTAAAAAAAATTTACATATGTAAACATCAATTAAGAGGTCGCGGGTTCGACTCCGATTTTTTGGGATATCATTTAATATTTTCCCGTATTGAATTGTTGCAGATGACAGTCCGGTAACGCGAGATGGACGTGTGGTCGCTACTGGCCGTGCTGTGTGCCGTGCTAGCACCGGCGTGCGGACAGGCTAACAACAGAAGTAAGTGATACTTCATCATCATATCAGCCCATATACGTCCACTGTTGCACATAGGCCTCCCCCATACGAAGCTACAAAAAGCGGTCCTGAGCCACCTCCATCAATCGACTCCCTGCGACTACTACGATGTTGTCGGTCCATCGAGTGGATGGTCTCTCAATAAGCTCTTATATTATCTAGGATCAAAGTGCGTGGGAAGACAAATCCAACGAACCCAAACTCAACGTGGATAAGTCGTTTTGTTTAGGAGTTCCTATTGCCACCTTCGGTTTCCATCATCAGACCAGGAGACCAGGAAGTAAAGTGATATTTTTGATTTCTTTCGCTTCGGTGACGCGACGATGAATAGATAGACAAAGTAAAAAACATTAGTAGTATAATCATTACAAAGGCAAATAATTTATTGATAACTTCAAGTTACAGGTCATAAAGAGTAGAAAAGTTGATATATTCACTTACTATATCGAACTTATTATTAACAATAATTAGGAATAATTATTAACTATAGCATAATAACATAAAAATTACATTATACTTTATTGCCCACCAAGAAAATAAAAATATACAATAGATATTATTCAAAAAATACAACACAGCGCGCAATAAAGAACTTAATTCCGAATGCGGCAGCAACCGAATACCGACTTAAAATGTGACATATCCATGGACAAAACATTTCAAAACAAACAATCGAAAAGTTTTGTTTCACAGTCTCTTCCCCCAAAACTGGCAATAACAATAAGTGGCAACACAGCACCGGAAGTGGCGGTTTGGCGCGCTCCACTTCCGCCACCGACATCTTGTTTGATTGATTCGATTAAGATGGCCGCCGATTCAGATTTCCGCGCAAAGATTGTTCCTTTTGTTTTCTATGTAACTATGTAGGTACAAACTCCCTTATTCATAATGGTCTGCTAACTTAAAACAGCTGCTAAACAGTATTATTTCTCACTTTGACTTATGTCAATAGAAGAAGACAGAGTGAGAATTAGGAATGTTCTAAGCTAGCAGACTGTTATGAATTAGGGGGTAAGTCTGAAATTACCAAAATCCTTTTGAGTGCTTCTCTTTCTGAAAGTTTAAAGAGTTAAGTATCGCCAAAAAGTGGTTTATTTACGAGCAAAGGTTTAATAAATATCGCGTTAAAATCTCTAGCTTAATAACGAAATCCAAAATCGCAGATTGAACCATGCCCATTTTTTATCCGCGTAGATTTAAATAAATGACTAAAACAATATTGACGAGAGATCCTGTATAATGTAGCTACGAATAATTATAATAAGTACTTATCGGGGAAATATTTATTCTGAATCTGTTCTGTAGTTTCAGATACTTTTCTTTCTCTGCGAGTGTATCACTCAAAGAGATCCTACTAATATTTTAAATGTCAAAGTTTGTATGTATGGATATTTGTTACCCTTTCACGCAAAAACTACTGAACCGATTAGGCTGAAATTTGGTATGGGTAGGTATAGTTTGGGACCTGGAATAACATACATATAGGCTATTTTGTATGCCGATAAAACGCGGACGAAGGCGCGGGCAGCAGCTAGTACTATATTTACGTCGCTTATTGGCTCATTACTTGGTTTTTTTGTTCATAATCTATTGCAACGGTTGATCATACTTTATACCGCTAAGAAATGGAACTCGTTGCCTGCTTCTGTTCTTCCTGCCAATTACAATCTGGGTCTCTTCAATACTATAGTGAATCACCTATTCACTCTAGTCTTGAAGAGATCCAGAGAGACGGTGTATCACGACACCCACAAGTACACCGTCGGCCACATCGTCACTTTTAATCAGGTGAGATTGTGGTCAAACGAAGATCTATTGACTATATTAATGCACGAATAACCACCTTAGTGCTTAACACTGTGTTTATTTAGATAATATTGTACCCTGAGATAGCAGCGAGTTTTTACTCTATGATTGTACCGATGTTTCTCAATAAATAAATAACTAAAAAAAGAGCGATAGGCACTCACTTACAATATCTTTACATAATCATAAATCATTTATTTGCATAAATAATTTATTTATTAATTGAGAAATTATTTATTAATTAAGAAACATCGGTAAAATATTATCTAAATAAGGTGGTTATTCGTGCATTTATAGTCGATAGATCTTCGTTTGACCACAATCTCATCTGATTAAAAGTGACGATGTGGCCTCTTCAAGACTAGAGTGAATAGGTGATTAACTCTAAAGAGACCCAGATTGTAATTGGTAGGGAAAACAGAAGAAGCCCATTATCTTCATATTGTGTAGACTACAACATATGTATATAATACTAGGTGACCCGGCAAACGTTGTTTTGCCATCGACCTCTCAGAGTTGAAGATTACCTACCCCGGGCATCGCGGAAAACCAGCGCTGCAATGGCATAAGTGCCATAGCAGCAAAGAGCTGAATCGGTGACCTTATTGTGTTATTTAAAATTTTATATTAGCTAAGCAATTTATGTTATTTTTCTAAGAAATTCAATAAGAACCCAATAAATTTTATGTTATGTTTTTTGTGACACAAATAAATATTTTCTATTTATATCTATTATTACAGTACTAACTATTATCACTATTAAAAAATGGGGGTTGGTGTTAGAAATGCGAAAATTGAGGGTTTGATGTATTTTTAATGCCAAATACTAAAAAAAAGTTAAAAATAATAAAAAAAAGTCGGGTGGGCCACCCTCTTTCACTTAGGGGTATAAGAAAGTAGTTAGCAACCCATTCTCAGACATTAAATATACACACAAAATTTCATAAAAATCGGTCAAGCCGTTTCGGAGGAGTTTGGTTACAAACACTGTGACACGAGATTTTTATATACTCGTATATAAAGATATAGATTACAATAAGAATCATGATAGCTACTCGTATCGATTTCAAATTCCACTCCGCTAAGTGGAGATAGCTTGTCCCTATATTCGATTTTCCTCAGCCAAACTCATAACGTATTTAATATTTTCTTTTAAAGTCTCGCGCAGGCTCTTGTCTGGAGAATTAATAGCAGAAGTTTTTCATTGAGAATTTATCGAGTCTCAGGAAATTTAAAACTTAATAAGAATATGGGAAGGGCGGCCATCTTGTCGCTGTTTAACTTTACGGAATTGAATTATGAAATTCATAGCTTAGTCTAGATCTAGATATCGAGGGAATCATTCCATAATTTTAATCACATTTGTTTTTAATTTTTATTTCATGCTGTTGATTTTATTATCTGATATTAAATACAATACAATAGGGACGTTACATTAACAACAAAGTGCCATTTTTTATATTTAATTATTGAAATCTTTGGTTCTAGCTCCATAACCTGGTAAAACACACTATTTTTATGTTTGTTTGTTATTTTATTACTAATTAAACACGTATGCTCAAAAACTAAAAATTATGTTGTGCCAAAAAGACGTACAAGCAGACGTATGCTATCTAGAGTTTTATTGTCAGAACCGTATGGACTTAAAGATGGGTTGCGGGGCGACCACAGCCGCGCTGGAAAATTGCCCCGTTTTATGGCATCGCACTTTCTTCGCATTGAACATATCAACATATGCAACCTCCTCTTTGCTTCTTTTGTTTTCTCAGGTCTTGGATCCCATCATTGGACTATTATGGCAAAAACAAAAGAAAGAGGCGGTCAGCTAGTTTACTGCTTGCAACATTAAGGTCGATCATACCTAGTTGCAGCGTATCTTTTGTTTTACTTCAGTTGCTCAACCATCGCGGGCGATTTTACTATCATTAGATTACGTGCATCGATTTTCATCAAAATTAACAAGAATTTACGTGATGGAGGTAGATTATTTGTAAGAATCAGAATCAATAACATTATTTCTTTAGGCTTACAAAATAAGCACTTGGACAAGTCAAATTTTATACTATAAACATTGTTATTATTATCAAATAAGAATTGTGTTATTGATATTCTCTTCACTTTTTTTTTCACTTCACTTCAATTTCTATTTCATGGAAACTGATTTATGGGAGAAAAAGTAGCCTATATATTAATCCAGACCTAAAAATACCGAGAAGTGCACGTTTGGGTGTGTACGGATGTCTCGGAGCAGATGGTTTTTAAAATGTGCGTTACCAAAGCGCTCTAATACGCCTAATGTGTCTCGCTCTTATCGTAATACCTACATTTACCATCTGGTACCGTACCGATATCACAAGGTCTGCTTACTTTAGCGCTGATATCACAAGATCTGCTTTCTTTAGCGCTGATATCACAAGATCTGTTTACTTTAGCGCTGATATCACAATATCTGCTTACTTTAGCGCTGATATCACAATATCTGCTTACTTTAGCGCTGATATCACAATATCTGCTTACTTTAGCGCTGATATCACAAGATCTGCTTACTTTAGCGCTGATATCACAAGATCTGGTTACTTTAGCGCTGATATCACAATATCTGCTTACTTTAGCGCTGATATCATAATATCTGGTTACTTTAGCGCTGATATCACGATATCTGCTTACTTTAGCGCTGATATCACAATATCTGCTTACTTTAGCGCTGATATCACAAGATCTGTAGCGCTAGATGATGCTGTGCGCAATTTCTAACATTTTTATTTTATTTTATTCCTTGAAAGTAAGTAACCTAGCGTGTTTTCCCCAAAACCAACACCGGAAAATGCAAAACTTTATATGTAACAAATCAATACATACAAGATTAAACAATTAGTGGCCCGCTACGCCGGAAACGGAATAACAGCCGGATTTAGCACTTCCGGTCGGTTGCCGCCGTATTTACGACTACCGGTTTGGAAACCTTGCCTGCTAATGATTATTGCTCCGAGATATATTGAGGAAGCGAAGTTTCCAGAAATGGCCACTGGTATCAGCACTGGCAACATTGGCCAACGACATGGTAAAAAATAAATAATCTAATCTGCTAAAGATAGATAAGGAACCACACTATTTTATATACTACACTAGCTGCTGCAGGAGGGCTGGCTACGCAGGGATCTATCATCGGTCCTTTCCTATTTCTGGTGTATATTAACGACCTCCCTCATATTGTTAAAAATAATCAACAGATTGTATTGTTTGCTGATGATACTTCTTTAATTTTCAAGATGTGTAGATAAAACACAAATTTTGACGATGTAAACAATGCAATATCAAAAGTAGTCCATTGGTTTAGTGTCAATAATCTTCTGCTTAACGAAACTAAAACTAAATGTATTAAAGATTAAAGACGTTTATTTGCCAGAATATATGTTACAATATAGTTGTTAATATAATAATACGTCCAGTTATATTCTACCTAACATAGGCATGCAAATGTTATTTTTTAATTACACTTTATTAAAATTACTATTTCTAAATCACAAATATAAAATGAATGAATTAATAACAAATTTTAAAATAAATATAATTCAATGTCAATGAATATATTCGAATTCCTCTAAGATATTAGATTTATTCTACCAAATGTAAAACAAGTTAAGGCTGATATAATCGTAAAAGGAGAAACTTTAGAAATTGAAGACAGTACCGTATTCTTAGGAATAACTTTAGATAGTAAACTTCAATGGAGCCCACATATAGGTAAACTATCGAAGAGACTTAGTTCTGCAGCGTATGCAGTCAAAAAAATCCGTCATCTTACAGTCGTTGATACTTCTAGACTTGTCTATTTCAGCTACTTCCATAGTTTTATGGCATATTACTGCGGGGGAACGCTGCAGATATTGACACCGTATTTGTGCTGCAGAAGAGGGCTGTTGGCGTGCTATCTATAACACGGGTTCTAGAGACCCTGCGTGATAAATTCAAAGAAATAAATATAATGACAGTACCATGGCAATATATTTATGAAAACTTATTGTACACTTACAGAAATATCGATCGATTCCCTAAAAATTGCGACATACATAATGTAAATACTAAAATAAGAACAAACTCGTTTTGCCCAAAACTAGGCTGCACAAGATTAGTGTATCTTTTAAAGGGCAATGTACACGCTTCTACAACAAAACTCCGAGTGAGTTGAAAAAATTATCAATAAATAAATTCGAACAAACTATCAAACATATCCTTTGTAATAAGGCTTATGACAAAATATGGGATTATTTGCTCCAATTCGAAAACTAACAATCTAACAAGGTAGGTTTCTTGTTTTATATACTTTACCTTAAAAATATTGAAGTGAACAAAAAATCAAAGTGATCAATTTATTTCCCTGTTTTACTTGTTATTTTAATTTTGTGACGTGTCCAAGAGTCCTTTAAAGAAAATAAAGCACTTGGATATTTGATATTATCTGCCCGCGCCTTCGTCCGCGTTTTGTCGGGAAAAACATAGCCTATATGTTATTCCAGGTCCCTAACTATACCCATACCAAATTAAAAATAAAATTTCAACCCAATCAGTTCAGTAGTTTTTGCGTGAAAGAGAAACAAACATCCATACTTCCATACTTACAAACTGCATACATTTCCCTGCCGGGTACCCGACACCAGCTACCGGGACGTCTGAAAAATCACCAAGGCTCTGTTACATTGTATTTTCTTCTACGACGTAGCACATTCATCGTAGCACCTCTACGCATTGTATATACTACGACGTAGCCCTTTTATATCGTAGCATTCGTAGGCAATCTACGGTGTAGCGGCCTCCACGTCGTAGCTTTTCTACCTCGTAGGCCTTGTACGCCGTAACCCCCTCTACGCCGTAACCCCTCTACGCCGTAGCACTTCTACGTCGTAGCTTCTCTACGCCATAGACTGTACAGGTAGAGATATTGTGAGCGTGTTTGATTGAATTTTAAGACGAGGACGTTGATATCTGTGCATTAGTTACATGTTCATCCAATGGCCGCCTGAAAGAGATCGCTCTGGCGATAAGGCCGCGTATCGCATATTACTTCGCATATACTATCGGATAGTACTTAAGACTACGCTACTGTATACCGAATGTATACCGAATCAACATTTCAACGATTCCAACTCATTAATTTTATTATTGCTAAATTTTAGCTCAATGAAAAAAGTCAATTGTTTGTTGCAGACGATGGCCCTCGGTTCCTCTCCCGCGGCCACTCCTTCCGGACCGTGGTGGGAGATACGCTACTGCTGCCCTGCCAAGTACAGAATCTAGGTAATTATTTACACACGTGTTGCACTCTAATTTGGCTAGGTGGTTGAGACTGACGTTGTGGTCGAAATTCGGCTCGGAGGACATGAGAACCTATACTTCGATTCAAAAACTTGGATATGTTTTGTATACAAAGAGCTTACAAAACCTAAGGAATATTGGAGGAAAATATTTAACGACATTGGTCATCGGTCGGATCATCGAAGCAAAGCACAGAAGCTCGAAACAATTTTTGATTTTGAAAGCTTTTATTCATCACATTTAATTGATCTGTCGTTCGTTTTCGAATTCAAATTTAAACATTTTTGGCTACACATATGAGATTTGCGTTGTTGAAGTTTGTGTTTTAGATTTTAGTGATAAGTTTGCTGCTACCTTGTTGTTTTCTGTTATTGTTATCAGTTTTAGTTAAGTTTTCATTCATAAATGTCTTTGTTGACATAAAATATATAGTATGCAAAGCCGTGAACAAATGCTAATAAGGTTTATGTTATTATAGTGCATAAGCCCTAATACATATTTAGGGTATGTAGTCTAAATGTAACTTTAGACTTTAAGCAGGATTGGATAAACTTCAATGTTTCCCCTGTAGGTGGAGCTAATGGCGCTAAAGCCGGGAAAGTCCCAAAGATTTTCGACTCGTTGGTTACTTGATTTCGTGGCGCAGTTCGTTAGCGCTGTCCCGTACTGAGGGATGGACGCAAGTTCGAACCCCGCAGAAATCGAAAAATGTGGGTAAATTTTTTTGAGATGCTAGTAAGTTTATATTTGTTTCAGGTTCGCTAGTCCTTCTATGGCGTCGCGGTCCGGCCGTGTTGACCGCAGCCAGTCTTATGGTCACGAGAGATGAACGCTTCAGACTGGTGGATGGGTACAATCTGCAGATCACTGATGTAGGACCACAGGTAAGTGCAATAAATAAGGATAGCTCAGAGTAATAAATTGAACTGTATTTACATAATGTATACTCCAAATTACTCACACCTCAATACCGGCACTCCTCTCCCGCCGCGGTCTCCACATCTCTGCGGCCATGCTGCCCATACAGCACAGCCACCCGGCTCCGTCTACCGCTCCAACTAGGCTTAGAGGGCAAAACCCAGAGGAGCGGTCCGTCTCGGTGCCGGTCGTGTCGCCGTCTGCATTGGCACGGCTCTATAGGTTCCTCTTAGCTTCATCGCGGCTGACCAGGCCGCGATTACTAAGCCCCCAGCCACGGCAAGGCAGGAACCTTCGGGGAGGGGGCGGCGCTTGTAGGCTCGCTAAAAAAACTTGACGTCAGTGTCAGTGAGTGATGACGAAATAGCGATTTTGAGGGTCGATATTTTACAAACTAAATTGATTAGAAACATTATTTTAGGAGTCGGTTAAACTTGTTCGCTAGTGAAATAATATTAGAATAACATGTGGACTTTGTATTACCAATAAGAAAATAGTAGGTACCTCATTTCATTTGTGACTAAGAAATAGATAGCTGAAAAGTGTTTCGAGATGGTTCAAGAAAAGGATTCCTGCACGGCTATTCTAACTCGATCGAATAAGTCGATCGAAAAGTTTCCGTCACTCGAAATCTGACACAAATCCGCGCGAAATTCAAACATTTTCTGCGTTCTACAAGCAATATCAATGGCAGAAAAGTAGCTTACCGTACCATTGTAAAACATTTTCTATGAACCTATGTTTTAACTTCCAAAGAAACGAAAATAATGAATATTAAACAGTTATACAAATATACAACATGCATCCTAGTCCGTAAAATATTAAATAAAAAAATTCACACTAATTTAACTTACACTAAAGTAGAAGTAATAAGAAAACGTAGTTCACGTCGTGCCAGCTTTATCGTTCTACCGAAAACTGCGACAAAATATTGAAAAAAAACTATACTATGGAAAGCTTTTACAATAATTTACCCTCCCAAATCAAAAGTGTAAGCTCATTTAATGCGTTCAAACACAAATTAGCTCTCCATATCATAAATGATAAGTCACTTCTTCACTTATGTGAACACATTAAATGAGTCAGCTATTGAAAGACCACAACCTATGTACCTACCTATCTATAACTAAGAACCCTGTTCGTAGTACGTGACATTATATAATTTGTCTTTTTGAGAATAAATGAATATTAAACTTAACTAATTTCGATTCGACTCTACTTTTGGAGAAATTAATAATTTATGAGATGAAAATGTAAAAAAAAAATATGTGAAATATGGTCAGAGATTTATGAAAAACTACTTTTTAGATAGTTTCATTCCTTGTCGAACACAAAAAATATAAAAAACCGCTAAATATTTAAATTTCGAGCGGATTATTTGATTTTGTCGCGGAGTTGTATCAGATTTCGAGGCACAGAAACTTTTCGTTCGAGTTAGAATAGCCGTGCTGGTGGCAAAAGGACGTCTACGACTCGACTTGTCAGGGATTCCAGATATTATACAAATCCTATTGCGAAGACGCGCCAAGCTGAGAATACAACCCTTCAGTGCCTTCGGCTATTCTTCCAAGTTCCAAGGAGGTCGTCAAACTTCAAGAACTCAAAATAACTTCACAAAAAAGCTCAGTAAAATATCCAACCTCCTTTGTAATAGCATAATTAACCTGATCTAATGAAGAGCTCGACGAGGTGCCTTGACTATCTGTAATACAATCTTGAAGTAATGGTTGGGACTTGCAAAAGGTAGAAGAATCCTAACTAATATTTTAAATGCAAAAGTGTATTTGTTTGTCCTTCATTCACGCACGCCGCTAACTAAGCAACCAATCGACTTGAAATTGGGCATAGTTAGTTGAAAGTATGGAGAGTAACATAGGCCACTTTTTGTCCTGGTAAAACATTAAATTCTAACTTAGAATTAGAATTAGTTCTCTACCACTGAATATCACAAAACAGTACAACTAGAAATCGTCTTTGCAACTACATGAACTGTGATGAATTTGTTTGAAATAAAAGCTATACTTTTATTTCAAACAAACCCATCAAAGCTTTGTCAACCCGGCAATGAAAAAAAAAAACAAACATGGCGGGCGAAATTGCGCGCGAAACGTTATAGCTACCTGGCCAAACAGAATAGGGTTGGTGCTGGTTGGTGACTACCCTCAACTGGTTGGTGCTTGCGGCTAAGACCTGTTCATAGTAAAGTAGGTATACTACATTGCTGTGGCTATCATCAGTCGAATGTTGACAATATGTTGACACCTTTTCTATTTAATAGGTACCTAAAGCACATGAAAAAACTTTCTAGTCCTATTGAAGAGAAATGATTAAAATTAAGGTACCTAACTATCCTTCTCAATCCGTCTATAATAGTATGACACCCTTTTTCTGTACGTACCTATTCGTTTTTTCTAATTTTATAGAGTGAAGATTTTTGCGATTTAAATTCGAGCATTAGACATAATAATAATTATGTGTATGCGTTACATTGCCAAAATATTATAAAAAAACCTTTGACCAATATTCCCGCCTAAACACACACCGGATGTGAGACAACCCTAGTTGTCAATGTTGCCATACATAAAAAATAACGAGCGGGGTCCACCACAAAGGTTTTACGCGGCAATTATCATATTTTTACACGCCAATTACTGTTTCGGGTGCGTTTTAGCATTTTTGATGTTGTGAAAAAAATTGAGAAGGTATTTCGAGGTGCTTCTGAAATTCAAGTAGGTTCAATGGGTAGGAATAAAATTAGACGGAGGTAGGCACATAGGTAGGTTTGTTATGTTGGTACCTATTCGTTTGCGAGTTTTATACTCTTTACAACCGACTTCAAAGAGGAGGTACTTAATTCGACTGTTTGTTTTTTTAGAAAGTGCTTTGGAATGAATTAACTACTATGTAATATTTTGACTTATTTTACTTACTTATTTTTACTTTCTGCGGGGGGCTTCGCACGCGTTTTTTCGTTGGCAATGTTTAAAGTTATTTCTATAAATAAAATAAATAAAAATTGTTTATTTCAAGTACATGACTCATAGAATTACATTTAAAATACACAATAAATGAATACAATGAAAAAAATAATGAAATGAAAATCTATTCAATCTATCCCATGGAAACAAATTTTTAGGATAAAGCCTATGTGTTATTCCAGGTGAAATAAAACTATCAGCAAAAAACTATAGCAGAAATTCAGCTCAAACCGTTTATTTTTTTAAGTGAAGTAGATTTAAGCATATATCCTTCGTTTATCTAAACTTTCGCATAAATATAAAGTGTGATATTATTTCACATTTTCGCAATTTGCTGCATTTAAGAACCTGGGAAAAAGCGAAAAAGCTCTCTTATTAATAATTAATGTTTGAATTAAAATTAGATAACGACCCGTCGGTGACACATTCCACCATCATTCGTCAGTCCCACACCCTCCGCCTAAGGGCGAAAGGCACTAAAGGTCCGGTTTCCTGACGCAATATCACCTTTATAAAGTAAACTGGCAACCCCGTACTCTTTTACCGCATGAGTGAAAGGACAATGCTGCAGAAAACTGTTAGATTTACGGCAGGTTTACCCCGGAAGCGGCAGTTTTCCCGCCATAACTCCGGAACGATTTAGTTGTGCTTGTTTGTGACAAGGCACGAGGGATGCTCGCAGCCTATATTTATAGGTCTTCGCCTTTTATAATGTCCAACGCTACGTAAAGCTCGTATTCTGCGCCGTCCTACAACTGTTACATTTGAACATGAGTCACGGTTGAATATTAAAGATGATGATAGACGACAGCATAACTAACTTCTACAAGGGGGAAAACTGGAACTAGAAAAAACGGCGAGGAGGAATTCTGGATAATTCAAAATAAATTTCCAGTTTTCCCCTTTAGGGGATTTATTAAGGGGGAAAACTGGAATAACCTTACGTAATTCTGTCAAATCAGATAGGAAAATAACTAAACATTGTCAATAGCGAAATGATTAAGCCACACTTAGGTAAATACACCTAATATAACATTCATTCTATTTATAGCTCATAAAATATTGTCGTGGGGTCTGTCTCGAGTGGTTTCAGAGGAAATATGAAGGTTTGAAATCCAGAGACGGGTGGTTTTCAAATTAATTGTACATCATCACCATATCAGCCCATACACATCCACTGGTCATCCTTCGACTCCCTGCGACCGCTATGATGTCGTCGGTCCATCAAGTGGGGGATTTGCCATAATCACCACGCTTCGCAGGCAGGTGGTGATCGCAGTGTTGATGTCAAAAATATTTAGAAGGAAGCTGCTGCCCTTCCTCTGGTAGGTTCACTTAGTCGGCTCTTACGACATCTACGGGTTGAAGGGGTCGATATTCGTACGCCGCGGCCCCACGGTCATTAATTGTACAATGGCATTCATTTGTAACGTCACTAACATGTAAGTGAATATCGATATTTTGAACACACCTCAATCAGTATAAAATCAAAACCACAGTCTCAAAACAAAGTATTTATTTTCGCGGCACGAGTAACCTGCTTTGGGTCGGCCCGGTACAGAGGAGATCTCCCTATATTCCTATTTGAGGGAATTCCACTTTTACCTTTTTAACTTTAATAGATACCTTACCAGTTTTACAACATTATTATTTCCTTTCCCAGGACGCAGGCGATTACGTCTGTCAGATTTCAGACCGCGTAGCACGCGATCAAGTCCATACAGTAGAGGTGCTAGTGCCGCCCTCTGTCCGTGCGGCGCCGGAGTCGCGGCATGCAGCCGCACGACGTGGCGGCGCTGCGGTGCTCGAGTGCAGGGCAGCTGGCAATCCCGTCCCGAGCGTCACTTGGCATAAACTTGTGAGTACTTATCATTGTGTTTTGTTTGTGTAGGCCTAACTACAAGGATCACATTTCCAATATTCCCCCTGGAATAAATTTTCTTAAGGGGGAAAACTGGAACAAGAAAAAAAGGTGAGGGGAACGTTCTGCACATTTTAAAATTAAGTATCTATTTCCCCCTCTAAGCTTGTTTTGTCAAGGGGGAAACTGGAATAACCCTAAATTAACACTTACATGGTCCAAGACACGCATCATCCCCCGCAGCCCATCGTCGTGGCTCGTGGCCTCGAGGTTGGGCAATGAATGCATTAATATACTTACTATTTTCAACAATTTAAAGCACAAAATAGCGCCAAATCAAATCAATTCAATAATAAAACTGACCTTACGGAATGGTAAGACGCCGCAATGAGTGGTGATAATCACGCAGGAAAACGATGATTCGGCTGTTATAGAAAGAAATAAAAGAATAATAAAATAAGAATAAGTAACTTTATTTCTTTAGGCTTACAAAATAAGCACTTAGACAAGTCAAATTTTATACTATAAACATGGTTATTATTATCAAATAAGAAATAAGGCGTTATTGATATTCTCTTCACTTCAAGAAAGAAAAGAAACAAAGAAAATTATTTATTAGACATAATACAACACACAAACAAACAGAATTAAAAGACTACAACTATACACGTAGATAGTACTCAGATGTACTATTTATAAATTAGATATGTACTAACACAAGTACGTAGGTAAACATTGCGTTGTTACTCAGTAGCCCACTCAGCAAGTAGAAAGACATTACAATACCTATCCAGCTACACGAAAGAAACACTGAGCCAGTGGTAGAATATTGTGAAGGAATAAATTAGTGACCGAATGACTGAAAAGTTGAACTAAATATAGGCTAATAGGCCAATGCTAAATAAAGGTAGTAAGGTTAGTAAATGACAAAAATTTACAGAAATTGGTTACCTACTTCGTTCTGAGAAAGAAAGTTGGAAGTCAATGGTACCCCAAATAATAGAGTTTTCTTTCCCAGGCGCCGCCATTCCAGAACGGCAGCGCGGCGCGGGTAGGCGAAGGCGCTCAGTTACAGCTCGCGCGCCTGGAGCGTCGACACGGAGGGAAGTACGCCTGCACGGTGGACAATGGAGTCGGCGCGCCCGTTGTCACGGAGTTCCAGCTACAAGTGTTGTGTGAGTTGATCTTTAGATGCTGATTCTATGATTAGGTTAGGCAGCGCGGCGCGCGTAGGCGAGGCCGGTCAATCGCACTCCTGGAGCGCCAACATGGAGGTAAGTATAAAATGGTTTGTCAGTAAGTCACTCTTAATTTCAATGCAAAAGTTTTGCAAGGTAATGAAAATGCGTCCAGCGTCCATCGTGAGTATTTTTTCTTCGCTTCGTAAAAAGGTTCAAATCAGAATCAATAACTTTATTTCTTAAGGCTTACAAAATAAGCACTTAGACAAGTCAAATTTTATACTATAAACATGGTTATTATTATCAAATAAGAAATAAGGTTATATTCTCTTCACTTCAATTTTTTGTCCACTTATGGAAGAAGTGAAAAAGAAACCACAGTAGTTCATCATCAAGCATATATTCTCCACTGCTGGACATAGGCCTCCCGTAAAGAGAGCCATAACGCCCTGTCTAAGACCGATTTTCGCTCTGATATCTATGTGATGTGTTAACATCCATAATTTTCTATCTATTCCAGTCCCCCCGGAGATCACTGTGGAGCGTTCTTGGATCCACACGGGCGAGGGCTTCAGGGCTGAGCTACTCTGCACCGTGCTGGCTGACCCCCCGGCAGAGGTAAATGAAGATAGTCATCCGTCTAATTCGAAAATAGGTACCTGAACGTTATATGAACATGTTTGTTACAAATAACCAAAAGACTAAGGTTCATTCTTCAAAATGCCTTCATAGAGAAACGACAGGAGAATTAAAAAAAAATAGGTCGGTATAGGTTTGAAGCAGTCGGCAACTTACACAATAAAACACCTAAAACGTTATCTTATGAGATTTATAGAGACTAAAATAATAATCATTATAATTATAAAATATTATAACAGACTAATATTATAAGATATAATCGACTACTCAATAGAATAAAGTCCGATCTGTTAGGTTGATACTTTACAGATCGAACTTTATTCTACGGAGGAGTCGTAATATTATAAGAGACTAATATTATAAGATAAAATATTATAAGAGACCCATCAAAATAAAAATAAAAATAAGTACATTCTACTGTGATGTATATATCCAAACACTTTTTTACGTGTCTATACAAATCATAAAATGTATCGATGGGATCGGGAGTTGCCCGATTCAAATATTCTTTAGGTCAACTAGCGGGATCAATTCGAGCGGCCTCAGTTGACTAAAGACCCTTACTTACTATCCCAGGTATCCTGGTACCAGAACTCGTTCCCTTTGTCCGCATCGGAGCGCGTGACGATGTCAGCCCGCGGGAACAACCACACGTTGCTGATTGCAAACGTGCAACCCGAGGACTTTGGAAATTACAGGTATATAATAATGTTATTATTGTCTCTAAATGATAATAAAATTCAATAATATCCAATAAAATCCAAAATTAAATAACATGTAAAACAATGAGGGGTTTTCACAAGAACTTTAAAAAAAAGTGGTTGCCATACTAAGATAGATGGCGGTATATAAAACTCGGTGTCAAAAATCTGCCAAAAATGTGTAAAATGATGTGGTAAATTGGCACCCGTGCCGTTATTTATTTTATGACAATTGACATTTACTCTTGACTTTTGTGCAGCGCTATCTAGTGTCCAAATAAAAAGCGTGATTGTTTTTTTAAACATTACTTTGAAAAGCCCTCATTAAATTAAGTTGGTCGAAAAACCGTTTTTAAGTTCATATATTATTTTACATCATAAAAAAGGTTTTCAATTAGCAAATTTTTAATTTGGTTTTAAACATGTTTAATGACAAATGAACTATTTGGTAATTTATTGTAGATAGTAATGGCATGATGGTAGGAGTTGCGTTTAACAAGTTCTAGCCGACAATGCGGGTCGTATAATAGTTTTTTTGTCTTGTATGTCTAGTCAAGATTTCTGCATGTGTTTTAAAATACTCAGAATATTGCTTGACAAAGACACAGACGTCCCTGATGTACATGCATATTAAACAAACTTGTCTATTTTGGTAGGTATGTACACAATAGTTCGATAAGGGCCTTCCAATTTTGGAGGTACTTATTTTAAAGTAAAAAGAAAATTTAAAAAAAAAAAACAATTTCTCGTGTAAATTTTATGAAGCTTCAAGTTCCTCAATCGTACCCAAGGAATTTATATACTAGTTACGTTAGTATATAAATTCCTTGATCGTACCCGACTTATTCATACAGACTTTGGACTTTACATAGCCCCAAAGGAAAAATGCAGGGGTGTGACAGTTGTTTGAAATGCGAAAAATGAATTAGGCTAAGGCCTGATTCACAGGCTCACGGCACGGCAGTTGCTGGCTAACGGCCGAATACTCAAACGCAACTCAGATGTAAGCA
Organism: Eupithecia insigniata; assembly: GCA_947859395.1. Taxonomy (NCBI): domain Eukaryota; kingdom Metazoa; phylum Arthropoda; class Insecta; order Lepidoptera; family Geometridae; genus Eupithecia; species Eupithecia insigniata. Next base: position 7,707,272 of record OX402020.1, read on the forward strand.
CGTCTTATGTCGCAATATTTTGACAGTTTTCAAAGAAAATCTGTCAAAAAATCGTCACTTAAGTCGTGCTTAAATCTGAGATTCGTTTGAGTATTCGGGGGTTAGACATACTTCTTAGCTTGGTGAACGTGTCGTGCACGTGTTAAGGCACTAACCCCCGAATTCTCAAACGAATCTCAGATTTAAGCACGACTCAGTGACGATTTTTTGACCGATTTTCATACTGTCAAAATATCCCGACATATAAGACGTGCTTACATCTGGCTGGACTCTATCGGTATTGCTGTGCTGACCAATCTCAATATCAAGGTCGAGTATTGTGATGTCCTGAAGATGTCTCGTGGAGAGACGAAACTAGTAGACAACTAACTTTGATGAATACTATCAGAGAAGGAACGGGAATTGTTACTAAATATTTTCATTCTAATATATGGAATAGGATATTCAAATGATTACCAAATCATGTTAAAGAGTGTTAAATATTTTAATAACTCGGTTCTTATTCTTTCAGCTGCGTAGCCGACAACAACCTCGGGCGCGCGAGACAACACGTCGAGGTGTCAGGTCGTCCGGGCCCCGCACGGTTCACGTCGCCTCCTCTAGCGAGCTCGATGAATGCTTACACCCTCGCGTTCGCAGTCGATAGCTACCCACCGCTCGATGAACTCAGACTGCTCTATCGACAGTTAGCGGTAATTATGATCTAAGAAAACAGGTCTGCTCTTCCGGGAGTGTCGCCAGGTGACGTCACTGTCCGGTTGCCACGTCACTGTCCATTTTATTTCTATTCAACAAAATTTAGAAGTTGGGAAATAAATATGATAAGGGTCAATTGAAAAATCAATAAAAAATTACAATCGTCAATTATGTTTGTTAAATCAGTCAAAACAGCGTTAGTTAAATACAAGTCAATGTGATAAATAATGGGTAAATACAAAACCACACCATACAGTATCACCAGGAAACAGAGTCGTCTTCTCATTCGCCGATGGCGTCGATGACGTAGCCTGGAGACACCCACGTGACCATCGTGTCTCGGAAGAGCATACCTTGTTTTCTTATAACATGGCGGTAAGTATTTGATGTTCTCTCGTTATTAACTTTAGTTTTTCTACGGTTATCGCGTTATCAGTTTTTTTTACCGAAAAACTAGTTGATTCTATCAACTGGTTAAATCATTCAACGACATTATCAGTTAAACGTCAACTGATTTTTCAACAAAACTACATTCACGAGTCTACACCGTTTAACATTTAACGTATTGTTCCTTCTACTATTATTTGCGTTTCTACGAATCAAACCAGTTAAACGCCATAGTTTTTCAACTATGTAGATGACCTGTTTATAAGCGGTTTCGTTTCGTTAACGCAAAAACAGTCAACGACCCACAAGAGACTATCCATGTGCGCAGGACATCATTATATTGCACAAGTGTGTGGGCAAACACAGGTGCGATTTCTATTCCCTCATAATCCGATGGGACGGCAAACCGAAACGACCGGGGAAAGGTCCGGCGCAGGACCAACAGTATTTTGATAAGGGCGTATAGACTTATCTGTACAGAAAATTTTGAGGCATAAATCGGTTCCAGTCACGTGTAAAGTGCTAATCTATGTTTTTGTTGAGCGGTTTTTGTTTTTTTTTTTCTGCTTGTAGGTAACCAATTTCAATAATGTAAAAAATACCATTTTGAAGAAAAAATTTGGAAAATTCAAACATTAAATAGTATCTATGTCGGAGACAACCGGTTCAAACCCCCACCACGAGAGCCACCGACATCAGCTGACCGATGTGTAATCTTCGATATATAAATGAAAGAGTGAACTTTATGAAAAGGGGCTGTATTCGAGGACAAAGTAAGTGCGTGCTTATTGGTTGGTGGCCCGGAGGTGAATGTGACGGCGTCGTCGCGCGGATGGTCCGGTAAGCTGATGTCGGTGGCTCTCGTGGTGGGGGTTTGAACCGGTTGTCTCCGACAATCTATTCCCAATCAGAATCAGAATCTAAACTTTATTTCTTTAGGCTTACAAAACAAGCACTTAGACAAGTCAAATTGTATACTATAAACTATATATAATGTTTTGTAAATAGCTGAAATCCTGGTGTGCGTTACCCCAGCAGAAAAGTTTCTTCTAGAATGAAGTGAGTTACACAAATAATTAGTGCGTTCTACGCTGTAAATGTGCGTCAAGTTAAAAAATTTGTGCATGTTCACGTTTTGGAATAAAACGCAAAATTCGTTTCCTGCTGGGGTAACGTTTTTCCAGCAGGAAGATTCTAAACGAATGACCCTAGACAAATTTGACTTATATGGGCAGATAGCTTATATTTGTGTATAAACGATGGTCTAAAAATAAAATTTGTGCGTCTTAAGGTTTTCGAGATATTCAATTTCCTGCTGGGGTAACGTTTTGCAAAAGCTTGTTTCTCGGAAACCATTGAATGTGCTTCTACAAAACATACATACACTAGTAGCTTATGATTAGTGCTTATTTATGAAATAGTAAAATTTTCTAAAATATGTACAGTTTTGATGTAATCTTGTTTTTCTTTGAAACCTTAAAAAAATTCTAGCTCTTTAATGGACAGACATATCGACTTGATTTTTGGCATAGAGTTAACTGAAAGGATGGAGAGTATAACAAACAGACAAGTTACTTTTCAGCTGTTTGTTCTACTGTCTTTAGATATTATAGTCATAGGTACATTATGTTATTTTTAATGTTTCATTCCTTATAAAATAGTTGGCAAAAATTATCCATATCTTTTGTACTCGAGTGTACAAGGCCCAATGCGTCTCGGTAGCAAAATTAAAAAGGTCATCAATATGTATGAAACAGTCGCTTTTTAGTGGTCATTCGAATTTGGTCGTATCACCTGGTAGAATTAGGGTGATTAAGAAGTGTTACTCTTATTTCAGTCATTCCTTTACAACTAGCTCAATACGAGACGTAGAGAGCTGAAATTTTCAGGATATAATTATCATGGAACGCACTAATGGATTTTTTATTACCTACAATCTTGGGTTGAAAGGTTTCTTGTATTTTGACCTTATCAGTTACGTCTTAATCGATATTATTCAAAAACGCGTGTATGAATCTTCTTGAAACTTTTTATGGTTACAAAGAATAACAGCAAGAACCGAACACCGTTTACAATGAACCTCTATGTCTGTCCATTAAAGAGCTAGAATTTTTTTAAGGTTTCAAAGAAAAACAAGATTACATAAAAACTGTACATATTTTAGAAAATTTTACTATTTCATAAATAAGCACTAATCATAAGCTACTGGTGTATGTATCTTTTGTAGATGCACATTCAATGGTTTCCGAGAAACAAGCTTTTGCAAAACGTTACCCCAGCAGGAAATTGAATATCTCAAAAACCTTAAGACGCACAAATTTTATTTTTAGACCATCGTTTATACACAAATATAAGCTATCTGCCCATATAAGTCAAATTTGTCTAGGGTCATTCGTTTAGAATCTTCCTGCAGGAAAAACGTTACCCCAGCAGGAAACGAATTTTGCGTTTTATTCCAAAACGTGAACATGCACAAATTTTTTAACTTGACGCACATTTACAGCGTAGAACGCACTAATTATTTGTGGAACTCACTTCATTCTAGAAGAAACTTTTCTGCTGGGGTAACGCACACGAAATCCTGACGTCGACATGTGCCGATATCGTCAATGCGTTAAGTGCCGAATCGTCAATGCGTTAAGTGCCGATATCGTCAATGCGTTAAGTGCCGATATCGTCAATGCGTTAAGTGCCGAATCGTCAATGCGTTAAGTGCCGATATCGTCAATGCGTTAAGTGCCGATATCGTCAATGCGTTAAGTGCCGAATCGTCAATGTAGGTAGATATTTGAATAATAAGTTCAAAAGAGAAAAAGGAATTTTATATTTTGACTTGATAACGTCTTATGAATCGATGAACGCCGGCTGCAGACACGAAAAAGTGTCACGTTCCCTAGTATCGTTAACGTACCGCCTGAGCCGAGCGAGCAAGCGAGAGCGCGGAACAATCGATTTTTTTTTATAATGCCTTTTTGATGAGAAATGGTCCAGGCCTTTAAGTAAACTTACTTCGTTCTAGGAGTCAGAATCAGAATCAATAACTTTATTTCTTTAGACTTACAAAATAAGCACTTAGACAAGTCAAATTTTATACTATAAACATAGTGATTCATGTCGCCTTCTCTAGAGAGTTCACCGAATGCATACCTAAAGGAACCTAGATAGGTTCCCTTAAAATGAAAATAATTCAACCTCAAGCTCTTAATTCCAGATAAACGAGTCATTCCAGCAACCAGGTCGTTGGCACGACGTTGTGCTCGCCGCGCCGCCCGCGTCACCTGCGCTCGCGCACCGCGTGTCTCACGACCTGCGTGGATTGCAGCCCGGCGCGGTGTACGAGGCTATCGTACAAGCTAAGAACAGATATGGATGGAATGAGGTAACAGTTATGGTTGTTCCAAAGGAGTTACGAAAACAGCTAGAATACAATTCTTAACAAGGGTCTCCATTTAAAAGTCGTTAAAAAATTGCGCAGAATCAGAATCAATAACTTTAGTCTTACAAAATAAGCACTTAGACAAGTCAAATTTTATACTATAAAGATAGTTATTAGAAATTGACCTATAGGTACTTCAATTCAGAATTCAAGATATTTTATGACAACTAAGACATTTTATGAATGAAAACTTAACAAAAACGGGTAAGCATAAAACCTCCGTCTACGACAGAAACGGAATACAACAAAGCGGTAAAGGTTATGACTAAAAACTAAAACAATTATTTTTAAAATTTGAATTCGAAAACTAACGAGAGTAGGTACAATTAAATGATGAATGAAAGCTTTCAAAACCAAAAATTGTTTCGAGCTTCTGTGCTTTGCTTCGATGATACCAATGTCGTTAAATATTTTCCAATATTCCTGGTTGGGTTTTGTAACCCCTTTGTAGGTATACAAAAATATCCAGGATTTGAATCGGAGTACCTATAGTGGTTTATTGTGATAATAATCACTAACTTTTATAACTATAAAAGTAACCTAAACATAGTAGGTATTATACTAATTATACTAAAAATAATTATTTTCAGGAAGCTTCTCCATTGAGCATTCAAATAGTAGATTGTTTTACAAGGGACTAAACCATCCCATTATATACGAGGTTGTTATACCTCGTATATAGTGGGATGACAAGACCGAGTTATAATGGGTGGTTTGGTCCGAGTAAAATACTCTACTTTTCACTTCGATTGCGAGAAAATAAAACAATTCAAAATTAGACAATTTTCAGAAATTTTATTAAAAATTAAATGTGCAGTTAGAGCAATTTTGAATGTTTAGTGATATGTTTTTCCCGGGCAATTTTATTTCGGTTCTCAGTGATTGGGATGTGATCATATTTTGAGTTGATTGTTGTGGAGTAAAAGTTGGAGAGACTCGACTCATGCTTGAGTTTCCTGCATTATTAAGATCTGAGTGCGGCTTCAGCTGAGTTGACATATTCATCCAATCCCGCGATGTAGATGCTTGGGGTACTGTAATGTTTGGTAGAATATTGATTCCTTCCGTAATCCGCTGCGTGACGTGATACTTGTTTTGTATAGAGTCCTCTATATAACCTTCAGCCACTTGATCGGACCTCCATCCACCGTGCCGTTTTAATGTCGTTATATTCGCACCAGAGTCCGTCAACAGAGCCGCTGATGTTCTGCGGAAACAATGGCCCGTGTAGTGTTCCGGATTTGGTAAATTTAGATAAGTGGCAATATCTTTAGGTATGTTACCAAATTTATTTTTGCCTATGACTTGCCTTGTGCATTTACATTTTGATAATTTAGAAAAAAATCTTCTCGTTGAAACATTAGTGGGACGTAACTCCTGATAGGCTTTAACTATATTAAGGTATTCTCTACTGATGACAAATTTACGCTCTTTGTTTGTTTTCGTGTTCGGCAGACTCACAGATTGTAGGTTTGTATCCGTTTCTACGTCTTCTAGCGTTATATTGGCAAGCTCTATTCCTCTGCATGCACCGCTGATTCCATAAATTAAAGCACTTAATCGTAATCACGTAGGTACATAATTTAGGTATGTAGGTAGGTATCTATTTATTTAGTTTGAGTAGAGTACATAAGTAGGTTACCTTTGTTGCCAAGTATTGTTTATTTGGAGCGTTATTTAAAAATGTTTCGATTTCTTGTGTCGTCAAGACTTTTAGATTTTTTTGCCTTGTATCCAGTGGACAATTTCTGCAGTAAAGCCGTTAAATTTACATATTTTTTAATATCGACGTCGTGTTTCGTTTGTAAGGTCATTCTTAACATTGAATATGTGCTCCAAAGAGTCGACGATTTGAATTTTTTCGATAATGCATCAAAATAAGTGAGAAAAACCCCTTCTGTAAAAGAATCCACACGTTTCTCATCTCTCCATTTCATAAAATTTTCGTAACTCTTTAAATATATTCCACGTGATTTTGTCGGCAACAGATTCATAATTATTTCTTTGCCCTTTTCTTCCATTTGCATATTAGCATCTTCACTATCACTTGATGACATTTTTCACGTTCACAATTTGGAAGTAAAAGTCAGGAGTTTGTGATTTGGAATGAAGAAAATTCTAGAGATTTAGCGCCAATACAATCTTTTTTTTTTTAATCTCTATTTAACCCGCAACGAAACAGTTCGCATTCTACCGTGAAGGGATAGAAAGAATCAACCTTCATAAAACATCAACAAGATGGTTCTATTTTAAAAAAAAAATATTGACGGAGCTCCAAGAAGTCGAGTTTTTATGTAAGAGAACGAATGCTTTGTACGGGCTGATGATTTTAGACAAAAATTAAAAAGAAAAAATACTTTTTAGCCCGAAACTCGAGTTTTAGGCCCGCTAAGCTACACTATTATGATACATTTTTTGAGCAAGAGAAGTGAAAAATCTATTTACTTACAGGTCAGCGACATCTTCCAGTTCCATACGCTAGGAGGCACGCATCCAGCACACGCAGACGAACTAATACCAATGTTCTCTTCGGCGAGCAAAGCACAAATGACAGACTTCTTCTTAACCCTCGCCTTTTATACTCTTATCCACATCCACGACCAATGAGAGCGCGTCAAATATTCCAGTGTTACCTTTTCAAATTTGATTTTATACTATTTTTATGTGATCGTGAAACGATTGGATAAACACCAAAGATTTATATTTTTAATTTAATTAGATTGTGTAAGCTTTTGAAAGTGTTGTGACAGCAAACTGATTTATTTATTGAAATTGAAACTTTATGGTAGAAAATTTGAACAGCGGTTTTCCATGTTTTTGCTTGGATTTCGAGTAATTTATTACCATAGCCGTAATTTTAGTTCATTAGATTTCATCTCACGTACACAGTGTAAATAATTCTTAGCTTAGAAAAATATTACAAAGCCTTCGCCATTTTTAATTAGAGATATACATAATATATTCTGATTAAAGATAAGCGACGTAACATTTAATAGAAAATAACATTTTAGATTGCTTTTTATTATATCAACAATGGAATTTTCAAATAGCATTTTTCTATCATGGCAATACCGATGCGTTGTATCATGCCTCATGCCCGAATCCAAAGGTTATTGATCATTTTCGCATAAAAAAATCTGAAAAACTCCATACCTGTTAAATTGTTTTTGGCATGTTAATAAATAAAGTACCTTTCTTCCGACAACTTTTACGTTAACAACTAAGTAAAATAAGCAACGCGCAGAAACGATTGGCACGAGGTCTAGTAGACGTCTTCATATTTTTACTATCCTCACATCCGTATAAATGAATTTATAATAAAAATACGTAGTAATAACTATTTTTAAGCAATAACTTGTGTTAGTGATATCGCTATTTTAGAATTATAATAAATTGTACTAATTTATCTAAATATTTTCATCGCTGTAATTATCATAATTCAAATTAAAACAAAATCACAATAATGTCATGTTACACAAATTTTATTATTTTTTAGGCTAAAACTACGTAAATTTAATGAGTTTTATTTCTTGCATTTTGGTTTCAAACTGTCATACTTTTTTGTCTGGGCTTAAGTAAGCGTCTTTGGAGTACTTTTTTGTTGTCAGTGTTGCAAACTCAAAAGGAGGCTTTGATGCCACTTATGCTCAACGAGGTGTCATATCCTGGTATCACCGGATCTCTTCCAAACAACAAAAATACTGTCAGGTGAGCTTTTTCTTTACCCCAAACATTGCTAAAAACTAGCCCATGAAGTAATTTTTATAGTTTTATCAACGCTCGTATGAAAACGTTTCTTGTAAAATAACTAAAAATAGCGTAACTTTTAGGTAAAATGTGCAATATTAGGTACTTTTAGGTACTTATGCATTTATTTAATTTTAGAATAATACGAAAGCAATATGAAGACACATCAATACATAAATAGTGGTATTTGTAAAATTTGATTTTTAGAATCAAATTCGTTGGGTGTTTTTGAGTTTAGTTCTCGTTGGTAGTATTTTTTTAAAACGTAAGGGACACAATTTATTTTGGTTATATTCTCAGGTTTTTGTATATTCTTTGTACACCTACCCAAAAATATCTGTGAAAAAAGATTGTCACAGATTTGTACCGCACTACTGCCGTACCTACAGCAAAAAATATGCATTCCAATATCGGTTTTCACTCGTAATATTTACACTACTATACAAGTTTAACAATGACAAAATGGCGCGAGCTGGATTTTACCCATGAGTTAAGCACATTTTTGTGCTTTGTGGTCCAAATCTGCGACAAACTTAACTCTTCGCTAGACTTTTAGTTAAGAAAGAAGCGAATATCAACTGTGAGAAGGAAGTAGGTTCAACTAGGGTAAATACGTCTACGGAGCTCTTTTTGAACTTATTCGAAAACTGTTCATCTACAATAATGTATAAGTGAACAGTTTTCGAATTAGTTCAAAAAAACTTATTCGAAAACTGTTCAATCTCGATTAGATTAAGTTCGTTCGAGTTAGATTGAACAGTTTTCGAATAAGTTTTTTTGAACTTATTCGAAAACGGTTCAATCATACATTATTGTAGATGAAGTTTTCGAATAAGTTCAAAAAGACGTATTTACCCTAGTTGGCCCTTGTTTATTTTATGGGCCATCTTACAGATAAGCACCATGTTTGGTCTTGTTTTGAGATTTTCGTAAAGCATTGTAATATTTTTGAGGTTTGATTGTACGCACACCAAAATTTTTCGTAATTAATATAATGAATATCGGCCATAATTCAATTTTTTATGACTTAGCTGTAATTTTTTAGAAAAAATCCTAAGCTAAATAATTCGGGGGTATATTGTAAAAATTGGCTGTAGCGATATTTTATTTTAAAATCCTGTAAGTATGTAGTAAATTATATAAACCTATAAGTTTACTAAAATTGTGTTTTATTTAATTTTCCATTTTAACGTAACTTTAATAAATAAATAATTAATATGTAATACTTTTTACAAGAACAATAAATACTTAATAATAATGTTTTTACATGAAATTGCTCGTCGAGTTTTGCTTTAAAAACAAATAGGTAATGATTTTTAACAGACTTCAAACGGAGGAGGATTCGTATGATTGTTTTTTTATGTTTGTTACGCGATATTTCCGCCAATTATGGACCGATTTCAAAAATTATTTCACATTTGTATTGAAAATTATCCCGAAGAGGTCCTATAAAATTTGCATCCCCAGGGGATTAGTATTTATCCCACAAAACTTAAAATAAGTGTAAAAGGGAATTTGAAGTCGGTTTATCGTTTTTTTTTAAAAACACGATATATTATTAATAACTATTTACAGTACTTTTAAATGCATAATCTTTTAAATACATTATTTTAAATAATAATTAATTGCCAGCACTGCATATTGGCAAATCCCCCCCTACATGGGAGACCATCCACTCGGATGGACCGATGACATCGTAGCGGTCGCAGGGAGTCGATGGATGGAGGCGGCTCAGGACCGCTATTTCTGGTGTCGTACGGGGGAGGCCTATGTCTTGACTGCATAATATAGTCCATCAATTCAGACTGCACAAACTTACTGAACTAAAAACAATAAATAATAGATTCAGGCGTTACTTTGCTGAAATCCGTTGCAAAACATTTTTTTCATTATAATATTGTCATCCTTTTTCTATTGACACGAATAAAGAAAATAAAGGCATAATTTTGTGCTGACTGATACATGTTGACAAATTCCTTTATTCCCGTTTTACGTAGGTATCTCTCTTCCTCTTAGTGAGTTCAAGTTCTGGAATTTTTTACTATATTACTGGTAATTTAGTTCCTGCTTTGTTAATATTTTCTTATCGTTTTATGTGCCATTTATAACGCTTTCAATTTAGTAATTTGTAATGTTATATACTGTCTGAAAACTGTTAGTAAAGTATACGAGCCGAGGGGCCGCGGCGTTAGAGTATCGACCCCTCCAACTCAACCCGTGGATGTCGTAAGAGCCGACTAAGAGAACCTACCAGAGGAAGGGCAGTAGCTTCCTTCTGAATATTTTTCAACACCAACACTGCGGTCACCAATCCGCCTGCCGTGGTGATTATGCCAAATCCCCCCCTACATGAGAGACTGGATAGATATGGTGTCCCTCAGGGAAGTATACTGGGTCCATTATTATTCTTAGTTTATATAAACGACTTACCACGCTCTATCAATCATGAATGTTTATTATTTGCTGACGATACAACGATAATTTTAAGTGGAAAAGAAATTGACGAATTTGAAAACAGTATAAATATTTCACTTAAGGACATAAATATATGGTTGGACATAAATAATTTAAAATTGAATGTAAATAAGACAAAGTATATACAATTTAGGACAGTACAAAAACCAGAACATAAATTAATAATATCACATGATAATGTCATAGTTGAACAAGCGCTGATTATTAAATTTCTAGGAGTAATAATTGATCAACATTTAAATTGGAAAGAACAAATAAACTTTGTTTGCAAAAAAATAAACAAGTTCGTGTATGCGCTAAGAACCATACGTAAAGTTGCATCGATAAATACAGCTTTGACAGTATATCATAGCTATATAGGATCTGTTCTTCGATATGGACTTGTGTTATGGGGCAATTCCAGTGAAATTCAAAGAGCTTTCATTGCACAGAAAAAATGCATTCGAGCAATATGGAATTTAGATAACATTGAATCATGTAAGCCCTATTTCATAAAAAATTAACTTTTTACCCTTCCATCTATGTATATTTTCGAAGTAGCTCTATTTATTAGAAAACACCCTGATCTTTTTGAAAATAAAGATAACACGAACAGGCGATTAGTAACACATAAGCCACTGGTGACGCCAATGCCAATTAGACCTTTTTATGAGAAACTGCGCCTACATGTCATGTAAAATATATAATCATTTACCGAAATCTATTTTAGACTGCAAAGGTAGTATGTTTGTTGAAATTTTAAAGGAATGGCTCATAGAACATAGTTTTTATACAATACAAGAGTTTTTGTCAAGTAAATTTTAAATTCTTTTTTGTTTACACACACCAGAATAATTAATATACATATAAACTAATTTGACAAACCTAATAATTTTGAGATGATGTTAGCATTTATAGATAATTATAATTATTAATAAATTAGACAGTAAGTATAAGTTTAATATTCACATGCCAGGTATGTGGCGAGTCATGTGGATCTACTTGTATTTATCACCTATTATTGTACCATGTCTTTTATGAATAAATGATTGATTGATTGATTGACTATCCACTCGATGGACCGACGACATCGTAGCGGTCGCAGAATACTTTTAAATACAAGATTTTATATAATCTAGGACCAAAGTGCCTGGAAAGACAAATCCAACGAACTCAAACTCGACGTGGTTAAGTCGTTTCGTTTAGGAGTTCCTATGATCTTTAGTTTCCATCATCAGACCAGCTCGATGGTACCATGACATTACATTGTCACCGAACTTACATAAGTATGCCAAATTTGAGCTCAAAAGGATAACTGGTCTAAAACCGAGTTTCAAGATTCCATCCTAACAAACATACATCATCATATCAGCGCATATACGTCCACTGCTGGACATAGGCCTCCCCCATACGACGCCACAAATAGCGGTCTTGAGCCGCCTCCCACCATCGACTCCCTGCGACCGCTACGATGTCGTCAGTCCATCGAGTGGATGGTCTCCCATGTAGGGGGGATTTGCCATAATCACCACGCTTGGCAGGCGGATTGGTGATTGCAGTGTTGGTGTTGAAAAATACTCAGAAGGAAGCTGCTGCCCTTCCTCTGATAAGTTCCCTTAGTCGGCTCTTACGACATCCACGGATTGAGTTGGAGGGGTCGATATTCGTACGCCGGCCCCATAACCACAACAAATATACATTGCAAGTTAAATAAAAGCTTGTAAAAATGTGCGAGAAGCTGCGGGCAGAAGCTAGTTCTATATTAGTTTCAGTTATGCATTTTAGCTATATGAGACTTTAACTCGCTCTTCTTATAATACTTTTTCTCACACAAATTACACGGGTACGGCCGGTCTCCACTATGAACCATTTTGTGATTCCGCAAACAACTTTTCAACCTGAACCTTTTGCTGCAAACGTCACACGAGTAAGGTCTTTCTGATGTATGCATAAACAGTATATGCGTTCTCAAATGGCTTTTCTGGTTAAAGCTGTTACCACACCTATCGCAAACAAATGGCTTTTCACCCGAGTGGATTCTCATATGACTTGTTAAATTGCATTTCTGGTAGAATTTCTTATCGCATCTATCACAGGCGAATTGTTTCTCTTCTGTATGTATTTCCATATGTTTCTTGAGAATACGTTCTTGTTTGTAAAATTTATTGCAGATTATACATGCGAATGGCTTCTCCGTACTGTGAATTGACATGTGCCTTCGCAACGCACTTTTCGCGTTAAACGATTTAACGCATATATCACATGTTAGTTTTTCCTCGTGCTGCAGTAACTGGTGTTTTTTTAACACGTTTTTGTCGTCGAATCTTAGTTCGCAATAATCGCATCCGAATGGCATATCAGACGCATGGCTTTTAGTATTGTGTACGTCTAAATCGCTTTTTGAATTGAACTTCTCGTCGCATCTTAAACATAAGAATGGAGGTAACTGACTTGTGTGCAGCCGCATATGTGTTTGATAACTCGTTTTGGAAGTAAATATAACTGAGCAGACTTTGCAAGTAAAATTTTCGCCGCGGTGCGAAGCCATATGGACTTTGAGACTGTCGTTCCTTTTAAATGACTTGCTGCATTTACTGCAGGCGTATGGCTTTTCGCCAGTGTGAAATCTCATATGTATTCGCAGATTACTCGCCGAGGTGCACCGTTTATTGCATTTCTCGCAGCTAAATCCCACACCGGAGTGACTTGTCAACATGTGATTACGTAAATAATTTTTCTGAACGAATTTTTTATCACAAATCGTGCAAGAAAATGGTTTTTCTCCAGTATGAATTGCCATTATATGAGTTTTCAAATGCGATTTCCAGCCAAATGTCTTGGAACACGTCGCGCATGAAAACCGCTTATTAGTTTTAGAATAATTTTCCTCAGTTTTTCCGTGGTGAATAATCATGTGTTTTTTCAAGCTTGCTTCTGATTGAAAAGCTTTATTGCAGGTATCACATGCCAGCGGCTTATGCTCTGTATGAGCTGTTCTCATATGTACCCTGAGGGAGCTTCTCTGAACAAACTTCTTCTCACACATATTGCAAGAAAATGGTCTTTCTCCAGTGTGAATTGCCATTATATGAGTTTTTAAATGAGATTTCCAGCCGAAACTTTTACTACACTGGTCACAAGGGAAACGTTTTTTGATAACATTCTCACTGATGATATCACTGCGATCGCAAAGTAGCGAAGCTTCTCCATGGTGAAGAATAATATGTTTTTTAAGATCACTTTCTGCTTGAAAGACCTTCCCGCATGTAGCGCAACCTAGAGGCTTCTCGTTCGCGTGAATTTTCGCATGTTTTCTCAACTCTTCAGCCTCTCCAAACCTTAACTCACAGCTCTCGCATTCAAATGGCTTCTCTACAGCGTGTGCTATTCTCATATGCGCTCGTAAATGACTTTTTTGCGTGTATTTCCGATCACATAATGTGCAGGGAAATGGACGTTCTCCAGTGTGTATTGCCATTATATGAGATTGGAGGTAAGATTTCATTGCGAATGTTTTACTACACATTGCACAAGCGAAAGGTTTCCCACTCCTGTCTTCTTCTCCAGCTTCTCCAGCTTCTCCACATTCTCCACTCATATTCCAGTCAGCAAATGGCTTCACATGCCTTGATCTCATATGCGCGGAAAGATTACTACGCTGAACAAATTTCTTATCACACAGTGTGCAAGAAAATGGCTTTTCTCCAGTATGTATTGCCATCATATGAGTTTTCAAATGACCTTTCTGGCTGAACATCTTGCTGCACATGACACAAGAAAATTTCGATCCATCTATTGCTATCAAATTGCTCAGTTCACTGATTTTAGTTTCAACAAATGGGATTTCTCCGATGGTTTTGATATCGAATGAGATTTCTTCAGTGTGGTATCTCATATGCAATTTTAAATATGCTGGTTTCTTAAATGTTTCTCCGCATTTAACGCAACTGTGGTGTTTGTGGACGGTTGTCTTGTGTTTGTTGAGGTCCTTAGTGCAGTTGAAACGGCGAGGACATTCTTCGCATGGGTGGATGGTGTGTTTTATGTCCAGGGCTTCTGCTTTTACCGTTAGGGCTTCGAGAGGGTCCGATTCTGAGTCGTTGTCGGGGCCATCTGTGAATGAGAGAGGTTTGGCAATGAAGTTATTTTTTTGTCATGTCTGAGTGATTTGTGTTATAATTTAATGATGAAATAAATGAGTTGTGAGTTGGTTGTTCGTTTCATGTTGGCACGAATTTTTTCATTTTTTAAATACAGTAGAGCTTCGATTAACCGAACTAATTGGGGGTCATGGGTGTTTGGAAAATCGTCGATTAACCGAATAAATCATTCGGATAATTGAACTGTATTATTTGTACGAGTAGTATTTAACAATTTTATATGTTTTACCAAAAAAAAACACTTACTGTATGTCTATTATCTATTTTATTAAAATGGCAAACAGGAATCACAAAGAAAACACTTTCAATAAAATACCTACGTACATGTATGTACATACTATGTTTGAAATAATCCTTAAGGCGCATAGTAATGCGTCACTAACGACTAACGATATGACACAAAGAAAACATGAAGAGTGACGCTAGTGTCGCATCACTATATGCTTTAATACTGGTCTGTTGAAGAAAGCCTACCCGCTTACAGGCAGCTAAGTCACGGAATTTTTTCAAGACATATATCTAATACTGCTCGCTTTCATTTTGAGCTTCAAACAATACTAAGGACGTATCTAAGGATGTAAACGCTGCAGGAGCAGCAAGTATTTTTTCATCTACATTTTCTGAACCACTAGTCGATAAGGTGTTTTCGGCGTTCGGTTGACCGACGTTCGTATAATCAACACATTCCTAAATACTCCCAAAATACAATCGGAACGAACCTAGTTTTATCATGGTTTCATACAAAATGGTTTACGATTTGCGACAAATTACTTTTCCGCTAGTTATATTTCTTGTAAAACGCAGAAAAGACTAAAGACGAATGACTTTAGAAACCAAGAAGAAACCACTTGTTCGAAGCTTTTGGGAAGCCATTTTGTCTACGTATTGTATTCATTTAATTCAGATAGTAGGACTAGCTGCTGCCCGCGGCCTACCTTTCGTAATCTATATGCTGGGATGTGTAATTTGTGGTAATTTCTGGTACACCCCCGACCACTTGGATTGGAACCGTCTAAAAGGATATGAAGACGATGGGTGTAAATCATGAGCTAACACAAAAGCATCCAGACTGGCGCATGAGGAGTAGGGCCGACCCAAGACACAAAAGAATATCAATAACACCTTATTTCTTATTTGATAATAATAACTATGTTTATAGTATAAAATTTGACTTGTCTAAGTGCTTATTTTGTAAGCCTTAAGAAATAAAGTTATTGATTCTGATTCAGAAATGGGACATAAGGCCAGGGCAAAGAAAAAGAGAAGACTGCAAAATGTGTCAAAAGTTCAAAGCCATATTTTCTAGGATTTTTATAGCTCTGTCCCGCTCCTATGAACGCGAAATCCTATGCCTATCCTGTTCACACAAGAGAGTCGGGAATCCTGGCCTTAAGAACAGAACGGATAGCCTTATTCCCCATACAAACTTACTTTCCGCTTCATTTGGAAACTGTCTCCGATCTTAATGAAATTTTCCATGCGTAGTCGGATGAAAAATAGCTATGTTTGCAGCGGTTTAGTTTTTGAAAAAACATAATGATATTTAAATGAGAGTGAAACTAATTTTGTCCACCAAATCGAGTCATCTTCAAGCGATTTTTTATGCATGATAGACACCTTTATTCGAAAATCTGTCGCGCTACAAACATCCTTAATATATTCAACATTATAAATAATCAAAAATATTTTTGAAATCAATCGTTTACTAAAAATTAATCGGAAAGTACGAAAAAATAACAAAAATTGGTGTTAACACCAAGCACACGCACACAGCCACGTGACAGCTTCGTATTAGATGGTTAGACGCGCTTTCTCACTCACAGCGCGCCCCATTTCATTCTACGTGAAACAACAACAAATCCACATGGGAAAATCCGTTTCCGTTTGGGAGAGGTTCATAGCCTTCTTAAATGCTTGTTTTTGTGCGTCACCTGTGTTGTATGAATGTGCGCAGAACTTAAATCCTTTACTTACCATTATCATACATGTCATCCCCTCGTCTCCTGTCATCAAGCAGCTCCGTTTTGACCACCACTTCTTCTTCTTTCAAGTGCCAGTCCAGTGAGGATATAACTTTGGTCTGAGAGGCTGATAGGTTGTGGATTCTCTCAGTTGTTGCCAGGGTGTGGGATGTTAGCTGTAATTATTATATATACATATAAATAAATAATGCTGGATAATCCACACAGCATCATCTAGCCCCAAGCTAAGCAGAGATTGTGTTATGGGTACTAGATAACTGATATATGTATTTAATACAATATATTTCATACGTAGATATTTTTTATTATACATGGAAAATATCCAGAACACCTGCGACAAATATTTGCAGGTACAAACATTTGTCCCAAGGCAGGAATCGAACCTGCAACCTCCTGCGTCGCAGGTGGACCTCCGCCCGCCGCGCCACATCGGTCGTCAAGTATCAGTTATCAAAATCCCTTTTAGGATAGGCAAACGACTCCCAGATAGACTGCATAGAAACAAATATCAAAGTGCTTTATTTCCTTTAGACCTTACGTATGGATATTTGTTACTCTTTCACGCAAAAACTACTGAACCGATTAGGCTGAAATTTGTTATTGGTATAGTTTGGGGCCTGGAATAACATATACGCTATTCTTTATCCCGATAAAACGAGGACGAAGGCGCGGGCAGCAACTAGTAATAAATAAGGTTCATCATATCATAACACAGAAAAACTTAGGAATTATTGTGGAACAAAGCTCGGAAACAAAAAGTCGATATATACAAAACCACATATTTTTATTGGTACAGCTCTTACCTGCATCCCACAGTGGAGAAAGCTATTGAGTTTCCTCTCCGATATCCGTGCAAGCTCAAGGAACCTGCAGAATTTCTGCAGCTGTGCATCGCAGAGGAAGCACAGGACTTCTGGACAGCCATCTCCAGAGCATAGCTGAAATAAATAAATACTCATCAGCACATATACTATAATAATAAATAAATGATTTACATCCTTTACTAGACAGTAAAGGATGTAAAATACTTAAAAACTACGGCCCATATAAAATATATACCTTAGTCTAACATACATAAAATAAGCTTATTTACTGCCACGTATTGTCGGCGATGTGTGACACGCAATATTATGCGCCGTGACCGGTAATCGTCCGCGAAAACGCCGGCACAGCAGATTTCGATTCGTTATTCGACGTGAATAATCGTTCCCGCTCGACTGAGCGGGAGCGGGCTTAATTAGAGAGAGATAGTATTATACTTATATTTCATTCGACTCCGGGTTCGTTCGCTGCCGCCATCCAACGCTTCACATGAAAGTTTACGAGGAAGGAGGAGATGCGAAAACAGAGTTTGGTGGCTAAAAAGTGCAACATCGCATCTCTTCCTAAACTATACAAAATAAAACTATTACAGAGGCATTAAAAAAAGCTTATGATAGGTATCACAAACTGGCAAAAGGATTTTTGAAAATTCGTTTATTTAACGTAATAATACGATGAAATAGGTGGCGACGCGACGAGTTTGGGTCAAGGAACCACCTTAACATAAAATATTTGAACAAAATTAACATAAATAAAAGGTATTATTGAACTCACAGTGGTAGATAGCTGGTTATCTGTAATAAATACCAGCTGTCCACCACACTATAACATTTACACTAAAACCATATTTACACTAAAAGCTAAAATATTATACCTGAAAACCTACACAATCTTATCAACCGCACAAGAATGATAAAATTAGTTACTAATCTGTTGCATTCAATCCCCGCAGGAGCGACGAATAATTCATTCATCACTCAAAACCATCGGTCGACTAACAAAGTCGAATCGGAGCCATGAATGATCCATTCGTAGAGACATTAGTAATTACTAATTAGTAGTTTCATTCGACTTTGAAGATTAGTATATTACTAATATTCAAGTAGAATGAGGAAATTAGTAGTTGTAAATCATTCGACTAGACAGATAATTCGCAATCGCGCATCTTTATGATATACTTAATATAATAGACTACATAGATAGTTAGATATGTTTACTTAATTATACATAGAAAACATCTATAACACCTTGTACAAACATTTGTCACCGCGCCACAGTCGTCAATAACATATAGGGCACTTATTACCTATGAAAAAAGCCTGAAGGCCTTGGACATAAGCTCTTCTTCCACTAGTGGACAAAAAATTTAAGTGAAGAGAATATCAATAACACCTTATTTCTTATTTGATAATAATAACTATGTTTATAGTATAAATTTGACTTGTCTAAGTGCTTATTTTGTAAGCCTAAAGAAATAAAGTTATTGATTCTGATTCTATAACATAATGAAACGCATTCGAAACTGCATGACAGTACTACATAGGTACCTTCTCGCCGGTGTATTTCTCGTAAATTTCTTGATACCGAGAGCTGCTAAGCGCTTCCATTCGTATATCACTCGCTAAGCACGCTCGACACAAAGCACGAGACATTTTTTTTTAGTTTTCCTTTCAATACTTTTGCTACAACCGGAATTACAAGTTCTTTTTGTATGTATCGGTGTAAGCGGATCATACATTAAAATTTGTTATGTGGTGGTTTAGATTGTGATGTAGGACTTTATTATATTTGCAGACGGCCTGTTCAATAGCTAACACGATCATGGCGTAAAATAAAACTTGGAAAATACAAGAAAACCATTCTTGACTTGTTTTCAAGAAAAACCATCACTATCTTAATTTTCAGCAGCTATTATAACGTCAACTTTTTTTTATGGAATAGTTTATTTGTCGTGCTTTACCGATTTCCGATGGTCTGTCTGTGTGTGGATGGATCGAGGCGACAACGACGACGACGACGACGCGACGACGACGACCGACGATGGCGGCGGGTGAGGCGGGGCGGGCGCGGCGCGCGGGGGCGGCGGCGGACTAAAAACACCTGAGGACAGCGAATTGAATGAATTAATGACGAGAGATTGACAAATAGATGCAGTCATTTCTTCCCACCCTATTTTTGAACGTTGTTCATTGTTATTAATGAAATTAGCAACGTTTACGTTACAATACGAAGTTAGCATCGAATGGGGAACTCAACTATAATAAATAATATATGTACAGGGAATCAACCATTACGAATCAACTATAAAACCCTAGGACCAAGCATTTTATGGACTCAGCCTTTCAGTTTTACGCATGTCCGTTTTTATTAGTGTGCAGTTGCAGATTTGTAATAGTGTGCATGACTAGGGAAGTGACTTTGCTGCCGAGCCGAACTGGCTTCGGCCCTAACTGGTCCGAATCAGGGGCATGATTCTGTATGACATAGGAGATTCCTTGCCCAAACCGTGTGACGTCACAACGTGTTTTAAACACAAACACGATTCCTAATCGTGCCTTGGTGTGGAATCTAATAAATTGTATTCTGTATGCCACAAGACTAGTTGTCTATGCCCCGTGTTTTGTTTTTCTATCATTTCACATGATTCGTTCAAAATTTTACTACTGGACCACTCGGAAATTATCGGTTTTATTATAAATTATTTTTTGTTTCCAATTTTTTACTCCAGATAGAAATATCTTCAATTATAAGCTTGCTTAACCGTAATATACAATAATCTAGTGTGATTAGAAAGTTTAGAGGTCATAAAAATATGATTTGTATCATTCAAACAGGCATGACTAGTTTCGGAACGAATAGTTTTCATTTCATTGTTTGTTTTGAATAGTATAACCTAAAAATATCTATCATTTTTAAACCACAAGGTATTCTAAACAATATCCATGAGAGAAGCAGTAAGAATAATGGATATTCTTCTACGAAGACGCGTAAGATGCTGGCGCCAACAAAGCACTAGAAATAACAGGAGGTTACTCAGGGATTCTGCGGACCCTCTATCAATGGACCTTAATTTGTTTGTGCGCTACAAAAAGAATTATATTCTTTTTTATGCGGGATCCTTGCAAGCAGGATGACTCCAAAGTGTACAAGCATAACACCAGACATAAGTGCATCAATAAAATTAGTAATACACCTACGCTGTTATACCTAGTACCTTTATATTGTACCTATTTTTTAATCCTTAAAACTGACAGTAAAGTGATTTTAGTAGCTTAGCTATATGTAGGCACCCATAATTTTTTTTTTTTAGATATAACACTTAATTTCCACTAATTGTTGTAAGTATCAAAGATACCATGCCATCAATGGTGCCATTGTAAGTGTACATTACATTTTAGTTCATCATGCCCGTATTTCATGATGGTTGTGCAGAGTTGCATTTAACTGATGATCTGCAAGATTGTCCAAGGGTGGCACCTATTTTTATCTATTGACACAATGAAAATTATATCTGCCTTGTTTCAGATATGTGACAGAGCAGCGGTTTGAAAATAATTGGCATATGTGCAAAATTTGGAGGGCCGCTCATGATAGTTATGTTCGGCAATCATGGTCTATAAGCCGGTTCATTGAAGATAGCACAACAGTGGAAAATTGAGTGGCTTCTAGGGGATTCTGGCTATCCCCAAAACCAATTAGAGCTGATCATACCTCAGAAGCCCACTACATTAATATGCACATTTATACATCTGATCTGTGTTGAACAGTGCATAGAACTCCTGAAATGTTTACCCCACAAAGTGTGCAAAAATAATTAATGCATGTTATTACTATTACACAAGAAATTAATGTGATTGTAATGTGTAAAATTTTATCTCTTGTTTGTAATAAATCTATAAATTATGTCTTATTGTCTGTGTAAGCATCTCTGTTGTAGGTGCATCTCTTGTTTATAAAAACGAAATAAAAGAAAGATTGTTATTTGGCAAATTTATTTATCAAGTTTATTTCATATATCCTGTTAATTTTTTCAGTTTGGTGGGTGCACTGCCCACCCACCAACCTGAAAAAAGTATATCTAGCTATGGATCTGGTATGTGTACTCTTTTATCCGCACTGAGACTCCGGTCCATTGTGCATGGTTTTTTTTGCTAGTGTAACCAGCCTTTGTTCAAAAGCATAGAATCTTTCTGGAATCTTCACAGGCTTCGAGGAGTGACATGAGTTGGTCGAGGATTTCGTGTCGTTGCGCTGTTACTCTTGAGTTCCATGACTACATGAGCAGCTGATTCTTCGTCGCTGAGGCACCCAGAAAGGGCTGTCTGTTGCTCCGACGGTGAAGAGGTGTTTGTTCAGTGGACAGTGCCCTGTGAGTGTCCCCACTAGGACGCGTTCTGGTCAGGTTCAGTAGACGCTTAGTTAGTCTTGGTGATGGGCCAATTGTCGGCGTGTCGGAGTCTTTCCGTTCCATTTCGTCGGCGGCGACGTCGTTACCTATCCGATGTATACTTGAGGAGATCCTCTGAAGTGCCAAATGACGTTAGTGCACGAGCTTGGAGTTGCAGCTGTTCCCTGCGAAGGCCAGCAGTAGCCAGGATGCGCACGCATTGGTTGTCTATAGGTATCCCTTTTTTGCATTGATAGGTAGGTCCATTGATATTGAGGTCCATTGAGTGAATCCGCTCCCGTAGCCGTCTTAGCTGTCTTAGAATCGTCCGTATATTCTCAATTCGTGGGTGCCTGATAAATCTCTTTGATCTTCTCTATGTATAATGCATCTAGCTTATTAATTTTTTCATAATAGTACAAATACACAATGTAAACAAAAAATCACATACACAGAGACTAAAAAGAAACGAGCCGTAGTAACTATTGCAGGAACACGCTAATCTGTGCCATAACACGCAAGGAGCGAGCGCGTTTATTTGACAGTTCAAATCGTGCTCTAATCGCACCGTGTCACGGTAAGGAATGGCAAGTATGGCATAGAGAATACGATTTTGTCCGATTCCACGCCGCTGTCTTGTCGTATCTGTGTAACGCGTTTGGATTGTCCATACAGAATCATGCCCCAGGAAAATACACTTGATTCGTCCCATATTTAACAGGCACGTGTTAGTGACACATAGTGCTGATGCTGATTTTGACCATGTGCGTGTCGGAATCTCGAACCGAGTATGCCACATTAATTCAATGTACATGGTTCTACAAATCGAAAACGAGTTTCGAAAAACTATACACATTTATAGAAAAGCAACGCACTTTTTTAGGGTTCAGTAAACAAAAGGTACCAACCAACGGGACCCTAGTACTAGCCCTCCGCTGTCTTTCTGTCCATCTATCGGGCTTTATTGTATCTCATGATTTGTAAAAGGTAGACACTTGCATTTTTCATATGTATTTCATTTGCCGCTATAATAACATACAATCAAAATAAATATTAAAATTAATGGGGGCTCCATATAAAACATGTTTTTTGGCCACTGCACCAGTCACGCGATGCAAAAATCTAAAAAAAGGGTTGGTGTTCGCTCCGCTTTCCGTTGCCTTAGTTTCTTGGTGATTTTGGACAAGTGCCTCTATAAAACCTGAATTTTTTGCTCATCCTTCCTATTCCTGCGTGTATATTCTAGAGCGCTAATTGACACTTTGAACTTATAGTCACGGGTGTGAAACATCCTTCATTCAGCGAGTCTAATGGATAAGCTATAAGGACTTATTTTGCGTAAATTTGTAATTGTTTATGTCGTTTTTGCCCTAAATTTTACATCGGTGTCGATGTCCTTTTGTAAGACTAAGAATATAATTTTGCAAAATTTATAAAAATAGGGGCAATAAATCAGATAACACATTACAATATTATTATATAGCTAAATGCGCGCGGCTTTGCCCGCATGGTTGATTTAACGTTGTTGTTTTTTGTAAATAATGTTTATATTAGAGGCATTGGCATTTTGATTGATGTATACATAGATGGCGCTGGTGTCGCGTAGTGTGTTTCAGCTCCGCATAAAAATACGGAAATAAAATAAAAAAACGCATCTCAGTGGCTAAAACATTCATGAATCGCTAATACCTCGAGTGATACGCTTGGGAAAACGTTTCTATAACAAATAAAAGACATCTACTCCAAAAAAGTGCAAAAACAAAAATAACAAACTGTTTACAAGATTACACAAAATATCGTTGGCATTGCCTAGAAGTGGACAAAGTGCATAGAACTTAGACAGTAAAAAGTTAAAAAAGTGGAAAAGGGAAGTGATATTGAAATAAATACCAGTGAAAATCGATGAACTATTTGATTTCGAACAGTGAATCACGAAATAAAATATAAGAAACTACCCTCATCACAAACAGAGAGATCGCAAAACCCATTCACAAATTTCGCCAAATATTCATGTGAACGAATAGCCTAGCGGTTGTAAAGGTCGGACCAACTAGATTTCTGTAGAAAACCGTGGGATCAAACCTCCGCTCAGACGACGTTGGAGATTCGCAAATTTTTACTTTTTGACCTTTTAGTTTTGCAAAAATTTAATAAAAAATTTGGATTACAAGAAAAAATGGAGGCTATTATGGAAATGTTAAATAGAATACAAGACGAGATAGCGGTGCAGAAAGTAGATATGAAAAATATGGGAGAAAACATCACAATCCTGTTTGGCAATAGAAACTATATCATGAGGGTAACTTGAAAATTGACTCATATGGTGATATGCAAAATAGCTGATCTAGCCAAAAGGTCAACTCGTTCATTCCCTTCAATTCCCCTGTGCCCAGGGATCCAAGCCAGGGTGACTTTTAAATTGTCATCATGACAAAGCCTGAGCAAGTGTTTAGTGAGCAAAGATATAGGACAAGTTATAGCTGCTTTACCAAAAGGGTTAGCAAGCAATAAATGCAGACTACTTTTAGAATCTGTAAAAACTACAGAATTAGGCAGTTTATTATCTCTTATAAATTTTATACATTCTAGAATTGCTAAGCTTTCGCCCGAAAACTTAGAACTATAATAAGGATATTAAAATAGGCGAAAAATATTAGAATCCATATGTAGAAATGCTGCTCCTACAGAACTATTTAAATCTAATTTAGAAGCATCCGTAAAGAAAATTTCAGAATTTTAACTTGAAGAGCATTCGTAGGAGAACTTTTCATAGCTCCTACTACAACTCTAAGAGCTTTCATTTGTCATACATCCAATTTCTGCTTTTTATGCCTCAACATATGATACATTACGGTTAGCCATATGATGTTTAATGTTAAGTTGTCTTACATACTCAGGGCATGACATATTTGTCGCAAAATGATGACCAGAACAGTACATGTACATGCAGCTGATTCCAAAATATTGCAGGAGTCCCCTGAGTGGAGACCAGAGCATCTGAAGCATTTTGATTTTGAACGGCATTGCATCCTTGTATGACCAAATTTGCAGCAATTATAGCACTGGATAGTCGGGAATATATACTGCTCCACATGTAACAATGTGAAGCAGCAGGTTACTTCCTTTGGTAAAGTCTGACCATCAAAAGTGACAACCACAGTCTGAGTAGGAACCCAGCTAGTACCCTCGTTAGTCACCATTTTTTTATTTAACTCCTTGTTTTAATAATACGTCCAATACCTGATGGGCACTTGATGGACTCAACAATTTCCTCATGATTCCACTCTGCAGGAATACCTTTTATGATACCCGTTCGGGATATATTATGCGACGGTATATAGGCCCTATACTTATTCGCCAGAATTTCATTTTTCATGAAGGAATTAGCCTCTTCAGCAGAGTTTAGTGTGATTTCAAGCCTATTACGGCCAATTTTCTTTATTCCATTATCAAGAACTGATGTACACTTGTTTTATAAAGGAATGCTCCAAACTTAAGTGGGTGAAGGGTAGTACCCAGGTTACCCATCTCCCCTGATGTAATCTCCCCAGCTGAGTGGTTCACTAGCTCGACATAGACTATGAATGGACCGCAGTCACTAGCCTGGTAAAAGTCCCTAGTTATAGGAGTAAAAGTTTTAGTCGTAGGATCCTGGGTCATGGGCACAGGGGACTGAGAATCAGACTGGACCATAGTTGAAGACACGGAACCTGACAGAATCGGGTCGTCCTTTGCTAACTCATTTATGAAAATATTAGAATCTAATTTCATAGATGCAGTGGAGGATTTCGCAGCAGGTTTCACAGAAACTTTTGAAACCTTCTGTAATCTTTTCTCCTTCTTCTTGTTAGGAACGACTGCCCATCCACGTTCCTTCGTAGATTTTAAAAAGTCACCTCGTTTATTACTTGCATCCACAACATTCTCAAGGATATCGGACGAAGCTTCCGTCAAAAAACAAAAGAACTCACCATGCAACGAAAATTTGCCACCCATTCACAAAATGAAATATATACACAACCAGAAAATAAAAACAGAACATTTACTACTACTAACTTACATGAACAATTACTATCTACAAATCTACGTCAATATTACTACAGATAAATCCCAAAATTATTTAAAATTCCCGCACAAAGAAAAATCGCGTGAACGTCGCACGAGTCGAAGGCCGGGCTATTATTTTTATAAATAAGTAACTTTTTGTCAAAATCTACTGATGTTTTCTTCAACCTACTGACTGACACAACTGAATAAAAATAATGAATGAGTGAAGTATATACCTAGTACCTACCTACATTAGAGGTCTTAGTAGATACTCTATGGCGGTTGCTAGGTAACGGAATATTATTGCTAATATGAAGTACTGAAGAAAAAGAAGTGTTACAAAATATAAGATTGGTATAACATTCTAGCTTGTTGTTTTCCTTAATCCACGGGAGTCTTCAAAAAGCACAACTCTCTAAAACTTAACATGGTAGCAGAGCGAAATTGTCACTAAACATTAACCCACTCGGTAAGGACAATTATAATACTTCGGCTATTCATGCCAAAGCATATTTGATAAAAAACAAGCTATGGAAATATATTAGCAAGCCACAAGTCACTTCCACCTCGTCTCAGGAAGAAGTAGATTCCGATGAGATTGCGAAATCGGAACTACTATTGCTCATATTGCCAACTGAGCTAAGACAGGTTAAAAATTGCATAACGGCAAAAGATGTCTGGGTTACACTAGAATCCATCTATGCTAGCAAAGGACCTGCTCGAAAAGCAACCCTTTTAAAAAAGATCTTCCTGGCGAAACTCGGAATAAACGGTGACGTTAAAGAACACTTAAAGTCGTTTATGGACAACATAGATAAGTTAAACGATCTAGGAGTTGAAATCAACGACGATCTATTGTCCATAATAATGCTTTACAGTCTATCTGAAGATTACGAAAACTTTCGTATTGCGATAGAGACACAAGATAATCTGCCTATTCCGGAGAAACTTAAAATAAAAATAATTGAAGAAAGCGATGCGCGTAGCCGAAACGCAGACTTCAATCATCTAGTACATCTAGTACATCCAACAAAGAAGCGTTTTATGTGAGTAAAATCTGTAGTCTGTAAGCAAAAGGGAAATATTTTCAAAAACAGAGCACACAAAATATGTACCAGTTGCTGGAACAAAAATGCCTCAAAGAAAGAAAGCCCAACAAAAGCTAACAACCATAACAGAACTCATAAAAATAACTTTGTACAGCCATGTTTTTTGACAGCTGCCAACACTGAAAATAACGCATGGGTATTAGATAGTGGATGGAAGGTTATGGGCAATTGCGTGCGGTTCTATAATAAGCTTCCATCTGAAGCAACTGAACTCCCTATACGTAAATTTAAACAGTACATTAAACAAAATCTTATCAGGAAGGTCTTTTACTCCATAGATGATTACATCAATGATGTTAATGCTTGGCCAGATGTCGCTCCGTTCCGCACTGACAGTAGTATGTAAGAAATTCAATGTTCTGTTTAGCTTTATGGAAATATTTGACATGTAACTAAATCGTATTAAATTTAGATTTAGAAAACATGTATTATTTGTAAACTGTTTTCTAGTTTTAAGTGTGCAATAAAGTATTTTCTATCTATCTATCTATTAGACACATAAGTGATATTATAATATGCTAGTGGTTTATTTTTCACTTCTTCCACTTGTGGACAAAAAATTGAAGTGAAGAGAATATCAATAACACCTTATTTCTTATTTAATAATAATAACTATGTTTATAGTATAAATTTGACTTGTCTAAGTGTGCCTTATTTTGTAAGCCTAAATAAATAAAGTTATTGATTCTGATTCTGATGTACTTCTCACATGACATACCAAGATAAATTCTTTAAGACCATGAAGAGTATGTCAAAGAAACTTAGTTTTGCAACGGACGAAATTAAAGCTAATGTAAAAGGCACAGGAGTTGTACCAATAATCACGAAATGTGGTACACTTACAACAACCACAAACTTAATGGATACACTATACGTACCTAGTTTGACAACCAACCTTCTGTCTGTTGGAAAAATGACGGATGCTGGGTGCTCCGTTATTTTTAACAAAAATAGAGCTATTGTAAACAGCCCCAATTTGGGTACAACAATTACAGCTAAAAAAGAATCGGACGGACTGTACTACGTCAGACCTGAAGAAAAAAATAAAAATCATAGTATCAACCTAGTCAATACTGAAGCAATGAAAACCAATACTTCCATGGAAGAATGGCACAAAAAGCTTGGCCACATGAATGCCAAAGACATGATACTCGCCCTTAAGAACGGCAGCTTAATTGGCTTGAACTTCGATTCGAACGAAACTCTACCTGAGTGTGAAATTTGCATTCAAGCAAAAATGCATCAAGTACCTGCCTCAGATACAAAAACTCCAAGAACAACAGAACGCTTACAAATTGTTCACAGCGACGTGTGCGGACCTATTCAAGCGCACACGCTTGGCCAGAACCGGTATTTTGTAACCTTCATCGACTCACACGATCACTGCCGAGTATACATGATGAAAAAGAAGAGCGAGGTACTAAGCAAGTTTAAAGAGTTCAAGCATCTATCTGAAACGTACACTGGTTAATAAGATTAAACACTTACAATCAGACAACGGCACATAATATGTAAATATAGACTTCACAAACTATCGTAAAACGGGGTGACTTTGATTAATTTAAAAATTAAAACATCTTTAATTTCAATCGTACAAATATAGTAAAAATTGTAAATTGATGGACATACTAAATACTTTAATATAAAAACTATATAATATAACTATATAATATATAATACTTTAATAGAAAAAAATATTCTCCAATAACAAAAAAAAAACCTCGTTATCAAAGTCATATTGAACTTGGGGCTACTATGATACCCCCCATATTCATTGCATTTCATTTTACGGAGGAAATTTAAAACAAGCATAAATTTTTAGTAATCATCAAAGTCACCCCGGGTCTCAAAGACGCCCCGTTTTACTACCTCAAACAAAATGGAATACAACGCCGTCTATCAGCTCCCTACACTCCTCACCAAAACGGTGTAGCAGAAAGGAAAAATCGAACATTAATCGAAAAAGCCCGAACTATGCTGCTAGAATCAAAGGCTCCATTAAGTTTGTGGGGTGAAGCAATTCAAACTGCCAACTACCGCTCTAATAGGGCTATCAACCAAAGCATTGGAGGAATTACACCATTAAAGTATTAAAGAAAATGTTCTTCGACTCACAAAAACCTGGAATCTCAACTCTCTTTGAGAAACCACCTAATGCTCAAAGCGATGTTAATTCAGATGATGGCAGTGAAGATGGGATTGAAATATTACCAATAGACGATACCCTATGACCACAAAACAATGTGCAACAGCGGCCAAATGCGCCTAGCAAAGATGGCCCGCAACAAAGCATAATCAATAGCACTGAACACATTGAAAGCGATTATGAATCTGTTTCTGATGACGTATTCATAACATAGAACAATGTGCAGGCAATGCTACTGATGAAACAGTTGCTCACGATGCTGAAGCTACTAATGTAGAACTTGAATCAAACCGCATGCAACTACGTGAAAGAACGCAGATATCACCACCGAAAAGATGTGATGACTTCATTTTAGCAGTTATTGGTAGGTCTATACGGGCTTAAACAGGCACCTTTGTGCTGGAACACCTGCATATCAGAATATCTCATTGAATCCGGGTTCAAACAAAGTGCACATGATCCTTGCCTCTACATTAAGAAACAAGTGTTGATAGCACTCTATGTGGACGACGGGTTAGTTGCCTCTACCAATGAGAACGCTGGTAGAACTTTTATTGAGCAATTGAAAAAACGATTCAAGATCTCGACAAGACCGACTTTATTATCATATTAAAATACATTAAAAAATCTATTTCATCCGGGTGTTCATTCGATTCTCGAGTCAGCATGTGTCCATTCTTGATGGTTGTTCTTTTTACAATGAACATAGTTTCTTTGAAAATTCCTTTGTTTATCTGTTTATCGTATTAATACGATAAAATAGGTGGCGGCTCTGATCGGGTCGGGGTAGTCCCTTACGCTATATGAGTTTGAAATTAGGTAGGTACTGTAACATTTGCCTAGCTGATCTTTGTAGAACACAATTGAAATTAAAATATTATTAACATCTGTGTAACCTGCAATGTGTTCAAGCAAATAAACTATCTTTATGGCAGCGTAACCCTTAACAGAGCAACGGGTCGCGATATGAAGAATGTTTTGGTACACAGTGGAACACAAACATAGACCCACTAATGACGGCGTTCGGACCTTTTTGCGACGTATCTTCGGTTTAACCTTTACGAGAAAAAAAAAGCGGGAAGCATCAAATACGGGAGGTCGAGATTTTTCCCACCCAAATTTTAAATTTAATTTTTCTTGCTAATATTGATCAGTAGAGTTAGTTTTTAGTATTTATTTTCATAATTATTGTATATAAAGTAGAGTAGTGTAAATAATGTAACATCTGGTAAGTTTTTTTTACCTTTTTCCTGATGGACTTTGAGGAGCCGCCGGATCCTGGGGACACGGTCCCTCAGGTCGGTAGCAATGTTACAATATCTAATAGCTTTGAGAGACTTTCTAATGAATCTGAATTAGATATGGACACATCAGTTCCCAAAAAACTAAAGCGAAAAAATATGCACAAAATGTGCAAACATTGTAATAAAAAGAAGCGGAAAAATGGGTCCAATGAATCAAAAGGATGTCATTGTGACAAGAAAGAATCTACCCAAAACTAGTGATAGCGACACAACTGTCATAAGCCAAGATTTTGTCCCTAAGTCAGTATTGTATTCTCTTTGGTCCCTAACCCGGTCGTGGCAGCCCCACTTCCTTCAACCTCTACACCAAATTCGTCTTCGCAGGCTCCAGTTGTGGTTACTCGAATGCAGTATGACTCCACAGACAGTGCTCCTTATATTGTACATGTGCAACGCATTACTGAGTCACCAAATGATGGCTCCACACTCCACCCAATTATCTTTGGAAAATTCTTGAAGTGTAACTCAATATATAATATTGTTAATGGTAGTGTAAAAAGAATTGGTAGGAATAGAATATCAATAGCATTTAATAATCATACTGATGCTAATGCATTTGTGAGTCATGACAGCTTAAACAAAAATAATTTCAAAGCATTTATACCAACATATAATGTCTCTTGTATGGGAGTTGTTTGTGGAGTCCCTGCAGACATCTCTCCAGAAGAGATCATGGCGTGCACTTCAGTACCTAGTGGAAAATCCTACAAGTAAGACGAATCAATTTCAAAGAAATTATTAATGGAGCTCCGGTTTGGAAGCCAACGCAGATGGTAGTTGTAACATTTGATGGACAAGTGTTACCAAACCGTATCTACATGTGTTATACTGCCTTACAAGTCCAACTGTACACATATCCGACCATACAATGTTACAACTGCTGTCGGTTTGGCCATACCAAATTGCAGTGTCGTTCCAAGCCATGCTGCTTCAAGTGTGGCCAAGAACACTCTGGTGATTCTTGTGATGTTGATGAAAATTGTACCTCTTGTTGTTCCTGTGGTGGTTCACATTATGCCACTAGTAAATCTTGTCCAGAGTATACCAGACAAAACAAAATAAAACATTCAATGGCAGATAAGTGTATCTCTTATGCCGAAGCATCAAGAATACACCCACCTTTAACACATTCTTATGCTGCAATTTTGACAACAAATAAAGAACACCAACCAATCCCATCACCTTCAATAAAGCAAGCACCATCTTCTTGTAGAAAGACTGTGTTCTTAAAACCTTGTCTGCCACCAAAATCAAACAAGGGTTATGACCAAAGTGTCCACCGTGATCTGACTAGTCAACCTTTGTTAACACAGTCCAATGGTTGTGCTCTGAAAGAGGACAACAAGAAATGGAATATTAATGATGTTATTGCCCTTCTAACCACCTTATTACAATCCAATATAATAGAACCGTCCAACGCTGCCAAAATAATAGACACAATTAGTATTTTACACACACATAATGGATCACACCAGATCCGCAGTTCAATGGAACTGCAGGAGTGTAGTTAGCAAAAAGTCTGAAATTATATATCTAATTAATAAATTTAACCCTTTTATACTTGCCATCACAGAGACCTGGCTTCAGCCAGGCTCTGTATTTAAATTGAGTGGTTTCTCCTGCCTCAGGGATGATAGACCTGATGGATGGGGAGGAGCTGCTCTTCTTATAAAAAAATCTTGTTGTTTTTTACCATTTCTTTTACCTAACCATGACACTAATAATTTTACTGCTGTAGCTTGCTTAATTAATAGATAGGATAAATTCTTTGCCTCCCATATCCCAGGGTATTTCTTCATGTGCAAGTAGTTTTGTAAATATTATAATAGATTCAGCTAATACAACATTTCCTCTCAAAAATTGTGCTTCAGGCAAGTTATCATCCCCACCTTGGTGGGATTCTGAGTGTAGTGTTGCTGTTGCTCAAAGAAAAAAGGCAGAGTTGTCCTATAAGCAAGACATGTCGGAAGACAATTTTAATAGACTTAGGTTGGCGAAGTTTTTGTTCAACTATTTCTCCTAAAACAAAACCATCAACAGTCTGGGCCAATATACGGCGTTATAGAACTGGTGTTAGCGAATCTACTTCTGCGAATATGCCTCTTTTCATTAGGGATTGCTTCTTAGACAGATTGGCTCCTCCGACAGTTCCGCCAAAGCTGTTTATATACCCAACTTTACCACATAATCCTGTCTGTCCGTATGGTCTTGATGCGCCGTTTTCTACAAACGAGCTGAAAGGCATTCTATCAGTGATCCATGATACAGCTCCTGGTAAAGATGGCTTTGAAGATGGCATTCCATACTCTTTCTTCGCTCATCTTGGCGATCATGCTTTGCAATATTTACTAACAATCATTAATTCTGTCATGTTGACAGATGACATTCCTTCAGATTGGAAAATTCAAATAGTATTGCCATTTTTAAAACCAACAAAATATCCTTCAAATCCTGCTTCTTATCGACCCATAGCCCTATCTCGTTATAATAAAAATTGTTGAGCACTTAGTTAAAAATAGAATTGAGTGGTTTATTGAAAGCCAGAACCTTTTGCCTCAGAGCCAATATGGCTTTAGGAAAGGTAGAAGTTCGATAGACAGCATTAGTGTCTTTATTACAGACATAAGAATAGCTTTTTCACAGAAGAAGTCGATTGTAGCTACTTTTTTGGACATAAAATCTGCCTATGATAATGTCGTAATTGATGTGTTGATTAAAAAACTTAAACTTTTAAAAATATCACCTATTCTGTCCAACTTTATTCAAAACATGTTAGTTGAACGAGTAATTAATTTAAATACAACTGAAACTACCAGAGTGGCATGGAGAGGTCGAAGAGAGGGGGACTCAAAACTGAACCCAAACTGAACTGGTTCAGTTTTGAGTCCCCTTCTTTATACTATTTATACTTATGATCTAGAAGCTTTTGTAAACGACATGGTTAGTATTTTACAGTATGCAGATGATTTGCTTTTATACACGCCTTGCAGTTCCATTGATATAGGATCTTCAGACATAACATCTGCTCTTAAATTTCTTAAATTATGGATGGATAAACATGGTTTGGAGCTTTCAGTTTCCAAAAGCAATGTAGTTACGTTTACGCGTCAGTTGAATCCGATACCTGCGAAAATATATTATGATGGTGTTCTTATTCCTGTAAATAGTTATGCTAAATTTTTAGGTGTAATATTAGACTCAAAACTCACTGGCTACCCACATTGTGAATATGTTGTTACAAAATGTGAAAAGTATTTAAATTTATTGAGAGGCCTCACCGGTGTTTGGTGGGGTGCCCACCCGTTTTCGTTAAATCTTTTATATAATGCTCTCATAAGAAGCACGTTAGACTATGGCACTTTGACACAGCGAAAAAGCAGATTTATTAGCTAATGATGCTGTGGAGTGTGGGGACCATTTCCCTTATAAAAACTATACTGAAGATCTTGCTCTGCCCAGGATTTACCTCAGGAATGCTTGGGATGAATCTTGGGTTGGCAACAGTGCAAAATATTACAGATCCATACAGCTATCTATTCCTATTAAACACTGGTTCTTTTGTATAAAACTAAGTAAACGTGCAACAACAGTTATCATAAGGATGCGGCTGGGCCACACGTGTACCCCAGCCCATTTAGCCCGGATGAAAATTGTAAGTGACCCTTCTTGCGAGTGCGGCGATGAATTTGGTGACTTAAATCATATATTTTTTTCTTGTAACAAATATGACCACAGCTCCTTTTATAATGATCTCATCTCCCTCTGTATTCCGCTTCCCATTAATATTGCCTCTCTCCTTTCCTCGTTAGACCCCTCTGTATATCATTGCTTAGCATCCTTTATTTGTACAAATAATATAAATATATAGTGTATAAAGTATGTTTGATTAATAATTCCCCTATTATAATTTTCCTATCCTAACTCTCCTGATCCTTATCCTGTATCGTCTCGTAGTAGGTTTTTATAATAGTTCGAAATGTTTCCCAAATTTTTTATGAAAATGGCAAATGCTAAAACTAGCGAGACCAAAAAAAAAAACAAAAAAAAAACCTTTACGAAAATCGAAACCCCTGACAATTTTACTTCCAACTCGTGCACTTAGATTTGCCATAATTGAAAATGGATAATAGTCAGTCACGTCATGTTATTTAGAGTAAAAAACATTTTTTATCAGTCTTCATAATGTGACATGGACATGATAATTTTTTACGTCAGGGGCTATTATTTTTAACTTTTTTGTGATGATGTTTTCTTCAACCCACTGACTGACACAACTGAATAAAAATAATGAATGAATGAACATTTACTGTAGTAATAAGTAGTAATTAACATAAAAAAATCAGTACAAAAGGTGGCCTTATCGCTGAGAGCGATTTCTCCCAGGCTACGTTGTTTATTTTATTACTTGGCTTTCGACTGATTCTGGCAACACAGCATTATTCTGTGAGAGTGGAAGTTGTAAACATATACGTTGGTGTAGACAGTTTTGAAGCTGGCAGTAGCCCAGCCACAACCACTACAAAAAATACTTTACCGTCTATCTAATTATCTTAGAACAGACACCCAGTTTACAGACTCCCATTTATCTAAAAGCCGTGGGGTAACTCTAACTCGACAAATGACAGAACTAAGAAAACAAAAATGCTCGAAATAGAACTTTGTCGAATATGCCTCGCAGACAGCATCCGAATGTATCCAATAAAACACACTCGATACCACGAAGTCTTTGGGTGGCGTACAGAGGATACGGTGAGTTCTATTCAGTCTCAATACCTAGGTATCATCCATTGTAGACATGTAGGTAGGTAGTAGATACCTCGATTTTCGCGGCTATCTTGTATCTTTGTGCCCTCTCCTATGCTCTAGTAGGTAATGAACAAAAATACACTAGGAAAACATGAGGAAAACCATAAATCTTGATTCACATATCTAGTATAACCTTCAGTTCAGAACAAATCTTCTATCCAATTTTGCACCTTCTGCCTAATTTGAAGTATCTACTTTAGTTCCATGTGAACTTATTCTAAGTGTTTTATGTACAAGACTTATTACTAATAGTAGGGACCAACCTACAAAGAAATTCAGGATGAATCAACCTTTCGAGCAAAATTTGTATAATTTGGTCCATCGCACTGCACTGGTCTCATTGATTTAGGTGTCTCTCATTGCAAATGCATTATTCAAATTGCAAATGTATGCCTATGTAATTCATTAATCTCCTGTCCTAGCTTTGGTTACCTCAATTGGGAAAGCAAAAAAAAAAATAATATGCCGTCAAGAAATCGGTGTACTGAGTGTCTATATGTTGTCAAGTGAGTCATACTAACTACCTATCTTACATTTATTGATATCTCTGCAACCTTTTAAAACATATTATTTGTAATCCACCAGCTTCCACAATAAATGCTAATAGGTATTTTTTTAATGAAAAATAGAGACACAGCCGGAATTATGTCAAACCATAGTTTTAACTTTATGTTTTGCGAATTCTATGTTTATCTGCTTTGTTAACATATTTTAAACACATAAAGAAAGGGGATTACTTACCCATGTTAGATAATAAACATTTTAACCCATGTGTGTGTCCTATGTTCCTTTATCAAAACAATCGATTAAAAAGACTATCAAGAAGTTGAAGTGAAGACACAGAAGAATAGAATCAGAATCAATAACTTTATTTCTTTAGGCTTACAAAATAAGCACTTAGACAAGTCAAATTGTATACTATAAACATAGTTATTATTATCAAATAAGAAATAAGGTGTTATTGATATTCTCTTCACTTAAATTTTTTGTCCACTGGTGGAAGAAGTGAAAAAGAAACCACTAGCACATTATAATATCACTTATGTGTCTAATACATGTTTATTTTGCCTATCTAAATATAAATTTAATGCAATTTAGATACATGTCAGTATTTCTTTAAAGCTAAACAGAACATTGAATTTCTTACATACTACTGACAGTGCGGAACGGAGCGACATCTGGCCAAGCATTAACATCATTGATGTAATCATCTATGGAGTAAAAGGCCTTCCTGATAAGATTTTGTTTAATGTACTGTTTAAATTTACGAATAGGGAGTTCAGTTGCTTCAGATGGAAGCTTATTATAGCGCACGCAATTGCCCATAAATGATTTCCCTACCTTTCGTAATCTATATGCTGGGATGTGTAATTTGTTCTTGTTTCTTGTATTTCTATTGTGAACATCACACTTTTTCAAAAAGCTATCTATTTTTGTGCGTATACATAAGATTTTCATAGATGTACTGCGATATTACTGTCAAAATATTTATTTCTTTAAATAATTCCCTCAAAGAGTCGCGTGGCTTTAATTTGTAAATTGCGCGTACCGCTCTTTTCTGGAGAACAAAGATAGTCTGGATATCAGCTGCCTGTCCCCAAAGCAAAATACCATAAGACATAATACATAATGAAAGTAACTGAAATAAACTAACCTAGCTGTATCTTCATCGGTAATATATCTAATTGTAATATTATGGTTATATAGTTGAAAGTAGGTCTATTTTTCACCCATATACCAAATATCTTAGATAAGAAGTACCTACCTATAGACTATAGGTACTTCATAACTAAAACATAAATAAATAAATAAAATAACCTTAAATTTATCTATAATTGTACCAAACCTACTTTAGTTAGGTAGGTAATTTCTGTCTAGGAGTTGTTTGTTTGCTTCTGTCGACTTAGCTACTGCTTAAACTTGATAGATATGTTTATTTAAGGGGGAACTGTCTGAGCTTAGCAGCAGGTTTGGCTTACCAATGATTTGACAAATAATGGGCTTGCCCATGGAAAATGCATTGCACATTTCAAAAATACAGAAGTTACTTTAATAGTGACGGTGGTACTTAGGTTTATGTTAATTTTATGTACATAGTTTATTGTTAATCTCTTTTATTCCACATCATTGTAGTTTGAGCTGTTGTTTACTTTGTGTTCACATGTTGTTCGTTATATTGACACTATATGTGAAAATCTATTAAATGTTTTAAGTTAGTTAAGGCCGTTGATTTTCCAATTAAATAAATTGTCAGTGGTTGTGAAAAATGATTTAACATAAAATTACAGACTAGTTATCTAATCTTTGTTTAAAATAAATCCAATAAGCACTTATCAAAAGGTCTGACCACTAATTTGTTTTATCTTTATTTGGAAAAATAGCGGTGAGTGGGGAACTTATTTTATTTAGTATGCTGGAAGTCTGGATCTGTACTGACATCACACAAAGAAATGTATTGTTTATTATCACCCATTAACTAACCTAACCACACCCTAACTAGCCTAAATCGTTGAAGTAGTAATTTTAGTGTATAGGGTATTCTAAATTTCTGATTTGTCAATATTTTGCACTATAGCACCATTTCTGGGGGCCTAAGAAAGGACTTTGTAAATGAGTTTACTCCGTAGATATACAAATTTAAACATTGTTTTGCTATCAACCACTGAGGGTTGAAGATTATAACAACACTAACTATTATTACTTTTAAAAAATGGGGGATGGTGATAGAAAAGTGAAAATTGAGTGTTTTATGTATTTTTTTAATGGCAAATCATAACATAACGTACATAAAAAAAATTGCCCAAAAGCATAAATAAAATTTAGGGAGTGGGCCACCATTATCACTTAGGGGTATAAACAATTTATAGCAACCTAGCCCCAGACCTACCGAATGTACACAAAAAATTTCATAAACATTGGTCAAGCTATTTCTGTGCAGTTTGGTTACAAATACTGTGACACTAGATTTTAATATCTTACGAGTATATATAAAGATTGGATTTTTGTTTGATGGATTTAAAAACAACCATTGTCCTAGCTAGGTCCATGTTTGAATCCCCGTAAAAACATGGCAATAAATACTATGAGACTTTGAATCCTACTACCTAACATTATCTACCTAGTTTTATAGGTTTTTAATTACCTTAAACCTTTTTTATTTTAGTTGGATATGAACGATGAGTTGCCCTACTCAGTATGCTACCTCTGCAATCCGGTACTGAACAGACTCTACGACTTCTTAAAGAATATGATTGATACTGAGATTCATTTAAAGGAGATACTTCGTACCTCATCTCAGGTAGGTTTTATTTCATCTATCACATTGCTGGAATAATCTGCAGATTTATGTTCTATGATCTGGGTGTTTACTAAGTATAATAAAAAAATATCTATCTATAGCTATCGTAGGTAAAGGTATGTTATATTAATAAATAAGTAATGTTGGACAATCCAACCAATGATCCACAATGATCCACACCGCATCATCTAGCCCCCATATATGATATGGTACATCATCATGATGATGTAGGTATCTCTACATTTCTGGGTGTTTTCTATGTATAATCAAATCACAGATGATATGGTACTTATTATGGTATTAAGTTTATCAATTGTACCCATAACACTAGTTCTACTTAAGTATAGTACCATATCAATATATTTATGAAAACTTATTGTACACTCATAGAAATATCGAACGATTCCCTAAAAATTGTGGCATACATAATGTAGTAATAGTAGAATTAAAAACAAACTCGGTTTGCCCAAAACTAGGCTGCACAAGATTAATGTATCTTTTAAAGTGCAATGTACATGCTTCTACAACAAAACTCTAAGTGAGATGCAAAAATTATCAATAAATACAAACTATAAATAATAATAAATAATGCTGGACAATTCACGCAACATTATCTAGCCCCAAGCTTAGCAGAGCTTGTGTTATGGGTACTAGATAACTGTTATACATAATACAATATATTGCTTAAATAGATATTTTTTATTATACCTACATACAAAACGACAGAACACCCTGAACAAATATCTGCAGATTGTACAAATATTTGTCCGTTTTGTTGTGTGTAATTCTAATTCTAAGTGGGGGAACTGGGATCTGCACTGACATCTCGCATATGAGTGTATTGTGCATTGTCCCCCTGCCTAACTAGGCCCTAACCAGCCCAGCTCCTTGAAGTATCGGAGCAGGACTTTTGGTGATCGACAGCTTCTTCTTTTCTATATCTGTTAACTGATTTGATGTCTCTATGAGACTCTTCAATCCCGTTTTCCGTCTGGCCTCCTCCGTGGCCGTACAGTGTACTACAACGTGTTCCACAGTCTCTTCTTCCTGGAAGCAGCCGCGACATAGGCTGCTGTCTGTGGCTCCAGTCTTGAAAAGAGATTTGCTGTGTTTTAATTTTGTTTTTGTGTTGTGTATATATGTGTACTATCAAACATATCCTTTGTAAAAAGACTTATTACAAAATATCAGATTATCTTGAGGATAGAAAAGCATGCATTTAGCTCCCAACTCGAAAACTAACAACCTAACAAGGTAAAGGTTTCTTGTTCGCTTCTTTACTTTACCTCGAAAAGATTGAAGTGAACAAAAAATCAAAGTGATCACTTTATTTCCCTGTTTTACTTATAAATAAATAAAAAAAAAACTTTTATTTCGGACAACAGAATCCATAATTTGTTAGTAAATAGACGGGCACTTATAATTAGGGTTAGTTATTTGACACAAGACTAGGTACCTACTAAATACTAAACTACATTAAATATTTAGTAGATATCATGTAATTTTAATTTTGTGACGTGTCCAAGAGTCCTGTAATTTCTAAAGGAAATAAAGCACTCTGATATTTGTACCTTGGGGCTTTAATGATGCTGTATGTTTTACTACTATTAAATTTACGATTGTATATTTTTGAGTTTAGTTTAGGAAAACATAAACAGAGAGCAATTTTATCTAGCTTTTGAAGTAAAATCAATTTACTATAGCGAATTTAACTTAAGTTTTAAGAAATCTTAGGCAAAAGGAAAGCGCGGCGAAAGGGGCGTTCGTTTGTGCGTACATCTGGTGCGTGAGTGGTTGGAATTTTTGTTGCAATTGATAATAGTTAAACATAAATAATATGGTCGGTACATTATCAATTATCAAAACAGCATCGGGCCTCAAAGTAAGCAGGGTCTGTGTAATGGGTACCAGAGGACTGATGTACATACATAATACTTAGAAATCAAACAAATACATATGTGCAGATCATACCTGCAAACATTTCTTCCGAGGCGGGAATCGAACCCGCAACCTCCTGCGTGGCAAGATCTTTGCCCACTACGCCGCTGACGCTGTCCGTAATAAGTATAATTATAATAATAATGCTTTGTTTTCAGCTAACATATGAAAGCGTTGAAAAACTCAAAAGTGAAATTTCAAAACCTCACAACCTATCTAAGATCTGTTTGAGAAACTCAAATTTTATTGCACTTGATGTATACAAAGGACACAGGCCACCGAGGGAATTCCGGAGATACTTCGATAAACCGCCCATTATGATAGAGTACCACAAACCTTATGAACATATGAAATTAAAGGATATAATTGAAGAACAAGAACCTGAAGAAATAAATGAAAAAGAACCTGAAGAAACAGAAGCAGAGGCAGAAAATGTAGAAAGAATGGAGGTGGAAACTGAGCAAATAAGGGAGGCAAAAAGTGCAAAAATAAATGACAAAGATATACCTCGAGATAAATCTAAATTACTTGATCCAGAACCAAAATCACCTCATCGTGTACAGAAAAAATTATCTGAGCATACTAAAGAAACATCCTCAGAAAACGAAAATCAGCAAAAACCACCTAACGAAAAGAACAAAAAACAACCTGAACATATAGACGAAGACTCAGAAACAATTGCAGATGAGTATGTCAATGATGACGATGAAAACATCTTAATAGACGAAGATATTATGAAACTGGTGTACTCTCCAGAGATTGAAAATGAGCCACCAATTATTCCGACTTTGGAAATATATGATAAGCCATTCATAGAAAATGATAACAGATCTGAGCAGATCAACCATAAGTTTGAATCAAATAAACAAACTAAATCACCGGATTCTATAGATGCATTTCTACTATGCGCAAAAAAATACAGACCTCCAAAAAAAATAGACAAATCATCCAATGAAAATGTTACTAAAGAAGATCTCAACCCATATCTCCAATTTACAGAAAGACACATAGAAATTGAAAAAGTACCACAAGAAAAGCTTAAAACCCCGGAACCTGTGAAATATCATAATCCATACCTTCAATTTATAGAAGAACATAACCCAACTGAAGAAACACCACTGGAAAAAGGGGTTAAAACTCCAGAGCCTGTTCAATGTCTTCAATTTATAGAACAACGATTCAACATACCAACTGAAGAAGAACCACCGAAAAAAAGACATAATACATCAGAGCAAATAGTAAAAATTAAAACACCAGAACCTAAGAAATACCAGAATCAGAACCTGCAATTGATCGAACATATACCCGTAAAAGAAACAGAACCAGAACAAACATCTGAACAAATAGATATTGACAAAAGCATACATACTAACACACCAGTACAGCAAAAATCAACTGAACTTACAGCTGTAGAACTAGAAGAAAAGTACTATAATTTATATCTTGACTCTGTAAAGGAAACACCATTTAAAATATCAAATGAACCAATAGTCATAGAGAAATTTACACCAGATAGCAGTAAATCAGTTTCGAATTTAATTAAATCAACCAAAGCCAATGAACCTAATAAGATTATCGTCACATCTGAGCCTAAGAAATATATACAATCGTATGTTGACTTTGTCAGAGAATATGGTTCAGTTGAAAAGACAAAGATCAGTGAACTTGAGAAAGAATCAAGTATAGAAATTGTACCCATACCTCCAAAAAATGTAAGAAAACGTAACATTACTAAAAAATCGAGTAAAAATCAAGTTCTCATAACTCCCGTACAAGAAAATCCATCAAGAAATATTGATAGCGAAATTAGTGGACATTATTATTTCGATCATCAAAAAGAGTACCACAGACCTTCTATTCTTAAGAAAACAGGTCATCGTGATAGAAATAAACGTGAGATAAAAGAATTAGCAAACAAAATAAAAAACAGGGCAGCTATTCTTAGAAAGGAAATCCTTAAAACAGATATTAATGCTGAAAAAGCAGTAGAGGAAAATGCAGTTACAAAACTGGCGCTGAATGACGGGGATCAACCACCTGGAATATCTGAGATACATGAAAATTTACCGAATCATTCACCTTTAAAATCAAAGGAACATTCAGATAAATTGCTGATAGAAATACCACTAAAATTATCTCATGACATTAAAAATAAAAAAATCGGGCATGTCGTAGTAGACTACCACGGAAAATCTAAGCATACTGATAAAGTTTCTGATAAACCTAAAGATCAAAATCAAGGTGATCATTACAACGACCAAGTTACGCCCAAAGAGTCAAACCAAAAGACAGATCAAAACGATGGTATTGTTTACGATCGAATGTGGAGTGACCAAGATGACAATACTGTTGATAGCCAAGTTGATCGTGCGCTCAAAGTCCTTGACGAATCACTGAAAGATGAAGACCTGGACCCTAAATTGCCAAAGGAAGATAACCAAGAACATATTATGCCAAATGACCAAAATAACCATACTCTAACAGAAAAAAATGACACTTCTTTACAACTAAAAGATGTCTGTATCATCATAGAGGATAAGCTGGAAGACAATAATAAACCAAAAGACCAAAATGACCCTTATTTGGTCGTTCAAGACGTCTTTACACTTAAAGACCAAGGATTGGAGGACGAAAATCTTATATCAAAAGATCAATATGATCAAATTATAATGCTGGCCAACCAAGACGATCAAGTTATGGAAGATGGCAATGTTGCTGTTAAAATAGAATCTGTGGATGAAGAGTTTCAAGGTTCCTTCGAAGAAAACAATGGTACGTGACCATTTATCTTGTACTATATACCAGTTATCAACTTCTGCAGGGGTAGTCATACGCCTTCAGAACGATAAAATTTGTAATAGTAAAGCCTCTAATCTAAAACAGCATAGACCTCGAAAACCACTCTATACACTATCCAACCCTGATGTGGATAGTTTGTAAACAAACTTGCTTGGCGTCGACTTTGAGATATATGTAATTGTAAGTAATATTTATTGAAGGAAGGTTCTCTAACCGACAAATAATGTAAATGGTGATAATATGGCCTGTTTTAAAAAACGATAAACCTACTTCAAAATTCCCTTATTTTTTACACTAATTTTAAGTTTTGCCAGATAAAAACCCCTTC
This sequence comes from Eupithecia insigniata, assembly GCA_947859395.1. NCBI lineage: Eukaryota > Metazoa > Arthropoda > Insecta > Lepidoptera > Geometridae > Eupithecia > Eupithecia insigniata. Next base: position 7,751,118 of record OX402020.1, read on the forward strand.
GGGATCATTTTCTATACAATAGTGAAAGAATTTGCAAAATCGATCCATAATTGGCTTAGATATCGTGTAACATATGCATGTACATACAAAAAACCATACAGATGGTTTCTGATGTTTATGATAATTATGCTATTTTAGGTTACATAATGTATAATGCTCAGGTCGTGGGGCCGCGGCGTACGAATATCGACCCCTCCAACTCAACCCGTGGATATCGTAAGAGCCGACTAAGGGAACCTACCAGAGGAAGGGCAGCAGCTTCCTACTGAGTATTTTTCAACACCAACACTGCGATCACCAATCTGCCTGCCAAGCGTGGTGATTATGGCAAAACCCCCCCCTACATGGGAGACTCGATGGACCGACGACATTGTAGCGGTCGCAGGAATTCGATGAACGGAGGCTGCTCAGGACCGCTATTTGTGTCGTCGTATATGGGAGGCATATGTCCAGCAGTGGACGTGTATGGGCTGATATGATGATGATGATAATGCAAAGTTTAACGTGATCTTTTAATTAGCTTTGGCGTGAAAGTTTGGGTGAACGGATGACAATACTCCTTGTATTCCATATCGTACTGCCGCTCACACTATCGTAATTTTAATATTACCTAGTGGGACTCAATAACGTTAGTGTTAATATACAACATGATCGTAAAATAGTAATTTGTTCTTTTTTTACAGAAGAAATAGAAAATGTAGTATCTGATAGTGAAACATTTAATAATGATGTCATAATAGATATTACCAATGGTAATGATGATATGATTCAACACAGTGATATTAAAACTGAGGTAGAAGAAAATATGCAGATTGATGATGAAGTAAGCGAAAATGAACTTTATTTACAAGAAAGATGTACTTTAAATGAAAATACTACCCATAGTGACAAAGCCGGTACTTCGAACTATGAGAACCCAGACTTTGAATCCAATTACAATGAAATTCAGAGCTTAAACGAACAAGAGCATTATACAATACGCAATATATGTCAAATTAGCGTAATGCCATGTGTTCAACTCGAACGACTTCTGATAGGACGTATTAAAGAAACCAAAACAGAAAAAAACTACAGCGAAGATGACAAATACAGCTGTCCCCAGTGTGATTTCAAAACAACAGTAGGGAAACTCATGTCCAGGCATCGTAATATCCATGATACGAACAAACAATTTGTATGTAACGTGTGCCAGCATAGATTCCTATCACACTACCATCTTTCAAGACATCAAGTAATACACGACCGTACAAAATACTACTGTGCATACTGTGATTTTAAAACTAACAAGAAGCTAACCATGGATAAGCATCAAAACATACACAATCAGTCGAAGCGCTTTGTATGTTACCGGTGCAAGAAGAGATTCAGATCAGCGAGCCATCGTTTAAGACATTCCTGTACAAAGAAAAATGTACACAAATGCAACGTTTGTGATAAACTGTTTAAATGCGAGGCAAACTATTTGCGACACATAGACCAGCACGATAGAGTCGTCCCGATAGATTATGAATGTAATGTCTGCGGCAAGAGTTTTGACAGTGAAAAAGAATACATTAACCACTACCAACAGCACAAGCGGAAAAATTTGCGGAGATGCATAATATGCAAGCAGTGTAAAAAAAAAATCTGGGACAGAACCCATTATAATAAACATATAAAGTTACATGAAACATATGCTGAAAAGGAATTACGTGGAACTGAGGATAAACAAGAAACATACAACACAGACGATGAAATGGAATTAAATGAAAAGGAAAATAAAAAGGAGGATGAAATGTTTGTCTGTGGTTTATGCCCAAACTCATTTGATACTGAAATAGAACTTGGAAAACATGCTATAGACCATATTTTATGAGTCTACTAAACTTAAATAATGATTTGTGATGAGAAGTACAATCATCCGCATAAACAAATCATATTGTTTATTTTATGTTTGATGATTGTCGATGTTGTTTCTTATACCTACAGATCAAAGACTTCTATCCGTCCAACTGAGATTGGAGTGCTTTTAATAAACCGGCCAAGTGCGAGTCGAGCCGCACATGAAGTGTTCCGTACCAACCTTTAGAAGCCGTTACACACAGAAACAGTGGCCGGGCGGGAGACGAAGGCGTGCGGGTTGTAATGCGTGAATTTATATGAGAGACTACACATCCACCGCCGGGCGGCGAATGTGTAGTCTCTCATATGGAATTGGAAAGCCAAATCGGTGGTCCGCTCCTGGCTTATTACGAAGTCCTACGATCACATCGAATCGATTCTACTGTAATCAACCACTCCTGTGGGTGATTGTCGGTGAGTGGTTTCGATGTCCTCCTTAAATATTATATGTATTTATACTCGCAGCACGCCATACGCACCTTCAGTCTGAGCTCTCACGCACTCACACACCACACCCACACTAACACACACATATACATCATACATACACACCCCCACACACACATACTCCCAGATTGTATGCAATCTAATAATATCACTTATTGCATAACTTTAATTTATAAATTTGCATGTAACTGAATACTTCTGATATCCTCGAAACACAATCAATCTTCTGAGGATCGTGCCCTGGTGCCCGTCACGGGCCATGAGCCTAGTGTGGGGTCGTAGCCATTCTCATTAGACACCATTAACCCTTCAATCTTGACACCCAAATGTCACAAAAATAATGGCAGCCGGTGCGCCTTTGAGCAAGATGGCGTCGAAAATACCGCATTGTGCAAAATATGTAATAACTCTACAATTAAACCATATTTTATCATTCTGTAAACGACAATGTACTAATTGATATATTTTCTATCTATCAGGCATCAAAATATAGTGCTAAGTCAAATACGATATTCGTTTCACAAGTTTTAACTTAGGAAACCATGTTGCGGGCTGGATTACGAGAAATAAATGAATACTCTCCTAAAATCTAAAAAACAAGGACCTATGCTGTGTATTTATGTGAATAATTTGACAAAAGAGATTGAGATTCCTACAATAATAGCACTTGAATCTTGACGCGAAGACGAGTAGAAACTACTAGGGATGTCCTGCACTTTGAATAAATTTTATCGATAGTTTTTCTTTTTGTAGGGAATATACCCTACTTGAAAATAATACAATTACATAAAAAAATATTTTTATTAAATCATAAACAATCAAACACACTCAAAAATAAAAAATACTTACATTATAAGTAAAAGTTCCAAAGTTTTTTTTACAACTTTATTTTTAAAACTAGATGTCGCTAAAATATTTTTTAGCGCTATCTAGTGAAAATGTTACAAGGTCAACAAAAAATCAAGGAGTAAATGTGAAAATACAAATTTTCAATACAACATCACAGAAATCTATAATTTAAATATATTCAACAATAAAATTAAACAGGTCTTTGAAAAAAATTGTTTTTATGCTCTAAATGAATTTTTTAACATTCCCTTGGCAATCGTCAATTTTTGAATAAAATACAATTTATACGTGATTATATTATTTGCTCTATCTATTCTTACACTAAGAATATATATTATTGTTATGCATTACCATTAGACGTACGTAATGTAACACAGATTGTTAAAAATTTACTATGGACCTAAAACAGTTTTAGAATGAGAATCTGAAACATATTTCTATAAAATTATTAATAATTATTTGGACAAGTCAAACATACTTCAAAAATAAAACATGTTAATTCATAAATTGAAAAATGTCGTGAAAAAAAATTATTTATGACAATGATACAACAAACAAAAATTCCACATTCATTTTAATCTTCCACTCTGTTATCATAAAAACCTATCACAATAGTTATTTATGAATAATTGGTATTATGATGATGATGTATGATATGATTTGAAACAATCCTTTATACACAATGGCACGCGACAGGATTCGCAGCAATATGGTGTTTTTTGGGATTTTTTGCCTTGTTTAAGGCAAACAAAGCAACGCTTCCAGAAGTTCCGGTTGCGCGCTGAACTGCTCTCTGTTGGTTCCAGTAAAACGGGCCAATGTGTAGAAATGATGTATCTATCCGGTTGAGAGTGCGAAGATCTACTGCTAGATACAGTATTTTTTCGGCTTTGCGGACAATGTGAAAGATGATTTGTGAGGATGAAATCTACAAGCTGAAGGCGGAAAGCTAAATGGTCAAAGTTTTTCTGCGTGGATGACTGTAGAAGAGTGCGAGAGTTGAGGATGGATACATTGAGAAGGCGTTTAAAAAGTTTCATGTACCATTTTCTGCAACGTTTCCTTTCTAATAAATAAGGCTCCAACATCTGATCTTTCATATCTACCCCCCCCATGAATTTATTATAGTCCAGCACAACTTGTGGTTTAAAGGGCACTGGCCGCGATGATGGTTTAGATGAGACTGTAGGCAAAGCAGTAGATGCACCATGACAAGTGGAAATCATGGTAATTCTTTTCTTGTCTTGCCATGACAATATTGTGACATCGCCAGAATGCCTGGCAATGTACTCTCCCCTGTTAAGAGGAGCCTTATTTATTAGATTGGGAACGTCGCGACGGGAAGGTCGCAAAGTACCAACGCAGTCGGTACCATTGCGCTTTAGAAATCTAGCTAATAGGGGTGAATTATACCAATTATCCATAAATAATCTATACCCTTTGTTCAGTAGGGGACCAATGAGCTTCTTCACAACAGCTGTACTTTTAAGTACTCCGGGCGACTGCTCCAAATCTGTTGCGGATTGTTTACCTGTGTAAACAATGAAAGACCACAAGTAACCGGTGGTACTCTCACAAAGCTCGAATGTTTTGATCCCAAACTTAGAAGCTTTGCTCCGAATATACTGTTTGAAGTTCAATCTTCCTTTCCAAAGTGTAAGGCTTTCATCTATGCAAATGTTTTTACTTAAAATATAATTGGATTGAAACGCTGAATTTAAATGTGAAATTATTGGCCTCAAACGGTGCAATCGGTCAAAGCTTCCGGCGCTAGTGTTGGAGGGATTTGGGTTATTCATCGCGGGGTCGGAATCTACAAAATGTAAAGCTCTAGTTAACATTTCATACCTTCTTCGTGTAAAGATGCGTCTGTAAACTTCCGTTTTCAGAAGGGGATCGACAGAAAAACAACTAGTAATAGTTGGCATTTTGACGATACCCAACATCATCCAGAACGCAAAAAGGCACAAAATTTCATCGATATTAGTGGGGAACCATTCAGACTCAAAAGCAACAGATGCGATTTTAGTAGCATATAGGTTCGTTTCGGCCACAATAAGACCTAAAACGTCATCGCTCCAATAGGAACGAAAAGCGTCATAAGCCGAATTGAAAACCCGAACTGAACCAGTACGCTCAGGGATAAAATTGTGTTCTTCACCTTGAAAAGTCTCCATAGAAGACCATTCAAAGTGAAGGGTCTGGCTTTCTGGTCTAGGGAGAGCATCTGCTCCATCACTAGCATCAAGAAATTCATCATCGTTTTCGCTCTCGCTAACATTTCCTCCTCGTTCAGCGTTTCTATCAACCATGGCATCATCATGTATTCTCATCTGTCGTCTCCTCACTACATCCGTCGCCAAACTTACCAATTCAGGAGGAACGTCTTCGTCATTGGTCCAGATCTCGTTGAGTGGGTGTCCAATCTCCCACTGATGTCCCTCCCTACGGCCCCGGTTTGGATACCCACCCCTACGTACACTCTGCCCTCGCACACCCCTGACACCCCTTCGGCCACCCCTTCGCCCTCTCGTTCTTCTTCTATTGCATGCATCTCTATTACGTTCATCTCTCTCACGCTCTGCAGGTAATTCATACAAAGAGTGGGTATCCGGGGCATAAAATTCTCCATCGTCAACGTCGAGCGGCACACCATCTTCATTGTAAATCCGCAGCACCACGTCTACAGGCTCCGGTGCACTGTGAAAAAAATACTATTATTAGATTCTTACATAATACATATACATAAATAACATCTAACATTACACTTACGATTCCAACGAATTGGATGGTTGTAGTGGCGAGCGGGACCTTTCCCTATCGCGGGGCGCTGCAGGAGGTGTTGTTGGGTAGTCCTGAATAAAAAAATACAATAAATTAATAAAATGAAGAAATCCAACTGCTATAAATACAGAAATATCATAAACCTCGCGAAATAAAGAAAGCGTACTATTGGTGAAAGCCTCTCGCGGCGCTCTGGGGACGTGAGAGGTGAGTATGGTGGAGCCTCTGGTGATCGATCCAATGGTTCTCCCTAAGGCAAACATAAAAAGCGTAAGTAAACTGCAACCCATAAGTATATATATAACTATAACCGAAAACCACAATAAAAGCATTACCACTTGTGACAAGCTCTCCCAGCGTTCCGGCGATAAATGGGGCGGGTGTGGACGGTGGGCTCTGCTGTTGTGCGTATCATCCTAAAAAATAAGAGAAACGTTCATGCAAAAAAACTGTCACCCAAAGCAAAATAGAAAACCTCTCGACACCAGGTAGTCGAACATATAATAAAAAGTGGGTTACCAACCTCATAGTCTTCGAGGTCCGATTCGGGGTCACTTATCTCTAGATATTCATCGGATCCTTCGTCTTCGTCATTGCTTCCTTCCTCGCCATACAGGGCATCGAGGAATTCCGCAGGCGGATTCGAACCAGCGCGCCAGCTTGACATGCTAAAAAGAAATTATAATAATAATTATGCTGAACAATCAACAAAGCATCATATTGCCCCAAAGTAAGCAGAGCTTGTTTCATAGATGCCTACTACTAGATAACTGATATAATTAATATAATCTAATACGTGTAATTAAAAAATGATAATATTACCCATATATAAATCTAAAACACCCGGAATAAAGTTTTTTTCTTATACAATTGTTCTCGAGGCGGGAATCGAACCCGCTACCTAACCAAGAAACGAAAATATTTTCGTTATATTACTCATCCTTTTTCGTTATTTTCTTGTAATAAAAACAAATATAAAAAATCATTTCAATAGCAGTACCTAAGTATAAATATAATGACGTAAAAGTAAATATAAATTAATTATGGGATACCACCATCACTATCGATATAATGAAAACTTTTATCGTTACTATCGATAACTATCGACTCTACGTCAGTCCCTATGCAAAACGTTCAACAAAAAAGTTTCACACCATCCACCGGGAAAATACGTCTTTAGCGCTACACAAATAAAGACCAAAATGGCTCGCTGGATACTGACTGACGAAACGCCATTTTGTATGTAGTGTACATCAAATTTTTCATGATTTTATTTTACTAAAATGACAATAATGCGTTGATAAATCGTTGTGTAAATGAGTTACAGTTTATTTTTATAAGCTTATTACATTTACTATGTAACAAACTAAGTAATAAATTACTTAGGAATCAGCGCAAGCTAACGAACTTTTTCGAGCCGTATCTAGAAGTTATTACGATGTATTTCTTACAATTCATTATCTAAAAATACTCATCATGAGCAGAATAAACTGTTTTATAATAAAAAAACACCACTTACTTTCGAAAAATCCAGTAAAACCAGCAAACAAAGTACACTAAACTCGCGAAACACACGGAACAACGCACAATTTGACCGCCATAAACAAACTGAATGTAAACAGATGTCATTATTACTTTTGTTCAGTATGAAGAAAATATATCAAAGAACGAAATTCATCAAACTTCTTTAAAGAAAAGTAGTCTCTATCATGGTGATATAAGGCCCTGAATCTAATGCAGGAGAGCGGTAACGGGCTGCCGCGCAGGGATTGAGTGAACTATGCAGTGACGTAAGGCGCGGCAACCGGCTACCGCTTGGGGCCTGTATTGTACTAGCTTTTAGTTTCCTTGTGTAATATTTAAGTGTGCCTAAATGTAATGTTTGAGTGAATAAAATTATTGTATTGTATATAAATTCGTATGATACATCACGCACGCTTTCGCCTCCCCGGCTCGGCCACGGTTTCTATGTGTGGCGGCTTTAAAATTAATGTATGTACCTACTTTATTTTATATTGAACTGAGTCCTAAAAAGTCGTGAATCGCAAAAAATCTTGGTCGTCTCAAAGATTCAGAAGATTGTATCACCAAAGTTTGTACTTTGAATTTCGAGCTCAAAATAATAACCTAATTATATTGTTATAAAAATTACATACTTAATCAAAAAATTCTAAGAAGTTTGTACAATTATTACATGCTGACAGTTACTATGCAGCCAGTTATGTCTACACAGTAATCAGATGACTTTTTTTTTCAAAGCTAAAAGAAGAAGAAGAAGTCTTTTTTTTTTCGACATTGCAATGGCTAGTCATGGCAACTTCGAAAAAAAAGACTCTTCTACTTCGAAATATACCTAATGGGAAAACATATTAAAATATTTTTTTAAGATTTCAGTTTTTTTTTTTAGCACTCCAAACTGAGTTGTAATAGCTTTTTTTTTATCAGTGCAGAAACAGGTTTGATCGGCATCAAAAATGTAATGTGAATAAAAGCCCATTTTCTTGATAACTTGTAAGTACAAAACAAAAAACAAATTAAAAATATATTAGGTATTTAAAATTATCTGTGTTGAACGCTGTCCACTGCTGGTATCCGCGGTTATTGCCCGACCGGCGGCGGTGGCGCGGCGCGGGCGACGCTACGCGCTGCGTGTTAAACTCATACATTGTAGTCTAGAATAATAGATAAAAATCTTCAATAATTAATATCTTTGGCATCGACTTGGAAAATTCTCGGACGTAGTCTCAGAAACGCATAAAATGAAGCACTCGATAGTTAGTCCACCCTCTGTACGTACACTACACACTCGCACATTGACAGCTATAGTCTGTCTATCGTCCGCCATTACGACTTTCGACACCAAGGACGCCAAACCATTGTAAACAAGAAGTAAAACATGAAACATGCCTTCTTGCGTCGTCAAATGTTGCCGAAACACAGTCGTTTCGTCAACAAACACGGAATCACATTTCACAAATTTCTTAGTTCATCAACTTATTTCTTTGAATTGAAACAAAATCACAAATCTCGCCAGTGCTGCCAACATGTACACATATAAATTTCCCGGTAAGTTGGGAATTTTTTTGAATCTTCGTATTTATTTACTTTAAATTATTATTGAGGTAGGTAGGTACTTTAAATAAGTATTTTTATTTTTCTTATAATTATAATTCATTCATTCATTCATAATATATAAAGCTAAATTACCACTGACTCACTGACTGACTGACATAATGGTTCTCCTTGATGCTGGAGGGGAAGGTATGTTTTTTTTGCAGAATTGTATAGAGGGTGTTTATGGGACCTAGGGAAAATTCCGACTTTTTGAGATTTGCTCCCCCTTCTGCCCCCCTCTAGGGGACTCCCGAGCGGTGCGATATTGAATAACATTTTTAGTGAGGTGGCTTCACCTCCCCTTCCCCACGAAAAAAAAACTCCTCCTTTTACCACTAGCTCCCAAGCAGAGCTACTTGAAAGAATTTTATTTTTTGGGTCATGTAGAGGATAAGAAACAATTTTGAATCCAAAAAATTTTTTGATTTAGAATTTGAGCTTGCTTTTGCTGGTAATGAACATAAACTTAGTCTAATATGTATCACAAAAATATTTAAATATTCGGTTTCACCACATAGCCAAAATAGAGGGAATATCAAGATCATACGAAAGTAAGAGACAGGTATATAAAAAGCTTACCCAACAAGAAGGATTTTAATTTTATGTGAAGTTATAAAATAAATAATTAATGCTACTCATGAAGTATTATCTTACTAACCCAAAGCTAAGAAGAGTTCTGTCTTGCGATTACATTGACGACGCGAGTTTGATTCCCGCCTCGGGACAAATGTTTATAAAATCGGCAGATATTTGTTCAGGGCGTTCTGGATTTTTTCTATATGTATAATAATAAATATCTATCTATTTCGTGTATTGTATTAAGTATATCCGTTATCTAGTATAACACAAGCTCTGCTTAGCTTGAGGCTAGATGATGCTGCGTGGATTGTCCAAAATTATTTATTCTTATTATTACATAAATTTCATACCAGAAATAAACATAAACTCTTTGTGCCCACAACTAGGCTACCCAAAATTAATGTATCTTTTAAAGGGCAATGTACCTATACGCTTCTACAAAAAAAATCAGTAAATAAATTCAAACAAATTTGTCAAAAACCTTGCTTTGCAAAAAGGCTCACTATAAAATATCAGATTATCTAGACTTCTAGAGGATAAAAAAGCTTGTTGAAAAATAACAATTACCATGCTTACGTTATTTAATTTCAACTGACAGGCTTTAGTTTAAAAGTTGTTTATGTTTAATTTTATAATTTGACCTTTTCTATGTGTACTTTTATTGTATTTATAGAAATATAGAGTTTTTGATTTCTTGCGTCGCAGGCGGACCTTCGCCCGCTACGCCACAGAAGTTGTGTTAATAAAACGATTATTGTGTATTTTTGCATTTTGTTTTCATTATTAGAAACGTTTTATTGACCTTCCCAGTAACTCTCAACTAATCATAAGTTATTATTTCAAATTGCATTCATAAACCATTTTTAGGCAAGCATCTTAAAACATGAAAATAATTGGTAATTTTTCTCTTCTGTTGGCAACTCTACAAAACACTCACACTGAGTGACAGTCCGCCATTGCTGTGCATCACTTTTGATTCGATAGAATTCCGTCCGAAAATTTTCCTAGTCGATGATCTTTGGCTACATTTTTTTTTTTGAAATTATTTTTATTGTTTTTGTTTCGGGCTGCTGCTCCACCCCCCTTTGTTTTCGGAAGTGGTCTAAACACACTGTATATATGGATTTACATAAATTTAAGAAAATATTACATAGGTATATTTAAGAACTAGACTAAATTTTAACTTCTAAAATAGTAAGAAAAACCATTAAGTTCCCACAATACAAATACCTTCTATTTATAATTTAATTTGTATTATTGTTCCTTTACCTAAATAAAATAAAAAATATTGTTTATAACTTGATGATGTGGTAGAGGCGGACCTGCGAGAGCTACATGCGTAGGACTGGCGGGAAACTGCGCAGGACAGGGAAAAATGGCATCTTCTTTTATCGGAGGCCAAGACACACTTGGGGTCACTGAGCCATAGGAGTAAGTTTATAACTTACCTACTTTCAAGTTTCAATCTGCCCGCGGCTTTGGACGTGTGTCTATGGAATAAATAAAGTAATAGATAAAGTAGGTAGCTTAAAAATTTGATTCTAGGCCCATAAAAACGGTCTTCTCTCTGTGTGCGATACCCCAGCAGAAAAGTTTCTTCTAGAAAGAAGTGAGTTCCACAAATAATTAGTGCGTTCTACGCTGTAAATGTGCGTCAAGTTTAAAAATTTGTGCATGTTCACGTTTTGGAATAAAACGCAAAATTCGTTTCCTGCTGGGGTAACGTTTTTCCAGCAGGAAGATTCTAAACGAATGACCCTAGACAAATTTAACTTATATGGGCAGATAGCTTATATTTGTGTATAAAAGTGGGTCTAAAAATAAAATTTGTGCGTCTTAAGGTTTTTGAGATATTCAATTTTCTGCTGGGGTAACGTTTTGCAAAAGCTTGTTTCTCGGAAACCATTGAATGACAAAACTTACATACACTAGTAGCTTATGATTAGTGCTTATTTATGAAATAGTAAAATTTTCTAAAATATGCACAGTTTTTATGTAATCTTGTTTTTCTTTGAAACCTTAAAAAAATTCTAGCTCTTTAATGGACAGACATAGAGGTTCATTGTAAACGGTGTTCGGTTCGTGCTGTTATTCTTTGTAACCATAAAAAGTTTCAAGAAGATTCATACACGCGTTTTTTAATAATATCGATTAAGACGTAACTGATAAGGTCATAACTTTGACGTCAAAATACAAGAAACCTTTCAACCCAAGATTGTAGGTAATAACAAAACAATCAGTGCGTTCCATGATAATTATATCCTGAAAATTTCAGCTCTCTACGTCTCGTATTGAGCTAGTTGTAAAGGAATGACTGAAATAAGAGTTACACTTCTTAATCACCCTTATTCTACCAGGTGATACGACCAAATTCGAATGACCACTAAAAAGCGACTGTTTCATACATATTGATGACCTTTTTAATTTTGCTACCGAGACGCATTGGGCCTTGTACACTCGAGTACAAAAGATATGGATAATTTTTGCCAACTATTTTATAAGAAATGAAACATTAAAAATAACATAATGTACCTATGACTATAATATCTAAAGACAGTAAAACAAACAGCTGAAAAGTAACTTGTCTGTTTGTTATACTCTCCATCCTTTCAGTTAACTCTATGCCAAAAATCAAGTCGATTGGTTGCTTAGTTAGGGCGTAAGGAAGGACGAACAAACAAATAAATACCTAAACAAATACATTTTCGCTTTTATAATATTAGTTAGGGTTAATGATTCGAATCAACATCCTAACAAATATTATAAATGCGAGTGTTCTTTTGTTTGTCCTTCCTTCACGCCCTAACTAAGCAACCAATCGACTTGATTATTGGCATAGAGTTAGTTGAATGGATAGAGAGTAACATATTGTAATTGTTGTTGACGACGATGTGGCGCGGCGGGTGAAGGTCCGCCTGCGACGCAGGAGGTTTCGGGTTCGATTCCCGCCTTGGGACAAATGTTTTTACGAACTGCAAATATTTATCTCGGTTGTTCTGGGTATTTTCTTTGTATGTAAAAAGTATCTATCTATGTAATATATGGTATTATGTATATCAGTCATCTAGTACCTCATAACAAAAGCTCTGCTTAGTTTGGGGCTAGATGATGTTGTGTAGATTGTTAAACATTATTTATTTTTATTTTATTTATTTTGGTTACGCTCGTTTTTAAATATAATAATAAATGGTAGCATACGCTGTTTTTTGGATGGTCTTTCACCTAAGGAAGACTGTTTTATTATATTTCCCTACTGAAGTGAGCAACGAGTCGAAAGTCTCCGCATGCCCCACGCTTGGGGTAGCGACAAGCCAGTCTACGATGCATCCAATTAACGACGGACGCGTATGACTATTTGCATCCCGCGATCCGGTCACATTTGTTATTTTGGAAAACCCTCGTGTCGCGACCGCACCCGCTGCTACTCTAGCACCAAGGACTTCTGCCTCTTCTATCTGTGACGTCGTCGGATCCCCCCTGAGTTTCCAGGAGAGACATCCCGCAGCGAACGACCGAGACGAATTGTGAATTGAGGTGGGTACTTATAATAAGACAGTTTATAGGTGATTTGCCTTCCTTAAAACAGCGTTTCTCTCATAGGTATTTCATCTCCGCCTTCCGCAGGATCTAATTCAGGCTTTAAATCAGTAATTAAATATCTTAGATGTACCGACTTTAATCGGCCTAAGCAACCGCATCAGAATAAGGAACCTACAACTCCTTTATTCTCCATTTTGGTCCTTCGAGCCGGATAAAAGCCTAAATTTGGGTCCTAAAAGCCTAGGTTTCATTTCAGATAAAAGGTTACTAATTTTGAATAATAATTTATTTCATTGTTGCATATTGTCACAAGAATCTCACCTCTGTTGCATACTTGTTAAGGTCTATTTCTTGTATAACCATCCGTACCTACCGGCAGAAAAAATAGTTTTCTATAATCGTTATTTCGCATTTTTTGTTAATAAATTGTTAAGTTCCAAGAAAAGAATAGTGAATTCATATCGCAAAATAAGTTATTGACTTAAAATCATTCGTATTTCGCTAAATTGCATATCTTTTTTCTGCAAGTGCCGTACGGGGGGTAGTCTGAAGTGTTCAAAGTCCACATTCCTTACGCTTACCGTTAACCTTGAAAGGTTATGTCGGGAATAGTAGGTAAATAGATATTCTATATTTTTGTCGTCTCGTTAGAAAATTTATTGTTATACGAGGAGACATTTAGCTGAAATCGTAGACTCACACAACCGCATTTGATTAATTAATAATATTTAATCATTAAACGTATTTATACGTTCGCATCGCATTATATTTGAATGAGTTAGTACCTACTATCCATTCATCTTACGTTCGCACAAATTGTTTATGATCGTTATCTACCTATCAGTAATATTATTAGAGTGAACTTGATTTTTTGACGGTAATCTCTAAATTCGGTAGGTAGGTAGGGACTTTCGCATCGCATTGTTTTAGTAACTCGCATTTGAGTGAATTAATAAAATTCATTCATCTTACGCCGCACATTAGGGTTTATGTTATTTTTGTTGAAATGTTCTTGATTTTTTGATAGGAATTTCTCGTTGAGAAACGTAACATAAATTCATTGTTTACGTGTTGGACGGTCACTTATCTAGTGAACTAACCGTAATATTACAAAGTATAAGTTATATACTTACCGCTTTTTTATCGCTAGGCTGTAGCGGTACTAGGTATCTACATGATAATTTATTTCTAAGATACCTACTTACTGCCTACATTCTTAAGTTATTGCGAACGAAAGGTTCGATTGTCGCTTTTTTAAACCGCATTTTATAATTACCTCCTTATCTGCGTGGTTATAGGTAGGTATTTACTCACTTGTTGACGCTCCTTTGTTGTGTGTGATACATACGCTTAGGATTAATTATATTTATTGTCGCTTCGCATAGATTGTAAGTACGTAGCTTACGTAAAAATACATCTATAATAAATATCGCTCATTTACCCAATACAATTAGGGTTCCGCTTGGTTCTTGGGGTTTGTTTGTGTGGTACGTAATTATTCCTTGAAAAATGGAAGATGAAACCCGACTAAAACTTTATCTCGCAAAACGCGATGCATGTTTCGCACGCGTTCAGGCTATTTATGAGTCATCTAGGGCGTTAACAACTGAGCGCGCTCGTAAGTCATTTATTGCACAGGCAAAGCAAATTGATGCTCTGCGGGGCGAATTCAACGAAATCTTAGATAACGTCAATCGTTTATCTATGAAACTGGTCGACAAATACGAAGTCAGTTATAATAGCTTGAACGCATTTGATGACTTGGCCTGCGAAATAAAGGATACATTAGGTGCGTTATTAGAACCACCGTCGGTATCATCGCCCTCTGCAACCACGAGCTCGGCTGTTAAGAGTGCGTACCATATAAGGGTACCGAAAATAGAACTTCCTACGTTTGACGGTGACATACAAAGTTTTCCATTCTTTTATGAAACTTTTAAAAGGGTTATCCACACAAACTCCGACCTCTCGGATTCAGATCGTATACATTATTTGTTAAACTGTCTCAAAGGCAAGGCAAGGAATGTGTCGGCAGGTTTGTGTCCCTCCGCGGAAAATTACCGTGTCGTTTGGGATGCGCTTATTGCTAAATATTTAGATACCCGCGCGCTCGCTGTAAACTATCTAAATCAGCTGTTTTCATTAAGATCAGCTGGTACATCTTCACCCGCTAACTTGGAAAAAGTGTTTGACAAATTTACTGCAATTATAGCGGGAATCAAACAATTAAAAATAGAAAATCTCGATAATTTTATTTTTACCCATCTGGGCCTTAAATTAATAGACTCGGATGTAGCAAAACATTACGAAATGTTCTTGCGTTATCAAAAGAATCAAGAAGTCGTTGATTACGACTATTTCGTAAAATTTGTACGCGAACAAATAAAAATTATGTACCGCACAACAGCGTGTCCGCGCGCGACCGCAGTCAATAGCCCCGCTGCCCCTTCTACAAAGGTGTCGCAGGTCTACGTGGGTGTAGCTAACAAATGCTCTCTGTGTAGCAATACCCATGACCATCTATTCAAATGCTCTGGGTTCCAAAAACTGCAGGCATTTGAACGCTTTAAATTTATTAAAGACCACAAAATGTGTGTAAATTGTTTAAGTCAGCAGCACACCACCCTGAAATGCCAATCGAAAACCGGTTGCAAAAAATGTAACGGCAAACATCATACCTTGCTTCATTTTGAACAACCGCCTCACTCGGAAACTACCGCAATGGTTTCTGCCCCTGTACCCCCTGAAGTAACCCCCGCATCTAATCCTTCCGCGGGCCCTGTTGAAGTTTCATCAGCCGCTCCAGAACGGGTTGCTTTATGTACACATTCAGCGGTACAAGGGACCAAACGGACTACCGAGGTATTGGCTACCGCTAAAGTAGTAGCAGTTAATAAAAAGGGTAGGGACGTAGTGATAAGATGCTTGCTAGATCCCGGTTCGCAGAAAAATTATATCACTACGCGTTGTTGTCGCATGCTAGGCTTACCTATTCGCGCGGAGTCTATAAGTACAGTTAGAGGTATCGGTGGTACATCTCAACCTGTTCGAGGTTCAGTCGATCTAACGTTTAGTTCACGGCTTCGGTCATTACCTAAGTACCATATCGATGCGCTAGTACTGGATCAAATCACCGGTGAACTTCCGCTGTGTGGTATAAATGTCGCTGAATTGAATCACATTGATCCAAAATTAACCGCCGACGATACTTGGGGAGTGCCTGGTAATATAGACGTTTTACTCGGCGTAAAATTGTTCGCTAAGTTGTTGCGACCAGGTTGCGTCACCAGTACACCCGGGTATCCGGACGCGTTGGAGACGGTGCTAGGCTACATCTTTATGGGAGATGCTCCCATATTAGACCCCCCTACAGACACGTTATCATTCTTCTCAACTTCATGCCTTGATTGTTGCGACCTGCGCAAATTTTGGGAGATTGAGGATGTCTCAGCCGCTACGGTTGTAGACATGGATGATACACAGTGTGAGGAGTTTTACCGATCCACTATCACTCGCACTCCGGATGGCAAGTACGTAGCTGCCTTGCCGCTCAAAACGGCCGCGGCAGCATTGGGAAGCTCTGTAGACATCGCTCGTCGGAGGTTTTATAGCCTCGAGCGTAGACTTAAGAAGCTACCTAACGTTAAGCTCCTGTACGATGACGTCATCAAGGATTACTTAGATAATCATTATATTTCACTTCTGAAGAGCGATAATCTTCCGAATGTTTCTCATACACAGGAGACTCATGAGCAACAGGTTGCTTATTATATCCCACATCACGCTGTCATTCGAGAGGATAAAATGACTACCAAGTTACGCGTAGTATTGGATGCCAGCGCGAGTACAGACAATGGGGTTTCGCTCAACGATATCCTATACGCGGGCCCAGTGCTTCAAACTGACCTTTTCAACATCTTGTTGAATTTTAGACTTTTCGTTGTCGCTGTGTCAGCAGATGTAAAGGCCATGTACCTTCGTATAGGAATACGCCAAAAGGATCGCTCGCTTCAACGGATTTTATATCGCTTTCACGAGGACGAACAGCTCCAAACCTATGAGTTCTCAGTACTACCATTCGGGTTGAAGTGCTCTCCATTCATTGCTATTCGCACAGTTCAACAGCTGTGTCTAGACGAGGGTCAGTCATATCCTCTAGCTAGCGAAATTTTACAGCGAGATATTTATATGGATGACATAGTCAGCTCAAGCCCTAGTACCGAGCTAGCCATAGAATCCGCTCATCAGCTGATAGAAATATTTTCGCTGGGCAATTTCCAGTTAACTAAATGGTCGAGTAATAGCCCTCAGGTGCTTCAGGCTATCCCAGAGTCATTACGACTCTCGCATAGTTTAGACTTCAGCAAAGATCTGACACAGAAAATACTGGGACTCCGATGGTATCCAGATGAGGATTGTTTCGGATTTCAGGTAAATCCGGATAACCGCCCGTGTACGAAGCGAAATATTTTATCGTCCATCGCACGTCTTTTTGACGTTTTAGGTCTTGTTGCTCCTATGATTCTTTACGCCAAGCTGCTCATAAAGGAACTTTGGCTAGTAAAACTTGGCTGGGATGATGTCCCGCCAACCCGCATCGTTCGCGCCTGGGAACAATTTCAGGCCGAACTACCTCTTATTTCAGAAATGAAATTCGCACGACACATCGGTGTCGTAGATCATTGTAAGATCACCCTAGTGGGCTTCGCAGACGCGAGCGAGAAGGCCTACGGTGGAGTTATCTACGCTCATGTGCTTAAACCCAACGGGGATGTCGTCGTTTCGCTAGTGTGTGCGAAGTCAAAGGTCGCGCCACTAAAAATTATTTCACTAGCTCGTCTTGAGCTTTGTTCCGCACTCCTCTTATCGACTTTGATAAGGCGAGTTTATTTGTTGTACGCAGCTCGCCATGCCATTGAGGCTGTCGTAGCTTTTTCGGACTCAACTGTAACGTTGAGCTGGATTCATTCTGAACCGCACCGATGGCACACGTTTGTGGCCAACCGCATCACCAAGATACATGAAAACCTTTCTGCTGAATCGTTTTTCCATGTCAGGGGTTTGGAAAATCCGTGTGATTGTCTCTCGCGTGGTTTGACGCCGGCTCAACTACGACATCATCCGTTGTGGCTAACAGGGCCGACATGGCTTAAATTGCCGCGATCCGAGTGGCCAGTCCAGCCGTTTCGGTCCGGTGAGTCTCCGGAACTTCCGGAAATGAAGCCAATAGCTCTACCGGTGATCACACAGGATATTTTGGAATCTTCTCCTCCGTGTAATATCTTGCATGAGCTCGCCTCTAGAACCTCTAATTGGTCTAAATATTTGAAAACTATATGCTTCATTTATAAATTTTTGAAACGGCTCCCCAAGGGACCCGTTACCGCTTCGGACCTAACTTTCGCAGAAAGTATAGTTTGGCGTTCAGTCCAGAAAATACATTTTGAACTCGACCTAGATCGACTGTCCCGCGAACAATTGTGTTCTAAGCCAATACAAAAACTGAGCCCGTTTCTTCATAATGGACTCATTCATGTCGGAGGCCGCCTAGCAAATTCGGAATTAGATTATGATTCTCGGCATCAAATTCTTCTTCCACGTCAGGACCGTACTGTAGAGCTTTTGGTCTCGTATTATCATACCACCAACTTTCATACAGGTCCTAATTTGCTCGTGTCTCTGTTACGACAGCGCTATTGGATCATGTCCGCACGACGAATCGCACGGCACGTTACTTTTAATTGTAACATTTGCTTTAGAGCCAAACCGCGTCCCGTCTTCCCGGTTATGGCTGATCTTCCCCGCTCTCGTGTAGAGACTGCCCCTAAGGCTTTCTCTCACACTGGGTGCGACTATGCGGGGCCTCTATCAATCACGTCAGTTCGTGGTAGAGGCCAAAGATCTCGCAAGGCGTACATTTGCCTTTTTACTTGTATGACTACAAGAGCGCTTCATCTTGAAGTCGCATCTGACCTCAGTACGGCTAGTTTCTTGTTGGCATTCAAGCGGTTTGTATCGCGTAGAGGCCCAGTAGAGTGTCTTTACACTGATAATGGCACCAACTTTATTGGCGCCAGGTCATACCTCCGCGAACTCTATCAGTTCTTGGCAAAGGAGTATCAGCCCTTATGGGAAAAGGAACTGGCAGATCATCGCATAACGCTCAAAAATATACCTTGCCGAGCTCCTCACTTCGGTGGATGTTGGGAGAGTGAAGTCAAGAGCGTCAAAACGCATCTTTTCAAGGTGATCGGTCAGCAAATTCTCACATTTGACGAGCTTAACACTGTGTTGGCTCAAGTAGAGGCCTTGTTAAATTCCAGGCCCTTATATTCACTAAGCTCCGACCCTTCGGAACCGTCTGCACTGACGCCAGCGCACTTCTTGCACTCGAAACCGCTTGTGTTTCTTCCCACTCGTGATGTTAATGAAACTCGTTTGCATCTTATTTCGCGATATGAATTTACCGATAAACTTGTTCACTCCTTTTGGAATCGGTGGCGTAAAGAGTATTTGCACACCATGCAATCCAGACAGAAATGGAACACTGAGCTGTATGTATGTATACCTACCACTATGGGGGTAGGTGTGCCTTCCACAGTAATAAACTAGCTACCGAGTAAGACGGACGTTTCATTACCTTGCGACATACCATTTGACGACGAGGTCACTGTCTACCCGCGAATAAAATATAATGGCGAGTTTTCTCGGTAATTTAGGCGTTTTCGACTACAAATTACACGAATGGGAAGTGTTTTTCGGTAAACTGACGCAATTTATAAAACTGAACGGCATCGATGAAGAAAAACAAAGTGCTGTGTTGCTAACGCATTTGTCCGACGATTCGTACCGTCTGCTTCGGAACCTCGTTCACCCGAAGAAACTCGATGGAGTCACTTATAAGGAGCTAGTGATTGTACTCAATAAACATTTCACGCCAAAAAGGTCAACATTCGCCGACAGGGCGAAGTTCTATGAAGCGATAAAGTCCGATGGCGAAGGCATTGAAGAATGGGCAGCACGGCTGCGAGGCCTAGCCGTTTATTGCGACTTTGGCACAGAACTGGACACGCTACTGCGGGACCGTTTTGTGCTAGGCTTTAGGACAGGACACGAGCGTGACAAACTTTTTGAATGCGACTCAAAAAACTTGACGCTAGCGCAGGCGTTGGAAGTCGCGCAAAAGGCATCGTGCGCGCGGCAGGCACGCGCAGAGGCCAGTACCGTCGTCGTGAAGGAGGAGCCAGTTTTCTACGCGCGGGCAGGTGCTCGCAGTTACGGCGGCCGCGGCGGCGGCGGCAGCGGCAGCGGCGGCCTGGGCAGCGCCCCGGCGGCCCAGATGGGCTCGCAGGCAGGCGCTGCTGGGTCCCGCAAGGCTGATGAGGGCGGCAACCAGTCGCGTTGTACGGTGTGCGGTATGAGGAACCACTCGGCGGATACGTGTAGATATAAGAACTACAAGTGTCAAAAATGTGGGCAAAAAGGCCATCTTAAGAAAGTGTGTGGTTCTACAAAGTGTAATTTACACAACATTGCAGTAAACGGTACGGAGTCTCTTGCTGAAAGTGACTGCAAGGAATGTGAACTTTATAACTTGAGGTATGTAAACTATAATCCTATCAAAATTGCAGTACATGTGAATGGAATTGAGTTATGTATGGAACTGGACACGGGATCGGGTACTACGGTTATATCAGACAAATTATATTTGGAGTATTTTTCAAAGTTAAAGTTGCATAAGAGTGATATTAAAATGTGTTTATACAACGGTCATAAAATCACGCCTTTAGGTTATTTTACAACTGGTGTTAGGTATTCTAACGTTTGTAAACAGATAAAATTATATGTCATAGAAAATGGTGGGCCACCGTTGTTGGGGCGTGATTTCATGACACATTTTAAAATATATTTTTCATCATCAAATAACAATATTGAATGTATAAATAATAACATTGAAGAAGTGCAACATCTATTAAAACTTTTCCCGGACGTGTGGAAAAATGAGTTAGGTTGTTTTAATAAATTTGAAGTCGAGTTGCAACTTAAAGATAATGTAAAACCGAAATTTTTTAAGCCACGATCTGTACCATTCGCCCTTAAAGAAAGGGTTAGTGCAGAAATTGACAGATTAGTGAGTTTAGGTATTTTAGTGCCAGTTAACCATTCGGAATACGCAACCCCAATTGTACCAGTCCTGAAAGAAAATGGAAAATTGAAGATAGCCGGTGATTTTTCATGTACTCTGAACCAAGATCTAAAGATTGATAAGTATCCGTTGCCACGTATCGAAGAAGTGTTTTCTAAAATAGGCGGTGGAGAAAAATATTCCAAGTTAGATCTAAGTAATGCCTATAATCAATTTAGATTGTCCAAGTCATCTCAATCGTTGGCCACCATAGCGACAAATAAAGGATTATTTTCCTACTCTAGATTGGTCTACGGCCTAGCTAATGCCCCTGCAATTTTTCAAAAAGCCATGGAAACACTTCTATCAGGTCTGGATGGTGTAAGTATTTGGCTTGATGATATTTGTGTAACAGGCAAAACCAAACAAATCCACTTGTCAAGGTTGCGGGAGGTTCTTAGAAGGCTACAAGATGCAGGGTTACGGTTACAAAGGGATAAGTGTGTTTTCTTCCAAGATAGTGTTACCTACCTAGGTTACGTCATAGATAAAAACGGATTGAGAACTTGCCCCACTAAAGTTGAGGCAATAACCAATGCGCCTGCGCCTACCTGTGTTTTAGGTGTTAAACAATTCCTAGGTGTAGTTAATTATTACAGGAATTTTATTCCTTCCGCATCGGCGGTATTAAATCCACTACATGAGCTTCTGCGTACGGGCGCTGAGTGGCAGTGGGGAGAACGGCACCAATCGGCCTTCGAGAGCGTGAAGCGCGAGCTGGCCAGCGACCGCGTGCTGGCGCACTTTGAGCCAGACGCGCCGCTGACGCTGACCGTGGACGCGGGCCCGTGCGGGCTGGGCGCCGTTCTGGCGCACAAGGACGCCGACGGCGGCGGCGAACGTCCTATTGCGTTTGCCTCGCGCTCGCTGTCAGCAAGCGAGAAGAATTATAGCCAAATTCAGAAGGAAGCCACGGCCATCATTTTTGGTGTTAAACATTTCCACCAGTACCTCTACGGTCGCCAGGAGCCATTTATTTTAAAAACTGACCATAGGCCTTTACTGTCTATTTTTGGAAGAGGAAAGGGTATATCTGTAACGGCCGCCTTACGCCTGCAAAGGTATGCTATTATTCTGTCGGCCTATAACTATACAGTGCAGTATGTAGACGGTAAAAATAATCAAGTCGCAGATTATTTTTCAAGGTCGCCTTTATCAGACTCTGTTAGCGATGAAATGGCGGGAAGTTCTAGGCATTTCTTATTTTTAGAAGCAAACGTCGAACCGGTTTTATTTGATGACATTAAACGGGAGGCTTCTACAGATAAGGTTCTGACCTTAGTGAATAAATACATGAAATATGGCTGGCCTAGGAAAATAACGTGTAAATCCATTTTGCCGTATTTTCAGTGTAAAACTGATTTAGAAGTTATAAATGGTTGTTTGTTTCGAGGCCACAGAGTAGTTATTCCAAGTGCGTTTAGAGACAGAATGCTAAAAGAATTGCATTCGGCCCATTTTGGGATTGTAAAAACAAAAAGTGCAGCGCGCAGTAGAATGTGGTGGCCAGGAATAGATGGTGATATCGAGCGATGGGTAGGTGCATGCACCGCTTGCGCCGCCGTACGCGCCGCGCCGCCGTCCGCGCCGCCGTCGCCGTGGCCGCGCCCGCCGGCGCCATGGCACCGGATACACATAGATTACATGTCTATAGGGCAGGCTGTGTACTTGATTGTGGTAGATGCGTATTCCAAATGGTTAGAGTGTGTGTTTATGGACCGTGGCACTTCTACAAGCGTTCTTATTCAAAAACTAAAAGATATGTTTTCTAGATACGGCGTGCCTTGTGTAATTGTATCGGATAACGATGTTAAAATAAGCTCAGCAGAATTTCATGATTTTTGTCGAGTTAACGGAATCCAACATGTAACATCACCTATATATCACCCGGCGAGCAATGGTCAGGCGGAAAACTCTGTCAAAACTTGTAAGAAAATGATAAAGTGTGTTATTTCAGAATGCAAAAACCAAAAAGAAATCAATAATAAATTACAAAGCTCGTTATTTGTATTTAGGAACACTGTGCATTCTACAACCGGCGCCACGCCGGCTATGTTAATGATGGGGCGAAACTTACGTTGTAGGTTAGATTTAGTCTTGCCTGTAGATAAAAATAAAAATCTGAACGAACAATGTAATTTAAAACCAAGTAGATGTTTTAATGTGGGCGAAACTGTATGGGCGAGGTGGTTCGTTGCAAGAAGAAGTGTGTGGTGTATTGGTATAGTTAATAAGATAATGGGAAACCGTTTGTATGAAATATTTTTTAAGGACTACGATACTATATGTAAAAGGCACGTCGATCAGTTAAGGAAATATATTAGCGACAGTACTGCTATTCAAAATGAAAGTATTTCTGAGGTCAGCGCCGGTAGTCCAGTGATGTTAGACCCGCCGCCGCCGTCACCTCCTTGCACGCCACCGCCCAGAGCGTTACTCCGATCACCACCACCGTCGCCGGAAACCAGTATAGTAGTAGAACCATCGTCACCACCTTCAATTACTATTGCTGAGGGGGTAATAGAGAAGAGGTCTGCCGTGACTGCCCCGAATAACAGTCCAGTGTCACATAGAGAGGCGGAAAGGGACGAGTGGGCGGAGGCCTGCGAGGTGATGATGGACGAGCCGCAACCGGTGGAGCTGCAGGTCAACCCTAGTGTTGAAAGTATAAACCCAAGTAGTGCAAACGCCAGCCCAGCGGCTGGGCGTTCTAGGCGAGACAAAAAGCGTGTTAATTATAAACCTTTTTACTATGTTAATTGTAAGTAGGTAGATTTTGTTATTTTAATAAGTTAGTTTATAGGAACCTTTACCTTGTTACAGGTTCCCAAATTAGTGTTGGTGGGATGAGCTGTATGTATGTATACCTACCACTATGGGGGTAGGTGTGCCTTCCACAGTAATAAACTAGCTACCGAGTAAGACGGACGTTTCATTACCTTGCGACATACCAAACACTCCAGCTAATCCTATAAAATTAGGAATGGTAGTTGTTTCCATGCAGGACAATGTTATGCCCTTACATTGGCCGTTAGGTTTAATTACTGAAATCTTTCCGGACAAAAACGGGGTAGTTCGCGTCGCTTCTGTAAAAACTAAAAGTGGGATCTTACAAAGTCGACCGGTTGTGAAGTTGTGCCCTTTGCCAACTCAGTAAATTTTTATTAGTTAATTTTGTTTGTCCTTAGTTTAAGATTAAGGTCTTTCATCGCATCGCTGTGTAGACAATAGGGTTAATTAGGTTTAGAAATCTTAGTGTCTCTCCTAGTAGAGCAAGAGCATGTTCATGACTTTAGAATAGAGTTTGTGACAATATGCAACTTATTGGTTTTAGCTTACTTCCATACAGGATTAATTATCCATACTTTTCTTATCCTCTTTCTTCTGTGTTTCGAAAGTAGGAACTTTCAAGCCGGGGGAAATGGTTACGCTCGTTTTTAAATATAATAATAAATGGTAGCATACGCTGTTTTTTGGATGGTCTTTCACCTAAGGAAGACTGTTTTATTATATTTCCCTACTGAAGTGAGCAACGAGTCGAAAGTCTCCGCATGCCCCACGCTTGGGGTAGCGACAAGCCAGTCTACGATGCATCCAATTAACGACGGACGCGTATGACTATTTGCATCCCGCGATCCGGTCACATTTGTTATTTTGGAAAACCCTCGTGTCGCGACCGCACCCGCTGCTACTCTAGCACCAAGGACTTCTGCCTCTTCTATCTGTGACGTCGTCGGATCCCCCCTGAGTTTCCAGGAGAGACATCCCGCAGCGAACGACCGAGACGAATTGTGAATTGAGGTGGGTACTTATAATAAGACAGTTTATAGGTGATTTGCCTTCCTTAAAACAGCGTTTCTCTCATAGGTATTTCATCTCCGCCTTCCGCAGGATCTAATTCAGGCTTTAAATCAGTAATTAAATATCTTAGATGTACCGACTTTAATCGGCCTAAGCAACCGCATCAGAATAAGGAACCTACAACTCCTTTATTCTCCAATTTATATAGGCTACTTTTGTTTACCCCCTAGATATATAAATTTGAATTTAACGCGGGTGAAACCGCGGGGAACAGCTTATTGTTAATAAACAAAAAATCATAAAGAAAACAAATTAATTAAAGACATATTATTTATATTTTTAATTAGCTTTAAATCACAGATCAATTAGTCAACAGGCATGGTTTACAAATCACAGATCACATTTTACCTGTAAGGTATTAAGTTATGTTTTCAAAAAGAATGAAGTGAGTTCCACAAATAATTAGTGCGTTCTACGCAGTAAATGTGCGTCAAGTTTAAAAATTTGTGCATGTTCACGTTTTGGAATAAAACGCAAAATTCGTTTCCTGCTGGGGTAACGTTTTTCCAGCAGGAAGATTCTAAACGAATGACCCTAGACAAATTTGACTTATATGGGCAGATAGCTTATATTTGTGAATAAAAGTGGGCCTAAAAATAAAATAAGGTTTTTGAGATATTCAATTTCCTGCTGGGGTAACGTTTTGCAAAAGCTTGTTTCTCGGAAACCATTCAATGTGCATCTACAAAACATAAAAAGTTTCAAGAAGGTTCATACACGCGTTTTTGAATAATATCGATTAAGACGTAACTGATAAGGTCATAACTTTGACGTCAAAATGCAAGAAACCTTTTAACCCAAGATTGTAGGTAATAACAAAAAAATCTGTGCGTTCCAAGATAATTATATCCTGAAAATTTCAGCTCTCTACGTCTCGTATTGAGCTAGTTGTAAAAGAATGACTGAAATAAGGGTCCACTCCTTAATCACCCTTATTCTACCAGGTGATACGACTAAATTCGAATGACTACTAAAAAGCGACTGTTTCATACATAGTGATGACCTTTGTAATTTTGCTACCGAGACGCATTGGGCCTTGGTACACTCGAGTACAAAAGTTATGGATAACTTTTGCCCAATATTTTATACGGAATGAAATATTAAAAATAACATAATGTACCTATGACTGTAATATCTTAAGACCTTCTTTTTTCTCTTTCTTTTAGTTTATACTAAATTTAGTAATTTATAGAATATTATATTGTTTGCCAACTCAATTTTCACTAAGTATTATCGAAGTTAGATATGGCCGCCTGTAATTGCGGGAACACAAATGCATGTAATAATTTCGTACACATACCTATTCTAAACTTGTAATGTGTATCCTTCGTAGGTGGTTCAATTACAATAAATAAATAAATCTACAGACAGTAGAACAAACAGACAAGTAACTTGTCCGTTTGTTTTACTCTCCATCCTTTCAGTAAACTCTATGCCAAAAATCAAGTCGATTGATAGCTTAATTAGGGCGTAAGGAAGGACGAACAAACAAACAAATACTTAAACAAACACATTTTCGCGGTTTTTTCACCGCCGCCGCCACCGTTTACACCGCCGCCGCCGTTTCCACTGCTGCCGCCGCCGCCGGTGCCGAACCAAGGACAACGCCGCCGCCTCTGAAATACCTACCTACTGGCTGGCAACGTTGGCACAATTCGAGTAGTCAACGTGATAAACGAGTCTGGACTACACAAAGACATTCAACACGCGTCGCACATATCGCGTTTGATGTTGAGTGCTGCTCCAGCACTAAGGGGGAGAATGCAGGCGACGCGTAGCTACCTACGTACCTAGGGGGTTAACTTTATGTTTGAGTAGGTTAGGTACCTACCTACCTATCTTGTTTGTTTTGCTTTCTATGTTTGATAGTAGGTAGGTATCTTACTACCTAGTTTGTATTTTCATGATGATTTAATAAATCTAGTGTTGACGCAGGGGACGCAGGGGGGTACGTTGTGCGCGCGGAAGAAGTGGGGTGCCAGGGAAGTACCTATCTACCGCCCGCAGGCGGCGCCTGCGCGCGTTTTGCATTCAGTGGCCTTTGACCACAGCCGAGCGCGCACGTACTGTATTTGCCTCCCCCCGTTCACCACTCTTTTGCCAAGAAAGTCCTTTCAATACAGTCCCTATCCCCTACAATTGGCATAGAGTTAGTTGAATGGATAGAGAGTAACATATTGTAATTGTTGTTGACGACCTATGTGGCGCGGCGGGCGAAGGTCCGCCTGCGACGCACGTTTTGTTTTTCAGATTCGACATGGGTAAAACCAAACCACGATATGAGAATACCTCCAAAAATTTAATATTTGAAAAAGCCTTCGAAGGAGTGCTTTTAAAAAAATCTATAAGAAAGTCATCAATGTGCCAAAAAGTACATTGTACGACTAGTTTACAAAATTTAACAATATAATCAATCAGTTGTCTCATGAAGCGTGTGCTGATGTTGAAACGGGCTCATTTGTGAATTTTGCAGGATGTACAATTAAAGTTATGGGGTTCTGTGAAAACCGTTCCTGAGACTTAAATTTATTTGAATTAAGATTAATTTCACTACTAACAGTTGATTTGTTCTATTATACCAATAGATATTGTTCCGAATTGATTATTAAAATAATGTTTAATTTGAAATATGAACGAAAATTAGGCTTTCCGTCACTAGGGGACCTTTTTGAACATGTCCTTTTTTCTATGTTAATTGTTCCATAATATCTACTACATTTAAAACAATATTTGAGACTGTTTATGTATCTGTGTTAATTAGGTATATAGTTGAGAGCTTATTAAAGGGAAATAAACAATATAGACTATTACACGATATATTTTTTTATTCTTTAAGTGTCCTGTTCTCAGGGACCTCCCCCTATCGATTCAATAATGCCAAATCTCGTAGTGTTTATAAAACTAACACTGATCAACAAACAATAATACTTAAATCAAATTAATAAATTTTAATTACTTCTTGTTATATCATCGGCAGTAATGATACATTATTTTACCATGTGGCATGATAGAATGAGATGACGTTATGAGCATTGCAGCTAGGTTAGAGTGAGACGCACAGCTAAGCGACACATGTGCGTCCATTCGACAGCAGTACTGAGTATTATTACTATGTAGGTATTTACCTACTAGGTACGTTTTCGGAAGAAACTAGGGGAGGCCTATGTCGAAAGCCAACCTGACCAGAAAAATTTGTTGTACTAGTTTTATGTATACCTATGTAAATAGTACTTACCGTATATGTTATATATAAATGTACCTATTGTAAATTGGTCAGTGAATGAAGGCTTTTTTATTTATTTTATACGTGTTTTTCGATGCCGGCTCACGAGTAGGTAGGTAAAATTTGACTGGCCTTGCTCGAGAAAGTCTCTGGCTAGCTAGGTAGAGTAGCAAACTACCAACTTTATTACAATCACTTATGTAGGAAGACAATTCTCGAAAAAATTTGCCCTACTTTGTACATTAAAAAGATTGGTAGGTACTTATGTAGGTAGGTAGGTACGTACTGTCTTGGACCTAAAATTATGTAGTTGGCAAAAGTTATCCATATCTTTTGTACACGAGTGTACCAAGGCCCAATGCATCTCGGTAGCAAAATTAACAAGGTTATCAATATGTATGAAACAGTCGCTTTTTAGTAGTCATTCGAATTTGGTCGTATCACCTGGTAGAATAAGGGTGATTAAGCGAGTGGACCCTTATTTCAGTCATTCTTTTACAACTAGCTCAATACGAGACATAGCGAGCTGAAATTTTCAGGATATAATTATCCTGGAACGCACTGATTTTTTTGTTATTACCTATAATCTTGGGTTGAAAGGTTTCTTGCATTTTGACGTCAAAGTTACAAAGAATAACAGCAAGAACCGAACACCGTTTACAATAAACCTCTATGTCTGTCCATTAAAGAGCTAGATTTTTTTAAGGTTTCAAAGAAAAACAAGATTACATAAAAACTGTGCATATTTTAGAAAATTTTACTATTTCATATGTAAGCACTAATCAAAAGCTACTAGTGTATGTATGTTTTGTAGATGCACATTCAATGGTTTCCGAGAAAAAAGTTTTTGCAAAACGTTACCCCAGCAGGAAATTGAATATCTCAAAAACCTTAAGACGCACATATTTTATTTTTAGGCCCACTTTTATACACAAATATAAGCTATCTGCCCATATAAGTTAAATTTGTCTAGGGTTATTCGTTTAGAATCTTCCTGCTGGAAAAACGTTACCCCAGCAGGAAACGAATTTTGCGTGTTATTCCAAAACGTGAACATGCACAAATTTTGAAACTTGACGCACATTTACAGCGTAGAACGCACTAATTATTTGTGGAACTCACTTAATTCTAGAAGAAACTTTTCTGCTGGGGTAACGCACACTTTACATTTTGTTTTTAAGAGACTGGTGAGATGTTTATGAGTAACTTAGAATTCATTTATGTAGGTACTTTTGTTATTTTAGTCTATAGATTATTTATTACTGTGGGTGTGGTTGATAATAAAAGAGTTTGTAAACTGAACTGAGTCTATTCATTAATAATAAACACAAATACATTAAATGACAATTACGATATTCTATTATCCAATATTGGGATACGTGTACAATGATCAGAGTAGAGATTGCAATCCGGTTTATCCGAATTAACCGGATAATGTGTCCAAAAAAAATAACCGGTTAGAAGCATCGACATCCGGTTAATTCGAATAATTATTTGTAGTAATTGATAATATTTTTAAGCAAAAATCAATTAGCTTGTGATCATAAATACAATACCTACAATACAATATGATGATTTCAACTTTAATTTTAGACATAATAAATTACAAAGTTCTTATTTACACATAAAATAAAAATACAAAATAAGTATATGACACTGGTCAAGAGTGCACAACATGAACTCTTGTCCAGTGAAGAAGAGGCAGTCGGTGTTCAGCCTCTTTGCGATAATCTGCAGGTAGCTGTTGTCACACAGCTAGCGCATCAGGACGACATTCTGTTGCGCATGATCGCGTAGAAGCCGTCTACGCGTGCATCCGCAAATATCCCTGACGCGCTACAGAAGCTGCGGCAGCCCCATCACCAACCTGAACCCATTGTTATACTGGACACGCAGGGTATTCCAGCATCGCTGTGTGTAACTGACCCATAGACTATACGTATAAAATGACTGGCAGTACACTCTAAACAGACTCGTTTTTACGGGCGTACTATATCATACAAATCTACGGGCCAGCATATTGGCCCTGACTGATAATGCTCTGCGTTCCCTTTCCACATATACATCATCCATGAGGATCTCGGAGACCAAGAAGCTGAACTTCGACACTCTTTTCAGTTACTACTACACTACCTACCAGTGAGATGGGTGGAAAGGTTATATGTTTTTGAACCGGTCTTAAAAACCAGCTCGCTTTTACTAGCGTTTTACCTAGGCCCATGAACCTCCGCATACGGCTCACAAATGCTCAACAGCTTCCTGCGAGTACTGATCGATGGGCTCAGCAGTACCATGTCATCGGCGTAGCTTATACTATTTACTAACATACCATCAATAGAACAGCCAATCCCGGTACTGCTAAACCCCTTGATCGGACGGTCCATGTACAGA
Organism: Eupithecia insigniata; assembly: GCA_947859395.1. NCBI lineage: Eukaryota > Metazoa > Arthropoda > Insecta > Lepidoptera > Geometridae > Eupithecia > Eupithecia insigniata. Next base: position 7,781,972 of record OX402020.1, read on the forward strand.
CTGGAAAGCCGGGATGAAGTCAGCCCGCCTGCTGCACCCCACAAACCAACCTGGACATGTCCGAGAGTGACCCTGACCATCTCACACAATTACGTTGGTTACCGTACCAGTGCTTAGAGAGCAGCACCAACTCAGAGGCCCTTCATCGCCCGTCAGCTTCTACCACAACTTGTCAAACGTCACAAGATCAAACGCTTTAGATAAATCTAAGTAAACCTTGAGCTTGTTTGTTTGTGTAATTCTAAAATAATTTTGTGGTCTTACTAGGTTTCTTTTGAGGTCATCACTGTTCCGTTGTTTTTTTTCCTGTTCTCTTTTTGTTATATTAAAACACACGCTATGTAGAGTTTTTGTTAAGGTTTCACTGTAATCCTAATAGATACAACTGGCAGATGGATAGTTAGTTGTGTACGTACTTGTAAAGTTTTAGTATCTTTATTTTACAATATTTTTATTACTTATATTCTTTACATATTTTCTGGTTCTGGTGGTGACGATACATTCTGTAGTCTTTCATACTAAATCTCTTCTTTCTTCTCTGACGTTCCAAAGAATCTTTATGTCCTTCACATTAATGCTCAGAGTATCCCTCGACACTAACCTGACTTACTTGCTTCTTTTGATCATAAAAACATTCATGCCTAGTTTGTTACCGAATTGTGGGTAAAGACCTGTATTTCTTCTTCTTATGCTCTTCCAGGTTTCAAACTTATCCGAAACAATCGTGTTGGATCAGTGTGTTGGGGGGTTGCCTAACATCTCCGAACACATATAATCCATATTACACATAAAATAAGTGTAACAACATCAAACTTATATTACAGACTAGCTCTAGCTCTCCAAATAAGTAGCTCACGGCTTCCCCACAGTTTTTCCGGGATAAAAAGTAGCATAGGGGTAGTATTACTAATCACCTATGCAAAATGACCATCCGATCTGTTCTGTAGTTTTGGCGTGAGGAAGTAATATCCAAACTTTTACTTTTATAATATGAATGTGATGAGAAAGTTTGTAAATGGATAGATAAATCGTAAATCGCCTTATCACGCGAAAAACATTTGTATTTTTTTGTATTTGTATTTATTTATTTATAAAAACTTATTCTAGATTTTACATTTTAACATTCTCTAAACCCGACAGGATTTGTGTAGAATGTTGCATTCCTCAGTTTAAATACAATTTTAGAAGTGTACGTTTCTTTTTGCGATTACGTATGTACCTATTACAAATAGTTTAAAAATAGAAGTACCTCCCTAAACTAGGTATGCATGCATTACGTAAACATAACACAACAAGATAAAAAAAAGCGAGATATGTAAGGTAGGTGCTAAACGCGATACGAGGTGTGCAAATTATCAACGCAGTGTTCGGGATTCCTCGGGTGGCCGAGCCTCCCGAAGTACTCGGAACACTGTGGATTGCAATGATTGCGCTTCGATACAGGATGTACAAACATTAATTCCAATAAAATTAATTTTATCATAGTTTATTAATAGGTACTTACATAATTACTGTTTTGTCTAGTAAATAATAATTTCTTTGATTGGTTATGTCTTATTGATTTTTCAGTTTTTGTATATAGTGATTTTTTAGTTGATATCTTATATTCGTTTGCGTTAATTTATTTTTAGTAGTTAAAGGGATGTTATTTATCAATCTAGGAACTATGTAGTCCACTTTTCTTTGTCCGTAGACATTTTTGGCGTCTAATATTTCGAGCTTTTTCTGGGTTACTTGTCTTGTAGTTATATAATGGCTTTTACAGTTTGTACAGTTGAAGTAGTTTTCAACCAGTAGCGCTAGTTCAACTCTCTCGTAGACAGGAAGTATGTTGCATTCCTTCAGAAGTTTTTCATAATTTTTACTGTGTTTTTCTTTGAGGCTTTTAGGTACTACGGCTTTTAAAAGTCTTATTTGTAGGTTGTAGATTTTATCAAGATATGATTTATACGTACGACCGTAGCTACTTATGCCGTATAGCATGATACTCTCCGCGAGAGTTTTATATAAGGTTAGTAAAATTGTGTATGGGATTTTATATTTGAGAATGAATATTTTTGCCAATATGGCCCTTAATTTATTGCTCACATTATCTACATGCCTACCCCAGTTGAACCGGTTATCTATTATTACACCTAGGTAAGTTACTTCTTTGACTAGTTCTATAGGTTCGCACTTGCAGTTGTTTAAACTTCTTTTGTGCAGGCAGCTATGGTTATGAGCCAGTAATCTGATGTTTTTGTTTTGGTGACTTTTATTTTGGTGTGAACACACATGCAGTAGTTGAGTTTTTTGTGGGTTAATAACAAGCCCAACATCATGTGACCATTTAGTTAGATTAGTAAGGTCTTTTTGTAATCTATCCATGGCCACATCAATGTCATTGTGTTCTGCAACCAAACATGTATCATCTGCGTACTGGAAAACCTTGCAATGTTCAATGACATTTTCGAGATCATTGACATACGTCAAATAATGTAGCGGGCCAAGAACTGAACCCTGTGCTGTCCCTTGCTTTATGCGCACTTTGTCACTTAGACTGGGACCTACTCTCACACAGTAGGACCTGTTTTTAAGATACTCCTCACACCACGAAAGTAGTGGTCCTCTGATACCACTACATTCAAGCTTATTTTTAAGTACATCGTGCTTAAGGGTATCAAAGGCCTTCGTATAGTCGACAAATACCATCACAACGTGTTTTTTGCTGTTAAGGCAGTCATTGACGTAGTCAGTGGGAGAGAAGTTCTGAAGTGCTTTTCTTGGCTTGAAACCCGTATTGTTGATTGGAGAGTATATCGTTATCTCTATAAAAGCTATGTATTTCATTGCATATGTATTTTTCCATAACCTTGTCTAAGATAGGTAAGATCTTAATTGGCCTATAATTGTTATAATCATCCTTTGTCCCTTTTTTAAGTATGGGCCTAACAATGCCCGTCTTCAATTCTTCGGGATATATGCCTGTCGCAATGCTCGTATTAATTAATTTAGCTATAGTAGAAGAAATTTTCTCCGACAAGGTTTTTATATCTATGGGACGTAATTGGTCTATACCAGGAGATTTATTTTGATTAAATTTATTGATTATTTTGTAGATATCTTTAGGTTCTGCTTTTTTTAAACGCATCGACAGGTTAGTATATTTAGTGTACTTTTCTGATTTGAGTAGTTTAACGGGGCATGAGGGAATTATTGATTTTACTGCGTCATCAAATCCGGTAGCAAAATTGTTCGCTATTTCCTTTTCTGTTTGACAGCTTTTCTTAAATTCTTTTATTATAATTTCGTCCAGTGAGTACTGGGTCATATTGTTTAAGATAGACCAAAGTTTTTTCATATTTCCCTTATTTTTATTTATTTAATTTTTATGGTACATAATTCTATTTCTTTCTATTAGTTTGTTGGTTTGATTCCTTAATTTATTGTATTCTAATTTACGTATTTTATCTGAAGGATCTTTTTTAAGCTCGATGAACAAAGCATCTCGTAGGTTGCTCGTGTTTATTATCTCTTTATTAATCCATGGCTTAAAATTTCTGTGAGAACTGAAATTTTAGTTGTGTATTTAGATTTGTTATAACAATTAATTATATTAGTTTTTATGTAGTTGTAAATATCGCAAGGATTTGACATACTCTCAGCCGCATCCCATTTAATATTGTTTAATTCATTATTCAGTATATTTGCATTATAACGGGTAATAAGTTTCGGCACACCCTGTATTCGACTCCCTATTCTTGCCGAAGCAAGTATGACGCGGTGGTCAGCCAGTACAGTGCCGATCGCTGCGCAGTAGATATCTTGTGGGGGTCTAACGGGATCTTATAAATATGTGGTCAATACAAGTTTTCGATATTTCGTCGTTTCGTGATTCAATTCTAGTATAATCGTTGATCCCGCACACAAGACCATACTCGTACATCAGGTTTAAATACTGCTCTTGGATGTTATTACATGTTTTCAGGTCGATATTTATATCGCCCAATAACCATAGATCGTTCCTGGGGTAACAACGTATTATACTACGTAACTCTTTTAAAAATAGTGATTTACTTGACGAAGGCGGTCTGTAGATTATACACAATTCAAGCTCGTCGCTACCGTATAGGCTGAGTTTTCCTGCTATCGATTCAAAAGTGATCGTTGAAGTTTTGTATTCAAAAAATTGATGCTTCGTCAAAATGTAAATAATAATTCCCCCTCCCTTACGGCAACGTCGTAGTTTTGTATGCATGTTATAACCAGGTAAGTGAAACAGTGAGCTCACACAGTCAGTTATGCCTACCTCCGTTAGAATAATGACATCTATTATTTCGCTACTAGTACTTACGAGGAGTTCTAGTTTACCAAAGTTTTTAGACATTGATCTTATATTGACATGCAATACTGTTGCCTTATTTTTGTGCAAGGGTAACTGCTGAAAATAATCAGATAGATTCTTACAATTTAGGATTTCAGAAATGTTACTTGGCAGATCATCCATGACTTATAATAATTTATAGATAGGTAGGTAGTTTTAGGGAACTATTACATAAGATGTTTGATGTCTGCCTCACAACGAATTATTGTGATTTTTTCATTATCGCTTTTGCGGACCATCACTTTCGAGTCTTTACACCATATATATTTGTAGGTGTCTTTCAGCTTCTGCTTAGCAGCCCATAACAGGCCCTTGAAGTGAGGAGTTAGAGCCCTAAATATGAGGATTTTCGTACTTTTTTCCTTTTCGGGCAAGCAAGTGACGACGTCGATGGCTGTAAGTTTCACGCTGCGCGCTGATGATACCCACTCAGTTGTCTTTTCTTCTTTATGGAGTTTGATTAGGAGAGCTCCTGATTTTCCATATTTCATTGGAAGGCGCTTTACCGTACTGATATCCTCGGCGTTAACCTTGAGTTCGCAGGCCAGTTTTTTTGGCAATTTCTGTAAGATTTTCTCCATCAGTTGAGGGTAGGCCTTGCACTTCTACTACTTTGCTCAATTTTTTCTGTTCTTCCTCGTTTACGCGTTGCTCAAGAGCTTGCATTCTTAGTTCGAGGTGCCTGTTCTGATGAAGAAGATCAGTATTTTTCTTCTCTAGATCCTTGATCTTACCCTTAAAGGTCTCCATAAATTCAAGGCAGTCATCCACCTTGTTCCAGCAAAACTGAATTGCTTTATTAGTTTCTTTAATCTCTCTCTTCAGTAGTTTGTCCATTTCCACCGTCATCTCAGCCAGGAACTTCTTCTGATCAAATGGGTAGTTGCTAAGAGGAGTCCCAAAAGTCTCTTCTTCGTCTTCCACATCGTCGTCGGGTACAATGAGCGAAGAGCCTTTTCTTATCGATTTTTGGGAGCAATTATTGCAGGTCCACTCTAGGTTTTCGGCTGAACGCACCACATTCAGTTGTGTTGGACAAGTCCGTGCACGTAGTAGTTGCATGCACTATACACCCACATTTGTTACATTCTAGCCCGGGATACCTTTTGGTTACGGTTTTGTTACAATGCGTACACTTCGACATCGCGATCGCGAGAATACGACAACACTCTGCGAGGCGTGTGCACAGTTCCGTGGTCGGAAGAGGAATTGCAGTAAGACGAAATTTAGTTTAAATATAGTTCTAGATCTGTAATTATAATTACATAAAGCATACTTTTAATCCGGGGAAATTGCTTGCTGAAGCGCAGGCAGAAGTAAGTAAGTAAGTAAATCATGTATTTGTCACATAAATACTTAGTTTACTAAAAAGCTAGTTAAAATTACACTAATAGAATGATATTTTTTTTAAATTCTTGCATTATTCGATTTAACCGAATTATCCGGATTAACCGTATTCAAAAATGATTAAAGCTTAATTAACCGGTTAAGAAAATTATCCAGATTTTGCAATCCCTATATCAAGAGGCTTTGGAAGTGACTGGCGTGACAGCGGCTTGCTAATGAAAATGCTTAATTGCAGAAACACAAATGCGCCGCGTACTATATGCTAATCTGTGTCACTACAGTACTATATTGTTTTTGCCAAAACATATCTTGAGTCTTAGCTTCACATCTTCACAAACTTTCGCCTTATTATAGTGTAAGAAAAGCATTAGGTATGTATGTTTAGTAGGAAACGTGATGGATGAATGGGGTCGGCGAGTGTGTGGAACGTTGGGCTCGCCCGCCAAATATGGGGATGCCAGTCGGGCCGCGGAAGGATTAAATGTTCCCGTGGTTCGGCGAAAATGGCGAGAGAGGGTCACCGGAGAGGTTTTAGTTGGTATTACGTTCTTGTCAGGGCATCGAGTCTCACAAAATTCTGGTCCCCCCAGACCAGTTTATTCGTAAACGAATTTCCTCGCCGAATAAAAAAACAGGTATGTTTAGTAGATGGATGATGTCATAGGAACTTCTTAACGACGGTGTAAGTCTAGGAGTTTGGTTTAGTTGGATTTTTCTTTCCAAGGACCCAAGCCCTTCCAAGGACCCAAGGCCTAGATGATGACCAGGGTCCTTCCTGGAGCCGAGAGGAGGCCATAGGAACTACTAGCTTAGAGTTTGGGGTGGATTTTGCAATAAAAGCTTAGGTACATAAAGGTTTTCTAAAATTTTTATAATATTGTATTTAATTAATTTAATTTACTTTCAGATGTCGTCACCAGCAGGTTAGCCATAGATCACGCTATTTGCGCAAATAACGGGGATAACGTACGTTACGTTATCCTTAATTATATATGGTGAGCTTGCAGCAGGCTAACCATAGATTGCAGCAGATAGCACGTAATTTATAAAACAACAGCATCAACTACATAAATTATAATGTAATCAAATAAATTATAATTGCTGAAGCGTCCATAGGGTAGAAAATCATAAGAACAAAAATAATACTGTTTGGCAGCCTTCCTTGATATCCAACAGGCTTTCAATATGGTCTGGTATAAGGGCCTCCTTGCCAAATTAAAAAACTCATTACCACACTCGTTCTTCGATTTACTAAGTTCTTACCTCTCTGAAAGTAGATATTTCAGGTACCTAAAGGACGGCGAATACACCTCGAATCGAAGTGACCTACAAGCGAGGGTACCACAAGGTTCGGTGCTAGGACCAGTGCTTTACAACTTATTCACAATCACATCTGATCTACCAATAAACACCAGGAGTAATAACTGCCACTTTTGCGGACGACATTACCTTTTTTGCTACTAACAAAGACCCGAACAAAGGCTAAACAGAAAAATTTAATAAATAAATAAAGCTGTGGCTTGCCAAAGTGATTGCCAAAGTGAAATAAGAGCCAGTGCGTCAAATCAATCCACGCAACATTCGCACTCCGTACCAAAAAGTTGTCCGCCGCAAAACAGGAGAAAATTGAAGACGGGTCAAAAAAATCACTATCTCCACCTACAACAAAAATATAATACGAAAAAAGATCAGATATTGATGGTGAAGATTTATTCAATGAGTTTCTGCCAATATTTTTTCCAACTACTGACACAACTTTATAGGTACTTATAGTTGCGCAGGGTTGGGTTGGGAGTGTTGAAAAATTGTTCGACTTTGATCTCAAATTTAGTGCGGAATGGCTTACACTAGAGACGTTACTATCAAATAATTTAATGTAAGTGTTTCCTATTCTAAAATTTCAACGTCTACGTAGGTAGGCAGTACCTAGTGTTAAATATATAAAGTGCCTAAGTATAGATAAAGTCAAAAATTACATACATACACATATAGACATAATTAAAAAACTCTTAACTCAAAAGCCCTAAAAATTGAGTTCGATGCTTATTTCATCATTATCAGCCCGTACACGTCCACTGCTGAACATAGGTCTCCCCCAAGCGACGCCACGAATAGCGGTCCTGAGCCGCCTCCATCCAACGACTCCCTGCGACCGCTACGATGTCGTCGGTCCATCGAGTGGGAGGTCTTCCCACACTCCGTTTCGCATGGCATCGCGGTCGCTACTCGAGAACCTTTTCTCCCCAACGGTTATCGGTTCTACGAGCTATATGGCCTGCCCATCGCCACTTCAGCCTGCTGATTCTGAGAGCTATGTCGGCTCTGCGGTATCTGTGACGGGAAGATATTGCGAAGTTTCCCGAACGCTGCCCATCCGAGTTGGATTCGTCGGCTGACCTCTTTATCAAAGTTGGATTTACCTAGTTGGACCATTTGGCCTAGGTAGACATAATGATCAACAACTTCGATAACATCGTTCCCCACATAGACCGGTAAGGGTGTGACATGGGCAATAGACATGATATTTGTCTTACCCATGTTCATTTTAAGACCCACTTGTCGGGAAACGGTGTTCCGATGCTTATTTATTACTTTTAAAATACTTTAAATGAGTAAAAAAGATATATTATTAATATAAAAAATATATTTACCTAGTATTTTTTCGGGTATTGGATTTTTTTTGAAATTTTTTGTGTAGTTAATATGATTTCAGAGGAATAAATAAATGAAACATAAGAAAGTAAGTAAATCATTTATTTGTCACATAAAACACACACACATACAATTGTTTTACATTTTAAAAATGGCAAAATCAAGACCTACTAACTTATATATATAGATAAAGCATAGGATAATTTGGACATCGGTAACGGAAACAAAACAACAACTAGAAAGATAAAAACACAAACACAAAACAAAACTTTCCCCAACCCGGCTGGTCACCGTCGGGTAATAGACCAAAACCCCCCAGATTTACTCAAGAATGGACAGAATACTGCATAGAATCAGAATCAGAATCAATAACTTTATTTATTCGGCTTACAAAATAAGCACTTAGACAAGTCAAATTGTATACTATAAACATAGTTATTATTATCAAATAAGAAATAAGGTGTTATTGATATTCTCTTCACTTCAATTTTTTGTCCACTAGTGGAAGAAGTGAAAAAGAAACCACTAGCACATTATAATATCACTTATGTGTCTAATACATGTTTATTTTGCCTATCTAAATATACATTTAATGCAATTTAGATACATGTCAATATTTCTTTAAAGCTAAACAGAACATTGAATTTCTTACATACTACTGTCAGTGCGGAACGGAGCGACATCTGGCCAAGCATTAACATCATTGATGTAATCATCTATGGAGTAAAAGGCCTTCCTGATAAGATTTTGTTTAATGTACTGTTTAAATTTACGAATAAGGAGTTCAGTTGCTTCAGATGGAAGCTTATTATAGAAGCGCACGCAATTGCCCATAAATGATTTCCCTACCTTTCGTAATCTATATGCTGGGATGTGTAATTTGTTCTTGTATTTCTATTGTGAACATCACACTTTTTCAAAAAGCTATCTCTATTTTTGTGCGTATACATAAGATTTTCATAGATGTACTGCGATATTACCGTCATAGCATAACCTATTCATTGCAACTCTCAACGTAAGAACATTAAGGACTCGAGAAAGATTATATGAACTGGAGCATGCACTTTCAACAATAAAATAGAATATTGTGGGCTTATGCGAGATCAGGGGCAAGTATGGCAAGGCGTGATCGTAGCGTCGACGCGTCGGTGAACATCAGTGGTTCGTAAATGAGGTGCGTTTCAGATATGAACCTTTTCCTTACGCCTCTGCTCGATAGCTACTCGACACGTCCACGATAGCTACCGGACTACCAACAGTCGAGACTCGACAACACAGAGATCACGCCTTGTCAGACTTTCCCCTCTGATTGAACATCAACTGAGTTTCCCCAAAAGTCGTCCTAGGCCACTGCCTTGAGGTACCCCCAGTGAAATAGTCTCAAAACGATTTTGTTGGAGTGTTATAAAGTGATAAATAATAAATAGGCACCTAAAATAAGGCGTAAATAATATTTTTGAAGAATCGCAACTCTAACGCCATCTCTTAGTAATGCAACTACAACTACCACCTAGGTTCATAGACTGTGAAGTTCTTTATTTTCACTAAAAATAGCGCTAAAATTGCTTATTTATTTTGTTAGTATAACATGTAGGAAAACCTATATAATAAAAAAACGAAGAATTTATAGGCAACTCATTTTGTTATACAATAAAATAAGCAAATAAATGTCTTATTCCAGCCTTAGAGTCGTCAGGTGGTGAACATCAGTGGTTCGTAAATGAGGTGCGTTTCAGATATGAACCTTTTCCTTACGTCTCTGCTCGATAGCTACTCGACACGTCCACGATAACTACCGGACTACCAACAGTCGAGACGCCACGATCACGGGGGTATTTGTAGTTGCATTACTAATAGATGGCGTTAGAGTCGCGATTCTTCAAAAATATTATTTACGCCTTATTTTACGTGCTTACGTATTATTTATCACTTTAAAACACTTACCTTACGTCTCTGCTCGATATCTACTCGACACTTCCACGATAGCTTCTGGACTACCGACAGTCGCCACGATCACGCCTTGCCAGACTCGCCCCTGAGATGTGTTGGTATTTTGGTGCTTCCGTATTATTTATCACTTTATAACACTCTGACAAAAGTATGGTACATACCAAAACTTGATTTATCACTAAACATGGGTCACAGGTAGGTAGTGTAGGTTTAGTTTTTATTTTAGGTAGCAATTTTTTTTATTTTTTGGTTTAGCAACCAATGTAGTAGCCTAAGAATTCTTAAAAAATGTGTTTTAGCTACTCTTTTATCGACAAAAATAAAAATCTAAGTAATAAAACATTCTACTGTAATTAAGGTAGGCATGGATCATGTGTCGAGGATCCACCATGTAAGATTGTATCATCTACGAATTATTTTATAGCTAATTCAACAAACTCTAAAATAAGTTAAAATACTAAATCTTCATTTGAAATCAAGCGTAGAAATTTATTTCCTCATTTTTACTATGAAACTGCAACATTTTACAAAATATTATTTTGTGATTGTCCATAGAGAAAAAATCTCTTCACGTCAATCCTTGCTACTAAAATTATGATAAGCATTTTGAGATATAATTTATACCTCTAAACGATTTTATACTATTTTAAATATAAATATGTAAATCTTTACGTTAGTATTCTATTCTATCATTTTCCTAGAGATTTGGACGTTTCCTCACGTTAGTAACGTGAAGCGATCGAAAGCGTAGTTCCATGTCCGCACGATAGAAGCGCTGTACCAAATTGTATGGAAAAAGGAGACGTCTAGATCACGTCTCTTTATTAACGTCAGGCCAGACTCATGCTACAGAGATGTGAAAATGGTTATTATCTGGAACGCACCCCATTTACTACGGATGGGAGTTATTGAGTTTTTTGGCCATCGATGATTAGTTGGGTACCGGTGTTGGGGTTATTTTCCAATACCGCTAGCACCAAGTGGCACCCAATACCGTCATTCTACCCTCACGGACATAGGCCTCCGACAGGTAGGCGTACGACGCCACAAATATCGGTCCTGAGCCGCCTCCATCCATCGACTCCCTGCGACCGCTACGATGTCATTGGTCCATCGAGTGGATGGTCTCCCATGTAGGGGGGATTTGTCAAAATCACCACGCTTGGCAGGCGGATTGGTGATCGCAGTATTGGTGTTTAAAAATACTCAGAAGGAAGCTGCTGCCCCTCCTCTGGTAGGTTCCCTTAGTCGGCTCGACACCACGGGTTGAGTTGGAGGGGTCGATATTCGTACGCCGCGGCCCCACGGTCCAAATCGAATAATGCTGGACAATTCACACAGCAATATCTAGCTCCAAGGTAAGCAGAGTTTGTGTTATGGGTATATATGATAACTGATATACCTATACATAATATAATACACTACATAGATAGATAGATAGATGTACATAAAAAACATCCAGAACACCCTGAACAAATATCTGCAAATTGTACAAATATTTAACCCGAGACGGGAGTCGAACCCTCCTGCGTCGCAGGCGTACCTTCGGCCACCGCGCCACAGAGGTCGTCACGCTTTTGTCTGTATCTAAGACTACTGAATCCATACAGCATCATTTCGCCCCAGAGTAAGAAGAGCTTCTGTTAATAGGTAGACAACTGATGTATCTAGCTACGTATATAATAGATATATATTTTTTACTATCCTTAGAAAAGACAGATACTGAACAAAAGCCCTTTTAAAAATTTATAATATTTAAAGCGCTATCTATCGATATGCTCGTGAATTAAGTTGTATGCACGTTATATAAGGTGGTTCTTCACGGGTTAGCGCGATATTGAATTTTTTTTGTAGCTTTTAATTTATTCTGCTTTCTTCAAGGAATAAATCTAGCGGAAAAGTAAGTTGGCGCAAATTGTAAACCATTTTCTATTTACTTACAAACAACGAACTTCGGCTCATTGGTAGTGTTAGAGCATTTTAGAAAATAAGAGATTATGGGCTAAAAAATCTCTCATTATTTTCAAATAACTTTTCCGTTAATTTTGTTCTTTGTAAAACGCAGAATAAAATAAAAATCACAAAATAATTTGAATCTCGCGCCGACCCGTGACGATCACCCATAATATCAATAGACAGTGCTGAGAATCTAGGTCTGATTGCGCACTAGGTGGCGCTTGACAGAAATAGATAATGTTATTTAGAGAGCTAACGATTAATTATTATATTTTATATTTTATCGCGTAAATTTTCCCCTATAATCACATCGCGAAAGTTCATAAAGTTTATCACGCTATATGTGTTAGTAGGTAGGTAGGTATTTTAATTCCCTTTTTTTTATTTTCTTGCTATATAATGTTGATTTGACCTAGATGGCAACACCTGTACCTGGTAGGAAGGTACTTACTGCTAATTTAAATAAAAAGATGGTAGGAAACTATTTCCGCGCTACCAGTGAAAAAATCTCGTACTAATAAAATAGTTGAACGGTTGAACGCAGTGCCACAGATTAAGGTAATGTTACTACGCTCGATGGAAAATAGCCTAACTATCTCTTTTACTCGGATCAGAATCTTGTTGTTAGACAGGGATGGCCACAAGTATTGCATATTTAAATTAGCTACCTATCTCGTTTACTTGCAATAAAATTATAGTGTTAAACAGGGATGCCAACAAGTATTTGGTATTTCTTCAATACCAAATACTTGTTGCAGCTACATAACCTTACGGGTGAACGGTACACTAGTATGCGTAGATGATAGTTAGATATTAAAGCGTTGGGTAGTTATAGTATTGAAGCGTTAGGTAGATATGGCGTTCACCCGTAAAGTTATGTAGCTGCAACAAGTATTTGGTATTTCTAGCCAAATCGGTTAGAAATACCAAATATGTGTTGCAGCTACATAACTTTAAGGGTGAACGGTACGCTAGTATGCGTAGATGATATTTAGGTATTGAAGCTTTGGGTAATTATGGCTCATGGTCGATTACGCGCGATGCTCGCTTTGCACAGGTATTCCCTAGCGGTATGCAGACCTTACAATATCGTTAGATATTTTAAAACAATACTAACAGTTACTGAGTTAGTTATTTAATACCGGACTCATCTCTATCATTTACGAACCATTGATATTCACCACCTGACGACTCAAAGAAATATTTGCTTATTTTATTGTATAAAACAAAATGAGTTGCCCATAAATTCTTCGTTTTTTTATTATACCTATCGGTTTTCCTACATGTTATAATAACAAAATAAATAAGCGATTTTAGCGCCATTTTTGGGTAAAATAAAGAAATTCACGGTCTATGAACCTAAGGGGTAGTTGTAGTTGCATTACTAATAGATGGCGTTAGAGTCGCGATTCTTCAAAAATATTATTTACCTACGTTACCTTATTTCGTACCTAATTTACGTGCTTACGTATTATTTATCACTTTATAACACTCCGAAAAAGTAAGGAACATACCACAAATCGATTTATCACTAAACATGGGTCACATGTAGGTAGTGTAGGTATTTGTTTAGGTACCAATGTAGTAACCTAAGAATTCTTAAAAAGTATGTTTTAGCTACTGCTATAAAGACAAAAATAAAAATCTAACTATTAAAAAAGTCTATTGTAATTATGGTAGGCATGGATCATGTGTGGAGGATCCACCATGTAAGATTGTAGCATCTACGAATTATTTAAAACTAACTCAACAAACTCTAAAATAAGGTAATTCTTAGAAAACTAGCAGCGTTCAAATAATGCAACAATAATATAGATAATAAACTATACTAAATCATTTGAAATCAAGCGTAACAATTTATTTTCTCACTTTACAAAATATTATTTTGTGATTGACCATAGAGATAAAATATTTTCACATCAATTCTTGCTCCTAAAAATATGATAAGCATTTTGAGATATTACTTATATCTCCTCTAAACGGTTTTATACTATTTTAAATATAAATAAGTAAATCTTTACGTTAGTAACGTCAGCATCATTCGGACTCACAATTCTGTCATTTTCCTAGAGATTTGGACGTCTCCTCACGTTAGTAACGTAAAGCGATCGAAAGCGTAGTTCCACGTACGCACGATAGAGGCGCTGTACCAAATTGTATGGAAAAAGGAGGCGTCACGATCACGTCTCGTTACCAAATTCCAGCCATACTCACGCTACAGGCCAGACTCACCCTACAGATTATATATATGTATATATATATATAATCTGTAGGGTGGGTATATATAATATACAAGAATTGTTCGTTTAAAGGTACAAGATGTAGGAAAACCGATATAATAGAATAACGAAGAATTTATAATAAGAAAATAAATGTCTTATTCAGAATCAGAATCTATAACTTTATTTCTTTAGGCTTACAAAATAAGCACTTAGACAAGTCAAATTTTATACTAAACATAGTTATTATTATCAAATAAGAAATAAGGTGTTATTGATATTCTCTTCACTTCAATTTTTTGTCCACTAGTGGAAGAAGTGTAAAAGAAACCACTAGCACATTTATAATATCACTTATGTGTCTAGTACATGTTTATTTTGCCTATCCAAATCTAAATTTAATGCAATTTAGATACATGCCAATATTTGTATAAAGCTAAACAGAACATTGAATTTCTTACATACTACTGACAGTGCGGAATGGAGCGACATCTGGCCAAGCATTAACATCATTGATGTAATAATCTATGGAGTAAAAGGCCTTCCTGATAAGATTTTGTTTAATGTACTGTTTAAATTTACGAATAGGGAGTTCAGTTGCTTCAGATGGAAGCTTATTATAGAAGCGCACGCAATTGCCCATAAATGATTTCCCTACCTTTCGTAATCTATATGCTGGGATGTGTAATTTGTTCTTGTTTCTTGTATTTCTATTGTGAACATCACACTTTTTCAAAAAGCTATCTCTATTTTTGTGCGTATCCATTAGATTTTCATAGATGTATTGCGATATTACTGTCAAAATATTTATTTCTTTAAATAATTCCCAAAAAGAGTCGCGTGGCTTAAATTTATAAATTGCGCGTACAGCCCTTTTTTGAAGAACTTAGATAGTCTGGATTAGGCTTGATGCGTATTTATCGTCACTGATAAAAGTCACAGGTATAGAAAATTGGCAGTATTTCACAGTGACAGAAAATAAATATATCTGTGACTGTCTCACAGGCATTGCCAGTGTTAGTGTGAAAGCGAATCATTTACATCGTCATAATTACATTTATTTTTGTACACTTTAAAAATCAGTGAAGTATCATCAGCAAATAAGACAATATCACACAGATCTTTTGCTAAAAAGGGGAGATCATTTACGTATACTAAAAATAAAAAAGGACCTAATATTGATCTGAGGGGATGTATAGCTTTGGTGTTTGTAATTGAAACGACTGTATCTGACTGCGGTAGGTTTATTACTAAAGAATATAACTTATCTAGCTTATGACATAGTTAATAGGTACTACAACTCACCTCGGGGGTGAATAGAAAAAAAATATATATGTTTACATTACATTTTTTTTATGTTACTAAAGGTTTAGTTTATTACATAATCTTTATTATTCTTAATTATTTTCACATTAACTCCTAAATCTTCTATGACAACAGTGGGCCTTCCCATAAAGTATCTAATTTACTTGCTGTTTCGTTCTTAGTCCTTTAACATATGTTACATTGTTTACATTTTTAACACAGGTATTTTTTCGATTATGTTTGCTTACAAGTAAGTTGTTACGAGCATCTCGATGTGCTACTTGTAACCTATATTTTTAACTAATTGGATAATCTTCGGGGTTATACAAAGGTTTAATATAATCACTTACTCTACATGGTGTTATACTAGGTCTACCAAAAACTAATTCGAAAGGTGTGTATTTAGTCTCTGTATGAACACAGTTCATACAGAATTGAAATTATAACACCAGAATGGTAACCAATGACTCCATGTTTCTTTTTGTCCATTGCACATTATTCGTAAAAATGCTCCTAGATTTTTATGTGAATTTTCTAATGCACCTATTGTTTGATGATGGTACGAGGTAGATGTTAGTTTTTCTATTTCTAGTAATTTACATACCTGCTCCATCACTGAAGATACGAACTCTGTTCCACGATCAGTTATGATGACCTTTGGAGTACCAAATCTTAAAATAAAATTATTAACTAAACCATTAGCTATACTTACTGTAGTTATCCTTATTATTAAATGGATATGCTTCTACAAACTTACTTAAACCACATTGTAGTGTTAAAATATAATGATTATCTACTATATCTCTATCTAAAGGACCAATGATATCCAAATAGATATTCTCAAAAGCATAAGATGGTGTTGTAGTTATCTCCATGGGCGCCTTGACATATTTACAATGCTTAATTTTTTGGCATTTAATGCATTTGCTCACAAATTCTATTACGTTTTTATCTAAGCCTAGCCAGTAACATATTAAGTAAAATGTTAGACCGACACATTTTTTTATTATTTCGCGTGCCTTATAATTTTATTTTTTAAAAGTACATGATGTTAATTAAAATTTATATTATTAATGTAAAACATCGCGCTCGCATCCGTCGCGGCAAAACCCGATCCTCGCGCGCCTTTTATGGCAGGGTCGCCATGAGGGGAAGTATAGCTTTGGTGTTTGTAATTGAAACGACTGTATCTGACTGCGGTAGGTTTATTACTAAAGAATATAACTTATCTAGCTTATGACATAGTTAATAGGTACTACACCTCAGATCCTTGCGGGACGCTTATTCAATTTTTGAGCACCTAGATCTTTCTTTGCCAATAGCTACTTTTTGAACTCTATCAGATAAATAAGATTGCATAAGGTCCAGTGCCTTGTTTTGAATTCCATAGTGTCTCAATTTTCTAATTAATGTACCATGATCTACACAATCAAAAGCCTTAGAAAGGGCACAGAATATACCAATAGCGTTTTTCGCTTTATCCCAGGCATCCAATATATGCTCTAGTAAAACTGTACCAGCATCGGTTGTTGATCTGCCTTTGGTGAAGCCAAATTGATTTTTATGGAGTAGCCTATTAAGGATGAAATGAGAGGACAGCTATGTGAGAATACTTTTTCAAAAATTTTACTTATAGCGGGAAGTATTGAAATTGGTCTGTAGTTGGTCGGATCAGTGTAACTTCCAGATTTAAAAAGAGGAACCAGTTTACTATATTTCATGAGATCAGGAAAAACTCCTGCGTCGATACAACTATTGAAAATATAGGCCAAACAAGGAGCCACTTCCTTTATAATTGAACTTAGTACTTTGGTTGAGATACCCCAGAGAACCTCAGTATTTTTGATGTTAATAGACTTAAACGTTTTGACTATATAATTGGCATTTACATGAGTAAATATAAAGAGTCTCTTTACATTTTTCAACGGATGATTCTAATAATTCAACCGCCATCGAAGGTGAGGAGTTTAGAGTCCGGGTAACAACTTTAGGAATATCGGAGAAGAATGCATCGAAAGCATCGGCAATATCCTTTTCATGTATAAGAATTGAGTTATTAATTTTTAACTTTATTTCTCTAGAACGTGGCTGTGATTTACCCGTTTCGTTATTTATTAGTCTCCATGTTGTTTTTATTTTATTAGATGAGTTTATAAGTTTTTTCCTCAAGAATAGGCATTTTGCTGTGTTGCAGACTTTCTTAAATGTTTTCGAGTACCTAGTTGGTTACATATAAGAGAAACACAGGATCATGTAACGTAGCTTCTCTAGCACCATAAAGATCGTATAGTCTATTCCTACTTCTATAAATGCCGGGAGTGGCCCAATCAGTAAACCCGACCCTGTCTCTAACTGTGCATGTTTTAAGTTTGAATACTTCACTGTGTTCTCTGTTTATAACATTAAAAAGATTGGCAAATAGAACATTAGGGTCATCAGAACAAGATATATTAGATACTGCTAGTTCCACTTTACTTTAAAAATTCTTAATACGGCTCTCTGTAATAGGCCTAGGTATATTCCTCAACATTGTTTGTATCATTCAAATTATAACTAAAGTTAAGACTCTGACCATAATGGTTTGATATGAAATGCTTGATTAATGTTTTGCTGGTTGGAGATTCCCTGCAGTAAATATTATCTAAACAAGTGGCAGATGTTAGGGTAACTCTAGTTGGGTCAATAAAAGTATGTTCTAAACGAAAGCATTTGAATAAATTAAGCAATCTATTGGCAAGGGGATTCGCTAAAATATCTATATTAAAGTCGCCACAAACAATGAGATTCTTCTTATATGTACATACTTTCAGCAAAACTTCTTCCATAGTACTTTCAAAAGCTACCTGATTTGCATCGGGGGGGCGTGGCGGTACACACACACACTATGATATGCCGCTCCAGTTCCACACATGAAAGTTCAATAGTCCTCTCAATAGTGAGGTTTACAATATCTTTCCGTTCTTTACATTTAAGACTACTTTTAACTATAATTAGAGAGCCACCACGTATAACAGCCTTTCTTTTATAGGAACTTTCAAAACAATAGTTAGGATAAAAGGGAAGTAACTGATTCTTTACAATACAGTGTTCTGTTAAGCACATAACATCTACTGTGAATCTAATTTAATTGAATTTTTATATTGTTTAATTACGATTGCACATGTAATTATTACATAATACTTTAAGTACGAATGTACCTATACAATTAGACCTGTAACAATCTGAGTCTACATTTAAATAATTCAAAAATAGTTCTAATTCTAGGATTTTGCTGGGTAAGCCTTGTATATTCTGATGGACTATATGAAGTGCTTTTTGCTTTCCCGTTGTCGTTGTGGTCAGTTTAAATTTGTATTTACTGACACAATAACTTTAATGCCCTCATTAGTACTACTACTAACTACATATACAGGCTCGTCAGGCAATTGCGTTATACTATTGATAACGGGATCAAAAATATTATATGCTAACAATTTAGCAATTATCATTTTATTCTTTTCGGTTAGGTACATTGTATGCAATGTACCTAACCAAAAAGAACAAAATGATAATTGCTAAATTGTTAGCACTAGTCAAAAAAGTTTTACTAATAAACTTGTTAGTATCAAAAAATAATACATCATTATGACGACATGTCATGTTGTAGATCAGCATGTTATTGTTAAATACATTTTCATTTTGCTTTGATGTCAATGAATTTGAGTAAGGGAAGGAGCAAATAATCAGTTTCCCTAGTCCTACCCTAAGCTCGTTTTTTTTGTTGCTTTTCAGTTACAATGCACTCAGGTTTATAGTTGTAGTATATATGTTTTATAATTTAATTTATTCTGATAGCTATTTACAGAGCGCAGCTGTTTTTCATATTTCGGATCTTTTGCCTTCAGAGGGGCGTCTGTAGCGTGAGTCTGGCCGGAATTTGGTAACGAGACGTGATCGTGACGTCTCCTTTTTCCATACAATTTGGTACAGCGCCTCTATCGTGCGTACGTGGAACTACGCTTTCGATCGCTTCACGTTACTAACGTGAGGAGACGTCCAAATCTCTAGGAAAATGACAGAATTGCGAGTCCAAATGATGCTGACGTTACTAACGTAAAGATTTACTTATTTATATTTAAAATAGTATAAAACCGTTTAGAAGTATAAATAATATCTCAAAATGCTTATCATATTTTTAGTAGCAAGAATTGACGTGAAAATATTTTTTCTCTATGGTCAATCACAAAATAATATTTTGTAAAATGTTGCATTTTTCATAGTAAAAATGAGAAAATAAATTGCTACGCTTGATTTCAAATAAAGATTTAGTGTAGTTTATTAACTATATTATTTTTGCATTATTTTAACGCTACTAGTTTTCTAAGAATTACCTTATTTTAGAGTTTGTTGAATTAGCTTTAAAATAATTCATAGATGCTACAATCTTACATGGTGGATCCTCCACACATGATCCATGCCTACCTTCATTACAATAGACTGTTTTATTACTTAGATTTTTATTTTTGTCGTTTTATCAGTAGCTAAAACACATTTTTTAAGAATTCTTAGGTAGCTACATTGGTACCTAAACAAATACACTACCTACCTGTGACCCATGTTTAGTGATAAATCGATTTATAGTATGTATGTTCCTTACTTTTGTCAGAATGTTTTAAGTGATAAATAATACGTAAGCACGTAAAATAAGGCGTAAATAATATTTTTGAAGAATCGCGACTCTAACGCCATCTATTAGTAATGCAACTACAACTACCCCCTAGGTTCATAGACCGCGAAGTTCTTTATTTTACCCAAAAATTGCGCTAAAATCGCTTATTTATTTTGTTATTAAAACATGTAGGAAAACCCATATAATAAAAAAACGAAGAATTTATAGGCAACTCATTTTGTTATACAATAAAATAAGCAAATAAATGTTTTATTCCAGCCTTTGAGTCGTCAGGTGGTGAACATCAGTGGTTCGTAAATGAGGTGCGTTTCAGATATGAACCTTTTCCTTACGTCTCTGCTCGATAGCTACTCGATACGTCTACGATAGCTACCGGACTACCAACAGTCGAGACGTGATCGTGGCGTCGACGCCACGATCACGCCTTGCCAGACTTGCCCCTCTGGTAAGGTGTGATCGTGGCGTCGAGTAGCAATCCAGCAGAGACGTTAGGAAAAGGTTCATATATGAAACGCACCTCATTTACGAACCACTGATGTTCACCACCTGACGACTCAAAGGCTGGAATATGACATTTATTTGCTTATTTTATTGTATAACAAAATGAGTTAGTTGCCCATAAATTCAACGTTATTTTATTTTATCAGTATTCCTACATGTTATAATAACAAAATAAATAAGCGATTTTAGCGCCATTTTTTGGTAAAATAAAGAACTTCACGGTCTATGAACGTATGGGGTAGTTGTACTTGCATTACTAATAGATGGCGTTAGAGTCGCGATTCTTCAAAAATATTATTTACCCCAACGTCCAAATCTCTAGAGATTTGGACGTTCCGGCCAGACTCACGCTACTGTAGGGTGAGTCTGGCCTGACTTTAGTAACGAGACGTGATCTAGACGTCTCCTTTTTCCATACAATTTGGTACAGCGCCTCTATTGTGCGTACGTGGAACTACGCTTTCGATCGCTTCACGTTACTAACGTGAGGAGACGTCCAAATCTCTAGGAAAATGACAGAATTGCGAGTCCGAATGATGCTGACGTTACTAACGTAAAGATTTACTTATTTACATTTAAAATAGTATAAAACCGTTTAGAAGTATAAACAATATCTCAAAATGCTTATCATATTTTTAGTAGCAAGAATTGACGTGAAAATATGTTTTCTCTATGGTCAATCATAAAATAATATTTTGTAAAATGTTGCATTTTTCATAGTAAAAATGAGAAAATAAATTGCTACGCTTGATTTCAAATGAAGATTTAGTAAAGTTTATTATGTATATTATTTTTGCATTATTTTAACGCTGCTAGTTTTCTAAGAATTACCTTATTTTTTAGAGTTTGTTGAATTAGCTTTAAAATAATTCGTAGATGCTACAATCTTACATGGTGGATCCTCCACACATGATCTATGCCTACCTTAATTACAATAGACTGTTTTATTACTTAGATTTTTATTTTTGTCGTTATAACAGTAGCTAAAATACATTTTTTAAGAATTCTTAGGGTACTACATTGGTACCTAAACAAATACCTACACTTCCTACCTGTGACCCATGTTTAGTGATAAATCGATTTGTGGTATGTACCTTACTTTTGCCGGAGTGTTATAAAGTGATAAATAATACGTAAGCACGTAAAATAAGGCGTAAATAATACTTTTGAAGAATCGCGACTCTAACGCCATCTATTAGTAATGCAACTACAACTACCCTTAGGTTCATAGACCGTGAAGTTCTTTATTTTATCCAAAAATGGCGCTAAAATCGCATATTTATTTTGTTATTTTAACATGTAGGAAAACCGATGTAATAAAAAAACGAAGAATTTATAGGCAACTCATTTTGTTATACAATAAAATAAGCAAATAAATGTCTTATTCCAGCCTTTGAGTCGTCAGGTGATGAACATCAGTGGTTCGTAAATGAGGTGCGTTTCAGATATGAACCTTTTCCTTACGTCTCTACTCGATAGCTACTCGACACGTCCACGATAGCTACCGGACTACCAACAGTCGAGACGTGATCGTGACATCGACGCCACGATCACGCCTTGCCAGACTTGCCCCTCAGTTCGTACGTTTTCCATTTTGACTGCAGCACTGGAGCTTCTAACCTGGCGGTCGACATGTCGTAACGCAGTTATTGTATTCCAGCATTGCTGGTGTGGCTATTTTTGGACCAAAAAGCGGATATTTTGCGGGCCGTGAAGCTCTGTGGATCTTTTCGGACCAAAATGTAGTATGTAAGTAGGTAGGCTACCACGTTCCACGTTACCACGACGTATTGTTTTTTTTAGAAAGAAATATTAGTATCGAAGATTCTTACTCTTTGTATTTTCAGCTTTTGCTATCTACTTAACTGATTATATTAAAACGATCTTTTTGTTTTAATTCGGACTAAATTTACGTTCGGTTCGGACTTTTCTAATTTTTACTGCTGGCAACACTGTTGTATTCTTTTTGATGTCTTTTGCAAAGTCTTTTGGATAAAAAATACTTTATCCGAGGGATAAAACAACATACATAAACAACACAACTTTGTTCTACTTAGCAGTATTAATTGTAGTACTTTGTGAAAAAAAAATCCTTCGTCGTGTTTGTGAACAAAATGCTTGATATTTGTCGGATTTGCTTTGCGGACAACATTAAAACGTATCGACTAGAACACACTCGATACAATAAAATTTTGGAGTGGTTTATGGATATGAAGGTAATTCCTATTCTTGATTTTCGCTGCCATCTTTTCCCTTCCACACAAATTTATAAATTTTTTTACATTATGTACCTAATTTGTTTTGAAAACCATTTTTGATTAGTTGTGATACGGGTGGCACATACTTAGTAGGTGAAATCTTCTATCCCATTTTAGATCATTAGATCGATAGAAAATACTTTTATTGTATACCTAAAACTAGGAAACAATTTACAAATGAGACAACTACAACATGTGACAATTGGCGGTCTTATCGCTCAAGAGCCATCTCTGCCAGACAACCTGTCCAGATTTTATAGATGTACCTACTAGAGACTACTAATAGACTTTTTATTAAGTTCACTCGCACACAAACAGCAAAAGAACATAAGCAGTACCACAGATTAAGGTAATGTTACTATGCTGCCTATACCTACTTAGTAGAGTTCAAATACTTATTATGTTGTTTGATACCTATGTATACATGTACCTAAGGTAAATGGGGGAGTAGTTGACACATAGGTCAGAATGGGCAACTTTAGAACTGTGTAGGGTGAGCTAAATTGCTTTGTGTAATAAATCATTATATGTTCCTAATCAATTGGTGTTTTGTAGATTGTTGCATTGTAATCAATTATTTTGTAAGTAAATGTAACAAAAAAATATGCACGTCACAAATCAAAGTATCAAATGCACCAAAGGTTGACATACTAAAAAATGGTTCGTTTAGGTAGTTGACACTATTGGCTCAATAGTTGACATATTATAATAAAAAATATATAAATAAGAGTATTAATTAAACAATGGAACAATAAACAGATAAACACTTATTTCTCAAGTTTATAATTTACTTTAAAATAGCAGTCATAGGTAACTAACTAAGAACAAAAATAGTCTTTAGCTTTACTTTAGAAAACTTTCTTATCAAATAATTCAAATATCAAATAATTTATTTAGGAACGGATTACATGTATACAATAACTATTGGATTACGATGATGTTATAAATTATAGAAATCAACCTGTTTAACAATTCAAAACTTACCCCCTTATTCACAATAGTCTGCTAACTTAAAGCATTGCTAATTCTCACTCTGTCTTCTTCTATTGACATAAGTCAGAATGAGAAATAACACTGCTTAGCGGCTGTTTTAAGTTAGCACACCATTATGAATAAGGGGATAGTAGTTAGTCTGACACAAAAAAGATGGATGTAAAAAATATGATAACAAAACTTTAATATAAAAGAGGCCCATACTTTGAAGAGTGAGGTTTTTGAAAATATTAAAATCATACTCAAAGAGAAAAGTAAGAAAGAAAAGACCCATTTATCTTGACAGTGGAGTTTTCCCCAAACATTTGTATATATTAATGTTATCCTTGTTACATTATGTTTTTTGCAACTGTTGCAACTGGCATCCCTCTTCTAACTATTTAAATCTTCAACCGTCTTCAGCACATCCTTTTCAGGATTCCTTATGATCTTGCCCAAGATGGGCAGCATCGTTTTCCTAAGGAATAAGTAGGTACTTAGGTAGTACTTGACACCACATGTATGCATAGTTGACATCCCTGTCAAGTATTGGTGCTAGTGATAGTAGCTAGACTCAATAGATACAGAAATGATTGTCACCGTACATCCATTACTATCATCATGCAAATTGTACTTTTACTTAAAAAACCAGTAGTTGACATGGATGTCAATTACTACAAATATTGAAAAATGCGTAACTAGTAATTGACACAAACAAAAATAATTACAGCCGTTATATCCACGAGGCTAGAACTGGAACCCGAGCAATAAACAATGAATGAATAATAACATTTTGCATATATTAAATGAGTATCTTCCAAAGTACCTACATACAAAAAGTGACTGATTGTAAATTCACTCACCTCTTTCAAATCTGTTGGAAATTATAAATAATTTACGTTTCTCGCACACACACGCAGAAAAACACACGCCATTACCAAACAGCGGAATCAATGTTGTTAATGAACCAAAAAATATGTAATCAGATAAATTACCTATCAAATGAGTGTGTTTACGTGACCTTTTTTAATAAAAGAGCGTCTTCAAATCTATCCAAAGTTGAAGATGTCAACTATTACCTCAATGTCAACTTAACCCACGGTTACCTTACTTCAGTTCTATGTGAATTTGTTCCAATAGTACCTAGTAGTCTTTGATTTTCAAGAATATTCTATTAGTTATAGACCTATCTTACCGGTCTACCTCCAAACTCAAAATGGAGGTAGACCGGCTTACTAACTAGGAAAATTTGCAGATCCCTCTAGTGTACTGGTGTCTCCCATTACAAATGTTATATGCATTATCCCCTACCAGTAGTCAGCCCAACTTAGAAACAAAACTATTTATTTGTCTGTACCGGTGAACTGAGTTTCTGTCCGTTGTCAATTCAGTAATTAACAACTCTCAGTAGTAGATACTAACTCAAACCTACCCTTTTATTGATAAAGCTGCAGCCTCAAAGAACATACTATTTGAACTCTACTAGGTGGGTAACATTATAAAAGCCAACAAACAGAATAGACACTGATAGCATTCCAACAAACTGCAGTTTTTGGGTAGGTTGCTGTTTGTTTGTCAAGTCCAGGTTTTTCTCACTAGTAAACATGTTTTTAACAACTAAAGAAAGGTTAATTGACTGACCCATTACTATTAAGTTAAATTTTATCCTTGTTTGTGACCTTTTTTTAATCTTTATTAAATTATAGAGGGTTTAATCACAATGATTATGTCACCCTCAAGGGTTCACTTAATTAACTTAGTATCTACGCTTAATTCCTAATTTTACAAATTTTAACAACATAAGTGCATCCTCCGATAGCGGAGTAACTAAAATATTATTGACTATACTGATAGAAAATAGATCAATATTGTGTTTTAAACAAAAACAAAATCTTAAGGTAATCAAGGTTAATACTGACCCATTACTATTAAGCTAAATTTTACCCTTGTTTGTGACCTTTGTTCCTCCATCTTGGTGGTTCAATGCTTTATAACATCAAATTTACTCACCTATCTAAGAATTTATTTGTAGTGTTCTGTTGACTTAGCCATTGCTTAAAGTTGTCAGATTTTAATAAAAAAGGGTCACCTTAATGCTAAATACTCTTTATTTAGATAATATTTATGATGCGGAACTCTGTGGCGGACGAAGCTCCTTCTGCGACGCAGGAGGTTGTGGGTTCGATTCCCTCCTTGGGACAAATGTTTGTATGGTCTGCAAATATTTGTTCCGAATGTTCTGGGTATTTTCTACGTTATTATTAAATATATCAGTTATCTGGTAGGGGAGAGTTTGGTGATACCGCGCCCCTAAGCGAGAATGCCTATAACTTCTGGGCGAGCAGCACACACACATGCACACACCTCCCCACACACAAACACAAACAAACAATGCAGTGAGTATCTTTTAAGGATGGGAGTTATTGGATATTTTGGCTACCGGTTATTAGTTGGGTATTTTGTTTCAATACCGCTAGTACCAACTGCTACCCAATAACGTTACAATACTCTATACCTGTTCTGATTTCTACCCAATATATTTCTAACCGATTTGGTTAGAAATACCATCTAACCGATTTGTTTAGAAATACCATCTAACCAATTTGGTTAGAAATACCATCTAACCGATTTGGTTAGAAATACCATCTAACCGATTTGGTTAGAAATACCATCTACCCGATTTGGTTAGAAATACCAAATACTTGTTGCAGCTACATAACTTTACGGGTGAACGGTCCGCTAGTACCTATGCGTAGATGATAGTTAGGTAAGTATAGGTATTGAAGCGTTGGGTAGTTATGGCTCACGGTCGGTTAGGCGCGATGCTCGCTTTGCACAGTTATTCCCTAGCGGTATGCGGATTTTACAATAGCGTTAGATATTTTAGGACCATGCTAACAGGTACTGAGTTAGTCATTGAATACCGGACTCATCTCTAGTATCTTTGTACGTACCTATTTAGTTATGCCCTGTAGTAATATCATCTGTCATACATAAGTATGTATATAATGCACTTTATCTCTCCCAAACCTTACATATGTATACCTAGTAATAAGATGTAAATCTTTTCTGGCTTCATTTTAAGTAATCAATGTACTATAATAATATAAGTCTTTATTCAGATAACTTACAATTGTTTTCCTTAAATATAAGTTATTATAGCATGTGTCATCTGTTTGCCCTAGTTTGGCATGGGCCTCTTCCAGCTTCTTCCACTCGTTTCTATCTCTGACCGTTGTTGGCCATAGCTTTCCAGCGATAGCTTCTAAGTCATCTTCCCACCTCTTGAACGGCCTTCCACATTTCCTCTTTTGGTTTCTGGGTTGCCAGCTTGTAATTGTTTTGCTCCACCTTTCCTTTCCTCTTAGGGTGTGACCCGTCCATCTCCATTTGTTTTTCCTAATTACCAATGTCACATTCTCTATTTTCGTTGCTTCCCTGATCTATGTGTTTCTTAATATGTCTGATTTTCTTATACTTAGCATACTTCTCTCCATAGACCTCTGGCAAACTTCCAACTTTTTGTTATGCACTTTCGTCAAAGCCCATGTTTGGCATCCATATGTGAACACCGGAAGAATACATGTGTTATATAGTTTCCTTTTAATTTTCATATACCTCTTTGTTTTTCATGATTTCTTTGAAAGTCCAGTATCTCTTCCAAGCATTCCCTATTCTTGTTTCTATTTCTTTTGTTAGATCGTTTGGTGAAATTACTTGTCCGAGATACAAGTGTATTCCTTAACATACTCTATTGGGTTGCCATTTAGTGTTATTGGTTTTATATTACTATTTATCATAACTTTAGTTTTCTGAGTATTCATCGATAGCCCTGCTTTTCCACTTTCTTTGTCAAGGTCTTGTATCATTTTAGCTAGTTCATCAGGAGTGTTGGACAGGATTATCATATCATCAGCAAACCTAAGATGTGTAAGTTATTCTCCGTTTATGTTTAGGCCATAATTCTCCCAATCTAGGTGTCGAAATATTTCCTCAAGGACTGCATACAATAGCTTTGGAGATAGAGGGTCTCCTTGGCGTACTCCTCTTTTTATTCCTATTTCTTTCCCCTCTCTTTCCAGTTTGACACTTGCAGTGCTATTTTTGTAGATGTTTCTAATTATCCTTGTATATTTAAGATAAATCTCTTCGATCCCTTGATTGCTAAGTGCTTGCCATATTTTTTCGTGTTCCAGGGAATCGAAAGCCTTGGAGTAGTCTACGAAACAGCAGTATACAGGCATATTATATTCTTTGCCTTTTTCTATGAGCTGTTTGATGACATGGATGTGGACGAGTGTGGAGTAACCACTTCTGAAGCCAGCTTGCTCCATTGGTTGATTCTCGTCGAGGAGCTTTGTAATAGTTGCCTATATCATTCTTATCCCCTTTTTTGTGGATGAGTATAATAGTAGATGATAGCCATTGTTTCGGGATTATTTCAGTTTTTAATACTTCATTGAATATCATTGTGAGAAATTTGACGATAGTATTTTTGGTAGGTATTAAGAATTCATTTGTTATGCTGTCGGGTACGGGTGCTTTGTCTTTTTTTTTGTGTATCGATAGCTTTTTCTACCTCTCTAGGAAGTATTACCGATACCTCATCTTCTCCAGGCAGCTTTGTCTCTAGTATATTCTTTTGGCTCGTGTAAAGATCGCGGTAGAATTCGTTTGGTTATGCAGTTTCCTCTTTTGTTTTTGATCTGTGGTATCCATTCTCTGTTGTCTGTTATGATTTTTACAGCTTTCTTAATACCGCCAGTTCGCTTTATATGTTCTTAATCTGTGTGTTTTTCGGTCCTTCCTCATAGTTTCTTTTATCTGTTTGCTTAGGTTTGTTATCTCTTTCCTTGTCTCTGGTCTTTTCTCTATTATTTATCAGTTTAAATCTTTTTTCTAGTAGTTGTTTTACTTTGTCTGTCATGTTATTTTTGTTTCTTTCTACGCTATCCATATTTTGTTTTGCCGTGTTATTGAGTATTTCGTAGAGTTTATCGTATTTGTCTTGTAGATCAAGGTTTTCCATTGTTTCCAAGAAGTCGATTAGTTAAGCGTTCAGTTGATCTATGTTTATGTTTCCGTCTATAGCACGTGTTCGTATATTGAATATCCTTCGTTTATTTTGTCGTTTTAATATTAGCTTTGCTCGAACCATTCTATGGTTAGTGTTAAAATTAATGTGTTTGACATTTCTGCAATTTTCGAATAGTTTGCTCTTGTTGGTAAGGATATAGTCTATCTCGTTTTTATATACTCCATCTGGTGATTCCCATGTCCATCTACTGCGGTTTTTGTAATCAGTGTTTAGGATTTTTAGGTTGTTTTCGAAGGCTAGTTTCATTAGTTTCCCACCATTCCGTGTTCTTTGTCTGTAGCAATAGTGTCCTAGGGTCTTATCTTCTCCTTTTCGTCTCTCTCCTACTCTTGCATTGAAGTCTCCCATTACAATTAAATTTTTATGTGCATGTTCAATTATAGAAGAGTTCAGTTTTGAGTAGAATGAGTCAATTTCTTTAGCGTTCGCTTGTTCTGTGGGGGAGTAAGTCTGTACTATGGACCAATATTCCTCGCCGATTGTGATATTCAGTACGGCTATAAGATTCTCCTCTTTCCAGAGTCCGGTGAATCTCCAGTTGATAACTTGGTTAGGTATTTATTAACCAGCCAATTTAAAATGTCTGATGTTGCACCGGAGTTGATCTCCTCTTGCTACCGCTTAGGCTCAAACAGTAGCAAGCCCAGGCCTATCTTGGTACGATTCGGCAGTCATCATCTGCGTACTCAGGTTTGGAATGCCAAGACGTCGCTCAAGGGATCCGACATTACGGTTTCGGAGTTCCTGACCAAACCGAGGCATGATGTGTTCATGGCAGCGCGCAAGCACTTCGGTGTACGTCGGTGTTGGACATCAGAGGGCAGAATTATCATCTCTCTGCCTGATAACACGCGCCGCAAGATCGAAGCTATGTCGGAGCTGAAGCCGCTGCTAGCCAAGTTCCCCGCGCCTCAGTCTTCTGATGAGGAAGGCCCGAGCGCGCCGCGGACCAAAGGAAAGGCCTCGTCGGTTCCTGCAGCCAAGCCAGGCTCCAGCAGAATGGACACAAGGTCCAAGCGTCAGCGGTAACAATACTCGTCTCTATCTCTCAATGAAGGACAGATCGCCCACGGGGTGGCACTATCGATCACTTGTTTTTACTACATTACTTGGTAGCATAATATCCAATAATTTTCATAGTTTGAGGTAGAAATCTAACACGCTTCCAGATTTTTTTTTTCTTGTCTGTCAGTCACTTTTGTAAACATAAAATCAAACTTCAACTTCTTTTTAATGGTGTAAAATAACAAGGTTGATGAAAATGACGGACATTTGACATTGACACTCTTATTGTGTATGTCGCTAGGCCTCGGGCTAGGTTGGTACCCTTGGTTGTATGTACTATTATGTGTAATTTCCTTTTATTATTTAACTATTTTGTGATGTAGTATGTTGTACATACTGTTCTTGCTTGCTTATTTAACTGGCGAGTGTTAGGAGATGCATCTGTAAGTTAGCTTCCCCATTTAGTATTTTAGGCATATTTTGCAAACAAATTATTTTTTATTAGTTATATTAAGTATATATTATTATTTATTTAGTAGTTATGGATTTAGATTTAAATGATAGTTACTTCTCGTGCTCCTCGAATACCGATTATGCTAACGCCGTCAGCAGTGATGACTCGATGGTGGGTTTACCGCACCTTCGAGCTGTTATTGAAAGTAAGTTCCACGGTTGTTCTAAAAATCTAAACATTATTCATATTAACGCCCAGAGCATCCCCTCCCATTACTCGGATTTGTTAGCTTCCTTTGACCACAAAGTAATTGACGCTGTTCTTATCTCTGAGTCTTTTCTTAAGCCATCTTTACCGTCTACCCAATATCCCCTGCCAGGATTCATTCTGATAAGAAATGATCGTGTTGGCAAGGGTGGTGGTGGGGTCGCAATACACCTGCGTGTGGGTATTCCATATAAAATTATAGACCAATCGCCAGGACAGTACTCCAAGTCCGCAGAGCATCTGTTTATTGAGGTAATTATTAATCACTCTAAAATATTACTTGGTGTTTTTATGCTCCCTCTTATAGTATAGACTATTTCCCCTCTCTTGAATTAAAACTTGAGTCTTTATCTACTATTTATGATCATACAATTCTACTCGGCGACTTCAATACTTGTCTGTTAAAAAATGGTATCCGCGCTGTCAAGCTACAATCTCTTCTCTCTTCCGTGAACCTGCACATTCTTCCTCTTTCTGCCACACATTTCGCTCCTCATTGCTCTCCATCTCTCCTGGATCTTATTATTGTTTCTGACGTAGACCGCGTGGCTGCACATGGAGAAACTACTGCTCCTTTCTCTTACCATGATCTTCTCTTTCTCTCATATAAAGTGCGTTCACCAAGACAAAAAGTTAAATATCTCCATCTACGTAGCTTTAAAGACATCAGTATTGAGAGTCTGAAGGCCGATGCCTCCACAATGGACTGGTCACCCGTAATAGATGTTGTTGGTGTGGATGATAAAGTGGCTGCCTTTAGTAAGCTGATCTTGGATTTATTTGATATTCACGCACCGATGAAAATGGTCAAAGTGAAGCATCCTCCAGCTCCGTGGCTGACTCAGGCCATTAGGAAGGTGATGTCGAGGCGAGATCGGGCTAAACGGTGCTACAAGAAACATCCGACTGAAGAAAATCATACTGTCTATAAAAAGCTTCGTAACCGTTGCAGCAAGTTGTGTAGTGATAGTAGAAAACGTCACATTCATAGTTCTGTTCAAAATTCAACTCCTTCACAAATGTGGAAATTTCTAAAATCCATTGGAATTGGTGGTGGCTCAAATAATCCGCACATCCCTTTTGACCTGAACATTATTAAACAAAACTTTTCTAAATCTCCCCTTTCTCTGGATAATAGTGTTCGAATCTCAACTATTAACACAATTGCGCAGCAACCTCTTCTACCATGCCTTCCCTTTACTTTCGAAGCGATTGCCGAGGACGACATTAAAAAGATTCTTAACTCCATATCAACGAAACACGTTGGCACTGATGATATTAACATCCAGATGCTCCAGCTTCTCTCCTTAGAACTTTGTCCTGCAATATCCCACATCATCAATCATTCTCTTGAGTCTGGCTGCTTTCCTACTTCGTGGAAATCTGCTAATGTCATCCCTTTGCCTAAAGTTTCTAATCCTTCCTCGGTTTCTGAGCTAAGACCTATATCGATTCTCCCGGTTCTTTCTAAAATCCTTGAGAATGTAGTCCAAAAGCAACTCGCGCTGTATCTCCATCGTAATAACCTTTTGAGTCCATACCAATCTGGCTTTCGTCCTGGTCACAGCGCTGTGGGTGCTCTTGCTAAAATCTCCGACGACATACGCTTAGCTATGTCTAATAAACAGGTAACTGCACTAGTGTAATTGGATTTTAGCAGTGCTTTCACCTCTGTCGACCACGATATCCTTGTTGCAGTTCTTTCCTCTCTCAATATCACTTCCTCAGTAGTCGCTTGGTTTCGTTCTTATCTTTCAGGTCGCTCACAGCGTGTGCGCCTTGATGATTCATACTCAGATTGGTGTAACATTTCTGCGGGTGTACCTCAAGGCTGTGTCTGTTCCCCTCTCCTTTTCTCCATCTTCATTAATTCTGTTACTAAAGTAATTTCTTTCAGCTACCATCTCTTGTTGTTTGTTGTCCAACATTATTTATTATTTATTTATTATTTATTATTATTTATTATCTCTACGCGGACGACCTGCAAATCTACCATCATTTTAAAGTGGATGAGATCTCAGAAGGTATTGATCAGATTAACTTGGATCTATACAACATAAACTCCTATGGTCTTCTGATCAACCCCTCGAAATCGCAAGCCATGATCTGTGGTAGTAATTTTATGTTGAAATCATTAGTTCTTTCTACAATTCCGTCTATTACTTTGGCCAGTAATATCATTCCTTTCTCTACGAAGGCTAAGAACCTGGGCGTAATTTTTGAAAGCAATTTATCTTGGATGAGTCACATAAACAACATTAGTAAAAACGTTAATTACACATTTCATTCTCTTAGACGTCTACAAAACTTCCTTCCTTTTGAGACTAAAGTAATCCTTGCCCAAAGTCTTCTACTTCCCCTCCTCGATTATGCTGATGTCTGTTTCCTTGACGCGACAGAGGAACTTTGGAATAAGCTTGAGCGCCTTCAGAATTTGGGCATCCGATTCATATATGGATTGCGTAAATTCGACCGTGTCTGCTTTTCGATCCAAACTTAAATGGCTACCCATACGACGGCGGCGTGATCTTCACATTCTCTCTTATCTGTACTTCATTCTCAATAACCCCCTTTCCCCGACATACCTCCGCGAACGACTTGCATTTCTCGTTCCTCGCGGTGTGCTGTGTAGGACGGCAGTATCACTCCTTCTTTCCAGTAGGCCCGGAGGTTCTTTCGCCGCGCAAGCGGCTAGATTGTGGAACTCTATTCCCCATGATATTCGAGCCAGTCCATCGCTTAACATTTTCAAAACTATGTTAAAAGAGCACTTCCTACTTTCATAAATAGTTTCTATTTTATTAGTATATATATTTATATATATATATATTGAAGATTAGGTATTTATTAGGTTTATTTCGTCATTATTATTTTAGTTTATGTATGTTTATTATAATTATATGTATTGTATGTAGCTAAGCTACTATTAGTTATTGTTAGTTTATCTATTGTTCGATTTATTTTATTTTTGTACACTTCCTCTACCTGTTCGATCGCCTCTTCTATAACTCTAAGGTTTGCTGGAAGAAAACTCTTTTCAGGGTTAAGCTTGCCTATGTACATAATCTTTTTAGATAAGTTGATAAAATGTATTATTGTGTATAATAAAGAATTAAAGAATAAAGAATACGTTCCGATATACCGATAAACTCTTGTATTTGATCTCTCATTTCTGTTTTGATTAGGAACCCCACTCCGTATTTTCCAGGTGTTTCTCCTTTGTAGTAAAATATATATTTATTTGACTCTTCTATCTTTTCTCCATATCTTCTCACTTAGGCTTAGGCTTTGGCTTTCATCTGTTCTTAGGGTAAGGGTGTTGTACGTCGCAATATAGTACGATTGCTTGTTTAGTTTTTCTAATGTTGTTGGGAGTTGGGTTTTTGTTGCTGTTAAAGTTGGAAGGTTGTGGTCTTCTTCCCCCACGGTGACCGGCCGGTTTGGGGTGTTTGTTGTTGTTTCTGTAGTTTGTTTGTTTTTGCATTGTTTGTTATCTGGTCGGTGCTGCTTATTAGTTTTTTGTCTCTGATAGAGATGCTGATCTGTTCCTTGTTATGAAGTTATCTGGTTTATTTTATTCTTCTTTGGTGCACTTTTGATTACTTGGCCTGGTGAATTGTTTGGGGATTCATTTTGATCCCTCTTCCTCTTTGTCTTCGTGTCTTCGCTGGGTTCTTTTACTATCAACTTATCCTTTTTAATGTAAGCTATCTTGCCTCTCTGTCTTTCTTGTAGCGTCTGGGGTGTTAGTTCTTTCCTTTTTTCTAGAACTTCCTTCGAAAAGTCTTCTTTGATGGAAATCTCCGAACTAAATTTATTTTTACTTTTGAAGACTAGATTTCTCATCCACAAGGTAGTGAAGCTAATAAGTATTGGGCGGGTTTTGTTTCCTTTTGGCCCTAGCCGATGGGCTTTGTTTATGTCAGATGGTTGCAATATTATTTTGACTTCTTTGTTGAGTAATTTAATCAACAAATCATTGGATAATTCCAGATTGTTGTTTTAACCTCAATTCCCAGATTTGTGATGTGGTAAATTCCTTGGATGTTCGATTTTCCGCGACGTTAATTATTTGAAAACCTCTTTTTAGCCACCTGTTTCGATGTTTGTAGCACTTTTGTTGACTTTTACTTGGGGTTTATAGTGATTTTTGATAATATTGTGGAGAGCAATAACTGCGACTGTTGACTGTTGTGACACCGGAACCGGAAAATAATCAATGTACTATTATATATTAATAAAGTAAAGCTGTGATTGACCAATAAAGAAAAATATAAAATCGTGTATTTTATATTTTCGTTAGTGTAAACAAAAAAAAATAGTTCGTTAGTGTAAATAAAATAAATTGTATGTGTAGCAAAACAAACAAAATCAAATGCAGAGAAAAGATATAAACAAAAAACCAAAAATGGGAAAACGCGGTATTATCAAACTGGTTCGTTAATACCGTGCTGGAGTTTGGCAATTTCGCGCTAGTTCGATAATACCGTGCGTACATATACACAAGTTACTCTTTATTAATGATACATATATGTATAATATATTTTAATTATTATATTCACTACATATTTGGAAATGGGAAGAATACTGGACAACAATATTTAGATAACAATAACACAAAAAACAATAATTTCATGGACCTTATAATTATGTATATGTATAATATTCAATGAAATTAGAATAATAATAATTATTATTATTATATTAAACTATATAATTTTACTTATAATACAGTTTTTTGCCAAAAATGTTGCACAATAGCTGTGTTTTAGTTTAAAAATTTAATATTACCAAAATATGAACCAGCCTCATTATAAGTTCACAGGTGTACTTAAAAATTAATAATTTTTATAGCTATATGTATATAATATTTATTTGAAACAATCTAGAGGCAATTGATTGATTCATAATAAAATCCAAATGAAATCACATTTATTTCAGACATAGTAGGTACAAAGATAAGCAAATAACCCGAAAATCTTGAAACGCACGTACTTGTTCTCTGAGCGCTCGGAGCAGACTGCTGTGGCGCGCTGGGGGGATTGTGTGTATTGCGCTACGATATGGTTAGCCCGACAGGCTACGCGTAGTTGGCGGGAAATGAAGGGGCATGGAATTACAATACAATACACAACTCTTTATTGTACACCACAAAGACAAATAAAACACATAGACATTAACATAAACAAGTACAATGCGCGGCCTTATCGCTTATAAGCGATTTCTTCCAGGCTTCCAGAAATTATCAACCGCGCGGTAATACCGAACTCTCCCCTACCCATAACACAACCTCTGCTTAGTTTGGGGCTAGATGATGTTTTGTGGATTGTCCAGCATTATTTATTATTTTATACTTACGACACTATTTATTTTAAATCATGTTAAAATACATTTTTATTATATGAAATACAAAGATATTATAATACTATTCTACAGTCAAAATATATCAAAATGGTGGATCACCGGCCGCGAAGCTAGGCTCAAACGGCCGGTGAATAGGACTACAGATAGAGGAACTTCCTGACGATACACGCCGAGTGCAGGAGTACCGCCTTTTGGATCTGGCTCAATCCAACTTCCTAGCCAGAGCCTCTTGACATGTTGATCGAGGGTCATCGCTATTACACCGTTAACCGAAACGACTATCGAGATGATGGTTGCTGAATCAACACCCCACATGCTGACAACCTCGTTAGCTAAGTCAAGATATTTACTAAGTTTATTTTTCTCAGCTTTAGCGAGGCTAGCATCATGTGGTCTGGTGACATCAGCGAGCACCGCTCTCCGTTCTAACCGATTGATCAGTACAATATCAAGCTTATTCACGAGAATAGTCCTGTCTGTAATGATAAATCGGTCCCAATAGAGTATGACACGGCCATTTTATGAAAATAATGAAATATACAACTGACGCCGGTGTTTACTTACTACGGAACTTCAGGACCAGACTTCAGGCCGTATCGAAAAGCAAGTTGCTGTTATATTATATAGTTTTGGCTACTTAGTTGTGTCTGTGCAAGT
This sequence comes from Eupithecia insigniata, assembly GCA_947859395.1. Taxonomy (NCBI): domain Eukaryota; kingdom Metazoa; phylum Arthropoda; class Insecta; order Lepidoptera; family Geometridae; genus Eupithecia; species Eupithecia insigniata. Next base: position 7,819,009 of record OX402020.1, read on the forward strand.
ACTGGGAGAGTAAGGTGCGAAAAACCGAAAGTATATGACGGAGGGTCTCCCCAGGAACAAGATTTGCTCGACAAATATAGATCGAGCCATCTTTCATGATATACTTCCGGTTGTTAGCTATGCCATCTTTATCACCTCATCCATAATTGCACAAAACACACACAAAACTTCGGTTTACCCAAAGAGGTCATCGAAGCGTAGCCAATGTACTGAACTCAGGAGATCTAGGTACATCAGGTAATTATTTATAATCTTACTTAAACCATTTTTATTTTAGATTGATATAAGTAATGAGTGGCCATACTCAATCTGCTATATCTGCAATGCGTTTCTAAAAAAAACCTTCAACTTCTTCAAATATATACTCGAAAACGAGTTTAAGATAAGGAATATACTTCGTAACACATCTAAGGTATGTTTTGTTTTGTTTATATTGGTGGAATGATCTCCAGATATTTGCTCTGGGGTCTGGGTGTTTACTGTGATAATAGTTATTTTTTTTATTTTTTCTTTTAATTTTATTTTTTCACGACAGCAAACAATTATACTCAAGTGTGTAAACATAATTAAACCTATGTAATCTCACTCTAAGTATAATCAGCCCCGTTGTCCACGAATTATATCAATTACATAGTAGGGCAAAAACGGTCACAGATAGTTATGCAGGATCCTACATTACATTATTTATGAATGTACGCACTATATAAAATATGTACCTACCAATTACAATACATAACTAATACAGAAAAAATCTCAGATTTGAAATAAAAAAACATTTATGGTGCTTATAAACATAAATCGGAAAACGAACCCGCAATACATTCAGTACGGATGCGTATAGTCGGCAACGCATGTAACCTAACACAAACCTATTATAAAGCAGCATAAACAGCATTATGTGGTATAGTGAATTAAATATTCATTGTTGTTTTGTACCTTCTCACATCATATAAGCAGTGTTGAAGAGAATCTTATGCTTTTATCATTATACAGGGATTATTTTTTGGACGAGGCACGATTATTTACTTTTTTGTAGGTATAGGTACCAACCTCAGTTGGTCTGATATATATTTTCGATCAGTATACGTAAAGGGATCGATTGGTTAAAAAATTGTGTAAAATGCAAATTTTCTTGCTATGCTAACTGATTATTTTTAGAAAATCTGAATTTTTAGAAATTCTAAAAATTATGGATTCGTAAGGCCAATTTTCTATAGTTATAGTTATATCCTATAGTTATATAATTTACAACAGTTATGGTAGTTGACCTTAACAATACAATACAATATATTTACTGATAACACTAAGTTATACGTCGTCGAGTACTAAAGTACAAGTTATTTATATTTTATGAATAACGTATCATAATTATAAATTCAGAATAAAAAAATATTATAAGATAAAAAAATTCTTTTATTAATTATTTGTATTGATATGGACCAGTTAAGCTATCTGTAGATTGTTTGCAACAGTCTGCAGTTAGCTCAATTGTTTCAATTGTAAATACTAGTTTAATTTCTTTATATTATTTGTTTGTTATTTTCTTTGTCAATAAAGAATCGCCAGTAAAAAATATATATTAATATTAACAATTATACATTTCAAAATTTTTATTAACTAATTGGCAACTCGTAAACGGTGTAGTTACAAGAAGCCTTGGGAGATCATCCATAATTTTTAGAAAAACATCTTGAGTTAGTAAATTAGCATTTTACACGAATACTTTTTTAAACAATCTATCTTGTTTCTTATACTGATCAAAAACTTCTATCGGACCAACTGAGGTTAGAGTAATAAAAAAGTCAGTTAATATCGCAAAAATGTTTCTCATATTTTGTAGGAAATAATAGCTGCTTCGAAAACCTTTTGAACCTAAAATACTAAAAAAAAACAGAAGACAAACTGATAACGTAGACATGTAATTGTAAAAAAAAAATGTCTGTACCTACCTAATCGTTTGATATTTTAAGTATTTTATTTTATTTTGAAGAAAATGGAATACCTACCGTATTCCATTTCTTTACGTTATTTATAAACATTTGTCCCGAGGCAGGAATCGAACCCGCAACCTTCTTTTTTTGCAAGACCTTGGCCCACTGCGCCCCTTGCGTTAACCGTAATCAGTATAATACCACAGTATAAAAACATACAGTAGGCCGACGTCCTTGATGTCGCGGTAAATGCCGACAAGTGACGCGTCCTCGTAAAATAGCCAGGGTTGTCGCATGTTAGTGTCAAAGTAAAACTTATTGATTTTCGGTGTACATCCGCATCAACAGTACAGATATGTGATGTTTTTTAATTCAAGATCGCAGATATTTTTATTTTAAATTTAAATTATTAGTGACCTTTTCGACTAACTTGAGGGGCTTAAATGATTTTACAAATCCAAGATGGTGGATACTTCTTTTTTCAAACTTACTCGTGGATATTGTTTTTGACGAATTTGAGGGTGCAGATTAAGAAAATGCAGTGCCCGTTAATGTACTTAAAGATGACGTATAATTTTTTATTCAAATTTCAATTACGGGTGACGTTTTTGACTAACTCTAGGGCGTTGATAACGAATATGCTGTCTATTATAAATAATAGATTCAGGCGTTACTTTGCGGAAATCCATTGCACAATATTAGAATGAAAAAATATTTAGTAACAATTCCGCGTATAACCTTCTCTGATAGTATTCATCAAAGTAAGTTGTCTACTAGTTTCGTCTCTCCACGAGACATCTTCAGGACACCACAATACTCGACCTTGACATTGAGATTGGTCAGCACAGCAACACTGTAATTTTTTAATTTTTATTATGAAAAAATTCACCTGGAAGTCTGATAGTTTCGCCATATAACATCTCTGCTGCACTAATATCTGTATCTGTTCTACACGCTGATCTTAATCCTAATAAAACTGTTGGTAATTCTTCTGACCAATCTTTACCGTTAATTAAACGTGTTGTAAGTGCGCTTTTCATTGATCTATGCCATCTTTCTATAAGACCGTTTGATTGCGGATGATAAGGAGTTGTTCTTATTCGATTCACGCCTAATATTTTCATCAATGAGTTAAATAAATCGCTTTCAAATGGTCTACCTTGATCAGTTGTGATTCTAGTCGGACATCCGTATCTACATATCCAATTTTCATATATTATTTTTGAAACCGTGTCAGCTGAAATGTCGGCGTATATACATACTGGCATAGCTTTCGGCCATCGCGTGAAACGATCTATGATAGTAATGCAATATCTAAATCCATTTTTAGTTGTTGGTAAAGGTCCAACGATTTCCGTGTGAATATGTTCGAATCTAGTACATTCCTGAAAATTACCCAATTCTGAATGAGTATGTCTGACCTTTGATTTTTGACAAGGTATACACGCTTTTGTCCATTTATTTATATCTTTGTTCATACCAAACCAAAATAATCTATCTGTAATCAATTTTCTCGTAACTCGTATACCTGGATGACTTATATTGAATGCTATCGAAAGCTTTCTTTTGAAAATTCAATGGCAAATAAGGTCTAGCATTCTTAGTAGAAACCTCGCAATAAATTTGTTTATTCGATGTTGGTAGTACAATGCACTTAAAAGTAAACTTACTGTTCTCTCACGGTGAAATAAGATCTTCGCTTTCCTGTGCTCGCACTAATTCCTCGTAATCGATTGTTGTAGGGCAAATTATAGACTCAACACGCGATAACGCGTCTGCTACAATGTTATCAGTTCCGCTAACACACCTTATATCGCTAGTAAATTCGCTAATATAAAGTAGTTGTCTGGCTCTTCTAGGAATTCCTTTGTCAGTACCTATTTTTGTAAAAGCATAGATTATAGGCTTATGATCCGTAAAAATTGAAAATTGCCTTCAATCATATTTCTAAATGTACTATGGCCATATAAATAGCGGTTAATTCTTTATCATAAGTACTGTATTTAACCTGTGCGTCCGAAAGTTTTTTAGAGAAATAACCTAATAGTAACCATTTGCTTTCTATCTTTTGCTGAAGTACTGATCCTACGCATGTATCTGAAGCATCAGTCATTAATGATAAAGGCGCATCCACACTAGGGTGTGCTAAAGTAACAGCGTTTTCTAAACTAGACTTACATTTTTCAAATGCCTCGATGCTGCTTTCGTCCCATGGTACTTTTGTCTTGTCCTTTTTCTTTGAATTGTGTAGAAATTTGCAAAGCTCTGACTGAAATTTATCAGCGTTTTTAAGATGAGCTCGATAAAAATTTATAATACCTAAAAATCGTCTAAGCTCTTCTACTGTATCTGGTCTAGGGTATTTAGCCATTGCCTTAATTTTGTCCGGCAAAAGGCTAATCCCGTCTTTCGTAACTTTATATCCCAAAAAATCTATTTCCGATTTTCCAAATTCACATTTACTCAAATTAATGGTAATTCCAAATTCGTTAAATTTTTTAAATATTTCAAAAACAAATGCTGTTTATGAATCTTTTCATTGTCTGATGCGATAAGTATATCGTCGATGTAACAAAAAAGAGTAGACTCGCTCCGCTTATCGCTACTGCTTATACGTTCAATGCCCTTAAGTACGCTATGATCCATAAATCTGAAAAGTTTGTGCTCCATTTCGCATGCCAAAACTGAGCCTACAGAATTCCCAAAGGCCGAAAGTCGTCGATATGGCTGATTTTTCAATATCCTCCCTAGCAATAGGTATATTGTGATACGCTCTATTTAAATCTATCCGCGATCATAACTTGTTTGGTAGCATGTATGTAAAATTCTGCAGCCTAGGTATCGGATATCTATCTGGCTTAGTAATAGCATTAAGAGCTCGATAATCTCCACACGGGCGTAACTTACCATCTTTTTTTGTAACGACATGGAGTGGACTCGCCCACTCGTCTTGACCTGGTCTGCATATACCTAGATCTTGCATGTGCCTAAATTCTTCCTTTACCTTATTAAAACGATCCGGCAATAATGGCCTAGGACGCGCGAAAACCGGCGGACCTGTGGTAACAATGTCATGGCACACGTCATGAGAAGCTGTTTCCTTAAAAGCAATTAGCTTCGTAATTTCTGGAAATTCCTCTAAAATTTCTCTGTAATGAATGTCGTTCTTAATACTCTTAACCGAAGGTTCATAATACCTTATGATGGCCCCATCCGTGCGTAATTTAGTTATGCCGTCAATTAATTTCTTATTAGCAATATCTACTACTAATTTATAATATTCAATAAAATCGGCTCCCAAAATAGCTTGTTTTACATCGCAAACAATAAATGTCCATTTAAAAGCTCGTCTGAGTCCTAAATTTAACTCTAGAATTTTAACACCGTACGTTTTTATTTCTGTGTTATTTGCTGCAAACAGTTTATAATCACTTTGTATACTTTTTAGATTTTTATAATTACTCACGGGTAAAACGGATACATTAGCACCGGTATCGATAAGAAAACGTAAATTGGACTTACGATCTGTCACGCACAATCGGTGGTTACCTCCGGCGACGCAATCTCCCACCGTAGATGACTGCACCGCACCTAGTTTTCCGATCTCGATGCTCCAGCTTCCTCCTTGTTTTTCTGTGTATTGGTGTTCGGCTGCCTCCAACTGCATGGCTGTTCACAGGATCTGGCTCGTGCTCTCCATCGGTAGTGGTACTTGCATAACCAGTTGTTGCTGGTTTCATCTCTCCTATTCTCTCTGCTTCGGGATCTGTTGTTTCTCCATCTGTTATTCGGTCTGCCGCGTCCTCTCCAACGTTCTCTTGAACGTCCTCGTATTTCAAAAATATAATTTTTCATACCGCGAAGTTCCATAGTTAATTTTGCTAGCTGCTCCGTAATATCCGGTTCTGGCTGGATCGCTAATGTTGATACTTCTCCACGATGTATGCTTTCCATGATTTTGTCTGCCATTTGAGTTTGATGACTTAGTTTGGCATCTGGGGTTACTGTTAGAACTGTTCGTACAGAGGCAGGTAATCTGGAAATCCATAACCTCCGTAACGCATCTTCCGAAACTTGTGTATTTGCAGCCAAACTAGACATTTCCATTAATAATTGTGTAGGTCTCTGTGATCCCAAGTCCATTTCACCAACCAATTTATCAAATTGTTTTTCGGCGCTTTCTTCGTAAACCGCTAGTAATCTTTCTTTTAATGTGGAGAATTTATCTTCGGGCGGCGGATTTATGATGAGGTCACCGACTTGTCGCACTGCGTCTTTATTTAATTTCGATATCGCTATGTTGAACGAGAGGAGTCACCCTGTTTTTGATTGTCCATCACCGCGTCAAACTGCGCGTACCACAATCGCGGCATGTCCATCCAAAAACCTGGAGGATGTCACTGTTATTGCAGCAAGCTCTGCTATCGATTTGTCTGACGATTTTCCCGCTGGGCACTCGGTAACTTTGTCGAGCGACATTTTTTTTTTAAAGTTTTTGTGAAACACTGACTTTATATTTTAATTTTATGTTAGAAAACCCTTGCTCACTTTTTAAATTTAATCACGTCGGGGTCACCAATGTAGGATTATTTAGAGTTGCCCTAATTACAACTGTATTGTCCTGCTTATAATAAGGTCCATAAGTGGGCAAGGTAAATGAATAAACTATATAACTTTTAAGATTTGTATTATAGACAAGTTGTTACAATGGTGGATTACGGGTGACTGGCGCTAGTACATTGTTTCGCCATACGCGTTTGACTAACTTACAGCTAACCGCTTGGTCATCGAAATGTGTCCCTACAAATATCAAATAAAAATTTAGAAAATCGCTATTTTACTCTTTTATTTGTTATACAGGTTATTCGGCACAAGGTGTGTCATACTGGAAACTGGGGGTAGGGGAACCCAGTGCAATAGCTTGATGTTTTTTTGAACCTTGAAAAGACTCTTAAACTATTGTATTATTATGCTTACATTATTAACTTTATTTGTAAGAAATAACATGGCTAACATTTTTTATAGAACATAAAGCATGTTAGCCTTTAATACTACTTTTCTTTTGTATTCTACGCCCACTACAACAAATTAGTCGAAAACGTTACCCATGACAGAAATTTGAAATAAAAAAATATTCGCCATCTTGGATTTGAAAATACACCGCATATTCGTAATCTACGCCCTCGAATTAGTCGAAAACGATACCTATGACTGAAATTTGAAAGAGAAAAATATCCGCTATCTTGGATTTGAAAATACACCCCATTTTGGTAATCTACGCCCTCGAATTAGTCGAAAACGATACCCATGAGTAAAATTTGAAATAATAAAATATCCGCCATCTTGGGTTGGAAAAACACCGCATATTTTATTTTCTTAATTTCCACCCTTGAGTTAGTCAAAAATCATACGAATAAAAATATTAGTCATCTTGCACACCTACAGAAAAAAATTATTTGTAATCTGATTCTCAAAGTCATCGTGTGGAAATTCATAAAAACGTCAATCTTGGTAGAAAAAAAAAGATGATGAACTGCTATTTTTCAAGGCGCAGGTCATATGCACCATTTTGCAAAGTAAATAACAAAATCAAATAAATGTGGTAGCTGGTTATGGTTAGCCCTGAAAAATAGCTCCCGAGCTTCTAGGGCCGTGATGTATGATACTTGGGAGCGTCCCTCCCCCGTCTCGTCCCTTGCCCCCCGCACGATTGCCCTGTCAAAACGCCTTCGTCGAACGACTGTATGCATATAGATAGGCTGTGATAATACTTAATAATAGTGCTTTATTTTCAGCTGACGTATGAAAACATAGAAAAATTTAAAACAGAAAATATTTTAAAACCGCACTACCTATCAAAGAGACACGCAAAGTTAATCGCATTTGACGCAAACAAAGGGCACACCACCAGGGAACCAAGGGAACTCCAAAAAAACATCGATGATCCGCCTGCTAACAAGTTACAAAATATTCCTAAAGAACAAGAACCTGGAGATATAAAGGATAAAGAAATACCATCGAAAATATCAAACGAACTGCTGAAATTACCTGAAGAATATATGATAGTTTATCAGGTTGTAGATCACCCAGTTAAAACTAAAGATGCCGATAGTGTACCCGATGAACCTAAAGATCAAGTTATGCTGAAAGACCAAGAAGACCTGGAACTGAGAGACCAAAACAAGGGTATTATTATGGAAGACAATACTATAAATAGCCAATCTAACTTTGCGCAAGTACCACTTTACCAAGACAATCAAATTACGGAAGATGGTGATATTACTATTAAAATAGAATCTGTGGACGAAGAGTTTCGAGGTTTCGAAAACCAAGGTAGTTGACTAGCTGTCATAATCATAATCATTTATTGCATGAAAAATGGTCCTATAAAGGTATTAGGCTTAAAAATAGTTCCACATAATTCACCGATTTATTCGGCATGCAAAATAGACACAAAAACGAAGCGAAATATAAAATGAATTCATATTCATTTATTCATAAGATTTCAGGTTATATTGATCTTAAAATTATACTTATAGTATTACCAAAAGCAATTATAAGGTTCGCTATTCGTGGCGTCGTTTGGGAGAGGCCTATGTTCAGCAGTGGACGTGTACGGGCTGATGATGATGATTATCACAACCTGTCTTTCCAGACATTATTTTTATTTATAAGCCTTTATTTCAGATGAATTTACATTTGTTGCTTAAATTCTATTGCTTATACTATTATTACAACATCGATATTCATCTGTTTGCCTTTTGGCAAAGGCCTCCTCCTAAACCCTTCCTCTCTGCTCTATCTCTCGCCAACCTTATCCATTTTTTCCCTGCAATATCCTTTATCTCGTCCTTCCAACTTTTAAATTGTCTCCCTCTATTACATTTATTATATTTTGGAAACCAGTCCATCAGCGTCCTGCTCCATTTGTCTTTTCCTCTTGCTGTATGACCAGTCCAACTCCATTTCAGTTTCTTTACATTAAGTGCGACGTCTTCTATTTTAGTACGTATTCGTAGTATTTGGTTTCTTACTTTATCTAACTTCCTTTTTCCTAGCATGCTTCGCTCCGTAGCCGATTGACAAACTTCTAGCTTCTTGGTATGAGCTTTTGTTGGGGCCCACGTCTGGCACCCGTATGTTAGAGCTGGGAGGATACAGGTGTTATACCAGACATATGAATATTATATCTTTTAAATCTAATTAAATCTAAATTATTGGTTGCGTACAAATCACATAGAATATTAACAATAAAGGGAATCATGTCAAACATAATAATGAAAAATATATGGATAAAATTATTTACAATTTATATTCAAAGAATTCAATTTATATTATAAAAAAGATTGTCAGCTATTTGGTCAAACTAAATTAAAATTTAGTTAATAATGTCATTTCTTTAAAAGCGTCAGGATGTGTATAAGCTAGTCAACGTTAAGATCTTAAATTGCCTAAAGTAGCACATGCAAGAGTCTTTCATTTTTAACCCAAAAATAGATATCAAACATCGCTTCTGCATTATAAAAACCTGTTCTTTGTTAACGCATCTGCCCCAAATCAATATTTCATAGCAGAGAGTTTACATATCCGTACTAAGCTGTAATAGCAGAATCTTTAGATACTGTCTGAGCAATGCGTCTTAATGGGTATACAAAACTATTTAATCTTTTACAAATATGATCTACATGCTGTTTCCAACAACATAAATAATCTATATAAATGTCTAACAACTTAATACAGTTAAAGTTTTTAACTGCATGGCCTGTATGAGACACTTTCAGATTTGGTTGAGTTCCCTTATTTGTTTGAAATTGTATATACTTGAGACTAGAGCAGGTTCAGGTTTGGATAACTTCAATGTTTCCCCTGTAGGTGGAGCTAACAACGCTATAGTCCGTAAGTCCCAAAGATTTTCGACAGGTCGGGTACTTGCCTCCGTGGCGCAGCTGGTTAGCGCATCCTCGTATTCAGAGGAGGGTCGCGGGTTCAAGTCCCGCCGGGGTCGTAAATTTTTGGGATATTATTAAATTCATTACGTACGTTATTTTTATTTTCTGTATATTTAATATTTTTTTAAAGTAGGTACTTTCCATTGATGAAGCTTAGCCGTGGGAGTGGGACACTCCGTAAAATAATTGGATTCTAATTACGATCCTGTCTTTTTGTAATGTTCATGTTGTTGTTATTTATAGTTGACGATAGATGGCAGTTGTTTATGAATTATAAAAACTGAAGACATAATATATTGGTGTCTAAAAGTCTTTAGGAATGTAAGAAGTACTTTCAGTAGGTATGTTTATTAAAATATATTATTGACAAAGAAAATAACAATCAAATAATACAAACAAATTAAACTAGTATTTACAATTGAAACAATAGAGCCAATCGCAGACCGTTGCAAACAACAATACTGAGGTCTACGCACCAATAAATTTTTAGTCCCCATGATATAAAGTATCGCCATCTATTGTCAAGTAGATTTATGTTTGGTAACGCTAACACGCTAAGAGATTATGTAAAACGATTCTATAAAATTACTTTCAAACGAAATGTGATGACATCCATACCATCAGTACGTCTATCGAAGTAGTTTTTACAAAATAAAAAACTACAATTCATGCTTTTATAACATGAAAATAACACGAAAATGCAATGTTGACAGAGCTGTGCACAGGACGAACGCTGATAGCACACTGACTTAGGCCACGCCTACTGTGATGACGTCAGGACCTAGTTGAGTGTCACACACAGTGCACAGTTGCTAATGCCACCTCCTCTTCGTATCTGCTCTGTGGGTCAGAGAGACCTGAGTCATGAATTGATGCCATATGACAAAATATGCGAATTACAGAACAAAACCTTAACTAAAACAGAAAAGACCTTGAAAACTCTTCTAGGTTTTATTTAATGATAATTGTTTCATCGGGATCTGTTAATTAGTTTCGGCGTGAAGGAGTATCATCATCATCCTTCTAAATTCCTTCCATCCAAACTTTCGTATTTTTAATATGAGTGTGACTTAATAACGTTAGTGAGCTTAAAATAGTCTTTGTTGCAGAAATAAATGTACCTGGTGTAGAAACTTTAAATAATGAAGTAACTGGAGGAATAAAGGACAAAATACAACAGATACATACTGACGCACCATCACCTGATGTACAGAAAAAAATCACTAATATAAAACAACTCGAAAAAACACACGCATTATTCCCTGGGTCTGTAAACGAAACTACACTCTATGCTTCAATCAAAAATGCAAGAAAACGTAAGCTTGAAAAAACATCGATAGAAGAAATTGCTCCGATACCTTCTAAAAATACAAGAAAACATAACCTTAAGAAGAAAAAGATTCAAGAAATTGTTCCCAAAACTCCAGAGAATTATGCAATACGTAATAAAAGGCAAATTTCCAGGATGCCGATTGTCTTAATTCGAAGACTTCCAATTGAAATTATAAAAAAACACACTAGAAAAGATATTAAATGAATAAAAATATTTTATAATCGCTCGATATACTATTATAATGGTTTGTGTGATAGAATAAAAATCTTTCCCAGAAATAATGGGGGCTAGTTTAGACGACGTAAACAATGTAATATCAAAAGTAGGTAGTCCATTGGTTTAGTGTCAATAATCTTTTGCTTAACGAAACCAAAACTAAATGTATTCGATTTATTCTACCAAATGTAAAACAAAACTGATGAGAAAGTACTTATTCTTAGGAATAACCTTAACCTTAGATAGTAAACTTCAATGGGGCCCACACATAGATAAACTATCGAAGAGCCTTAGTTCTGCAGCGTATGCAGTCAAAAAATCCGTCATCTTACAGACGTTGATACTTCTAGACTTGTCTATTTCAGCTACTTTCATAGTATTATGGCTTATGGCATATTGCTGTGGAGGAACGCTGCAGATATTGACACCGTAGGTACTTTGCTGCAGAAGAGGGCTGTTCGTGCAATCTGTAATATGGGTCCTAGAGAATCCGTACGTGATAAATTCAAAGAAATAATGACAGTACCATGTCAACATATTTATAAAAACTTGTACACTCATAGAAATATCGATCGGTTCCCTAAAAATATATACCCTAATGTACATACTAGAAATAAGAATAAACTCGCTGTGCATTAAACTAGGCTACACAAGATTCGTGTATCTTTTAAAGGGCAATGTATACGCTTTTACAAATATCCGAGTAGTTTCAAAAATTATTAATAAATAAATTCAACCAATTTGTCAAACATATCCTTTGTAAAAAGGCTTACTAAAAAATATCAGATTAACTAGAGGATAAAAAAGCTTGGGAGTTTTGCTCCAACTTGAAAACTAACAACCTAACAAGGCAAAGCTTCTTTACTTTACCTTAAAAAAATTTAAGTGAACAAAAAATCAAAGTGACTTTATTTCCCAGTTTTACTACATATCATTTTAATTTTGTCACGTGTCCAAGAATAGGTCTGAAAGAAATAAAGCACTGAGTTTTCAGTTTGATAGAGCATCATAGACAGGCAAACATTGTTTTCACCGAGCCCACTGAGGCTCGACTCTAAGCTTCTGGTAAGCGTACTATTTTATAAAGATAAAGATTATTTATTGTTGAAACTGTGTACAAAGATATCTTAAAAAATAAGGTGGAAACAACAGTTTGTCCGTTAATTAAGAACGTACAATATTTAACTTAAATAACTAAGAAATTTACTTGCATTAAAATAATTCTTTTATAAGATATATTTTTTTATAAGATGATATATAGATAGATTTTTAACCGACTTCAAAAGATGAAGGTTATCATAAATTGATGGGTCGTGAATAATAACGCAGCTTTTGGACACATTGAACTGTTTTTAATGAACACACTAATATCTATGCAGTAGCGAGTGCGACGACATCTTGGATTTCAACTACCACAGATTCTAAAACAAGTTACTATTGTATAGGCCGGTAGGCACGCTCACAACTCGATACCTAACACCTCCCCTCGAAGTAGTGAGCGAGATTCCTAATCTTTATACACGCACATTCATCATACCTAAATTACGCATACATTCTTGATGTTTCGATCCACTCAAACCTTTTGTCAAAACATCGGCAGGCATTTTGTCTGTTGATAAGTACTTAAGATCGATAACACCTTGTTCGAATCTATCTCGAATAAAGTGGTGCCTTACGTCAATATGTTTTGTACGTGATCGGTAGGTCTTACTTTGTGCAAGTTTTATTGCACCTTGATTGTCGTTAAACAATGTCACACACTCGCATTCTATTCCAAAATTACCTAACATATATTTTAAGTAAATGGCCTCTTTAGTGGCCTCGGAAAGAGCCATGTATTCGGCCTCCGTGCTCGATAGTGCAATAGTTCGCTGTTTTCGCGCTTCCCAACTAATTGGAGCACCGGCTAGTATAAATGCAAAACCAGAGTAAGATTTACGATCAATCGCATTCGCACCCCAGTCAGCATCGACCACACCAAATAATGGTAAACCAGTTCTTTCATACATTAAACCATAGTCAGCCGTCCCTTTCAAGTATCTTAGAACACGCTTCGCAGCCTTCCAATGCTCAACATTATAGTTTGTATTAAACTGACTAAGGTAGTTCACTGTATACGCAATATCGGGTCTCGTAGACACAGCTAAATACATTAAGGCTCCAATCAGACTCTGATACGGATATTGACTCATTACATCATCATTCACACTTTCAGGCTTATCCAATTTTACATTCGCATCCATAGGAGTCATTATAGGCTTACATTCACTCATACCAAAACGTTCTAAAACTTTTTCTAGATACACCCTTTGGTTAAGATATACTCTATCGTCTTTATCACGAGTAAATTCAATGCCCAAACAATGATAAATTTTCCCCATGTCTTTCATCTCGAATGCTTTAGTTAGCTGCCCTTTCACCTCATTCATCCACACATTATGATTTGTAGCTAAAATAATGTCATCAACATAGATACCAATCAACATTATACGCTCATCTTTGTCCGCAACAAACACACATGGATCTTGTGGTATCGCTTCAAATCCAACGTTCACCAACTCTCTCACCAATTCCTTATGCCATTGCAATCCAGACTGACGCAAACCATACAAAGACCTTTTCAAAACACACACACTGTCTTCACACTCATTCATAGCTTTCTTCCATCTTTTTACAGTCTGAATCATTTTCTTGTCGTGTAAGTTCTTCTTATGTGTTCCAATCTTTTGGTTAGCGAGTACTCTGTCTAAAACTTCGCATAGTTGTTCAGGTATTTCCATATAGACCTCTTCGTCTAGTGATCCATTGAGATAAGCTGTAACCACGTCCATTTGATGGATGTCTAATCCTAATTCCGCTGACAATGCAGCTATGGTTCTTATAGATGACGATCTTACGACTGGAGATGACGTTTCATGGAAATCCTCCCCTGGACGCTGTGAACATCCTTTCGCGACGAGCCGTACTTTATTCCCCGTGACTTTGGTACTAAACACGAAGCGGCTCCCTATTACTTTGCGATTCGGTGGTCGAGGCACTATTTCCCATGTGCTATTCTTTATTTGGGCTAAGTATTCATCCTCTAAGGCCCCTTTCCAAGCATCTACGTCATTCGTCTTTTCGATTCCACTCCATGTCAATGGTATTATATTAGCTATCCCTGCTAATTGTATGTTCTCTATTTCATCATCTTCTGACTCATTATCCTCTATTTGGTCGTCAGCTCTGTCCTCTTTATGCGGTCTTTCCGCTCCAGTTCGTGTAAGTCTTCCTCTTCTTCCCTTTGCAGGTTCTATCAATCTCTCCCACGAAACTGTAGTTGTTTGCTTTTTCTGCTGCATTCTGTTTGCTTTTCTGTTTTTATCTGGGTCATTCTCATTTTCTTGCTGTTCTTGATCTTTGTCTCTATCTCTTTCGTGACTTACGGCAGGCTTACTCAAATCAACCGATACATCATCATCAATACTATCTTCTTCATCAAGTATCTCTTTGTACTCATGCCTGAACGCCGTTTCATTCATAAATTTTACGTCCCGTGTCACTATAATTTTTCTGGATTTCGGATCATGTATTCGGTAGGCTTTTGATTGTAGATCATATCCCATGAAAATTCCCAATTCAGAGCTAGAATCGAATTTTCCTTTCTGTACGCCTTCATTTTTGTAATAGGCTTTTGATCCAAAGACATTCATATATATTAAGGTAAGTATCTTACCTGTCCATTCTGTAAATGGTATCTGACCATTCAAAGCTGTGGTTGGGCACCTATTTCTCACATAATTCGCAGTATGTATCGCCTCTGCCCAGAATGCAGGAGGAGATCCTGCTTGATTCATCATGCACCGTGCCATCTCAACCAGTGTTCTGTTCTTCCTCTCAGCAATCCCGTTCTGTTGTGGTGTGTAGGGCGCTGCGAGTCTTCTTCTGATTCCTTCCTTCTTCAAAAAGTTATCAAATTCATTGTTTACGTATTCTCGACCGTTATCAGATTGTAAATTTTTTTATTCTCTTTCCTGTCTTCTTTTCTACGTATGCCTTGTATTCTTTGAACACACATAGGACGTCACTTTTGTTCGTAATGAAGTAGACTTCACACCATCTTGATTTATCGTCTATAAATGTGACAAAATACTTTTTCCCGCCAAAAGACTGTGTTCTCATGGGTCCGCACACATCTGTGTGCACTATTTCTAAGAGCTCGCTGGTGCGGTCATCACTGCCTTTGCCGAACGGCGTGCAAGTCTGTTTCTGACTAATACAGATCTCACACTCTGATAATTTTTCATTATCTTTGAAGTTCAAGCCATGTACAAGACCACTCTTTGACATAGCTTTCAAATCTCGTTCATTCAGGTGTCCTAGGCGTTCGTGCCATACATCTATAGGCTTCTTCACCACCTCAGCATTGTTGACATCGTTCTTACTCATTCTTACATGATATAAGTTACCAACTCGGTCTGCCCTCATGTGAACTTTCCCATTGGCATCAACCACAATAGCATTGTCTTTCTTAAAATGAACCTCGAACCCGTAATCTGTCATCTTTGCCACCGATAACAGGTTTGTTCTCAAATCAGACACATAGAACACTTTATGTATGTTTACCTGGCGCTCTTCGCTGCCCGTGTCCACTGACATGCTGACTCTTCCAGTTCCAGTAATCTGTGTACTCTCACTATTAGCTAGGTTCAATTCGGAGTTTAGGTTTGTGAATCCTTCAATCATGTGCTTCTCATTGCACATATGGCCCGTGCATCCACTGTCTATACACCATATAGGGCTCTTCTTCTCGCTGATCATCACCTCTTCGGTGGTGCTCAACATCGTCGTCGGTTTTTCAAATTCGCCACTGCCTTCTGCTTGTTTCGCACTCTGTTTCTGCTTATTGTTATTCTTCGTTTTGCAATCTCTCGCAAAATGCCCTCGACGGCCACAACGATAACATTCAATATTACTTTTAGAGTTGTTATTGTCGTTAGTGTTCTTCCTTTGGAAAGCATTTGTTTTGTTTCGCTTGACGAACATGGCTCCCTGGTCTACCACTTTTGATTTTCGGCCTTCATAATCTTCAATTATTTTTACTTTTAGCACTTCCGTAGCAGGCAAATCATCACGTGACTCCATTGCCGTACGAAACATGGCAAATGAATCCGGCAAACTATAAAGTAGCAAAATCGCCAACAGTTCATCAATCACAATCAAACCAATTTCTTTAAGCTTCTTAACCGCGTCAAAAAAATCTGCGATGTGCTTCCGCAGGTCATCTTCTTCCTGCATTCGAGTCAAAACAAGCTGTTTCAATAAAGACGCTTTCCTGGCAGGCCCGCTTGACTGATACAAAGATTTCAATTTATCCCATATTGCTTTGGAAGTTTCCATACCATCCAATGCCCCCAACTCACTCGGGCTTACGGCCAGCAAAATATCGGATTCGGCTTTTCCGTCCATTTTTATCCATTCTGCGTACTTTGAATCGCTGGTCGCCGGTTTGGGCAACGTTCCGGTCACATATTCCCACAAATCATTTTTTTTCAAAATCGCTCTCATATGTATCTTCCATGTATCATAATTGTCTCCGGTCAGCTGGTCAATCCTTATAGAAGCCATTATCAAGTTTCTTCAACTCAAATTTCACGAATAAACCACGAAAAGGAAAAACAAGCAAAAAATGTCCTCCAATTCCTTGACTGTATTTTACTGTCCAATCGAGTACTAAACACCTCACAAGTAATGTTCATAAAGTTCAGGTGAAGCGAGGAATACAGCGCGCAATCATAACTCGCTTGCGGCGAACTGTACACGGTTGTTTACGCCAAAGTTTATTATCACTTTTTCACTGATAATCCGATTAGTTTTTCACAAAATCGATTGTCTGTAGCACTCTGGGCCCATAACCTGATGGGTCGTGAATAATAACGCAGCTTTTGGACACATTGAACTGTTTTTAATGAACACACTAATATCTATGCAGTAGCGAGTGCGACGACATCTTGGATTTCAACTACCACAGATTCTAAAACAAGTTACTATTGTATAGGCCGGTAGGCACGCTCACAACTCGATACCTAACATAAATGTATATTTATCAATTCGTCTGTATGTTTTTTTATGTATGTTACGCGATATCTCCGCCAATTATGGACCGATTTTGAATTTCTTTCACTATTGTATAGAAAATGAACACGAAGGGGTCCCATAAAAATTTATATCCCCAGGGGATTAGTATTTATCCCGCAAAACTTAAAATAAGTGTAAAAGTAAGGAAATTTGAAGTAGGTTTATCGTTTTTTTAAAACACGTCATATTAGGTACATTATAAGTATAGATGACTCTGATTAAAAATACTGAATCAAAGTGTAAAGCAAAATGATTATTTTATATTATATATACAGAGGAAATTAAAATTACATTCGTATCAGTTTATTGTAGAAATTTATTACAATTTTTGTTTTGATAATTCATTTGTTTTATTTTCTAGTTCTTAATGTAATTCTAAGTAGCTTCTGCCCGCGGCTTCGGATGCATGTTTAGGGTTTTTATATACAGTGTTATTTTATTTGATGTTTAGAAAATTATAATGTAGGAAAAACAATCGGATCAAAGTTCAGTCCCGAAGCGCAAAAACGTGTAATGCTCCTCTTTTTAACTGACTTCAAAAGGAGGAGGTTCTCAATTCGTCAGTTTTTTTTGTATCTAGGTATGTTAAGCGATACCTCCGCCAATTATGGACCCAGGGGAGTTTTATACCCAGGGGATTAGTATTTATCCCGCAAAACTTAAAATAAGTGAAAAAGTAAAGGAATTTGAAGTCGGTTTATCGTTTTTTAAAACAAGCCAAATGATTAATTTTATTTTATGTCTTAAGTCAATAAATGTTTTTTATATTCTTCTATTTCTATTCTATTCTTCATTCAGCCCATACACGTCCACTGCTAGACTAGACATAAATTTTGACGATGTAAACAATGCAATATCAAAAGTAGTCCATTGGTTTAGTTTCAATAATCTTTTACTTAACGAAACCAAAACTAAATGTACCTATTAGATTTATTCTACCAAATGTAAAACAAGTTATGGCTGATATAAACGGAAAAGAGGAAACTTTAGAAATTGTAGACAGTACCGTATTCTTAGGAAAAACTTTAGACAGTAAACTTCAATGGGGCCCACACATAGATAAACTATCGAAGAGACTTAGTTCTGCAGCGTATGCAGTCAAAAAAATCCGTCATCTTACAGACGTTGATACTTTTATACTTATCTATTTCAGCTACTTCCATAGTATTATGTCTTATGGCATATAACTGTGGGGCAACGCTGCAGATATTAACACCATATTTGTGCTGCAGAAGAGGGCTGTTCGTGCAATCTAGGCATAACATGGGTCCTAGTGAATCCCTGCGTGATAAATTCAAAGAAATAAATATAATGACAGTATCATGTCAATATATTTATGAAAACTTATTGTACGCTCACAGAAATATCGATCGATTCCCTAAAAATTGCGACATACATAATGTAAATACTAGAAATAAGAACAAACTTGCTTTGCCCAAAACTAGGCTGCACAAGATTAGTGTATATTTTAAAGGGCAATGTACACGCTTCTACAACAAAACTCCGAGTGAATTGCAATAATTAAATTCAAACCAACTATAAAACATATCCTTTATAAAAAGGCTTATTACAAATAATCAGATTATCTAGAGCAGTGTTTTTCAATGTGTGGGTCGCGACCCCCTGGGGGGTCGCGAAACCTCTATAAGGGGGTCGCGAAGCCTCAGAAAAAATAAATTAAGTTTAAATATATTTTTATTGAAAATGTTAAAGGATTAAAAGACACATTGTACCTACCTAGGTTAATACAAATCAACAAGAATTAAAAAAGAAGCTCATATGAATTACATTCACATTAATGTGAAGGTTGCGCCTGTTTTTCTTTAACTAATTTCTCCCATCGCGGATCTGTTTTTGTTACGCATAGTATTAAATCATTTTCTAAATTCAGGCGATTTCTCTGTTTGCTTTTTATTTGGGCCATTGATGAAAACGTCAACTCACACAAGAAGGAGGTGGCAAATGGAATCAAACACTTCAAAGCTTCTGTGGTTAATTCTGGGTATTCTGTTTTTTTTTTTAACCAAAAGGTATCCAAACTGTCAGACTTGAATTCTAAGTGCAACATTCCATCGGCAGATAATTCCAGCAGGTTTTCTTTTAATTTGGTTCCCAAACTCGCCTCCTCTATAGCTGCTTTTAAAAACGGATTTATGATCCACCTTTGCCCAGTGTTCTCTGATAGTTCTTGCACCGAGAAATAACGACACAATTCTTCTTTCAAATTCTGCAAGACAATTTCCATCCCAGGTATAATATGCTTTGATGTTTATCTCAGACCCGACTTCTCCAATGAAAAACTGAGTCGAGGAAAACGAATCGAAGTTGTTTTGATGTATGGATGATGACCACAAGTTATTTTTTTTTGTGAAGCCATGGATTTTGTCTTTAGCTGTGATGATATTTTCATCCCGTCCTTGAAGGCTTTTATTCAACATGTTTAAATGCTCGAATAAGTCGGAGAGAAAAGCCAGTTTTAAAAGGAATTCCGGGTCACAAACGAATTTGGAATACTCTGACTTGGCCTGTTGCAAATACACCAAAAGTTCAGCTCGAAGTTCGAAAACTCTCGACAGTACTTTGCCTTTCGATAACCACCTTACCTCCGTGTGGTAAAGTAAATTTTGGTGCAGTGAACCCATATCGTCACAAATCATTCGAAATAATTGTGTTTGTAAAGCTTTTCCTTTAATAGAATTTACTATTTTTATAATTACATTAAGAACTTCATTGTATTCCTGTGGCAAGGTTTTGGCCGCAAGAGCTTGGCGGTGAAGAAAGCAATGCAACCAACAAGCGTTTGGCATCAGTTTTTTTATTTTGGTAATAAATCCGCTTTTCGAACCAGTCATGGCTTTTGCTCCATCCGTACAAATAGCTATGCATTTCTTCGCCCAATCAACATTTAAATCTTGTGTAGCTTCAATGAACATGTCATAAAAGCACTGACCTGTTGTATTCGTGGGAAGAGCTTTACAAAATAATATCTCCTCCATCGATTTCTCATTGGAGTTAAAACGCACAAAAGCTACAAACTGCGCACAACCCGCAATATCCGTAGATTCATCAAACTGCAGGGATAAAAAAGTACTTTCTTTTATGTTTTCTATGACTTGATCACGAACGTCAGTCGCCATATCGCTTATCCTGCGTTGAACGGTATTGTCAGAAAGAGGTATACTTTTAAGCTTTTCTACCTCTTGTTTACCAAACATAATCTCTGCTATATCTAAAGCTGGTGGCAAAATCAATTTTTCCGCAATAGTGTGAGGTTTTCCTGCTTTAGCCACACGAAAAGCTACTCGATAACTAGCTAGCAACGCTTTCTCATTTACGTTGGACATCTGTTCTATAGCAGTTCTTTGATGCTGAAGGGCTTTCAATTTTCTCTCAAAAAATTCTAATGGTTTGTTTTTTTTTTCATTTGGATGTTTCGTATAGAGGTGGCGCACTAGTTTTGATGGTTTCATGCTTTCTTTTGATAAGGTTTCTGTAAGATATTTGGATAGGGAGCTCGGAACACAAGTGATACGACCGCTGGTTGGTTACACACTGGTTTATTACACTGAAGAGGTGACGCGGGTGGTGCAGGCACGCACACATACATAACATTCCTCCCCCTAGTACAATAAATACCTACTAATTATTTAAGTTCTAAAAAAACTCCTTATACGAAATAACGGGACGGTTACGCATCGATCTTGCTTGAGCAGCTGAACCTGTATCTTCAATTTGTTTCGGTTCTTCCGAGTTCTGGGCAGCAGCTTCTTCTGTTTCGTAAAACTGTTCCTCTGCTACAGACTTATCTGCGCTCACTTCATCATGACCTGTCTCACTTGATGAATAATCCGCTTCGTACAATTCCTCTCTCCTTCCTCCTACTCGACGAGTCTGTGTTTCTGTCTCTTCCGATGAGTTAGGAGACGTGGATGGGAGATGTAATTGTTGAGTCGGCGTCATTGATAGCGAACAAGGTGGCGATGTCGGAGACGGCGATGCTGGCGAGAGCGGCGGTGTAGGCGATGCTGGTGAGAGCGGCGGTGTAGGCGACGCTGGAGGTGACGGTGATGAACCCCGCGAATACGAGGGTGGATACACAGGTATATTTACATTCATTGTATCTTTTAGATCGATGGTAATCCCTTTATACTTAACTAACTGATTAATGTGTCTTTTAAAAATTTCTGAGCTTTCCAAATCTTTAAGTAAATACACAACTTTGCCTATCTTCTTTGTGATTATTCCTTTACACCATGTATAATTTGTTTTGTTTACAAATTTTTTGTACAGCACTACTTCATTTATGTTTAAATTATGGATTTTATTTTTCACTTCCTTATTAGTTTGCAAACACTGTTGATTTTTTACACGATTAGAAACAGTTGACGAGGGTGATGATGATGATGACTTAGGATTAATAATGTCTAAACGTGACCTTAACTTGTGACCGTATACCATTTCAGCAGGAGACAAACCTGTGGTAGTGTGGATCGAATTCCTATAGTCCATAAGATATCTTAATAATTTTAAATCAGTACTACCTTTCACAGTTTTCGCGTAAGCCGAAAGACAGGACTTGATTCCTTTTTTTACAATTTTAACAAAACTTTCGGCTTGGCCGTTGCTAGGCGGGTGGTGTACTGGCGAAGTCACATGACTAATCCCATTAGTTGAACAAAACAATTCAAATTCGCGTGAACAGAAAGATGTACCGTTATCACTCACTATTGTATTTGGTATTCCAAATCTTGAAAAAAAATCACAAAGTTTTCCAATCACCGCAGTTGATGACGTACTAGAATTCATGTTATATACTTCTACCCACTTAGTGTGGGCATCAACCACTACTAGGTACATGCAACTATTTATCGGCCCTAAAAAATCAATGTGTTCTCTGTAGAACGCAGTAGCCGGGTATTCCCAAAGAGCTGGAGGGGCGCGCGCAGGCGAGGGGCGCAGCTGGATACATACATCGCATGAACTGATCATCGCTTCTATTGCCTGATCGATACCGGGAAACCAGAATCTTGAGCGAGCCTCGGCCTTAGTCTTAACGATACCTAAATGCGATCGATGTAGTTCCGATAACACAGTTTTATACAAGGAAGTAGGTATTACGACCTTGTGCCCTCTCATAATGCACCCATTCTCAACAGACAACTGTGATCTACACAAATAATAAGCTTTTATTCTTGCATCGGTTAATTTCGGCGGCCATCCCTTAATGACATAACCCTTTACTAATTTCAATAATTCATCATTATTAGTTTCGGCGCGTAACTGGTCCAACGTTAACGGCATAGTGCCATCCATCACAAAACATACATAGGTAGCCCGGTCATAGGCTACCTCGCAGTCGCAGCACTGGCACCGCTCGGTGCAAGCGCACTCGTGTACCGCTCGCTGTAAGCTAGCGCGGGACAGGTAATCAGCGCTGTTATCAGCGCTGCGTACATACTCTATTGTATAGTTGTAGCTACTTAAAAATAATGCATAACGTTGAAGTCTATTTGCGGACATTTCTGGTATTCCTTTATTAGGGCCAAATATGGATAATAAGGGTTTGTGGTCCGTTCGTAAAACAAATGGTATAGATCTGCCATATAAATACTGATGAAAACGACGAACACCATAAATGATAGCTGTCGCTTCCTTTTGTATTTGAGAGTAACGAGTCTCGGCGGCATTCAATGTCCGTGAAACAAAAGAAATTGGCCTTTCCGTCCCTTCGTCCCCCACCTGTGAAAGAATCGCGCCTAGACCACTAGGACTAGCATCCACTGTCAATATTATTTTAGCGTTCGGGTCGAAATGAGCAAGTACTTGGTCTGACGTCATCAAGTTTTTTATTTCTGTAAAAGCTTGTTGATGTTTATTCGTCCAGTCCCACTTACAACCTTTCTTTAGTAGTTCATACAGCGGACTAAGGACAGTTGAAGCATTAGGTACAAAGTTCCTGTAGTAATTCACTAACCCTAGAAACGACTGTAGCTGAGTTACATTTGTGGGAACTGGCGCTCCGACCATTGCTTTAATCTTTTCCGGAGATTTTTTTAGACCGTCTTTTGTTATAATATATCCGAGATAACTAACTTCATTCTGGAAAAAACTACACTTATCCTTGCGTAAGGTTAGACCTGCATCCTGTAAACGTTGTAGCACGGTTATTAACCTCTGCATGTGTTCTTTTTTATCAGCTCCTGTTATCAATATATCATCTAACAGACACAAGACTCCATCTATGCCTGATAGTACCCCTTCGATTGCCCGCTGAAAAATTGATGGCCCGGACGCTAACCCAAATACCAAGCGATTGTACCTTAGCAGCCCACGGCTGGTATTCACGGTCGTGAGGTTTTTTGAGTTATCATCTAACATAAACTGGTTATATGCCATGGATAGATCAAGCTTAGTAAATTGTTGTCCCCCATAAATTTTTGAAAATAGCTCGTTTGTAGTGGGGAGCGGGTACTGTTCTACTAGCAGTTGTTTATTTATGCTAACAGAGTAGTCAGCACACAATCTTACTGACCCATCCCGTTTTAAGACCGGAACTATGGGAGACGCGTACGCCGAGTACTCCACAGGCTCAAGAATACCTAAGTCGACCAATCTATTGATTTCTTTATCAACCTTGTCGCGTAAGGCAAACGCGACTGGTCGCGCCTTGCAGTAAACGGGCTTTGCATTTTCTTTTAACTTAAGTTTAACCTTATATTTATTAAAATTTCCTAATTTGTCAGAAAACAATTCTACAAAACGCTCCTGTAAAAATTCGGGATAAAATTCTGAATTTATCGAGTTTACCGGCATGAGTTGTAAATTAAATATAGATATAAAATCCCTGCCTAGAAGCGGTGGCCCTCCGTCGCGCACTACAAATAAGTTTATATAGTGCGTTTGATCCGCGTAACTGACTGGTAACCGAAGCGTACCTAAACAGATGATCTTTTGTCCATTGTACGTCATCAGCTGTTTATTTGTACTTGATAATGGTACATCTTTGAATTTACTGTAGTAAAAACTCTCCGGGATTACGGTAACCGCCGAACCACTATCTATTTCAAATTTTAATGACATTTTGTTTATCGAAACACTTTCCACCATAGGTTGTCCCCTGAAAGATCGGATATAATACAACTTACCATCGTCACCGGCATCATCCTCACCCTTGTCACTGCATTCCACGTCAACGTAATTCACTTTCTTTGTACACATTCTACGCAAGTGGCCTTTTTTGTGACACTTTTTACAAACATAATTGGTGAACCGGCACTCCGATGATTTGTGATTCGAATAACCACATACACTACATTTAACTTTTCCTACAGTTGCATTTTTTACGTCCTTCGATATCTTGAACAGGTTGTCGACGGCGGCGGCGGTGGGCGCGCTGGCGCTAGCTGCGGCTGCGCGTGCACAACTCATGTTCTCCGCCATCTTGACGACCTCTGCCATGCTGAGAGTAACCAAATCTTTGGTATACAGCTTCTCTTTTTCCTGTCCAGGCAGCATGCCCATTAGAAATCTGTCGCGAAGTGCTTCTTCAATATTTGAAAAGCCGCACTTTTCTGTAAGCCCTCGTAGACGCGCAGCCCATTGTGAATGCGTTTCGCCCGTTTGTTGAGATGCCGCGTAGAAGTTATGACGCTCAGCAAATCCGATACGCGTTGGGGTGAAATGCGCGTCAAGGATATTCAGCAGATCCGTGTAAGGCACGTCTTCAAGACTTTTTGGCAGTACCAAGTTCGCCGCTAACTTGTAGGTTCCCTCTGTGAGTGCGCTCAGCAGGATCGCTTTCCGTTTGCTACCCGTTGAATCCGTCGAAGCAGTAATATTATTAGCAATAAAATACTGCGTGATCCGGCCTTTGTACGTTTTCCACGTTTGTAAATTGTGGTCAAAAGTATTTAAAATACCGAATTGCGCAGAATTCGCCATTTTTATATGTACACTTGCGGGTAGATCGCCGCCACTGTAAGATATTTACATAGGGAGCTCGGAACACAAGTGATACGACCGCTGGTTGGTTACACACTGGTTTATTACACTGAAGAGGTGACGCGGGTGGTGCAGGCACGCACACATACATAACAGTTTCAAAGCAAATAATGCACTGTGGTTTATTTTCAAACACAGTAAATCCGAATTTTAAATAATTGTCGTCATACAGACGTTTTTTCTTTGGTTTCGTTCCACTACTTTCACCAGAAGTTGACGGTTGTGTTGATCTTTTCAGAAATTTATCCATTTTCAATAATTTGAATTCAATGTGAGCAAAACAATGGCTTGCGCTCGTCAAACAAACACCGAATGGCGGTCATTCGTTACCGCGTACCCCCGCCAACGCAGCGCTCGTTCATCCCGCTCATTCACTTGACTTATATGCTTGCCGGGGACTCCCCGGCGCGGCGGCGGCGGTGGGGAGCGGCCACACCGCACTCGCGAACCCACCTTCGGCCGTGCACATACCTACGCACGCACGTTATTATATTAATCTACTATTGTAATTTTTTTCGTGGAGGCGACGTAATCGATGTAAAATATGTCTATTGTAGATACTTGATTATGTATTTAGATTTCAACCGATACCTATATGAATGAGAAATTATGAAAATAAATAAATATGTCGTACGGCTTTGATATTTGTAACTTAATAAAATACGGTAACGAAACAGATCCTCTGTTTCTAAGCCGTATTTTAGTATGTAGGGGGTCGCGAATTTTTTTTACGTACTAAGGGGGTCGCTTCATGAAATAGGTTGAAAAACACTGATCTAGAGGATAAAAAAGCATGGGACGACTTTAGCTCCAACTCGAAAATTAACAACCTAACAAGATAAAAGTTTCTTGTTCGCTTCTGTAATGACCATAAAAAGATTGAAGTGATCAAAAAATCAAAGTGATCACTTTATTTTCCTGTTTTACTTATGTAGGTAATTTTAATATTATGACGTGTCCAAGAATCCTGTAAGGTCTAAAGGAAATAAAGCACTTTGATATTTGACATAGGCCTCCCCCATACGACGGCACAAATAGACAGTTCCCATAAAGTACTTAAATTAATCTATTCCGTAAAAACAACTTACAAATTCGAAATGGCGTCCGACTCAGCATTATGTTGAGGTAGCCATTGCGCATAGCTATCACAACGCTGATCTTCCATCGAATCTAGGCGTCACGTAGGTACACGAAACACAAAATAGAAAACATAATTAAGAAACACAGAAAAATCCAGTAAAGTTCACTTTGATAATACATTTACATATACCTACGATAACTAGTTTAAAACAGACACCAAACGATAACAATATTTTTTGTTTTTTATAGTAAAAATTTTATGAAAAAAGAACAGAATACAGAAAAAAGGAGTATAAAACATAATGCTCCTTTTTGAGCAGTTAATTAAATATAGAACCATCAACACCGTTGCAGGTGGCTTAACAACTGGTAAGGAAGAGATTATTGTATTGTATTTATTTATTCCATATAGATACATTGTAGTACAGTTGGAAAGGTCAATTTATAACAATTTTTAAGTAGGTATAACTAAACATAAATTAGTACAAAACAGTATATTGATCTAAGATGAAGGGGTAAGTATAATATTAAAATCATCAGCAATAGCCGCGTCCAGAGTATAGTAGGATTTTTCTATAAGCATTTTTTTAATCGCAATACTAAAACTGTTTACATATGTATTCCTAATTTCAAATCCCAGTTTATTAAAAAGCTTAACACTTACACACAGAAAACTTTTGCCTTCTTTTGAGAGTCCATGGGTAGGTATGGCAATGACATTTCTTGTTCTGGTGTCATAGCTATGCGAGTCTCCATTTAAATTAAATTTATCTAGGTTCATTTTTACATACATTAGATTTTGGTAGATATATTCTCCCGTCATTGTCATAATACCTAATTCTTTAAATTTATTCCTACACGATTCTGTGTTTTTCATTTGCAAAATCGCGCGTATTGCCTCCTTTTGCAATATGAAAACTCTTTTAGATTGGGAGGCATTTCCCCACGCTATTATTCCATAGATCATAATGGAATGGAAATACGCATGATAAACAGTCTTTGAAGCCTTGATATCACTTAGTTGTCTTATAGTTTTTATAGCAAAGACCGCGGATTTAAGTCTACCAACTAGGGTGTCAATGTGCTTATTCCAAGTCAATTTTGAGTCAATATTTATGCCTAAAAATTTTATATTGTCAAGGGTATTCAAAAACCCTTGACAATGCCATCAGATTTGTCATTACCTAAAAATAATTTCACAACATTTGTTTTGTCTACATTCAAAAGGAGATTATTAGCATTAAACCATTCTTTGATGTTGCTTATTAAATTATCTAATTTTACACATACAATTTATTTACTTTTATCGCTTACAGTCACTGTCGTGTCGTCGGCAAATAGGACCATGTCACTTTTATTAGGTGTACAAATAAGTTTTAAGGGCTTTTTTAATAAATTATGATTTTTTATTGAGAAAAACTGGTACAATGTATATCATTCGAAATATTGCCCGTCGCTTTCTATTACCTTTGCCCATCTTTCAGGCAGCATACGGATACCGCGTTTAAAAAATTCCTCATCTTTTGAGGCGATCCAAGAATCGAGCCAATTTTTCACATCTTCGTAAGAAGTGAAGTGCTGCTCAGACAGCGTATGAGCCATTGACCGGAACAAGTGGTAATCCGAAGGAGCAATGTCTGGCGAATACGGCGGGTGAGGTAGGACATCCCAGTTCAGTGCCTCCAAAGTTTCCTTGACAACTTTAGCAACATGTGGCCGAGCGTTGTCGTGCTGTAAGATCACTTTGTCATGTCTTTTGACATATTGGGGGCGTTTAAGCTTTAATGTTCGACTCAACTGCATCAATTGTTGTTGATAACGTTCCGCAGTGATAGTTTCGTTAGGCTGGAGTAGCTCATAGTAGATAACTCCGAGTTGATCCCACCAGATGCACAGCATTATCTTCTTGCCATGAATACTCGGTTTGGCCGTTGAAGTTGATGCATGGCCGGGCATACCCCACGATTTTCTGCGCTTTGGATTGATGTACTGGATCCACTTTTCGTCTCCCGTCACTATTCGATGCAAAAAACTCTTCCGGTTTTGCCTTTGGAGGAGTTGTTCGCACGTGAAAAAACGGCGTTCGATGTCTCTTGGCTTGAGTTCATGCGGAACCCAATGTCCTTTTTTTTGCACCATACCTATTGCCTTGAGACGGTTTGAAATCGTTTGTTGCGTTACTCCCAAGGTTTCAGCAAGCTCCTCTTGAGTTTGGCATGAATCTTGTTCCAGTAATGCTTCTAACTCAGCGTCTTCGAACTTTGCTGGCCTCCCTTCGCGTTCTTTGTCACTGATGTCAAAGTCGCCACTTTTAAAACGCCGGAACCAATACTCGCATGTCTTTATTGATAGAGCATGCTCTCCATACGCTTCACATAGCAGTCGATGCCCTTCAGCTGCAGTTTTCTTCAAGTTGAAGCAAAAAAGCAGTGCTTCCCGCAAATGTTGTTTATTTGGCACAAAAGTTGACATAGTTGGAGCATAAAAATGCGTGTCGTTTACACTTTAACGAAATAAAACGTACTATGAGAGGAAAATGGTCACGTTTTAACATGAATACGTACGTTTCAATAGAGTCCGATGCAATGTAGTGCTAGTTATGCCATGTTTTGTAAACCCCTCACAACTTATTTGTACACCTAATACTTTCGAAGCAAACTACAATGTCATTGATATAAATTATAAATAAGAGTGGACCTAGGATGGAGCCCTGCGGAACTCCTAGAATTATGTTGCTACATTCTGATTTATACCCATTACACTTCAATATTTGCTTTCGATTTGACAAATACGATGCAAATATCCACAGTTCCCTATCTCGGACACCATAGTACTCAAGTTTTCTTAAGAGAATCCTATGGCACACACAGTCAAAAGCCTTTGACAAATCACAAAATAAGCCATAGGTGCTTTTAGATTTATCTAGGCCAACTAATATGCCCTCGATTAGGGAAGCTATCGCATGGTTGGTGCTTTTTTTTCTCTGAAACCCAAACTGTCTGCTGTTTAAAATATTATGTTGTTCTACGAATAGGTATAGCTCATTTGTGATGTATTTCTCAAATATCTTACTAAAAACAGGTAGAAGAGATATAGGCCTATAATTGTTGGACTCACTACGAGATCCTTTCTTGAAAAGTGGAATTACTTTAGCTATTTTAAGCACGTCAGGGAAATAGCCTCGGTTAATACAATCTTTATGGCATTAGCCACAGGTGCAGCTATTTCATTCTTAATTTGTTTTAATAGAGAAGTTGAGACGTTCCAGAGGTCACATGAATTCTTGCACTTCAATTGATCAATTATTTTATTAATTTTATTAGGAGTAATGTCACTTAGCACAAAAGAACTATCGTTAGGCATTCCTAGCTTATAAACAAATTTCATTGATTCATTTTCTGAATCCATGAGATCTCTGGTCAAAGTAGTAGCAATTTGGGCGAAGAAGTCATTGAAATGATTGGCAATGTCAGAGCTCTGTGCACTCCAAAAAAATTTTCAATATATCCAATGTACAGAATTGGACCTGTTACAGTTTTATTATAAGTTTATGCATGTGCATTGCAAAATACTGCTCAAGTTAATTTGTGGCATTACAAACACACAAAAAAAATGGGATGATTTAAAGGCAATATGTAGGATGATTTAAAAAAAACTTTTTAAATCTATTCTTCTAATCTTTTTATATTTATTTCAGCAACTTCACTTAGTTAGGACATTGATTTTACCGGAGAAATGTAGCTTATGATCCTCACAACTTCCCAAAAATTATTTCAGTCCTAATACCAAACACCCGGTATATGTGTAATAGGATAAGAGTCATATTTTAGAAACTAACGACATCAAGTGTATACTAAGAAATACCTACGGTGGAAATAAATGTAATATCCGCAGAGTAAATAATGAATAGGATAGGTCCTCATATTGACACTTGGGGCACGCCTCGCTCAACAGGTAAATCATCAGATACACTGTAAGTTCCATCAGGCTTGGAAACATTTGACATTTGGCGACGTCCACTCAGATAACCATTGAACCATTAAGCTTAGCAGCAGCACTAAAGCCGAAGTAGCTCAGTTTAGAAAGAAGCAGTGTAGTGTTTAGGGACTCAAACGCTCGAGAAAAATCAAGGAGAACTAGCAACGTTATTAACGCTTCACTATGTGCACTGAGTATATTGTCCGTAATATCTAAAAGGGCAGTGGTGGTACTATGACCCTTTATAAAACCTGACTGATACGCTAAGATAAGATATATTCAAACTTAAATACTTAAAATAAAATAAGCCCGTGGATTATATAATATTGTCAATTTGATACGTAGCTAGTTACCAACCTGTGTAGGTACATTAGCTATGACTGAGCTGGCAATCGATCATTCTTCTCGAGATACTCTGTTAACTGATTACACACAACTTTGTTCATTCTTTGCCTATGTTCATATTTTTTGACGCCTATGTTTGAGTACCGGATCCATAAGTGCCACCATTGCCGACGGCCCAAATAGGCTGATCCACATCTCGGAGAACCTCACTCAAAGAGAAAGAAAACTCTATTTCCTAGCTAGAGAGTTCAAGAAACAGCACAACTACCATTTTTGCTGGACCTCTTTTGGTAAGGTTTTTCTCCGTGAATCAGAAGGATCTCCACTGATAAGAATCACGTGTGAAAGCGACTTGGAAAAACTGCAGAACAAAATTTAGTTGTCTAGAAACATACCTATTCTAAATATAGCCTAGAATAAAGATTATTTTCTTTTTTCATTAGCCTATATCTATATTTTTATTAGTTTATTATCTGTACGGTAAAAAAAAAAATACATTCTATGTTACAAGTTAAGGTAAATCTTTATTATTAAACTGGGATTATTATATTTACAAAGGAAGGAAAAATAAAACCTACTAAACCGAACCATACTTATAAGACTATATATTTAAACTCTTACAACTAACTTATTTCTATTTTAACTCTGGTTCTTTCAACAAATTTATAAATATAATTTTCATTCTTTATTTTGCCACACACTTTGTTAAATTAAATAATAGAAAACAAAGCTATATTCATACATAAATAAGCAAGGTTACGCAAAAATTATAACCGAGCTATTGAAACAATTTTAGTTAAACCCATTAGGTTCTTTTGCTATAAAATACATTCTAGACCCAGTAGGCAGCTATTTAGGTACTATAAATTTATTAAAAATGGTGGATTTGCTTAACAACAATGTACTGCATGATATTGACAGTCATTCAATTCCCTGTCACTTAATAGATGACTACTCTAAACTTTTAACGCATTTCAAAGTACACCAAAACAAATTTACAATTTTGAGTCTGAATATCCGTAGCATTCACCAAAACTTCGATGTATTTCTAGCATATCTCAGTAGTTTAACCATCCAAATCGACGTTACAGTCCTAACTGAATGTTTTACCTCCAAATATAACCCCTACAGTGTCAAAGCGCCTACCGTGTTGCTTAGACGTGAATTTGCTTGTATTGTCTCTTATCAGTTCTCGGAACCTATTGTTTGCGTCGTCGTCGGCCGGCCAGTTGGGCTGGCCGGGATTTTGAACCTTGCGCGCTATGGATAAGGATCAATGTGGTAGTGAGGACTTAATCAATATGGAATTAGAAGTCGAAGAAAGTTCACAGCTTGAAAACCGAACCCATGTATCGCAGGAAGACGAGGCATCTACCTCAACAATAATGAAGAGGAAAATAATTAATAAAGACGAGGAATGGAATGAGGTTACGTCTAGAAAATCAAGATATGGAGAAGGCAGAGGAATAATTGAATTATGTGTGACAAGTAAAGATGTATTGCCTAAACAATTTGCACTAGCCAAACTTTTTAAAAGTTTAAATATTCAAAATGTAACGAAAGTACGACATGTGAATCCGTACAAGGTCATTATTGAGATGGATAGCTCCGTGAGCGCAGAAAGCCTTATCAACTGTGAACATCTAAAACAAATGGGTTGGAGGTTCCAACGACCTTTTGAAGTCGGCTTATCTTACGGCATAATAAAAAACATTGACTTAGACCTTGCAGAAAAAGATTTACTTACTTCAATGACATGCTCGGCGGAAATTGTTTCAGTAAGACGCCTTAAGCGCAGAAACCAAGAAGAAGGGACCACCAGTTGGACAGACAGCGAGACCTGGAGAGTAGGGTTTAGTGGACCATCGCTACCTGCATATGTACTTATTTACGACATGAGAGTAGCGGTTGAACCTTACGTTTTTCCGGTAACCCAATGTTCCCGATGCTGGCGATTCGGACATACACGTAGAATGTGTCCATCGAAAAGAGTATACTGTGTTAAATGTGGAAGTAAACACGAAAATTGTGAAGCTGAGGCTACAGACTACAGATGTATTAACTGTACTGGACATCATATGTCGATAGACAGAGGCTGCCCAGTTTACGCGAAGGAAAGGAAGCTGCGAGAGTATATGTCCCAATGTAACGTGACCTACAGGAAGGCTAAGGAAATGTATGTTCCTCCAGCTATTCCGGCTTATGTGCCCACGAGTGACCCTACCCCTGTTCTTGCTACACCTGCATCACCCGTGCTGCCATCATCATCAAGACGGAAGACATACGCCAGCGCTTTGTCCACCCCAAAACCTTCTCATGAAAAGAACAGAAATCGTAGTGATTCATTATCACCCTCACGATCAGACAGCGAAAATAAAGAAAAGAATACAAAGAAGAATAAAAAGAAAAAAGGAAATAAGAAACAGAAGCCTAACTTATTGGAATTCGATGGAAGTGGAGAAGAATATATCATGGAGATAAGTGAAGGAAGTGATAGCGAAGAGAAATCAGACAATGAGTTTTCCGGTACTAACAAACGGTCTAAAACAGATTACTCGTTTATAAGATTGGTAGGTAAACTGAAAGATATATTTTTGAAGAAAGACGACCCCTTAAAAGATAAAATAACATTAGCTATCCAAGTATGTATAGAGTGGGCGATACCATTGCTATTAAGGAACCTACCCAAAGATTTTTCTGTCCTTGGAAAAATCTTTGATTATGGTTTATAAAGTCCAATTAAATATCTTGCATTGGAACGCGAGGAGTATTTTACCAAAAAAAAATGATTTAGAACAATTATTGTTATTAGATAAGATTCATATTGTCGCATTAAGCGAAACTTGGCTTAATTCGAGTAATCAGTTTTTTATAAAAGATTATAATATATTTCGTAAAGATAGAATCGACTCTTATGGGGGCGTGGCTATATTGACCCATAAAAGTATTAAAGCTCAAGTAGTGCCATCAGTATACTCGAATACCGGTATTGAATTAATTCACGTAAGAGTTTTTAATTGTAACTTTCTACATAATGTTATCTCAGTTTATTGCCCGCCTAATGTTCGTACTACGCAGAATGATTGGGATGCTATGTTTTCATTAGTTCGTAATAAAACGCTTATAATTGGCGATTTTAATGGCCACCACTCAAATTGGTCCACGAAAACAGATCAAAGGGGTGTTCAAATTTTTGATTCTACAATAGAAAATGGTTATTATGTATTAAACAATGGGGATCCCACTCGTTTAAAGCTCTCTAATGGAGTACTTCAAAAAACTGCGCCGGATTTATCTATAGTCTCTTCAGACATTTCTTTATTTTTTGATTGGAGAGTTACGAACGAGTCATTAGGGAGTGACCATTTAATAGTTAAATTATCAACATCGTTCACCTCCACATTGCAGTGTAACAAGAAGAGAAATTTTAAAAAAGCAGACTGGTGTGCTTACTCCGAGTCTATAAGGGTTTCTCTGGCAGGGTTTACTCTGTCGGCGAACCCTCAGGAAGCGTATGACGATTTTTTGAAGATCATCAACAGAGCGGCAGATATAAGTATCCCCTATATAAAATTCAGCCAGAACCCCTGTAATAAATTTGTACCCAAACCATATTGGTCTCCAGATTTGTCAAAAGCCGTAGCGGAGAGACGGCTAGCTTTGACTAATTTTAGGAAAAATCCGACCTCTAACCATTTAGAAAATTTACAAAATAAAACCCGTTTAGCTCAGAAATTAATTAGGAATGCTAAGAGTAAAAGTTTTCGCGACTTTTGTTCTTCCGTTGATGAAGTTACTTCTTCTCGCGATATGTGGCGTCGTATGAGATGGTTGAAGGGATATCGTTCCCCGAGGCTAAATATAGATAAATCAATGGCTTACAGTCTGCTCAATAACTTAACTCCGGATTTTACGTGCCCTATGGAACCTACATTCACGTCATCTAATCGTCAGTTAGAAACCCAGTTGTCAATGCATGAATTTGAAAAAGCTTTAAAATCTAAAGATACTGCCCCGGGCGCAGATGACATTTCGTTCTCCATGATTAAATACCTCCCAGATGTTGCAAAACAGATTTTAGTACAAATATACAACACATGTTTATTTTCCAACTTTGTACCGGCGCAGTGGCGTCAAATTCGTATCGTACCTATCCCTAAACCAGGACGAGATACTACTACGGCCACTTCTATTAGACCTATCTCATTGATGTCGTGTCTGTGTAAGATATTACATACTGTAATCACTAGAAGAATAGAGTGGTACATCGAAAAGCGTCGCTTTTTTGCTGAAGAGACTATAGGTTTTAGAAAAGCGCGGTCGTGCTACGACAATCTCAATTCGATTATAACAACTATTCAAACTGGATTCTCCAAAAAGTTGATGACGATAGGATGTTTTATTGATATAGATAACGCGTATAACAATGTTGATATAACCAGCTTATTAGGTACGTTGGACCAACTTGGTGTGGGTGCTCAATTTTGTAGGTATTTGTGGGAATTTCTTAAAGAAAGATACCTAACTATTGATGGTACTGATTGTAATATTTCAAGAATAGCTAGACGAGGTTTGGCCCAAGGGGACCCGCTGTCCCCCTTATTATTTAATATCGCAACTATAAATGTATGTAAAACTATTGCTAGTAGTTCACTATGTGTGTCGCAGTATGCTGATGATTATGTTATTTTCATTTCCTCGGACAATATAAATCAGGCAGCTGTTCAAGTCCAAAATGCTTTGGATATTATGTGCAAACTATTTAATGATTTAAATTTAGATATTTCCCATTCCAAAAGTAAAATTTGTATTTTTAGTAAAGGCTACAAAAGACAGTCCATAAATGTTACAATTAATTCTAACAGATTAGATGTTGTTGATTGTGTAAAGTATCTGGGTATGTGGCTGGATCGATCTCTTAGATGGGGCAGACACATAAATGAAACAACCGAAAAAGTACTTAAGTTTCTTAACATTTTTAAAGTTTTGGCGGGGTCTAACTGGGGAGTACACCCGAAGTACTTAAGACAACTTTATATTTCTATTTTAAGAAGCCGAATTGATTACGGTAGCATATTTTATGACAATAGCGCTAAAACTCACCTGTTTAAATTAGACAAAATCCAAAACCAAGCGATGCGTATTATAGGTAGTTTTGTCAAAACAACACCTATTCATTCAATGGAAAGCGAATTATGCCTACAGCCGTTATACCTGCGTCGACGATTTTTGGCAGGAAAATATTGGCTTAAGACGAAATCCATTGAAACAAACACTTCGATTAATTTTATAGGTGAATTATCAAACTTGTGCAATTCTAGTCCTTATTGGTACAATAAACGAAAACCATTGTTGGTATCTGTTCACGACGCA
Organism: Eupithecia insigniata; assembly: GCA_947859395.1. Lineage (NCBI taxonomy): Eukaryota > Metazoa > Arthropoda > Insecta > Lepidoptera > Geometridae > Eupithecia > Eupithecia insigniata. The sequence goes on from OX402020.1 coordinate 7,855,332, forward strand.
CTAAACTCATTAGATATCTATTGTAGCAAACAACTAGAAATGTTTTCTCTTGACACGTGGCCTAGTAATATTGATATCTCTAAAGTAATAAAATATGAAGTAGATTTTATGACTCAACCAAAAAGACAATACAATCCTACGAGTTTAAAAAACATGTTTTCAGATTTTATAAACACCGTTTATTCAGACTTCATAGGAGTTTACACAGACGGTTCGAAAGATAATTTTGGATTAGGCGCGGCATTCTACGATTCCTACCATAACTGTTCAGTTAAGTTCCAGATAAATGGTAATCTGTGTATAATGGAGGGGGAACTTGTTGCTATTGCAGAAGCATTGTCATATATAGAATCCACGGACCATCCTAATATAGTAATATTTACGGATTCTAGAAGTTCGCTCCAACACTTGGCTAGGTGTACCTCGACTTTTCGAGGAACACCGACAGCCTACACAATATTGCGTATTATCCTAAACTTACAATCACAGGGTAGAAACGTAGTGCTCCAATGGATACCATCTCATGTTGGACTACAAGGCAATGAAATCGCAGATTTGCTGGCCAGAGAAGCTATAGTAGACGGCATACCAACAAATATACATCCTTTCTTTACTAATTATATATATAAAATTAAAGTAGATTGCTATAACATATGGAAAGAATATTTTAATGTGCGATCGCGAGAAATAGGTATATGGTATAAAACGATCCAGCCACAACCCTTGAGTTTTCCATGGATTGATAATAACATTTTGAATCGTCGCGAATCGGTTATTGCATTACGTCTTCGATCCGGACATATTCCAGGCAATAAGTTTTTACATTTAATGAAAAAATCAACTACACCGAATTGCCTACTTTGTAATTCTGTAGAAGATGTGTACCACATTCTGATGGAGTGTGTCCGGAACGAATCGTTTAGAGATAGTATTATGTCATTTAGTTTTAGGGATGTAGGTCACTGCAACAGCGTTCTAGCTGAGCCCACTTCGGACGCAGCTAGAATGCTGTACAAACTTGTAATGTTAAGGTAAGTAGATTGATTTTGTTTTAGGTGTTAGGTTTTGATTTCGTTTTGTTCGGTTTAACTCACCAGGGCGCCATAATCGCATATGCGACAAAGCCCTTAATTAAGATTTAAAAAAAAAAAAAAAAAAAAAAAAATATAACCCCTGGTTTGCCTAGCTACAATTTGTATTCCACGAAACGTAGCATTAATAAAAACGACGGCGTGGTCGTGTACGTACGAAGCCTGCACTCATCAAATGCAACTGAGCCAATTATAGAAGAAGGCAACTGCCTAATTGTTGAAGTGAACAAACATTTTAGTCTCGTATGTTCATATCGACCCCCATGTGTCAGTAACCCATTGCGCTACCTACAAAGCCTAGACAATATATTAAAACAAATAAAATACAAAAACAATATTATACTAACTGGCGATATAAATATTAATATACTTTCCAAGCCTGTTTTAAACGCCCATGCCTGTGATTACCTAGACCTCATGGCATCCCACGGACTTGCACAAGGAATCAACCTTCCTACTCGCTCAACCACATGCCTTGATCATTTTATGATAAAAACAGAAACAAAATGGATATCATTTGTCTTCAATGAGCTAACTGATCACTCACCAATCATTCTAGCTATCGATAATTGCACTAGACAAGCCACAAAGGTTGTCAAAAAACAAAACTAATGTGTATGCTGTTTGTAAAAGTCTAGCTCAACACTCATGGAATGAATTATATACATTAAATGACCCAAACTCTATCGCACAAAACCTTGTTTCTGCTATTCAAAAAACATTAGAAAACAACACAGAACAAACACAAATATCAAGTCGCAAAAGAATACTAAAACCATGGATAACAAACGAAGTACTGAAAACCATAAGAACAAGAAATAAACTGCAAAAACAACACAAAAACGATCCAAAAAATAAAGAGATTAAAAGTTAATACCTAACCTATAGACATCAATGCAACAAATTGATTAAAACGCTCAAAAACAATTACTATGAAGCTAAATTCAACATCAATCGTGGTAACATCAAAGGGACGTGGAAATTGATTAAGGAACTCTGTGACTATAATAATCAAAATAAAACAACTTCAACTGAGCTCCTTGATATAAAGAACACACCAAAAAAGTCACTAAATGAAGTCAATAAATATTTTACAACAATAGGAAACGAACTTGCAAATGAAACGTTAGCGAAATTAAGCACTAATATAGATATTATTCTTGCTTCGAATGTACCCTCTCCTACCTGTAGCATAGACTCTGCTGATTCAATGTCATTATTCTTGACAGACCCCCAGGAAGTTTTGGCTACTATATCTCACCTAAAAGCCAACACCTGCCCCGGTGGGGATAATATCTCAACTGCTGTAATAAAGACCTGTGCACTACCATTAGCAGAACCCATTGCGTTCCTATGCAACATTAGTTTCTCAACCGGATCATTCCCACAAATTCTCAAAAATGCCCCTGTGACGCCCATTTTTAAGACCGGAGACAAATCATCTCCAGCTAATTACCGTCCTATTTCGCTACTCACAGTAATTTCAAAAATAATAGAAAAACTTGCCAACAAAAGACTTATGTCATATCTTGAAACACACAAGAAACTTGCCTGTAATCAGTATGGCTTCCGATCACGGAAGTCCACTGATGATACAGTACTGTCACTGACGTCTTCCATTACTAAACATCTTAACGGTAAGGAGAAATGTATCGGTGTCTTTTTGGACCTCCAAAAAGCATTCGATACAGTCTCCATACCTATCCTGCTAGTGAGGCTTGATAAAATTGGCGTACGTGGGATGGTTCACAGCTGGTTTAAAGATTATCACACAAATCGAAACCAAATAGTACGAGTTGGAAATCATGTGAGTGAAAGTGCACCCTGTATCTATGGTGTACCGCAGGGGAGTACACTAGGTCCCACACTCTTTCTGGTGTACATTAATGAACTGTGTGCAACCCAGCTAGAGCACGGGCATGTATATATGTTTGCCGACGACACCGTATTACTTTTTCATGAAACAACATGGAACAAACTCAAAGTTACTACCGAGAGGGGTCTATCCAAGGTCATCGCATGGCTTGAGGATAATGTACTGTCCCTGAATATGACGAAAACCAAATACCTGTGTTTCAAAAAAACTAAAACTGGCTCTCCTCCTAGCTCTCTTAGTATTGTGGCCCACTCCTACCCGTGTAACCGGTCAACAAGAGATTTAAATACCCAAACATGTAGTTGCAACTCCCTCTCTTGCGTACAAATTATAAAATATCTCGGGGTAACAATCGACGATAGACTAACGTGGGCTCCTCACATTGACACGGTGTCAAAGAGAATCAGAAAACTTATCATCGTTTTCAAAAAGCTTAGGGAGGTCACTGACCACAAACTCCTGATACAAACCTACAAATCCTTGGCAAAATGTGTAATAAGCTACTGTATTTGTTCATGGGGTGGTGCTGCGAAGACACATCTCACAAAAGTAGAGCGAGCTCAGCGCGCTCTCCTTAAAGTCGCGATGTCTCTCCCATATAGATATCCCACAACTGATCTGTATAAGAAATGTGACGTTCTCTCTGTTAGAAAACTATTTGTTTATAACTGTATCAAAAGGTACCACTCAGAAACTGTTCCCACTCTTCCTCCCTCCAATAAACGATTAGACAAGTGCCCCGTTCCAAGTTATCACTGCGAAATTGCGAGAAGACACTATAATCGTCTTGCTCCGACTCTCTATAATAAAATTAATCTAAAATTAAAAATTAAATCCCTAACTAAACGAAAGCTTAAACAATGTGTCACTGACTGGCTCAAAGCTTATGATTACGAAGGTGTAGAGCGACTATTTTGTAAAATGATTTAAAATCAAGAAAAACTAAAAAAAAAACAAGATCCTATTTAAATATCTTTCTTATTTATAATATACTCGTAAACGTTTTACACACATAGTATTTATACACAAATGTCTGTATTTATACTTACACTTACCTACATATAATTGTACTAGTTTTAAATCATTTATTATAATGTATAAAATATAAAATAAGGACTTATATACCTACTCTATGTATAAAAAATAAACTAGGTACTAATCGTTTGCCAAATATAAATAAAAACTAGTATCTATATCTACATATATAGCAAACGTTTGGCCCCTTAAGATATTACCAACTCATAGACAAGTTAAGTGCACTAAACTACAACTCTTATAATAATAGTTAAGTTAATATTAAGATTATTAACATAATATGTTAACTACTTATGGGAAGAAGCTGTAAGCTGTTCTCCTGTAACACAGCTACATTGTAGCTACCACAGGAGACAGTGTACCAAGACCATTGTCAAACATATTTTTGAAATAAACGTTTTTGTATTTTGTATTTTTTGTATCTTATTAGATAAGTTGATGTTTTGTGTTTCGGTGTACAATAAAGAATTACAAGAAGGATGCTTATGGGGCGACGGTCTTTGAACACCACTGGTTGTGTAATTTTAGGGAGCGGCAAGACAGTAGAAGTTTACAGGAGTTAGGGAACGTTAACGTGATGATTGTGTTGACAATGGATGTAATCAATTCGAGAGTTTCCAGTAAGGTCAACAGTAACATTTTGATATTTATTTTGTTTGTGCCTTCAGCTTTAGATTTAAGTGATAATTTTCATTATTTGTTGACGACACACTTAATTTATATTAAATACCGGTTCTCCACCTCTATGCTACTCGAAGAAGGTAGGCAAAAATAAGGCGGTAAATGGAGCGCTTGAAACATTGAGAAAATGGCAATTTATTGTATTTGCGTCACTAAATTGGGGAGGGAGGTCAATGGATTTGGTGGGTAAAAAGGGTTTCAGGCTCTTTAATTTTATTATCATAAATAATATATGATATTTGATAAAATTAGGTGGTCTTAGAATGTAAAGCATGACTAACCTCAGCTTTAAGGTCTTTATAATATAGTTTCTTTGACTCTAACTTAGTTATACGGTAAGTGCGGAGTGTTTCATCTCGGAGCTTCATCTTTTCCTTTATGGTAAAGGTGATCCACGGATAGCTGCGGTCTCAAAGTTAAGAGGCGCGTGTAGGTCGAATAAGGCGAGCACAAAACATGTGAACTGTTCTACTATGTCATTCACATTGTTCTGTGAGGCTATTGACCTCCATTGCATAGCATTCATATTTTCTTTTTACATTATACGTCACTGACAATATTGTTAAAAGGTCTATATGTGAGATATCTATAGGGGGTATTTTAATCGCGCTTAATACTGAATTCACACACTAATAGGTGGTGCCGTTGATCGCCAACAGTAATACCTATTCTTTACAGGTAGAACATAAAACGTCTATGAGTGACTCTGTAGAGTCAGTGAAATGAGAAGGCATAGTGACCGATTGGGACAGACTTAGGGATTCTAAGAATATTTGAAATTTTTATAGTAATCATTTATGGTGAAGTCCCCGAGTAAAATTAAATTGTCGCAACCAGGAGCGTGAGTCTGGCCTGACGTTAGTAACGAGACGTGATCTAGACGTCTCCTTTTTCCATACAATTCGGTACAGCGCCTCTATCGTGCGGACGTGGAACTACGCTTTCGATCGCTTCACGTTACTAACGTGAGGAGACGTCAAAATCTCTAGGAAAATGATAGAATCGCGAGTCCGAATGATGCTGACGTAACTAACGTAAAGATTTACATATGTATATTTAAAATAGTATAAAACCGTTTAGAGGTATAAATAATATCTCAAAATGCTTATCATATTTTTAGTAGCAAGAATTGACGTGAAAATATTTTTCTCTATGGTCAATCACAAAATAATATTTAGTAAAATGTTGCATTTTTCATAGTAAAAATGAGAAAATTAATTGCTACGCTTGATTTCAAATGAAGATTTAGTATAGTTTATTATGTATATTATTTTTGCATTATTTTAACGCTGCTAGTTTTCAAAGAATTACCTTATTTTAGAGTTTGTTGAATTAGCTATAAAATTATTCGTAGATGCTACAATCTTACATGGTGGATCCTCCACACATGATCCATGCCTACCTTAATTAGTAGACTGTTTTATTACTTATTTTTGTCGATAAAACAGTAGATAAAACACATTTTTTTAAGAATTCTTAGGCTACTACATTGGTACCTTAACAAATACCTACACTACCTACCTGTCAGTCCTGTGACCAATGTTTAGTGATAAATCGATTTGTGGTATGTACCTTACTTTTGTCAGAGTGTTATAAAGTGATAAATAATACGTAATCACCTAAAAAGGGCGTAAGTAATATTTTTGAAGAATCGCGACTCTATCGCCATCTATTAGTAATGCAACTACAACTACTCCCTAGGTTCATAGACCGTGAAGTTCTTTATGTTACCCAAGAATGGCACTAAAATCGCTTATTTATTTTGTTACTATAACATGTAGGAAAACCCATATAATAAAAAAACGAAGAATTTATAGGCAACTCATTTTGTTATACAATAAAATAAGCAAATAAATGTCTTATTCCTTTTGCCTTTGAATCGTCAGGTGGTGAACATCAGTGAACATCACGATCTGAGGTAGGCATGCGCTAAACGTGTCCGCGGCTGGATCGGATCTGATCCGACTCCAGATGGGTTCGGATACGTATCCAGGATACGACTCCGCGGATCTGTTTGGATCCGCCTGCGGTTTCAGTTCCTACATGTCCATTAGATCTGTTTGTTTCAGTGGATCTAGCGGATCTGTTAGAATCCGCTTGCATTAGCGGTTCTTACATGTCCATTGGATCTGTTGGTATAGGACACGTTTAGATCTGTTTGTTTCGGTGGATCTAACGAATCAACGACAAAAACTTTCCTGTTTTTATTACAATCATTGTTCTAGTTTAGTGAGTAGGTACAAAAACTTCGTACTTCTAGGGTCATAATAAGACTATACTAGTACAGTATAACCTTAAAAAAAGATATGAAACTGAAGATTTTTATTTACCTGACGAACTACTACAATATAAATCCTACCTACCTACTTATTTAAATAAGCGGATATATTATAGATTTATTTACCTTTAGCAAATTATAATATGGTATAATTTGTTTGTAGTAGTTACTTGTTTACTCCTTAATAGATCCGGATCTGTCGATCGAACAGGTCCGAACCCGAACCGAAGCCCAGATCCACAAAGCTCCAATCGCTCCTTACATTCATTCGACTCCATGGATCGAGACCGATGCGGCGCGGCCAACGTGTCCGCGACACTTAGTGTGTCCGCATCGAACCGCATCGAACGCCAATCCGGATCGGAACCACACGGAGGACACGACTCCAGGAGCCGTTTGACTCCGGATCTACACACCTCTAATCTGAGGGGCAAGTCTGGCAAGGCGTGAACGTGGCGTCGACGCCGCGATCGAACGTCTAAATCTCTAGGAAAATGACAGAATTTCGAGTCCGAATGATGCTGACGTTACTAACGGAAAGATTTACATATTTATATTTAAAATAGTATAGAACCGTTTAGAAGTATAAATAATATCTCAAAATGCTTATCATATTTTTAGTAGCAAGAATTGACGTTAATATATTTTTTCTCTATGGTCAATCACTAAATAATATTTTGTAAAATATTGCATTTTTCATAGTAAAAATGAGAAAATAAATTGCTACGCTTGATTTCAAATGAAGATTTAGTATAGTTTATTATCTATATTATTTTTGCATTATTTTAACGCTGCTAGTTTTCTAAGAATTACCTTATTTTAGAGTTTGTTGAATTAGCTTTAAAATAATTCGTAGATGCTACAATCTTACATGGGGGATCCTCCATACATGATCCATGACATCCTTAATTACAATAGACTGTTTTATTACTTAGATTTTTATTTTTGTCGTTATAACAGTAGCTAAAACACATTTTTTAAGAATTCTTAGGTTACTACATTGGTACCTAAACAAATACCTACACTACCTACCTGTGACCCATGTTTAGTGATAAATCGATTTATGGTATGTACCTACCTTACTTTTGTCGGAGTGTTATAAAGTGATAAATAATACGTAAGCACGTAAAATAAGGGGTAAATAATATTATTGAAGATACGCGACTCTAACGCCATCTATTAGTAATGCAACTACAACTACCCCCTAGGTTCATAGGACGTGAAGTTCTTTATTTTACCCAAAAATGGCGCTAAAATCGCTTATTTATTTTGTTATTATAACATGTAGGAAAACCCATATAATAAAAAAACGAAGAATTTATAGGCAACTCATTTTGTTATACAATAAAATAAGCAAATAAATGTCTTATTCCAGCCTTTGAGTCGTCAGGTGGTGAACATCAGTGGTTCGTAAATGAGGTGCGTTTCCAGAGGGGCAAGTCTGGCAAGGCGTGATCGTGGCGTCGACGTCACGATCACGTCTCGACTATTGGTAGTCCGGTAGCTATCGTGGACATGTCGAGTAGCTATCGATCAGAGACGTAAGGAAAAGGTTCATATCTGAAACGCACCTCATTTACGATGCCATTTTTGGGTAAAATAAAGAACTTCACGGTCTATGAACCTAGGGGGTAGTTTTATTTATTTATTTATTTATAATAATGCACAAATATTCTTACGGGCACACCTAATGCAATAGTGTACCTATTTTAAATTCTTAGTCTAGTCTTATTGTTAAAATTAAAATAGAAAATTATTAAACATATTAGAATTATGAAATCAAGGATAATTTACAAAAATCAGTCTGCTAACGAATGTCCAAGATATATAATTAGTCATAAATGATGATATGTCAAAGAAATTTGATTATGCATGACATAATAACATTAAAAAATAATAATAATCCTAAAGTCAATATTAATTAATTAAACATAGAAAAATCGGATTAAAAAGCATTCGAATACACCGTAAAATAACATTTAAAAATAACAATGTCATTAATTTATAATAAATTTAAAAACGTATTGTCATAACATAAAATAAATAACAAAGCCTTGTGGAATTCGTTCAGGGAACAGTTAAAAAGATCTATTCTCTCAGCAACTAGATTAAGCGTGCGGATGCCTCGCGTCAGAGGTGCTTTATGCAGCAGGTTGGTTCGCGCTTTTGGTACTGCGAATAGGGCGGGACGCCTTCGTCTGTGCACAAAGTTCGCGGGCACATTCAGCCGCATTTCCTCCAAAATACCTGGATGGGCGATCATCCCTCTCAGCACCTTAAACAAATGTAAAGCGAGCGCTGCATTCCTTCTTACTTCCTTCTTAGCTTGTTGTATCCAACCATGCCAATAACAAACAAGGTTGGATACATCAAAGGTTAGAAGGGGTATATACCGTAGCTCTTCAGGTATAAAAATCTCGTGAACTTATTTTGTGTGCGCTTTATCATTTGATTATACTTCTCTTCGTGCGGAGCCCATATCGCTGCATTGAACTCCGAATGGCTTCTTACCAAAGCATTATAGAGTGATTTTACTGCTTGTAGGTTTGTGAAGCTGTTTGTCTGACGAAGTACGAATCCTAAAGTTTTATAAGCCTTCTTGCAGATGTTGACCACGTGCACCCGGAAATGTAGCTTGTCGTCCAGACGAACCCCTAAATCCCTCACCGTGTAGACTCTCTTCAGCTGAATACCCGTCAACTGGTAGTCGTGGTAGAGTGGTGTCTTAGCTCGACTTAAAGTTATGATAGAGCATTTGCTAACATTAAAGTCGAGTTTATTTACCCTACTCCACTCTACCACCCTGTCCACGTCCCGTTGAAGGCGTACACAGTCTTCTACTTCCGTGATGGGCAAGAGTAACTTGAGGTGGTCCGCGAATAACAAATATTTGGTATGTTTGACGACGGTTGACAGGTCGTTTATCATTATAATAAACTCTAGCGGCCCCAAATTACTTCCCTGACTTACACCGGTTAAGGTAGAGTATGCCTCTGATCTGCATACCGCGTAGTCGACATACTGCCGCCGGTCCTTCATATAGCTCGCGAAGAACTGCAGCAGTTTGGTGGTGCAGCCGATCGTCGCCAACTTCTGAAGCAATATGTCGTTGTCGACTAGATCGAACGCTTTTTTGAAGTCGAAGTAGGCGGCGTCGACTTGCGGTAGCACGAAGACCATGGAGTCAAGGAGGTTTGTTGAGGTGCTATGAGCCGGCCGAAAACCGTGCTGTGCGTCGGACAGCCGTGACGAGACCAGTTTTTGCATGCTGTGCTGAATGGCAGATTCAAATACCTTCGCCGCCGTCGACAGTACGGCCACTGGTCGGTAGTCCGTCACATCTGAACCCGAGCCTTTAGGTATAGGAATAACCCTTGTTATCTTCCATCGTTCTGGAAAGTGTGATTTCTCTAGACAAGCCTTGTAAATATGGGCGAGTGGTTCCGCGAGCGGCATTCGATTCGACCAGCAGCGTCAGGCGCGGCACGTGCACGCGCGCTGCGCTGGCGGGGCTCGCCGCCTCCGCCGCTGCCACGTCTAGGTGAGCCGGTGAGGTACCGTAAAACGAATGAAAAAACTTCGCGAATTCCTCTGCATATTCCGGTTCCGAGAGAGTTTTTCCGTTTAGTGTAATCTGTTTTCGGTTCACGGTCCCTCTCTTTGCTTTCACAAAGGTCCACAACGATTTCGGATCCTCCGTCAGACGGTGCTCTACTCGTTGCTGGTGCTGAGCTTGTGCCTCCTCTATCATTTTCTTCACTGTTGCTCTACTTTCCGAAAATGCTGCATAACTCGATCTTCCTTGTTTATATTGCCTATGTCGCCTTGCCTTAGTTTAATCTCTCTTATGATCTCCGCTGTGTACCAGTTGTGATACTGATACCTAGAGTCGATTTTATGATGGCGTTTTTTGGGAACACATTTGTCAAAAATGTCTATTAAAGTGCAATATAATAAATCCAAGCCGTCCTCGGGATCTCGTGTTTCATAGAGAGGACTCCAGCCCGCTGCTGCAATCAACAAATACAGTTCTTGATAATTAGCTTTGGAAAAGTTCCATTGCTGTTCGTCGTCGGGCGGGGACGGCGGTGCGGAGAGCGGCGTGCGTGCGGCGGACGGCGCGCGGCGCACCGACACCGCGAGCGGCGGGTGCTGCTCATCGCGCGGAACCAGCTCCTCATCCGCGGGGCATACCGCCACCTCATCCATGCCCAGAGATACTAACACTAAATCCAATATTCGATTGTTACAATTCTTTACCTCATTTCTTTGAGCGAACTCACAAAAAACATATTCAAAATAATGAATAACGTTATCACTACAAGAATACATATTAAAATCACCTAAAACTAAACACGAATTGTATTTTACGCACCAATTTTCGATTATTCTAAATAAAATCATATAGTCATTTTCCATACTACTTGGGGGGATATATACCACACAGCAAAAATACAAAAAATTATTATTTAAATGAACTGTTGCCCCTATTATTTCAAAAACACAATTATTAACCACTACCCCCGCTAGTACGTCCACTTTTCGCAACACTACTCGCGGCGCGGCTGCTAGGAATACCCCACCGTGTTTTCTTCCGTCCGTGCGGTCGCACCTTAGTATCTGGAACCCTGGTGGTACTATCTCTGCGCCGTCTATCGAGTCGTTGCAGCCCGTTTCTGTTATCGCGAAAATGTCGCACCCTGAACACTCTGTGTTCGTGAAGAACCGATTTAACTTCGTTCGCAGCCCTCTCGCATTCTAGTAATATATTTCTATATTACTAACTCTAGTAGTGCCCGTTCTCTTCGCCGGCACGAAAGGGCTGGTTAGATTTGCGAGCACTGTATCTAGGTGGATATACAATCCAGGGCTTAATTTTTGCGTTAAGGAGCCATATTTCGACGGACAGACAGATTTCTTGATATGCTAGGGGAACTCCTATTTTATAAGACTTGTAGTCCTTTAGCCGACAGTTCCATCACCGAGCAGGTCGCGCCGGGGCACAGATCCTGAAGGTAGGTACGGATCTCTTCAGCGCCCCACTCCATATTCCACAGGTGCACATAGCTTCGTGGCTCCACGGCTTTCAGTGTTGTTACAGTAGGACCCGCAGTACCACACAGCGAGGCAAGTCTACGGCTTCTTCTTGCTTCCTTCCACTACTGCTGCATCCCCTTGGTACGGCTGTCCGTATCTGAAAGTGGTGGCGCTACTAGAGCTTGGGGGTTCGCTATGATCGGTTTTAATTTCCCTGCTGGTTTATTCACTGAACTGTGCGGCGTTACCGGAACCTGCGCGTGTGCTCTGGTATGTTTTGGATTCTCTGCCTGTTTGCTGGTTATCCTCTCCTCTACCTCCTGACGCTCGTTGGAGTGATTGGCTACTGATTGAACACTCCCCGCCTGCTCATACCTCTTATGAAGTGCTTGCACCTGCTGCGAATAGCCTTCTAGTTTCGTGTCGTAGCTGGTCAGTATTGAAATAGCTAGAGCAAGTTGCTCTTTCAATAGAGATACCTCCTGCCTCAAGCTACGAACTTCTATTGAAAGCTGCGACGTGGCTGCTTCCTTACTCGTGGTCTCTTCATCCGAAGAAGTCGGAGAACTCTGCACTATCTTTTTAATTCTTTTTTAGTTGTAGTTGCATTATTAATAGATGGCGTTAGAGTCACGATTCTTCAAAAATATTATTTACGCCTTATTTTACGTGCTTACGTATTATTTATCTCTTTATAACACTCCGACAAAAGCAAGGTAGATACCACAAATCGATTTATCACTAAACATGGGTCACAGGTAGGTAGTGTAGGTATTTGTTTAGGTACCAATGTAGTAACATAAGAATTCTTAAAAAATGTGTTTTAGCTACTGTTATAACGACAAAAATAAAAATCTAAGTAATAAAACAGTCTATTCAATTCAATTCAATTCATTTATTTCAGCACCAATAGTACCATATACACACACATAAAAATTCATACAGAGCATTTAAAATTGATATAACTAATTTAACATTACATAATTTAACATCAGAAAATTTAATCGGCCCAAATTACACATAAAATTTCAATTACAAACCGAGCTAAAAAAAATAAAAATACAGTACATTTCATCAATATAAAATTAAAATTAATGTCTAAATAAAAATTGTGTAAAGTTCAATCAATTAGAATTAAAATAAATAAAAATAAAAATGCTCAAATGTAACCTACCTCACACAAAGTCATTTTCTTTCACATGAAGCTGCGATAGGCGCCACAGAATAGGGCAATCAGGTTTTCTCGCTAAAATCCTCAGCAGGTTATTCGCGCTAGAGTGGACGCGGCGCAGCAGTGATGCGGCTCTCTTCCGCATGATGGCATGGAACCCATCTGTCTGAGCGTCAGCAAACATGCCTGATGCGCTGCAGCACCTGGGCAGACGCACTAGCGCTCTAAAGCAGTTGTTGTATTGGACGCGTAGAGCGTTGACTGCCCTCTTGCTATACCTGACCCACAGACTGCACGTGTAAAATGACTGGCAGAAGGCCTTAAATAGCGTGACCTTTACTGCTCCCGTGCATCGTGCAAACCTGCGGGCCAACATATTGCTACGGACCGCCAACGCTCTACGCTCCCTCTCTATGTCCTCGTCGTCGCTGAGATTTTCTGTGACCCAGTGACCCAGGTACTTAAAGCGCTTCACTCTTGGCAATTCCACCCCATTAAGGAAGACAGGAGGTGTAATAGATACCTTCTGTTCCTTCGGGTGGAAAACCAGAAGTTCACTTTTCTGAACATTGTACCTGAGTCCGTAGGCCCCAGCATATTTCTCACATATTTTGAGCAGCTTCCTAACAGCACTGATCGAGGGTCCTAGGAGCACCATATCGTCGGCGTAGCTTATGTTGTTAATAAAGGTGCCGTCAATAGAACAGCCAACTCTGGCGCTCCCTAGCTCATCGATCAGTCCATTGACGTACAGACGTACTATTGTAATTAAGGTAGTCATGGATCATGTGTGGAGGATCCACCATGTAAGATTGTACCATCTACGAATTATTTTAAAGCTAATTCAACAAACTCTAAAATAAGGTAATTCTTTGAAAACTAGCAGCGTTAAAATAATGCAAAAATAATATAGATAATAAACTATACTAAATCTTCATTTGAAATCAAGCGTAGCAATTAATTTTCTCATTTTTACTATGAAAAATGCAACATTTTCTTAAATATTATTTTGTAATTGACCATAGAGAAAAAATATTTTCACGTCAATTCTTGCTACTAAAAATATGATAAGCATTTTGAGATATTATTTATTCTATACCTCTAAACGGTTTTATACTATTTTAAATATAAATATGTATGTAAATCTTTACGTTAGTAACGTCAGCATAATTCGGACTCGCAATTCTGTCATTTTCCTAGAGATTTGGACGTCTCCTCACGTTAGTAACGTGAATCGATCGAAAGCGTAGTTCCACGTCCGCACGATAGAGGCGCTATAACAAATTGTATGGAAAAAGGAGACGTCTAGATCACGTCTCGTTACCAAATTCAGGCCAGACTCACGCTACTCACATGTATGTCACTGTGGCAAAGTGTGTGGCTCGATTCGCTCACCGAAAACTGTCAAAGTCGCCGTAATTATACCTATCTAGGTAAGTGTTCATTATATAATAAACACGTCAAGTGCGAGTTGACTCGCGCTTGGTTCTGTAATTATATGACCTTGTTTTTTTGCCAAATTTTATCATTCTAGGTCAACGGGAAGTACCCTATAGGATTTATGTGCACGTGATTCCTCTGAAAACTTCAAAAAAATTATGGAAAAACGTCTGTAACTATTGATTGCGTTGAGATAGAAATTTGATTCATATCACGGCTCCAAGAAGTTACGGAATTGTATATTTGATGTTAATTTCAACTCGATAGGTCCACGCGTTTCTGAGTAAAGAGAATTCACAGACGGACAGACAGACAGACGAACAACAAAGTCATCCTATAACGGTTCCGTTTTTCCTTTTAAGGTACATAACTCTAAAAATTAAGTATCATGTAGTTTATTTTATTTGATGAGCCTTTTATAGGGGTTGAGTTTACATAATCTTATTTTACAGGTAAGATTAAAAATAATTATTCAAGTACGTAACGTACAGTCAGCAACGAAGAAAGTCCATGAACACATCCAACATTACAAAACATCTTAACACTAAACCGTTCCACAATTGAGTGGCAAGACTAAGGAACGAAATTTTCTTGTGTTGTACGGTTACAAAAATCTATGAACACCAATTTTCCAAAAGTAACTGAACATATGATAAAACGAACGTTTTCTTCAGTTAATATTTTTTGTCACGAGTGCTGCACAGTAGGTAATAACACTCAAAATCAAAACTTAAAAATCAAAATCAAAACCAAAATCATACACAATAGCATACACCTGTACACCTGTACCACTGACAAAATTATATTAACTATGTAAAACGTTAGTTTTATAAAATGATTAGCGATTTTTGGAAAATTTTGTATTGTTTCATTAATTTATGTAAAGCCCTCGTGATAAAAAATCATGATCAATGACCAAAACCCTCCGGACAAACATAAACCGTTGTACATCTGCACATACAACGCAAGATCCCTTCTGTCTGAAGAAAAAATTATTGAGTTAAAAGGCAGTATCCAACGTAAAGTTTGATATTATAGCCCTCTCTGAAATAAGGCGTAAGGGCTATAATAGTATAGAAGACCACGAATATATATTATGCTACTATGACGAAACCCAAGGACACTAAGAAGTAGGATTTATAGTGAAAATAAAATACAAAAACAATACCTATAGAAAGTTTGACAGGCATAACAGAGAGAATTTGCATAAAGCATTTCGAATTTTCTATAATTCAAGTACACCTACCAACTTGTGACGGTGCAGATCACGTTATAAATGACTTTTATCAAAAACTTCAAGAAGAACAATGCAAAAAACATATAAACATAATGGGTGATTTCAATGCCCGCATTGGACAACAAGCGTTGGGTGAACATGCAATCATGGGCTCAACATGTAACTGAAAGAGAGATAAAAGAGGAGAAAGACTCGTACAATTCACCATTGAAAACAACCTTACCACAATCCACCATCTTAAACACACACAATGTTCAAAAAGAAAAACCAGAACTTATGGAGTTGGCTTTCACCGAAGGGCAACAAAAGCCAAATAGAAACTTAAAAATATGAAGAGACAATTTACTAACATTGAAGCAGTTACTAAACAAATTTTCTTTCGCTAGCGACCATAGACTCATAAGAAGCACCTTGAAAATCTAAATAAGAAAAAGCAGTAGAGCAAAATATGCACTAAAGGAACCCAGATTTAAGACAACACAAGACGAAACAAGTTTTCTCGAAAAACTACACGAAAATACAAACAGCATCATCCACGATGATTCAGACGACGTCGAGAAATACTACAAAAAAATAAAAACAGGAATTTTATCGAGTCTCAACCAAGACCAAAAACCATCAGAAATAAGAATCACAGCATAATTTCAGAAAAGACACGAAATATGATAAAGAAAAGAAACGAGTTGAAAAACAAACGTTTTCTGAGTCACAAAGAAAAATATGAACTTAAATTACTATACAGGGTTATTTTTAAAAGACCGGCAACCTTCGGTGACCATGTTCCTAGCATCATCAGCAACAACGTTTGTTCTACGACTTTTGAAATAACTCAACTCAATAGGTAATTAATTAGAAATTATTTAAGTTTTTATTGAACTGTCGTGACTTTTGTAGGTCTATGTTGCATCAAGGACGAGGCACGTGTTAACCCTTCAATCTTGACACCCAAATGTCACAAAAATAATGGCAGGCGGTGCGCCTTTTAGCAAGATGGCGTCGAAAATACCGCATTGTGCAAAATATGTAATAACTCTACAATTAAACCATATTTTATCATTCTGTAAACGACAATGTACTAATTGATATATTTTCTATCTATCAGGCATCAAAATATAGTGCTAAGTCAAATACGATATTCGTTTCACAAGTTTTAACTTAGGAAACCATGTTGCGGGCTGGATTACGAGAAATAAACGAATACTCTCCTAAAATCTAAAAAACAAGGACCTATGCTGTGTATTTATGTGAATAATTTGACAAAAGAGATTGAGATTCCTACAATAATAGCACTTGAATCTTGACGCGAAGACGAGTAGAAACTACTAGGGATGTCCTGCACTTTGAATAAATTTTATCGATAGTTTTTCTTTTTGTAGGGAATTTACCCTACTTGAAAATAATACAATTACATAAAAAAATGTTTTTATAAAATCATAAACAATCAAACACACTCAAAAATTAAAAATACTTACATTATAAGTAAAAGATCCAAATTTTTTTTTACAACTTTATTTTTAAAACTAGATGTCGCTAAAATATTTTTTAGCGCTATCTAGTGAAAATGTTACAAGGTCAACAAAAAATCAAGGAGAAAATGTGAAAATACAAATTTTCAATACAAAATCACAGAAATCTATAATTTAAATATATTCAACAATAAAATTAAACAGTTCTTTGAAAAAAATTGTTATTATGCTCTAAATGAATTTTTTAACATTCCGTTGGCAATCCTCAATTTTTGAATAAAATACAATTTATACGTGATTATATTATTTGCTCTATCTATTCTTACACTAAGAATATATATTATTGTTATGCATTACCATTAGACGTACGTAATGTAACACAGATTGTTAAAAATGCACTATGGACCTAAAACAGTTTTAGAATGAGAATCTGAAACATATTTCCATAAAATTATTAATAATTATTTGGACAAGTCAAACATACTTCAAAAATAAAACATGTTAATTCATAAATTGAAAAATGTCGTGAAAAAAAAATATTTATGACAATGATACAACAAACAAAAATTTCCACATTCATTTTAATCTTCCACTCTGTTTTCATAAAAAGCTATCACAATAATTATTTATGAATAATTGGTATTATGATGATGATGTATGATATGATTTGAAACAATCCTTTATACACAATGGCACGCGACAGGATTCGCAGCAATATGGTGTTTTTTGGGATTTTTTGCCTTGTTTAAGGCAAACAAAGCAACGCTTCCAGAAGTTCCGGTTGCGCGCTGAACTGCTCTCTGTTGGTTCCAGTAAAACGGGCCAATGTGTAGAAATGATGTATCTATCCGGTTGAGAGTGCGAAGATCTACTGCTAGATACAGTATTTTTCGGCTTTGCGGACAATGTGAAAGATGATTTGTGAGGATGAAATCTACAAGCTGAAGGCGGAAAGCTAAATGGTCAACAACATGACTGTAGAAGAGTGCGAGAGTTGAGGATGGATACATTGAGAAGGCGTTTAAAAAGTTTCATGTACCATTTTCTGCAACGTTTCCTTTCTAATAAATAAGGCTCTGATCTTTCATATCTACCCCCCCCCCCCCCCCATGAATTTATTATAGTCCAGCACAACTTGTGGTTTAAAGGGCACTGGCCGCGATAATGGTTTAGATGAGACTGTAGGCAAAGCAGTAGATGCACCATGACAAGTGGAAATCATGGTAATTCTTTTCTTGTCTTGCCATGACAATATTGTGACATCGCCAGAATGCCTGGCAATGTACTCTCCCCTGTTAAGAGGAGCCTTATTTATTAGATTGGGAACGTCGCGACGGGAACGTCGCGACGGGAAGGTCGCAAAGTACCAACGCAGTCGGTACCATTGCGCTTTAGAAATCTAGCTAATAGGGGTGAATTATACCAATTATCCATAAATAATCTATACCCTTTGTTCAGTAGGGGACCAATGAGCTTCTTCACAACAGCTGTACTTTTAAGTACTCCGGGCGACTGCTCCAAATCTGTTGCGGATTGTTTACCTGTGTAAACAATGAAAGACCACAAGTAACCGGTGGTACTCTCACAAAGCTCGAATGTTTTGATCCCAAACTTAGAAGCTTTGCTCCGAATATACTGTTTGAAGTTCAATCTTCCTTTCCAAAGTGTAAGGCTTTCATCTATGCAAATGTTTTTACTTAAAATATAATTGGATTGAAACGCTGAATTTAAATGTGAAATTATTGGCCTCAAACGGTGCAATCGGTCAAAGCTTCCGGCGCTAGTGTTGGAGGGATTTGGGTTATTCATCGCGGGGTCGGAATCTACAAAATGTAAAGCTCTAGTTAACATTTCATACCTTCTTCGTGTAAAGATGCGTCTGTAAACTTCCGTTTTCAGAAGGGGATCGACAGAAAAACAACTAGTAATAGTTGGCATTTTGACGATACCCAACATCATCCAGAACGCAAAAAGGCACAAAATTTCATCGATATTAGTGGGGAACCATTCAGACTCCAAAGCAACAGATGCGATTTTAGTAGCATATAGGTTCGTTTCGGCCACAATAAGACCTAAAACGTCATCGCTCCAATAGGAACGAAAAGCGTCATAAGCCGAATTGAAAACCCGAACTGAACCAGTACGCTCAGGGATAAAATTGTGTTCTTCACCTTGAAAAGTCTCCATAGAAGACCATTCAAAGTGAAGGGTCTGGCTTTCTGGTCTAGGGAGAGCATCAGCTCCATCACTAGCATCAAGAAATTCATCATCGTTTTCGCTCTCGCTAGCATTTCCTCCTCGTTCAGCGTTTCTATCAACCATGGCATCATCATGTATTCTCATCTGTCGTCTCCTCACTACATCCGTCGCCAAACTTACCAATTCAGGAGGAACGTCTTCGTCATTGGTCCAGATCTCGTTGAGTGGGTGTCCAATCTCCCACTGATGTCCCTCCCTACGGCCCCGGTTTGGATACCCACCCCTACGTACACTCTGCCCTCGCACACCCCTGACACCCCTTCGGCCACCCCTTCGCCCTCTCGTTCTTCTTCTATTGCATGCATCTCTATTACGTTCATCTCTCTCACGCTGCGAAGTATCTGAGATAATTCTTAAGATTCCTACGTAAATACATTGAAGAAAATACTATTGTAGTTATCAGTCAATCATTGATCACTAATTTTCTGGATATGACAAGAAGCTTCTGAAAACTAAACAGAACAAACATCTTCCATCCTAGAATTTAAGAGTAGGTACGGAGGGTACCTACTTACTGTTCTCCTACAGGGGGTAACCTAAGTATGAAATAATGAAACATTATAAAACATTTAAGTACCTTGGCTATATTGTATACAAAATTACATCATCACTCAAAAACATAGAACATAGTCCTAGTAGTAATAATTACCTTTATTAATTTACATTATACAAAAAGAAATACAAATGAAGGTACTTGTAAAATTACTTTGAAGCTTCGAAGCCAAATCACATAATAACAAATAAAGACAAAATATAAATATGAATAAATTACAAGGTACCAAATTACATACCTCAGTTTAACAATAAGTACAGATATTATTTAGTTTCCACTCGGAAGCTAAATTACAAGCAATATTGCCTATGTATTTGTAGGTAAGTACACAGAAAGACATGTAAAGGAGTATAATAACAATGGTTTACCAAACTTTGTCACCCAAGCTGCACAACACAAACTGCCCCCTCTTTTTCATAATATTCCTTTTATATTGCTCCTCAGAGCCCATATAAAATCTTTCCTATCCAAATATGGTGTTGTTTGTTGAACCACCAGACCCAATCCGAATCAAGTCGTATTTATATTTTGAATCTAACTCTTTTAGAAACAAATAACATGGTAAACCTATGTTGAAACTTATTCTACGACTCTTGTGATTCATCAAAATCGCTATATTATATCCCGGAGGTTAATATAGTCATATTTAGCAGCCAGCTGATGAAGCAATCTTTTCTTAAATTCAACTAATGGTTTATGAATACTATCTGCTTCATATATTGTTACATAATTAATTCGTTAGTTGCTAAACTATCACAAAATCAGTCAATTATTTGTTCCGTGCCGATATCCGGAATCCATATTGAGTCAAGCACCTGTCTTTCAGCGTTAGTTCGCAACGATTGCCTCCCTTCTGCTTCCGGCGCCACTGTCGTTTCCGTTTTGGCGGGCAACATGGCGACGACCGAAATGGCGGTACCACCTTTCTTCATTATAGCGTCGTCTTTCGTAGCGTTAACACGTGTCCGCGATAAATTACAATATTTCAAAAGTTTTAACGTTAAAAATATAATTAACGGTATTATATTTAAAAGTTATTCCTCCCTTCATAATGGAGGACGAAATAAACCGTGATGATGTGGAAGTGCAAAAAAGTGATAGTGAAAGACCACGTGTCACGGAAAAGGAGTCGTTCTCCAATTTCGCGAAGTGATTCATCGGACGAGGATTTGGATGCAAATCCAAGAATTATCGGGTGAGGATTTGAAATTTGAATTCTTGTCGCAACAAGGGGCTTTTTTTTTTTTGACCAATTTTATTACCTGGGAGCCTCAACCAATAAACGTTTCACGTGTTGTCGAGCCCCCTAAAAAGTCATCCAGATCTAGGTCTGCGCTCGCCGCCTACTGCTAGCGAGGCTGATGAGCAACAGCTTAAATTGTCGGATTGTCGACTTCTTTGAAACATCCCCGAATTCCATGATCGTTATATCTTCCAAGATTGTTATATCTTGGAGTTGTTTGAGGCTCGTAATATTTTTGGATAAGTACTTGGAGTAAATTGCAAACTTGCAAAGATTTAACTTTAACGATTTGTGCGATATTTTTCGGAAGCACAAAATAAATATGTAACCAGCCCTGGTTTTGTAGAGCTTTGTGTAAATGATTAGTAGTTGCGTTTTAACACGTCCGGTTCCAATGACGAGACGAATTACGCACTGCATTGTAGAGTTCGGTGGATTGGTCAAATTCCTTCACCTAAACTCTTTTTGATACAGCGAGCAGACATTTTCATACGATTCGAACTATGTACACCAAGATAACTGATGATATTTTGCAAACATCTTGCGGTAGGCGCGTCGATTGCATTAACTCTCGAAGAGAGGTCATTCAAAAGAAGGTCCCCGAGGAATATCATTACGGATCCTTGCAGAAAATCCCACTTAGTGCTGATAGTTTCTTTAATAGAGACATGCTATGCAAATATCGCAATCTTCATAAGTTTTTAAATAAGCTAAGTATGGCTTAGAAAAGCGGCTTAAAAAAAATGTCTACAGATACTAGGATACAATATACACTAGTTTTTGTAATATTAAATATTATCATGCTAATAAAGAAAATTTTGAAACTGAATAGAGACATGCTTGCCTCTTATCTTCAGAAAATTGGGAGGGGGCAGACAAACTAACACCTTGCTTTCAGCCCGCACACCACTCGATCACAGCTTCGACCTCTAGGCAAAGATTTTATAATACTGTCTGGAGCAAGGCGTGCCTACGATCCCAAAGTCAAGCCGTCTACGAGTAAGCAGGCGAACGATAATTTTCGAGGCAACTATAACAAGCTCAAAAATCAGGGGTAACGCAAAGGCTCAAACAATAACTTCAAAAAGCCTGGCTGCGTCAGCGATGGGAAGAACAAGGTAAATTCCAAAGCAGAGTCGCCACATGACCGAACAAATAGAGGACATGCTTGTTACTCTAATGTAATAGAAAAAGCCGAGACGAACCCTAGCTATATTTCGACGTTTTTTCTTGTTAAGCAAACAGATGGAACGTTTCGCCCAAATCTTCAATTTGAAACGTTTGAACAATTTGGTGAGGCTAAAAGGTTTCCAACTCTTCAGTTATGTTCGGATGCAGAGTTTCTTACAGAGCCAAGACTGGACTCCACCTACCCATAGCCAAGCATCGAAGGCTTCTACGACTCAAACAAAGGCCAGCTCCTGCTTATGACCTGTCTTTCCTTGGCTTTTTGGTCTGTCTTCAGCTCCGCGAACTTTTACATCAGTGACGAATTGGGTAATAGAATACCTGAGAATCCGAAATATAAGGTGCGTGGTTTATCTAGCTAGACGATTTCTTACTAACAAACCAGCCCCGACAAGTTCTGCACGATCACATAACGTTCGCAGTAAATCTAATGCGTCAACTCACCTGGCTTTCAACATGGGCAAATCTGTGCTGGTTCCGACTCGCCGTCGCGAATTCCTAGGCGTGACGTGGGACACACAACTCAACACGAAGTCTTTGTCGGAACCAAAGTGCCATACGCTACGCAGAGCACTTGCACATCAGATGTCGAAAGGCTGTTGGTCCCTCAGACAGGCCTTGTTCTTCTGGGGAGACTCAACTTTGCCTCGTTCGTGATACGCAGAGGAAGGTCACATTGTTGCAATTTAGTGCCATACGCTACGCAGAGCACTTGCACATCTGATGACCAAAGGCTGTTAGTCCCTCATACAGGCCCAGTCCTTTTGGGGAGACTCAACTTTGCCTCGTTCGTGATACGTAGAGGAAGGTTACATTGTCGCACTCTATAATACCACAGTGGATTCCTTACCAAAGAGCACCCTTAGCGTATGAAGTTGCCAGATCCGGTTATTTGAGAAATAAAGTGGTGGTTGAAAGCAGCGCAGGGCCCACTACCAATACATATAGGCCCGTTCTCTCTCCTTCTTACCACAGATGCATAGGACATCGGCTGTGGCGCCCAGCTCGGAGAGGTACATATGTTGAGGCACTGAACGAACAAAAACTGTCGTGGCATACAGACAACCGCACAGTTGTAGCCTACATCAACAAGGAAGGTGGAACAAAATCAAAGGAACTGCTCAATCTAACGCATAAACTTTTAGCGATTTCAGAAAAGGTAAATGTTTATTTGACTCAGTACATACCGGGCCGGTTGAACTGCGAAGTGGACGCTCTGTCGCCAGGCAAGACATGCACGGAGTGGCACCTGATATCTGCAGCAACGACGAGCATCATCGCGATGTGAGGCACTCCTCAGATCGACCTATTTGCATCGAGAACAGCTCATGTGGTAGAAAATTATGTTTGACTGAACACGCAAGGCCCGGAGACACTGTCGCACAACGCATTCCTTCACCAATGCGACTACGAGCTGGCATGGTTATTTTCACCACCAAACCTCATGCCTCAAGTCATACACACTCAACTGAACGCAGCCCGAAGTCTGTACATTCTGATACCACCAAAGTGGCACAGAGTATTTTAGAGAGCAGATCTACAAGCCCGGTCCTTCCAGGAGCTCCTTATTCATTCCTCCTCATTCCGGACCTTCTACAAGTACTGATCGACACAAGAACCGGGACCCATACACCGGAGATCTGAGACATATGTTTGGAAGCATGGCTGATTTTGGTTGGGCAGGCTTCATCAAAGCACTTGTCATCTAGTTAGCAGAAATCTACTCTCAAAACTTACAGACCAGCTTGGAACAAATGGAAAGCATGGTGTACCTCAACAAACATTTTTTATGAAAATCCGAGCCCGGAGCAGATAGCCCGATATCTAGCCCATCTACCTACACAACAGCAAAGACGGTCGGCGATGCTCCTATTGCTGACATCGGGACGCAGAGTTCATGACCTGACGCTGCTAAGATAGATGCTGAAAACTACTTCGATGAGGGTAAAGCGCTTGTCTTCTGGCCTGGTTTTAGAGATTAATACTTCACAGGATCGTCAAAAATCAGGTACTCTTATAGAATTATATATAGCCACCCGAGGCGATCCGAAGCCAGCATCTAGAACGGTCATAGAAGGCTGGATCAAGTGAGTGCTCAAAGAAAAGGTGTTGAGGCACCGCTGGGCTCGGTACGTTCAGCAATAGCGTCTCTAAACTGGCTAGATAAATTCCCAATTGATCAAATTCCTGAAACAAATAATTGGAGACAAGAACATACTTTTAGGAAGTATTATGAGAAGGAAATCGATAATCAAGAGAGTAATAATAATGTATCTTCAGATTCAGTTCCATTATGTCAAAATATTTTAATTCAGTGCGGTGAACATTCAAATTAATGTCTGTACATTATCTGATTATATCTCATTGCCTAACAATAATATAGTATTATATAATCTTTTCAATCATATTGTTTTTATTTAATTAACACATTATAGCATCGTCATTACCTACATTTTGGCTACCAGGAGATAACAAACACATCACTCAATATGGATTCCGGATATCGGCACGGAACAAATAATAGAGGGTTTTACCTACCAATAAAACTTACCTATTATTTTTCCAACGATATCCGGAATCCAGGTAATATCTACCTGGTATATCGTGAGTATAATGAAGAAAGGTGGTACCGCCATTTCGGTCGTCGCCATGTTGCCCGCCAAAACGGAAACGACAGTGGCGCCGGAAGCAGAAGGGAGGCAATCGTTGCGAACTAACGCTGAAAGACAGGTGCTTGACTCAATATGGATTCCGGATATCGTTGGAAAAATAATAGGTAAGTTTTATTGGTAGGTAAAACCCTCTATTATCATCATATTTACAATTTAACTGATGTAATCGTACACCAAACTTATATCTAAAGAAATTATAACTTTACAAAGCATCTCTTAAATTCAAATAATGATTTATGAACATTGTCTGCTATAAAATATTGATACAGATTTAATTAGTTAGTTGCTAAACCATACACAAAATAGGGTACCTTTACAGACGTATTTAAAGCGACACCTGTTACCTTGTTCAGGTACTATTTTGATACAGTGTTTGCATCGCTTCACCACCTATCCTATCCGTAAACAAACAGTTCAACCCGATTTCACTAGGTGGCAGTGTATTTAAATGTTACTATTGATAAATTCTTCGATTTATTCATTGAAATCCGTCACACGCTTGCGCGCGCCTACCTACCTACCTAGTTAATATCAATTGCTCGCGGGGTTTGTAGGCAGTAAGTACCTATGTACTGTACTGAGTCCACAATCCTTTCATAACTTGACCAGGCTCAGAACTGGCTAGGTACATTAAACAATCAAAAACAAATAAGTGATATGTAGGGTATGTAGAGTATGTAGAGTAAATCTGGTAGGTAGGTATTATGTTTAACGTAATCATTTGTAACGTTTTAAAATTTAATTAAGTAATATCAATGTTACTTGACTAGATAGTTTTTATTCAATTTTCATCGGAAGTGTTTTTTGTATTTATGAGCATAGTTTTTTGTGTTGACTTCTTCTAATAGTTTGCGTGGTAGTTCATTATATATAGTAGGTACTAAATAATCTGTGGTTCTCCTCCCATAATAATTATTCATTTTAGGTATACTTAGTTTTCTCTGTGTAATTTTCCTAGTTGTAATTGTATGTGATACGGGCACAAGTATAGCTGTATTATGAAATTGCTCTGTTAGAAGGTTTAGTTTAATTCTTTCTTGCACCGGAAGTACGCCAGAAAATTTGAATAAGCCCATGATGTTGTCTGGGAAATCATTTTTAATTTTTTGAGGTGTTATAGTTTTTAAAATCCTGTACTGCAAGTTAAATATTTTATTAGTTTCTGTTTTGAATGTACGGCCATAGCAGGTTATGCCGTAGGATATGACTGATTCCCCTAGGGCTACATATAGGTTAAGTAGTACTTTATATGGTATTTTATATTTTACTATTTTGAGCTTAGCTAGAATTACTCTTAGCTTGTCACAGACATTGTTGACATGTTGATTCCAGTTAAATCTATTATCACCGATTACTCCTAGATATTTAAAACACGGTACTACTTCTATCGTATCGCAATCGCAGTTACTTGCCGAACTTACATTATGCAGGCAGTGATGGGCATGTGCAATTATACTGATCGAGTCTTTGGTTTGTACGTGGCTGGAGTGGACGTGAACTATTTTCGTTTTACTTGCATTTATGACCAGGCCGACGTCGTGAGACCACTTACAAACTTCCGTGAATTCGTCTTGAAGGCATTTAGCGGCTGTTTTAAGATTTGTGTTTGCAGCTATCAGACATGTATCATCCGCATATTGGTACACTGAGCATTTGTAAGTAACATTACCCATATCGTTAACATAAGCTAAATAGTGAAGAGCTCCTAACACGGATCCTTGTGCAGTTCCGGTTGAGACATCAATTAGATCGCTCAATTCATCGTTGACTTTTACAACGTATTTTCGATTTTTTAAGTAGTCTTCACACCATTTTCTGATAGGGCCCCTTACTCCAGTATCGTCTAATTTTTGTATTAACGTATCATGCCTGAGCGTGTCGAAAGCCTTGCTAAAATCTATGAATAACAGTATGACATGTTGTTTGTCATTGAGTAGCTTATTAACTTCATCGTTGAATTTGGATAATAGCAATGTAGTTGACTTACCAGGATGAAATCCGTATTGTGCATTAGTGATTACATTATTCTTGCTATAATAATCTTGAAATTGCTTGCAAATGAATTTTTCAGCTATTTTATCTATGACTGGTAGAATAGTTATGGGTCTATAATTTTCATATATGTTATGTTTTTCTTTTTTAAATATAGGTCTCACTATACCTGTTTTTAATTCTTGAGGATATTTACCTTCTGTTATGCTTTTATTTATTAATGTTGTTATTACTTTTATTATTTTATCACCTATATATTTTAAGTCAATACACCGGATACCATCAATACCAGGTGATTTTTGTGTTTTTAAATGTTGCAATATTTTTGTTGTCTTTTTGAGTAGCTTTTTTTATGTTTATTGACTTTTTGTAGATATATTACTTTTCGTAAACGCTTTAACAATGACCTCATCAACTGATTTTTTTAACCTACCTGTTAAATTATTCAAAATTTCCCATAATTTCTTAGGGCCCTTCTTATTTTCTTTTATTTGATCATGATAAAATGTATTTCTAGATTTTTCTATTGTTTTTCGTGTTTTATTTCTTAATTTGTTATATTCTAGTTTGAGTATTTTATCGCTACTATCTTTTTTCCACTGAATAAACATCTTGTCTCTTTTTTCACATAAATTATTAATTTGTTTATTAATCCATGGATCTTTATTTTGTTTTGTATTTATATTGATTTTTCTAGTGTATTTAGATTTTTCGTAGCATGTATTTAATGTATTCTTAATGTAGTTATATATTCCTAATGGACAGTCTATTTTATCAACTGGACTCCAGTCTATACTTTTTAATAAAAGTTCCAATTTACTTAGCTCAATACAGTGTTTGTATTTTTGTACACCCTGTATCGGATTTTGCACGAACCCATAGCATGACAATATAATCGCTCGGTGATCCGCCAGTACTGTTCCGAGCGCAGCGGAGTAAAGGTCTAATGAACGCGATTTGACAAAAATGTGATCAATACAACTTTGTGTTGTTATTAATTTTCCGTGCTTGTTTTTTCGTGTTTCTACCCTCGTGAAGTCAGATATCGCGCTCATTAGGCCGTGCTCCGCCATACATCCTATGTAGAATTCCCGAATGTTATCATGCATTTTTAGGTCGATATTGATGTCACCCAGTAGGTAGACATCGATTTTTTTAGATACAGTAGAATGGAGAAAACTTTTTAATTCTTTGATAAAGAGGTGTTTACTTTCGCTCGGTGGTCTATAAAATGCAAATATGTGTGCTGTGTAAATAAGGTGTAGCCAAAGTTCCTAGTAACGACTCGCAGTGATTAAAAGAATAATCTATATTACAGAACTTATGAATATTTTTTACAAAGATAAGGATACCACCCTTTCTGTTGTTACGCAGTGCACTGTGCATGATGTAGCCTCGTATCTCATACAATAACAAAAGGTTTTCTTGTATGTTTACTTCAGTTAGTATTAATACATCAATGCTTGTAGTATTATTAACTAGCTGTAAGATCAGACAATTTTTTTTAACTAATGATCTTATATTTATATGCATGATATTTAAATTAGGTGACGTATTAGGTGAGTAGTTCCGAAAAACATGTTCGGACAATTAAATATTTCAATAATATCCGCCTATGTTGATAGTGGTATTCCCGGATTCGCGGACCCACAGGTCAGTATGCTGCGTTTCTCTCATCTCAAGTAGGATTTTTCCTTCCTGTCCAACTCGCCCACGGATGCGTTTTATGCCACATATTTGGCCCTTGTCGACCTTCATTTTAGCTGCCAGGTTATACTTGATAGTGTCCAAATTTTCGTCTGAGACTAGAGGGTTTCCTGAGACTTCGACGAATTTTTCCAAGCTACGTTGTTCGCCTTCCCGCATATGCTGTTCGATAGCGGCTATCTTGAGTTCAAGATGGTTGTTTTTGTTAGTGAGATATAAGTTTTTCTTTTCCAGCTCTTTTACCTTCGCGCTGAAGACTTCGACATTGTCTGTCAGGTCGTCTATTCTGTTATTGAAGGAACTAATTGCGTCAGTTATCACAGTCAATTCCTTTTTAATTATTTTTTGCACTTCGTTTGAGATACTGCGCATCAACTTACCCGTATCAATCGAGTTACTGCATGATTTACGACGCGGAGAATCCCGGTGACATTCCTCGCAGGTCCATTCCAAATTTTCTGCATTTCGGAGAGCAGAAAGTTGTTTGGATGATAAGTTTGAGCATAACTGACTGGCGTGGACCATTTTACTGCACTTGTTGCATTCCAGTCCTGGAGACCGTTTTGTTATATTTTTAGAACAACTATCGCACTTAGACATACTTTTTTTAAACAGTAAATAGGTATTCGAGTAGTTAAAGAACTTTCAGAAAGTATCTAGTGCAAATTTAGAGGTTATGACGAGTGCCCACGTACGTTAGTTCGTGTGATAGCTCGCGCGCAACTGAGTAAAATGTTTTATAAAATATTCCGTAAGTTTTGGAAAATTGGTATTCATCGATTTTTGTTACCGGACATCGACAAGAAAATTTCGTTGTTTAGTCTGTCTCTCAATTGTGAAAGGGTTTCATGTTAAGATGTTTTGTAATGTTGGATGTGTTTATGGACTTTTGTTGCTGACTGTACCTACATAATTTTAAGTTTTAAATTAAATAATAGATAGATAGAAACTGCTTTATTGCACACTTAATAAATCAATTTACAAACAATTTGGTACAAAAAAACTGTGACAATTGGCGATCTTATCGCTCACGAACGATCTCTACCAGACAACCTAATACATATTTTTTATAATATCTAGATTTTTAACTACAGCAGAATCCGATTTCTTATGTACTTAGAAACGTGCTACACGCTTGCTCACGGCTACCGCCACCGCGACAGTATGCCCTTAAAACTGACGCGACGACGTTACATGGGTCGACGTGGTGAAGCGCACTATAACTTCGCGCGACGTTTCATCAACGCATCGTGCATTGCTCAAGCACCATTGCAATCATCCATCCATCCAAATTTTCGCATTTACGATATTAGTTTGATGTGATTTGAACTCAACTACGCAAATTACAAAGAAAGTTTGGACAAAAATATTTGACGAATGTAATGGACATCCGTCAAAGAAATTTGATCAAATTTTGGGCAAAGATATTTTACGAGGAATACCACCCTAAATAAATACCTACTAAATAATAATAATATTAAATTTTTTTAAGGTCTAAGTCATGTCTCGTGGGTCATGTCTTGTGGGTCATGTCTTGTACTACACTGAATTTATAACTGTTTATTCATGCTCGAAAATAGTAAATTATAGACAGGGGGACGGCTTAAAGCAATGGCGTCATTAAATACACGGGCTTCATTAAATCCCGAGTGCAATTCAGGATTCTAGAATAACTCACGAGCGAAGCGAGGGAGCTATTAGAATTCGGAGTGCGAGGGATTTAATCACGCCCAAGACGTACATAAAACTGCATAAGTCTTCGTATTGGGCGTAATTAAATTCCTCTCGCATTCAGGATTCTATTACTTCGCTCGTGAGTTATTCTAGAATCCTGAGTTGCGCTCGGCTTTCAATGACATGCCCATTAATGCGTTCATCGCATAACACAAGTTCTGCTTAACTTAGGGCTAAAATTTATTTTCTTCATTCTTAATCTACATTCAAGAAATCGTAAAACAAAAGTTGATCCCGCGGGACAAAAATCACCTCCTTTCGGTTTAGTTATTACACATTTTACGTGGCACCCTGTACAAATAAATAATACTGGACATTTTTACACAGAGACATCAGGCCCTTAAGTAAGCAGAGCTTGTGTTAAGGGTACGTACTAATGACTGGTGTACATAATACTTAAACACAACTATTCAAAAGTAATATGTTATTTAAAAACATTCGTCTCGAGGCAGGAATCGAACCCGCAACCTTCTGCGTTGCAAGACCTTCGCCCACTGTGTCACTGGGGTCGTCCATAATCAGTATAATACTTAATAATAGTGCTTTATTTTCAGCTTACATACATACGAAAGTGTTGAAAATTTTAAAATAGAAATGATTTCAAAACCGCTCAACCTATCAAAGAGACCCGCAAAGTTTATTGCATTTGACGCACACAAAGGATATACCACCAGGGAATCAAGCGAACTCCAAAGAAACATCGATTATCCGCCCATTAAGATTTAGTTACAAGATATTCCCAAACAACAAGAACCAGGCGATATAATGGAGGCAGAAACTGAAGAAATAAAAGAAACACCATCGAAAATATCAAATGAACATGAATTACAAACAGAAATGCCGTTGAAATTACCTGAATACTAAATAATAGCTTACCAGGTTGTAGATTACCCAGTAAAAACTAACGATGCCGATATTGTATCCGATGAACCTAAAGATCAAATTATGCTGAAAGACCAAGCAGACCAGGAACTGAGAGACCAAAACGGGGGTATTATTTTGGATGACCAAGAAGACACAAATGATCAAATGTGGAGTGACCAAGAAGACAAGGGGTTTCGAAGAAAACAAAGTTGACTGGCTGTCATAATCATAATCAGTTATGGCATGAAAAATGGTTCTATAAAGGTCTTAGGCTTAAAATTACTTGCACATAATTCAACAAAAAAGAGTAAAATTAACAAAATAAAAATTTAATTAAATTTAAGAAAACACAAATTATGTAAAATAAATTAATCTTAGAATTTCTTACACCATCTTCTACCGTGGCTCATGCGCCTATTGAATAACAGAACTAAATTAAATTAACAACAAAAAGACCTTGAAAACTCTTCTAGGTTTTTGTATGATATGTTTCATCGGGATTTGTTAATTAGTTTCGGCGTGAAGGAATATTATCATCCTTCTGAATTCCTTCCATCCAAACTTTCGTATTTTTAATATGAGTGTGACTTAATAACGTTAGTCAGCTCAAAATTTGGTCTTTGTTTCAGAAATAAATTTACTACCTGATACTGAAACATTAAATAATGAAAAAACTGAAGAAATAAAAGACAAAAGACAACAGATACATACTAACACACCACCAAGATATTTTGAACACCTTGGGTGCTTACTACAATATGACGATTCGAACTGCGTATATCTAATTGCTTTTATGTTTATCAGATCATTTTGACTACTCTAGATGCTTATATCAATTTGACGCTGACTGTACAGCAGAAATTAAGTAATTTTATAACTAAACAACTTGTAGAAACACACACATTATTGCCCGTGTCTGTAAACGAAACTACAATATGATTCAATTAAAAATGCAAGAAAACGAAAGCTCCTATAAAAAAAAAAAAACAAGAAATTTCTCCCATACCTTTTTAAATATAACACAACCTAAGAAAAAAAAGTCAAAAAACTTTTAATATAACTTCAGAGAATTATGAAATACATAATAAAAGGCAAATTTCTAGGATGCCGATTTATGACAATCGGCATCCTAGAAATTTGCCTTCGAAGACTATCCATGGAAATTATTATAAAACAAGAAAAGATAATAAACAAATAAAAATATTTTTTTATCCCTCGATATATAGATAATGGTCTTTTGTTTGCTTCAATCAAAAAGTCAAATGCAGTTTATTGCAAAAACTACATTTGACGCAAACAAAGGACACACCAGCAGTGAACCAAGGGAACTCCAAAGAAACATCGATGATTCACCCGTTATGATACAGTTAAAAGTTATTCCTAAAAAACAAGAACCTGAAGATATAAAGGAGACAAAAACTGATGACATAAAAGAAACACCATCAAAAATATCATCATAGATACCAGTGAGCAGAGTGTCCATTAAAACAGTTTTTAAATTAAATAAACCACTACAGCAAATTATATGCTAACACATGTAATGCCATATAGCATTACATTTCGTACCGCGTCATACGGCATGCTATCAGTACGCATTACTCCAAACATGACATGACGCGCTAAGCTAAGTAATGCGGATGGTCGGCTATCACTTTTATGTGTTGGTGCTGAATGTTCTGATTACTCACAGTACCCACTAACTTCTGAGTACAACGACATAGTTATGTTATGTTGAAAGATCAAGCAGAGCAGAAACTGAGAAACCAAAACGATGGTATATATTAAAGACCAAAAAGACACATTATCAAATGTGGAGTGACTAAGAAGACAATACTATAAATAGTCAAGCTGATCTTGCGCAAGTACCACTTTACCAAGACGATTAAAATACGGAAGATGGTGATATTACTATTAAAATAGAATCTTTGGACGAGGAGTTTCAAGGATTCGAAGAAAACCAAGGTAGTTGACCGACTGTCATAATCATAACCATTTAGTACATGAAAAATAGTTCTATAAAGGTCTGAGGTTTAATATTCATTCCACATAATTCAACAAAAAAGAGTAAGAGATAACATACAGAAAAACTGAGTGAAATATAAAAATCAATTAAATTTAAGAAAACACAAATTATGTAAAATGAATACTAATTTGGTCTTTGTTCCAGAAATAAATTTACCACCTGATACTGAAACATTAAATAATGAATAAACTGAAGAAATAAAGTACAAAAAACAACAGATACATACTAACATACCTTATGTACAGAAAAAATCATCTAATGTTATATATAACTAAACAATTTGTAGAAACACACACACATTATTCCCTGACTCTATAAACGAAACTAAAGGATATGATTCAATTAAAAATGCAAGAAAATGTAAGCTCATAAAAAAAAACAACTAAGAAATTGCTCACATACCTTCTAAAATACAATAAAACTTTTTTTTTTTATTATTTAGTGTACAGCGTTGATGCGTTACCCTAATTATATTACAATCTAGCCAAGTAGGCTAATGAGTAATTTTGCTTTGTCTTAGTTTTATAGTAATTATTAAAATAAGAATGTGTCCATTGGCACTTTTCTTAGAGTCTCTAGTTAAGGGGAGGACACTTTGTTTAAGTGTTCATTAAAATTAGCACTAATTATTCACTATTTATGTTTAACACTACACTAACTCAAAAGGTTTAGTTCTCTTGAGCCTTCTCACTATGTCTGTGTTGTCGAGGAGCTGGATGGCCTCGACGTTTACGTGGTGATGAAGTCTTCGTTCGTGAGCTTCTGCGTATCTCTGGACTACTTTATTGACGAATTCGATCTGGAGGTCCCGGTGTAGATCTTCGTTTCTTATGTACCAAGGTCCATTTATAATGCCCCGTAGAACTTTACTTTGGAATCGTTGTATAATTTCGATGTTACTCTTGCAGGTACAGCCCCACAGCTGTATTCCATAAGTCCATAGTGGCATCAGGACTTGTTTGTATAATGTAAGTTTGTTGGGCACTGATAGGGCGGATTGCCTTCCGATCAACCAGTATATCCTTTTGTAGCGTAACTCTAGCTCTTCTTTCTCCAAGGAAACCACCTCAAGAGACTTCATCTTACAGACCAATTTCTCTACTACCTATTATGTCAAAATTATTTGAAAAACGATTACTAAAAAGACTTAAGCGTTACATAGAAAATAAAAATCTAATACCAGAACATCAGTTTGGATTTCGTGAACAGCACTCCACAATAGAACAAGTTCACAGAATTACAAATACAATTGAGAGAACGAGATAAAAAAGTATGCTCAACTATATTTCTAGATGTAGCACAGGCCTTTGATAAAGTATGGCATGAAGGTCTTCTACTAAAACTAAAGAAATTGCTTCCATCAGATTTTGCAGATATAATAGAATCTTATTTAACAGATCGCGCTTTTAGAATAAGGCAAGAAGACGCCTACTCAGACATTAAGAAAATAAGAGCTGGTGTCCCACAAGGAAGCGTATTAGGCCCGGTCTTGTATCTTCTATACACAAGTGACATCCCCGCACTAGAAAATAACACTATTGCTACCTTTGCAGACGACACTGCTATAATGGCTGTCGGAAGCACACACGCAGAAGCAGCCGAAAAGGTACAAGTAGCAGTAAATGAAATCTATGACTGGACTACAAAATGTCGAATAAAGCTGAATGAATCTAAGTCCGTCCACATCAACTTCACTAACAAGAAAGATGAGTACTATCCTGTTTTCATAAATAATAATAAAATCCCATATGAAAACACAGCCAAATATCTGGGTATGACGCTTGATGTCAAGTTACGCTGGAAATCACACGTCAAGAAGAAAAAAGAAGAACAATAAAACATAACATTAAGAAAAAAAAGTTAAGAAATTGTTTCTATAACTCCAGAGAAATATGAAATACGTAAAAAAGGCAAATTTCTCGGGTGTCGATTGTCAGTCGAAGACTACCCATGGAAATTATTATAGCACTAGAAAAACTTATATATAAATAAAAATATTTTATAATCCCTCGATATATAATGGTCCTTTGTTTCGGACACACCAGCAGGGAACCAAGGGAACTCCAAAGAAACAACGATTATTCGATACCCAATATGATATAGTTAAGTAAAAGATATTCTTAAAGAACAAGAACCTAACGAGAGGTAGGATAAGGGTTTAAACAAACAAGAGCATTATGCAATACGTAATAAAAGCCAAACGACCAAGATCCCGATGCTCTAACTTCAAAGACTACTTTATTCAAAAACACTACAATAGATAACAGCAGCGCTGCAATGATATGAAAAAGCAATTTGCATGTGCCAGAGAAGATTCACGTCAGCGAATTATCTTTCAACACATTCGTGAACAAACAAAATATTCACGCAAATGCAAAGTCTGTAACAAACAGTTCAAAAATTAAGCTTGCTACTGGCGTCACGTAGACAAGCACGCCCAGATAACTATAGAAGTAAGGTAGGTATAACAAAGTAACATCACGCTGCGCAAAAACGCGGAGTCTTCCCGTAATAGTAGATAACCAAGGCATAGCACCAAGAACATTGAATGGGCATGTCATTGAATGCCGAGCGCAACTCAGGATTCTAGAATAACTCACGAGCGAAGCAATAGAATCCTGAGTGTGAGGCATTTAATCACGCCCAAAACGATCCCCACGTGTTACAGTGTAACTCGATGGGAAAAAAACTCCCAACGAGTCACACTGTGACTGGATCTGGTGTGACTCGTTGGGAGCCCACCAATACAAAGACTTATGCAGTTTTAGGCACCACGAGAAGACTGTACTTATCACACTTTTTGCAAGTAAATAGTAAAAGTTTAGTTTCATCTTCTGAACAGAGGTAAGTTGGATTTCTAAGAAGTCATTGTACCTACGGATCTGGGTAAAAAATTATCATAAATATTTTGATGTACCAAATCGTTAGCTACATACTACCAAGGGAATTATGAAATAAAATTTGGAACATCGAAATAGCCTCCGTTCAGAAGGCGGAATAAAAAACTAATGCCGCGAAACAGAACGGCATTGCTGATGCGCCGGGTGAGGGGCGGTACCAATACTTATAGCTGGGAGGTGGGACACAGCCTGCGCTTTCATGAAGCACTGGACGCGCACACATAATGACATGCACTTGTAAACTCGTTCAGATTGTATACCCTTTAATTTAAGATGTTTCTTGTATCTTTAATTAACTAAGCTATGACTGAAATATGCATTTTAGTTAAGCTGAAATAAACGCATTGAATTGAAACATGTAGGTACTTTTATTTTACTATTTTACTCGCAGAAAGATTGAAGAGTATTTTCCTCGTGCAGAAAGCTATCTACGTCTTGGGCGTGATTAAATCCCTCGCACTCCGGATTCTAGTAGCTCTCTCGCTTCGCTCGTAAGTTATTCTAGAAACCCGAATTGCACTCGGGATTCAATGACGCCCGTGCGTGACGTAAGATACATGGCTTTGAGCCGTCCGTCGGTCCATAATTTACTATTTTCGACCATGACTTATAAAAAGTAAATATATATAATAAATATAATTTTTGTTATGTAATTTTATGGTTAAGTAAGTATATTATAATTACTTAGATATAAGATAGTTTTTAGCTTACAAAGCTAATTTTTAAGCAATTCCTGGTATCTTAAGTCACCTAGCTTAAAACTAAGTACTAAGTACTTATCTTGCTGTGCCCTAACGGGGTCCATATTTGAGACTGTAAAATATATATCTTTTTGTACAATATGGTTGCAATAAAACATTTTGATTTGATTTGAAAGTTATAAATTCAGTGACTGAATGTACGAGTATTAGACCGTAAAAAAATATATTAATATTATACGATAGTCAGGAAGGTATTCCTCCTCGTATAATATCTTTGCCCAACATTTGATCAAATTTGACCCTTTCAGACAGACGGATTCTTTGACGGACGGCCCATTTCACGCGTCAAATATCTTTGTCCAAGATTCCTTTGTAATCTGACTGAAGTAATTTAGAAAGCTTCATTTATTTATTTTTAATATTGTTTCATGTACTTACATCGGTTCTGTAAAATTATTTATTGTTGAAAATATCGTCCAGCTATCCTTACAGGCACACCTAATGCGATACCTACCTAGATAGTAATAATCTTACTAATCTAGGTAGGTATACAAATCAAAAATCGTCCATATTGGTCATAATTTACCTTAATTAAATTCCTAACTAATATTATTATAAAAAAAAATCTAACACAAAATTGACTTAAATAATAATTAATGAAATAAACCTGCAGGGCAGCTTGTGGCGAGCTGTTGGTGAGTAGCGACACCACGGGTATACCGAGTGCTCCCGGGGAAGTTCCTGGTTCTCGTCTCCGCTTGCGGAGTGGTATCCCAAGAGAACCAGATCCCCACCTCTTGCTTGCCTTCATTGGCCGATCTGAGTGGAGTCGCGAGAGATGCATCTTAGGATGTAGACTCGGGGGTGGAAGTGTCTAATGGCGTAATAACGAGGAAGCCCGCTCACGTGTCTTCGTGATGGTGAAATCGGGGCCGCACCTCTCGACACCCCTTAATCGTTTGCACCGATGCTGTTCCTTTACCGGCATTTACGCCAACATTTTGAGGAACCCATCCAGCATTCGGCAAGCCACCGTCTGCCGCTTGTAACAGTATTGAGAGTATGTTTATGGCAGGCGTCCATAGTTTCCCCCCATAGCCCAATTACCCAGTCCATCCATTCACCACAATAACATGGCTTTATTGTTATTTTCACTTTCCTTTGCAATAGTCTCTACACCTGGCGGATATCATCTTCGGGTGTATCATATTGTGCAACCAAGGATGATACCCGCTATGTGTAGCTCTCGCCTTTAGATTAATTCTCATAAAGGGCCTCTGTGCTGTTGGCTTCGGCTCCACGCATGCCTCCCAAAGGACCGGGTCACTATATGGCCCGTGATCATGGAAGTGAAATAATAAATATGTCATCTAACATTAAAACTGTATCTAAAGATAACAAGTTTAAGCAAATATCAGAATTTTTTGAGGTAATGAGAGCAGAGCTTTATACTTGGATTATATTACTAATCTCTATTTTCTTATATTGATTATAATTAAATAAGCTATCAGATCTTTGTTTTCCTATTGAGAGAGCGGATTTTTTATTAAGTAATTTCGGAGTAATCGTTCGTTATTAAATATACCCTCAGATGTCTATCGACACTAGTTATTCGTTGTTTGCCAGCGCCATCTATGTCGTACGATAGTACTATTGAAAACAAGCTTTTGACTAACTACTGTTGTAAATATTCTACAAATGGAAGTTAAAAATAAAATAAATCAAAAATATATTAATAAAATATTATCTATCTTAAGGCGGTACCCTGACCCAATCAGAGCCGCCACCTATTTTATCGTATTATTACGATATACAAAGGAATTTACAAAAATTCATTGTCCCGTTTGTGATACCTATCATAAGCTTATTTTTAATGCCTCTGTAATAGTTTTATATTGTATAGCTTAGGAAGAGATGCGACGTTGCACTTTTTGGCCACCAAACTTAGTTTTATAAAAAGCAGGAAAATGAATTTTTGAAAATTCCTTTGTATATCGTAATAATACGATAAAATGATTTGACGACCGATGTGGCGCGGTGGGCGAAGGTCCGCCTGCGACGCAGAAGGTTGCGGGTTCGATTCCCGCCTCGGGATAATTATTTGTACGATCTGAAAATATTTGTTCAGGGTGTTCTGGTCGTTTTTCTATGTATAATAAAAAATATATTGTATTAAGTATATCAGTCATCTAGTACCCATAACACAAGCTCTGTTTAGCTTGGGGCTAGATAATGCTGTGTGAATTGTCCAACACTATTATATATAAATAGGTGGCGGCTCTGATTGGGTCGGGATAGCGCCTTAAGATAAATCTTCTCTATCTTATTTTTATTTCAGCATTATATAAAGCGGTCCCTCTGAGTATGTTCAACAAACTTTCAAAAAAGCAGAAAAAAAAATTAAATTAGCTACCTCTCAAGTTGCATGGCGCCCTAACAGGGCTCCTAATACCTAGCCTCTAAGTGAAATATTTAAGACCTCTCACATTGTATGTATTAGGATTGCAAAATAAATACTTGAATACAGGAGTTTTTATGTTCGGTTTTAATGTGCGTTCGTTCACTTCTCAGTCAATTATGGACCGATTTTGAAAGTTCTTTCACTATTTGTACACGAGATGATCCCGGTGGTCGCATAAAAGTTTTAATCCCGAGTATTTGTCCCGCAAATCTTAAAAACAGTGTAAAATTATGGGATTTGATGTAGGTTTTTAACCGACTTCAAAAAGAGGAGGTTCTCAATTAGTCTGTATGTTTTTTTTCTTGTGTGTATTCTCCGCCAATTATGGACCGATTTTGAAAATTCTTTCACTATTGTATAGAAAATGATCCCGAGGGGGTCCCATAAAATTGTTATCCCCAGGGGATTAGTATTTATCCCGCAAAACTTAAAATAAGTGTAAAAGTAAGGGAATTTGAAGTTGGTTTATCGTTTTTTAAAACACACCATATTATAAATTATTTCAAAACAATAAAATAATGAACACTGCGTTCGCCAATTCTAGCAGTTTGGCTCCTTCCTGTTCTTCTGTTTCCGTATGTGGTGGTGCACGCCGCGTACGTGCTCGTTGAGCGTGGCGGCGTGCAGGAACCCTTTCAGGCATATCTCGCATTTGAACCGGCGGTCACCGATGTGCGTCTGAAAACAATCAAATGGAATGCTTTCATTGTTACAACATATTACAAAGTAACTTAACTTTATAAAATTAGGTGGGTAAATATAATCGCGTATAAATCTAAATGGCATTCAATTTACATTTAGATAGGCAAAATAACCATGTATTAGACACATAAGAGATATTATAAATGTGCTGTAGTGTTTCTTTTTCACTTCTTCCACTAGTGGACAAAAAATTGAAGTGAAGAGAATATCAATAACACCCTATTTCTTATTTGATAATAATAACTATGTTTATAGTATAAAATTTGACTTGTCTAAGTGCTTATTTTGTAGAAATAAAGTTATTGATTCTGATTCTGATTCTAATAATACAGATGTAGGGACCATATATACAAATACTTTTTTTAAGACCACTGGGGCCGCCCGCCGCAGATGTCCGCCCGTCTGCCTGCGGCACAGAATGTTGCTGGATTCAATTCCCGCCTCAGGACAAATGTTTGTTCCATCTGCAGATATTTGTTCTGGATGTTTTCTTTGTCATCATCATCATCAGCCCGTATACGTCCACTGCTGAACATAGGCCTCCCCCAAACGACGCCACGAATAGTATGTTTCTATATATATATAGTATATATATATAGTATATATATATATTTACTAAAAACATACCTATCAATGTTGTATATAGCATTATGTATATCAATAATCTCTTACCAATAAGACAAGCTTTGCCTAGCTTCGGGCTAGATAATGCTGTGTTAATTGTCCAGCATTATTTATTATTATTTAAAACAGAATATAAAGGGCGTCGCTCAGCGACCACATCGCCCTATTCAAATAAGAATTATTCCTATTATTTATTATATTTAATATTATTTGTTATAGTTGAGACCGTCCTGTACATACCTTCCTATGGTTATACAGATTGGCCGCGCTGTGGAACCGCTTATGGCAGAGTTCACAGGCGTGCGAGGCTGGCTGATGACGCGGCGCGTGGAGTCCCAGGTGGCGGCGCGTGTGGAAGCGAGCTGGACACACTGAGCAGATGTACGGACGTTCACCGCTGTGGACGTTGGCGTGGTCCGCGAAGAAGGCTGGGTCCTGGATGAATTTGGAAGTTTTGTTACTAGGAAGAATGAAAAAAAATGTCTCTTTCCAATGGCATAAGAAAACAAGGTATGCTCTTCCGAGAAACAATGGTCACGTGGGTGTCGCCAGCTTACGTCATCATCGCCATCGACGAATGAGAAGACGGATCTGTTTCCTGTAGCGCAAAATCGTAAATCCGGGTTTTTTATTTACCAGTTTTTTATCACATTATCTCGTGTTTAACTAATACTGTTTTTACTGATCTAACAAACATAATTGTCGATTCACATTTTTTATTGATTTTTTCAATTGACCCTTATCGCATTTATACCCAACTTCTAATTTTTTAAAATAAAGTATAAGACTAGACATGGGACGTGTACTCGGTTTGGATTCGGTACTCGGCTGATTCGGCCTTTTTTAAGTTCGGCCGAGCACCGATTATTAACGGCTGAGTACCGAGTACTCGGCCTTAATTATATTGTTGGAAAAAATAAACGACCAGACATTTCGCACTATTTGACATCTTGTAATAAATTACACGTTGTCTACATAAAATAATACATAAATACACAAGCGGAAC
The DNA here is from genome assembly GCA_947859395.1 of Eupithecia insigniata. Taxonomy (NCBI): domain Eukaryota; kingdom Metazoa; phylum Arthropoda; class Insecta; order Lepidoptera; family Geometridae; genus Eupithecia; species Eupithecia insigniata. The sequence goes on from OX402020.1 coordinate 7,897,273, forward strand.
CTATTCTACGTGAATACTCGTACAAAAGCGACAAATTATAAAGTTAAGGTCCCTCGCAAAGGGGATTCCCCCGTTCACAGATTCGTCGCGCTGCAATATCACTCTGTTACTCTGTGAAAGGAAATAACCGCGCGCCGCCCACTACCGAGTTATTTTAAAGCCGATTACTCGGTGGCCGAATATTGGGTGGCCGAATACTCGGTGGCCGAATACTCGCCCCAACCTAGGCCGAATACTCGCCCCAACCTAGGCCGATTACTCGGTGGCCGAGTACTCGTCCCATGTCTACTTAAGACTCATAATTCTTACCATAAAAGTCTTCCCACATAGATGGCAGAGCAGCCGGCGCGCGGTCTGCGAGTAGACGGACGAGTAGGGGATGTCGGGGTGCTCCTTCAGGAAATGTTTGTACATGCAGGACGTGAACGCGGTGGATACCATCGCCGGGCACTGCAACAAACAATTTGAAATCAGAATCAGATAATAAGATTTAAAAAAAAAGAGAGAAAAAGTCTTTATTATAGGATATTATAGGAGGAACGAATAGGAACATACATACTTGCACTACTAAAATTTGTGCAGTTTCTGTTTTTATCTAAATACTTATAATGTCAAAATTATTTTGTTTATAAGTCATTAATTACGCTACCGTCAGCTCTAATGCGTACGAATCTTATCCATCCAAAGGTTGCCTGGAAGAGATCGCTGTTAGCGATAAGGCCGCCGATTGTACCACACTAGATATAGTTAGTATTAAGTTCTTGTATAAATATTACACGTATTCATGGTGCAATAAAGAAATATTCTATTCTATACTTGAGGTGCAAATAACAAAATAGGAATGCGACCAACAGAAGTAAATACTGTGTCGTAGGTCGCAACGCACACCTCCGCGATTAGAGTTAACTGAGTTCCATTCCAACCAGGTGTAGGTATATAACACAAGTAATACATAGCTCCAAGTTAACAATAGTAATCAGCAGGGCAATATATCTACTCGATAAATATGGCAAGAACTGACAAAATATCGAATGATATTATCGAAGGTTTTTCGTTGACGAGTTCCTCGATAAGTCGCACGAGAATGCAGTTTTTGGTGTTACTCTATATTTATCACATGATATTTTTATCCTATGATGAGTATCATTCGATAGAGTATCACGTGATATGCAGAATTGGCCCCCAGTAATGTTCATATTCCTTATGTCAAATGAAAATAAATTATCAATATTTATTTTCGTGTCGAGTAGCGTGGGGGGTCATAACTATGCTCTGAGACACTCAAAGAATCTAGCTATATGTATACTAACAAGCGACGAGTATTCTAACTAACTAGCAACATGTATCCTAATTAGCGACTTGTATACTTACAAGCATATGTATACTAACTAGCGGCAAGTATACTAACTATATAGCGATATGTATACTAACAAGCGACAAGTATACTAACTTGCGACATGTATACTAACTAGCGACATGTATACTAACTAGCGACATGTATACTAACTAGCGACATGTATACTAACTAGCGACATGTATACTAACTAGCGATATGTATGCTAAGTAGCGGCAGGTATACTAACTAGCGACATGTACTCACCAGTTCGCACTTGACAAACGGCTTGTCCGGCGTATTGATCTTAATCTTTTTGACCGGGTTGGGTTCGTTTGACCGAGCAGTTCTTTGCGCGTACTTTTTGGAGGCTCGTTGGTGGCCTTGAGACACCTTATGTGCTCGGAGCTCCTCGAGGGTCGAGAAACGGATGTGGCAGTACGCACAGCGGTGACTGCGAATTGATAGATTAATAGAATATTGCTGGAAAATTCACAGAGCATAATCTAGCCCCAAGATCAGCAGATTAGTTAATACATAATATACTTTATACAATACAGAATGGATTAGATATTTTAACCGTACAAAACCCCTAAAGGTACGGTCAAAATAATTTAATAATTACATTATTAGGTAATTATTAGGTTCAATAATTTTTCAAATCAGTTCAATAGTTTCGGAGCCTATTCAATGCAAACAATCAAATTTTTCCTCTTTATAATATTAGTATAGATAATACTCACGATTCAACCTTCTTAGTGTGAGACAAAGCGACATGTTTCATATAAACCTCTTGCGTATCAAACACAACGTTGCACTCGTTACACGTCGAATGCAGGCCTGATTCTGTCGGCACTGTGTCCTGTAAAGAACAATTCATTCAATGACGTTTAGCCGATGGTATAAGAAAACAAAGTATGCTCTTTCGAGACATGGTGGTCATGTGGGTGGCTCTTGTTACGTCATCATCGCCAACGGCGAATGAGAAGACGAATCTGTTTCCTGGTGATACCAGTAACGTAAAATCGTAACTCCCCGAACACCTGTATGAATCTGATAAAACTATGTGGTTTTGTATTTACCAAGCAATTTTCTTGGATCATGGTTTAGCCATACCTTCTGTTGAACGTTGATCGTTCAACCATTGGCATAGACAATCAATTGAATTGCGCCGTTTTGCAATCGGCCTACTCTACGACGGGCTAACGATCCGGCAGCGATATGTAAACTAACCAGTGCCGTGTATACTAGATTGTGACATGTATACTAACTAGCGACATGTATACTAACTAGCCACATGTATACTAACTAGCGACATGTATACTAACTAGCGACATGTATACTAAATAGCGACATGTATACTAACTACCGACATGTATACTAACTAGCAACATGTATACTAACTAGCGCAATGTATACTAACTAGCGACATGTATACTAACTAGCGACAACTACTGACCGTGTGTTTAGACTTCCTGTGCAGCATGAGTCCAACATCGGATATGAAGGTGCAAGCGCAAGATGTACAAACTGACTTCTTTTTATCCGCATTGTGATCTCGTTGGTGATTCATGAACGTTGTCTTGTTCCTGGAAGTTTATAAATAAATAAATAAATTAGCATCGCTAGCCCCAAAATCAACTATGCTCCGCCAGGCATTTAATGAAAGAATGTAATATTTCCCACGACTTCCTTCAAGACCTCCACGGTAAAATGTAGGTATCAAGAAAATGTGTTGAAATGAAGGGTAGTAGGAAATTAAAAAATAAATTTATCAATGTCGAGTAATGAAAGCATTTCACTTAACAATTTTTAAAATTTGTTTAAATACTGGAGGTAATTTATAATAATACTTACTCGAAGACACTGAGACAAATTGGGCAGGAGTACTCAACGCCTTTGTGCTGTTCGTAGTGGTTCAACATTACTGGACTGAAACAATGTGGCGTTTTAAATTAATACAATTTATCACAAAACCGCTCATGTTGCAATTGTCTCCTTTGTAAATTATTTCTTAGTTTTATGTGTGCAATAAAAGATAGTGTTAATTTGACATTACAGCACAAGACTTGAGATGAAGAACACCACGGACACACCGCATCAACATGACTTGTCTTTAAATGTCTGTTTAGAACTTTCATATCATCTAGTTTGTTTTTTACTGTAGATTATATGCGTATCTATCACAACAGGATTATATCATCTAACAGGTGAGTGATGAAATTGGATACAAAAGGGGTGGTATTTGAGCATACTACTGCCACGGGGATAAGAGGGATGTGGGTTTGCAGTTAGAGCAGTACTAGGTCACGCTGCTGTAACGAATCTGGTTAGTTATCAGACATATGTAAGTACATGGTAAATTCACCCTCTGAGCAGTATGCCGCAAGTATATTAACTAGCCGCATGTATACTAACCAGCCGCATGTATACTAACCAGCCGCATGTATACTAACCAGCCGCATGTATACTAACCAGCCGCATGTATACTAACCAGCCGCATGTATACTAACCAGCCGCATGTATACTAACCAGCCGCATGTATACAAACTAGCCGCATGTAAACTAACTAGCGACATGTATACTAACTAGCAGCGTGTGTATACTAACGCGGTATACTTACTAGTGGTACGTGACTAACGGACACATGCGGCACGTGTAGACGGCGGAGTGCGAGGACGCTCGGTGGCTGGCGCGCGTCTTGAGCGATTGAAAGCGCATTCCGCAGATACCGCAGTTGAACTCGCCAGCTGATTCCTGTAACAGGGGAGATCTCTCATCAGCGCACATACGTCCACAGCTGAAAATGCCTCCTTCAAATGATGTCCAAGAAGAATTTCAGCCACGCGGCTAGTTTTAACGAAGACAAGTTGTGTGCAGGACATATTACAGACGTATGTGCTGCATATACTTAATTAATGACATGTAAACTGTCTAATACTTGATACTAGCTAGGGGTCGTCTATTAATCACGTGAGGCTCGAAAGGGGGGGAGTCGAAAACTGTTTCGACTTTGAACGCACGATTTCTAAACATGATTTTTTTTTTATCACGGTGCTTAATTTTGTAGAGTTAAATTCTATATTTAAGATCAATATACAGAAATTTTATGATAATTTGTTTTCTACAAAAAAGATACACATAATTTTGGGTACGGGGAGCTAAAAAGTTGCTAAAAACCTCACTTGAGGACGACCCCCCTAGCGCTGTCTAGTAAGATGACGTATTAGTATAGTATAGTCATTTATTTCAGATAATCACAAATCCATATAAAAGTTAGTAACAATTGTCTTAATAATAATTTTAGTTTATCTTAAGTGAGCAAAATATCAGTATTGTCAGCTCTATGTATACTTAAGTAGTGACATGTATAGCGTCTAGCACTATGTATACTAATTAGCTATATGTATAATAACTCACCGTATGCCATTTATTGTGATACTCATACTGCGTCTGTTTCTCGAACCCTCTATAGCACAGTTCACATTTGTACGTGGCGTCGGTGTAGCCCTTCGAATCCTTGAAAAAAAAAAACAATTCAAATCAGTTAATAAGAAGCAATAGACGACCGATGTGGCGCGGCGAGCGAAGGTCCGCCTGCGACGCAGGACAGGTTACAGGTTCGATTGCCGCCGTGGGACTAATGTTGCAAATGCAAATATTTGTTCTGTTTGTTATAGGCATCTTCTACATATAATAACATGTATATAATGTATTGTATTATGTATATCAGTTATCTAGTACCCATAACACAAGCTCTGCTTATTTTGGAGCTAGATGATGCTGGTTGGATTGTCCAGCATTATTTATCTATTTATTATTTATATTTTCTGCTTACAATTACGGACTTAGCACATATCATCGCACCGCTAACACACAGATCAATAATAAGCATTCAAATTTGGGCTTAAACTCTTCATCTTTAGATACATTTTACAAGCTTTTTATCTTTTTTAATATTTAAATGATTTTTATAATTTGCTGTTATATAGGTAATCTAAATACTCACTGCAACTAGGGTCTACCATTTACGGTTCACGAGATTACAGACCTGCTGACAGAAGGTAGCCGGTCGGCCGAGATGCCCAGTGACGTCATCATACCAAGCGAAGCTACGAGCGTTACGAAATTACCGAAAAGAAAATTTCAATCCACCACTGTAAAATGTATCCAAATGTTACTAGTTTAACTCCATATTTGAATGCACATTTTTGTGCTGTGTACACACTTTTTATCCCATAAAGGCCATAAATCAATGCCTAATGCCTATGGAATAGAATCAACCTTTTAACGTTTCCATAGAAACAACGCGTCCGAAGCCGCGGGCAGAAACTAGTGTAAAGATAAAGATGGATACCTTCCGTCGTATGAATTCTTCTAGTTTCTTTTCCTCTGTGTCAAGGTATTCGATGTCGAAGACAGTTTCGTAGTCCGGATTGTATTTCTTGAGGAGATGCTGTAGGGCCTTTTTCAGTTTCGTGTACTGCCCTTGGGAGTCTGAAATGCGTTTGAAATTTATTCGACTCTCTTTGATTAATTCATTCAAAACAATAACTTCGACACGCATAATTGCGTAAGCGCTGCGAGGACGAGGTACAAAACGGACGAGTGACGAATGAAATGAAGAATGAAAACGCGAGACTTAACTAATTTAATACCAAAACTATTTCGAACTTCTGTGTTTTATATGTACTGTATTTATTTTCAGATAATAAAATCCATTTCATAAAATTTAAATTTAAAAGTGATTAAAATTAAATTACACTAGCTAACATTATATAGATTTATATATTATAAATATACTCAAATTACACTAGCTAACATTATATAGATCAAAACAAATTAGATTACACTAGCTAACATTATATAGATCAAAACAAATTAGATTACACTAGCTAACATGATATAGATCAAAACAAATTAGATTACAATAAAATAATAATTAGAATAAAATTTATTTTTGCTTTGCTCCGATAATTATGTACCAGTATCGTAAAACATTTTCCACCAATATTAATAAATAAATAATAAAGAACCGAATATACTCTTGTACTGACCTTTTTTAAGCGACAACATCCTCATGTCGGAGAGCAGAAACTTATCATAAATCTTCGAAAAGATCTCTTTACTCATGACGTTTTCCCCCATTTCATTAGCATCTCCATTCTCCAGTATCTCCTCAACTTTCTGCTTGATGCTTAAATGCTTCTTGTTATTCTGCGGCTTATCATCTTCGAGATAGAGTTTACTTTCACATGGCGGTTTGTCTGGGTCAGGTTTTAGAGTTGTTTTTTTCTCTTTCTGTTTGGGTTTCGTTCTGGTCGGTTTCTTAGATTCTGATTTGATGTACCTGTAACATAGATAAATAAATATTATTTTTTATTTCTTAATAAAAATAAATTAATACTGCTGGACTAACCACACAACATCATCTAGCCTCAAGCAAGGGTTGTGTTATGTTATGGGTACTAGATGACTGATATAAATAATACAATACACACGAAAATTTCTAGTTTATTAAAAAAAACCTATAGGATACCTAATCTATACTATTTATTAACCTTTAATCATAAAATTTGGCCAGAAGCAAGGTCTTTTAGCACAAGTTAAGGTAAAAATCCGAAAACCATAAATTAGTATGTAGGTAATTGACATAAATAAATTTTTGATTCTCACTATATCCAAAACCTATAGGGTACCTACTTACCTACTTCTTGTTGACCTGGAATCATCATATTTGGCAAGAAACAACGTCTTATAATTATAAGGAACCCAGGAACCCTCCGAACTTACATAAATATGTCAAATTTCAGCTCAATCGGTTGAGGATAACTGGTCTAAAATTCAGTTACAAGATTTTTTCCACACAAACTAACACGGAAAGACAAATAAAAGTTTGTAAAAATCAATTTCCCTTCCTATATACTTATTTTAATTCTTAATCATCATCATCAGACCGTATACGTCCACTGCTGAACATAGGCCTCCCCCAAACAACGCCACGAATCGCGTTCCTTTCTAATTAGTCAATAGAATATACCTTTATTGCACCATCAATACATGAAAAACTTAAACAAGAACTTAATACTAACTATGTCGAGTGTGGCACAATCGGCGGCCTTATCGCTAACAGCAATCTCTTGCAGGCAACCTTTGGATGGATAGGATAATCCTTATTTTAATTCCTCACCTATCGATAACGTTGTCCAGATCACTATCAACATCACTATCATCATTGGAAGACGCTGCGCCCGCGCTTGCTTCCGAGGCTGAGTATTGGTCGTTTTCCTCCTTAAAGTCCACAGCAATATCCTTAAGCTCTACCTCTATGGCCGCAGGCTGAAAAATACAAGATTGTACATTCATTTACCAGCCCGCGACTTCGCACGCGTTCTATGGAAATATTTAACAGATGTTTATTTATTCCTCAGTAAAAAAATACATACATTGTATGTGGAAACTTACGGCTCGTAACACAGACGGGTGTTACGTTGCTCGTTGCTCGCTATTTTTTTCCCCGTACTGAACGGAAAAATTTTAAACACGAATTACATTTTAGCCATAACTAATTTTACGCCCGCTAAACGGTATAAGTCAAAAGTCAAAATTCTTTATTTCCGTAAATACAATAAATGTACACTAAGAAAAGGTTAAATTGTTAAAATGAAACGCTGACATGGAAATAAAGTGATATTTTGATTTCGGTCGCTTCGGTGTGTAGACTAAAGTAAAGAAGCGACGAAGAAACCTTTAGATGTTATTTTTCGAGTTGGAGCAAAATCCGTCCCAAGCTTTTTTATCTTCTAGATAGATACTTCTGATATTTTGTAATAAGCATTTTTACAAAGGATACGTTTGACAATTTGTTTGAATTTATTTATTGAAAGTTATTACAACTCACTCGGAGTTTTGTTGCAGAATCGTATACATTGCCCTTTAAAAGATACATTAATCTTGTGTAACCTAGTTTTGGGCAAAGCAAGTTTATTCTTATTTCTAGTATTTACATTATGTATGTCGCAATTTTTAGGGAACCGATAAAGACACACTTTGAGCAGGAAAGTGAAATTATTACTTCATACCTGTGTCACGGAGAAGTTACTGAGTGGTATGTCCTCCTGGGGATCGTGTTCGCTGTCACTTCCATCCTTAGATATCCTGCCATCAGCTTTGAATACAACGGGTCCGTCGTCGTCATACTTGTACTCTGACTCTCGGTGCCTGAAGATAATAAATACATCCTCATCATCATCAGCCCGTACACGTCCACTGCTGAACATAGGCCTCCCCCAAACGACGCCACGAATAGCGGTCCTGAGCCGCCTCCATCCCACGACTCCCTGCGACCGCTACGATGTCGTCGGTCCATCGAGTGGGAGGAGAATACATCCTACAGATTATTTTAAATGCAAAAGTGTGTTTGTTTGTTTGTTTCCTTTCTTCACGCCCTAACTAAGCAACCAATCGAGTTGATTTTGGCTGAGAGTTAGTTCAAATGATGGAGAGTAACATAGGCTACTTATTCCTGGTAAAACATCAAATTCCCATGGGAGATCTACGGTGAAAAGACCTTTTTATCCCCATAGAAAAGTGACATTTGAATTTAACGCAGGCGAAACCGCGGAGAAGAGCCAGTAATAAATAAATAATGCTAGACAATCCACACATCATCTTCATATCAGCCCATACACGTTCACTGCTGGACATAGGCCTCATACGACGCCACAAATAGCGGTCCTGAGCCGCCTCCATCCATCGACTCCCTGCGACCGGTACGATGTCGTCGGTCCATCGAGTGGATGGTCTCCCATATAGGGGGGATTTTGCCATAATCAGCACGCTTGGCAGGCGGATTGGTGATCGCAGTGTTGGTGTTAAAAATACTCAGAAGGAAGCTGCTGCCCTTCCTCTGGTAGGTTCCCTTAGTCGTCTCTTACGACATACACAGGTTGAGTTGGAGAGTTCGCTATTCGAACGCCGCGGCCCCACGGCCAATCTACACAGCATCATCTAACCCAAAGGGTAGCCGTGCGGTGCGATGGTACGGAACCACAGATTACCCCCAAGGGATATCTTTGGGGTGTACGGAACCCTCCAAGTGCGAGATCTGCAATTGATGCAGGTGAATATACATAAAAAGGCGACCATAGAAGTTGTTCCTTTTTTCGAAGTCAGTTAAAAACAAGAAAACATTCAGTAAAAATCCTACTGGGTAATAATAAATGTAAAAGTTTATAAGGATGTATGACGCAAAAAATACTGAACTGATTGGACTGAAATTTGGTATGGGTATAGTTTGGGACCTGGAATAACGTAAAGGCAATTTTTATCCCGATAAAACGAAGGCACGAGCAGCAGCTAGTTATAAATAATTAGTTCTCAGTAGGATTACCTGGCGTTAACACTGCAGAAGTCAAGTGGAGACGGGGGCAGTAGCCTGTGGAGGTTCTTAGAAAAGTTCTGCAAAGATAAAATAGACTCATCGATTTATTTACTGAACAACTTACCTAACTCCTTTCTCCCTCTTTTGATTAATTGTTTTAGTTGAAAAACTGGCGCGTGCAGAGGTGTGATAGCATAGGAAAGTGTTTATCTTAAGAAAGTGATTTCACAGTAAAAATATGAAACTAACTTTCCCGAGGGACATCTAACCCATGCTCACTCTGCTTTAAAATTTTTGTTTTAGATTTAGTCCTACTAATATTATAAATGTCTAAATTTTAAGGATGTATGGACGGATATTTGTTACTCTTTCACGCAAAGACTACTGAATCGATTAGGCTGAAATTTGGTATTGGTATAGGTTGGGTCATGGAATAACATACTGCCTAGAAGAGATCGATTAAAGCGATAAGGCCGCCCTTTGTACTTCTTTGTTTGTTAGCATTTCCTTCTGTATTGTATTTTGTGTGGTACAATAAAGAGTTATCTATCTATCTATAGGCTACTTTTTATCCCGATAAAACGCGGGCGAAGTCGCGGGCAGCAGCTAGTAATAAATAAAACTTATACCGATAGCTTCTTCTTCCGCCACGCTTTGAGCACAGCATTGCCCTTCTGGCATCTCTGCTTGAAATGGAAACACTTGCGTAACTGATGCTCACACACTGAGCAATACCGCAGGCTTAAGTTCTCATAAGTCTGAAAAAAATTACAGACAATATAGTGCAAGATTGTTTAATAGTTTAAACATTTATTGCATTATATATTATATATAAAATTTCCATGTCACAATGTTAGTTACCGTACTCCTCCGAAACGGCTTTACCGATTTTTACCAAATTTTATATGCGTATTCAGTAGGTCTGAATCGGCTACTATCTATTTACCTTACTCCTAAGTGATAAGGGTTGAAGGCAAAACAACGTTTGCCGGGTCAGCTAGTATTATAGCCCTTCTTCCCTTTCTCTATCTATCTATTATCTATTAAATGATGAATGAAAGCTAATCTGCATGCTACTCCATTATCTTATTATTTTTTATTTAGTTAAATATTTACATTGTCTTTACAGTAGAGCACCAAGGCGACAAAGAAATATAATAAAGAGATAATACAAAAAAACAAAATTTTACTACCTACCTACTACAATCTCTATGTTTGTTTTTTGTCTTGTGCTATCTATGTTTGTGAACCAAATAAACCATATATCTATCTATCTAAAATTACACAATCAATCTATCAACTATAAACATATAACTTAATCATCATCAACATCTGCCCATACACATCCACTGCTGGACATAGGCCACCTTACCTCTTAATACTATAGCTTAAAATTAGATAATGGGAGTTCATAACGCACACACTTGTGCCCTATAACATGTTAAGTGTTAAAGCATAAGTAAAAGTAAAAATCTGTTTTTTGCATCATATATAAATAAGAACCAATCAATTAAACTTGCAACAAAAATGGCCAACACTCAGCTGATGCTATGGAAGGAAGATTGTGCAACAGCACTGGTCTTCAGTGCAAGCCAGAAAGTAGCGCTTGTGTCGCCGCATGATGACACCATATAGCACAAAAATTTAAGAAAGTAATAATTAAAAAGTTAACCTAGCTAATGTTAGAATAATTAACATATCAATCATAAGAGACTATAGCTTGTAGACTTGTCTTTAGCTACAAGCTCTATGCTTGTAGCTAAAGAATTAATAATTGTAATGAGGCCTAGAAAGGCTGACTAAAAAATTGATGAGATTTATTTGAGATTAAGCTCATATTTGAATGCTTATTTATCTTTGAAGGTATAACTGAGCTACAACTTTAAGTATACTAGCTTCTGGTCTTGGCTTCTCACACTTTTATCAGTGATATTAATTACCTAAACCAAGTACTAGTTGGGCTATCTTAATCATATGTTTGGAAAGGTAGCAGACAGAATGACAGAGTTAATTTCACATTTATTACATTAATATTGGTTTACTCACGTCGTATTCACATAGTTCATCGTAAAAATCGTTAAGAGAAGGATCAACATCTCGTGTAAGAACGTCGGAGCGTAGACATATTCGACAGACTTTTACTTTAGTTTTAGACATGTTTTGAGAACGATTCCTTCAATGATTCTTCATGAAACATAAAACATGATGCATTTCACTGTTATGGTATAAACTAATTCATGGAAATCATTGCTATATTCATTTAAAGATTTGGTATATACGAGACGAGATACTCAAGCTACACACAACACAACAAGAAGCTTTTGTTTTGAACTATTTCAACGTGACGTGCCGTACTCAAAACAAAGAATGGCTAGGGCTATAACGTAGGGCTAGATCCTAGTAGCCGACGACGTTACGTAGGGTAACTTTTACCTACAACAACAAGCCGACAATAAACGAGCCACTTTCTGATTAAATCAAAAATAACGTGCGAAAGCAGGACAAAGAATATGTTTTATTGCAATAAAAATACTTTATAATTTAGTTACAAATCACTTAGATTTTTGATTGTAACATAAAAGTCATTTTTTTCCTCCATAACCACGCTTACAGATCACTCTGGTATCTTTATTATCTAAATTGATTTTTAATATTTTGTACCTGCGTTTGGATTTATTTTTAAACTTTTGAAAATTATTGTACAATATACATCAGTAAGGTTTATGACCTTAGCAGTACAGACACTGGCAAAATTGTGTCGATCAGATGCAGAGCCATTAAACCAAGAAACATAAAAAAAAATCATAGGTGTTTTTCAAAAACCATTCATATTATTAGTGTAATCCCGCATGGAACTGGCAAAAAGTGGCAAACCAGACAGATATTGCCAATAGCAAAGAATTCAAGTCATAACGTAACGCACGTTATCAGCGTTATTTGCACTGACTGATATGAGCGTGAATAATACGTTATGTGAATTATAGCGCTAGTAACGCGTTATAAGCGTTAATTTCATTGCTCATACATAAAGAAATTGACTTGGCTTGACTTCTTTGTTATGGCAATATGTCTGGTTTGCCACTTTGCTGCTAGTATCCAGTTCATGGAATTTTCCTAGTAATGGAATGGAGGCGGGACGTAGACCGTGGTAGGTAGGTATCGTAGATTGAGGATTTTGATGCTCAGTCTACGGTAGGTACCTACCTCAATCAAGTTCATTATTTACAAAACAACCCACGGATGAAGTATTAGCCCTACTCTATGACACAACCAAATTAACTTAAAGTTTTTCTTTTATGGCACCGCTTGCTTTTCGCCAGCTTTTCGCTACGAAAAGCTAAATAAAAAGCTACTAACAAAACGGTGACTCGAAAACGTTTCACGTCAGTTTCCAAAAGTTATCAGTGTCTAGAGCAGTTACTTAGCTTCATGGCTCTGAACCTGTCTCAACGTGCTCGGAAACTTGGACGAACGAAACCCACAAACTCCACAGAGCTAGAGCAAAGTCTATGACGAGCACAAGCTAGTTTATAAAAGGCTTTTTTATGTTGCAGTTAAATAACTGATTAAAAACATAGAAACACGTTATCTGTATACCATCGCAATCACAGATAGGAAGCATAGTACCTACTTGATCACTTTGTTATAATAATATGTATTTTTACAATATTCCCACATCACCTATTCAGTAGGTACCTACCACCTTTGCTGTATATGCCTCCCAAACCATAGTAACTTCTGCGAACAGCTTCGCAGGCGTATTTTCAGTATATTAAGCAGCATAATTATCAAAGTTAGGCTATATTCTAAATGTACGCTAAATTCTATCTCGCTCTGTTCAGTAGTCTGGAAATCTTAGGTAACCAAATAAAATTCACATTTTACAAACTCTGCTTTTTAATGTTACTAACGTAGGTATAGATGCTCTTCGCCCCCCCACTTGACAGAATTTCCTCAACCCGCCGACCCCATTTATAATATAATATATATTGTTTCTCATTTCCATGATCACGGGCCATATAGTGACCCGGTCCTTTGGGAGGCATGCATGGAGCCGAAGCCAACAGCACAGAGGCCCTTTATGAGAATTAATGTAAAGGCGAGAGCTACACATAGCGGGTATCATCCTTGGTTGCACAATATGATACACCCGAAGATGATATCCGCCAGGTGTAGAGACTATTGCAAAGTAAAATGAAAATAACAAAAAAAGCCATGTTATTGTGGTGAATGGATGGACTGGGTAATTGGGCTATGGGGGAAACTATGGACGCCTGCCATAAACATACTCTCAATACTGTTACAAGCGGCAGACGGTGGCTTGCCGAATGTTGGATGGGTTCCTCAAAATGTTGGCGTAAATGCCGGTAAAGGAACAACATCGGTGCAAACGACTAACTTCAAATTCCTTTACATTTATTTTAAGTTTTGCGGAACAAATACAATATTTATGGGACCCCCTCGGGATCATTTTCTATACAATAGTGAAAGAATTTGCAGGATCGCTCCATAATTGGTGGAGATATCGCAAAAAAAACAACATACAGATAAATTGATAACCTCCTTCTTTTGAAGTCGGTTAAAAAACAAACATCATTGTTATGAATGTATTGACTTCTGCGTCGTCGGCGGAGGTCCCTTGCGCACCCTCCGTATCTGGTTGTGGACGCCCTTCACGTGCTCCTTCAGAGTGTACGAGTGCAGGAACCCTTTGAAGCAAATGTCACATTTGAAGCGACGGTCACCTATATGCCCCTGGAACAACACATACGTTTATTTATGTGATACGACCTCTATGGCGCGGTGGGCGAAGGTACGCCTGCGATGCAGAAGGTTGAGGGTTCGATTTACAAATATTTGTCCCGCCTCGGGACAAATATTTGTGCGATCTGCAGATATTTGTTCAGGGTGTTCTGGTCGTTTTATATATATAATAAAAAATATATACATATCTATGTAAAATATTGTATTATGTATATCAGTTATCTAGTACCCATAACACAAGCTCTGCTTAGCTTGGGGCTAGATGATGCCCCAAGTGACTAGACAATGCTGTGTGAATTATCCAGTATTATTTATTTATTTGTGGCGTCGTATGGGGGAGGCCTTTGCCCAGCAGTGGACTGTTATGATGATTATGATTGTGATTATTTTATTACTAGCTGTTCCCCGCAGTTTCACCCGCGTTAAATTTGGATTAAACATTTCTATGGGGATAATAAGGTCTTTTTTCCCGTAAATCTCCCATGGGAGTTTGATGTTTTACCAGGAAAACAAGTAGTCTATGTTACTCTCCTTCCTTTCACTAACTCTATGCCAAAAATCAAGTACAGCGCCTCTATCGTGCGGACAATGAACTATGCAAATCTCGTAAAAAATGAGACGTCACGAACACGTATCGTTACTAACGTCAAATAGACTCGCCCCAGATGTCTTCTAGTGTAGGATACATACTCGCCTACAGTAAGGATACATACTCGCCTACAGTAAGGATACATACTCGCCTACAGTAAGGATACATACTCGTCTACAGTAAGGGTACATACACGCCTACAGTAAGGATACATACTCGCCTACAGTAAGGATACATACTCGTCTACAGTAAGGATACATACTCGCCTACAGTAAGGATACATACTCGCTACAGTAAGGATACATACTCGTCTATGTGCAAACAGATTAGCCGCGCTCAGGAACAGCTTCCCGCAGTGTTTGCATTGGTAGCGCGGCGGTCGGTGCCTCTCCGAGTGGTAGACTAGATGTCTTCGGGTCGCGAAGGAGGAGCCGCATTCCTTGCAGGTATAAGGCTTGCTGCCGGTGTGCTGGTTCTTGTGGTCTAGGTAGTGGCAGTACACCTGGAACAGATAATGGCTTATATATAATGCTGGACAATCCACATAGCGTCATCTAGCCCCAAGCTAAACAATGTTTTAGAAACTCACTCGGAAAGTTTTCCCGCACTGCTCACAGAGGTAGTCCTTGGAGTCTGTGTACACGGAGTGGTAGGGCACGTCTGGATGTGCCTCCTGATAGTGCATGTACAGGCTCGTCGGGAACGTGTTGGGGATCTCCAGTAGGCACTGAAACAATTAAACAACTTCTAGTGCTTTTACACCGATTAGTCAACTAGCTTTTATGGTTTTAGTACACAAAAGGACACTTTCTGCAATGCTTTTTAGGGTTTTAGTCCACAACAGGACACTTCCTGTGAGGCTTTTTAGGGTTTTAGTCCACAACAGGACACTTCCTGTGAGGCTTTTTAGGGTTTTAGTCCACAACAGGACACTTCCTGTGAGGCTTTTTAGGGTTTTAGTCCACAACAGGACACTTCCTGTGAGGCTTTTTAGGGTTTTAGTCCACAACAGGACACTTCCTGTGAGGCTTTTTAGGGTTTTAGTCCACAACAGGACACTTCCTGTGAGGCTTTTTAGGGTTTTAGTCCACAACAGGACACTTCCTGTGAGGCTTTTTAGGGTTTTAGTCCACAACAGGACACTTCCTGTGAGGCTTTTTAGGGTTTTAGTCCACAACAGGACACTTCCTGTGAGGCTTTTTAGGGTTTTAGTCCACAACAGGACACTTCCTGTGAGGCTTTTTAGGGTTTTAGTCCACAACAGGACACTTCCTGTGAGGCTTTTTAGGGTTTTAGTCCACAACAGGACACACCCTGCGAGGCTTTTTAGGGTTTTAGTCCATAACAGGACACTTCCTGCGAGGCTTTTTAGGGTTTTAGTCCACAACAGGACACTTCCTGTGAGGCTTTTTAGGGTTTTAGTCCACAACAGGACACTTCCTGTGAGGCTTTTTAGGGTTTTAGTCCACAACAGGACACTTCCTGTGAGGCTTTTTAGGGTTTTAGTCCACAACAGGACACTTCCTGTGAGGCTTTTTAGGGTTTTAGTCCACAACAGGACACACCCTGCGAGGCTTTTTAGGGTTTTAGTCCATAACAGGACACTTCCTGCGAGGCTTTTTAGGGTTTTAGTCCACAACAGGACACCTCCTGTAAGACTCCCCCCTGTCGGAGTCACTGACATTCGTCAGTCGATTGCTTCGATGCGATGTGCTCAGTCGTGGACAGATGCTAGTATAATATATACTTACAACAGGACACTTCCTATAAGGCTTGTCGGGGTCACTGACCCTGGTCCGTCGCGTGCGGCGAGTGCCTTGCTTCGCGGCGATAGAGGTTCTGTAAACACATACGTACAAACATGTCCTGAGATTATTCTTGAAACAAGTTATGAATTGAAAACAATAACTCAATTTTAAAAACCGATGTGATTTTCTATATTTTTTCTACTTTTATGTGTCAAACAGACCTAGCAGTTTATAGTATAAATTTGACTGTCTAGAATAGAATAGAATATTTCTTTATTGCACCACTTAAAACTAATTATATCTAGTGTGGTACAATCGGCGGCCTTATCGCTAACAGCGATCTCTTCCAGGCAACCTTTGGATGGATAGGTCTAAGTGCTTATTTTGTAAGCCTAAAGACATAAAGTTATTGAAATCTGACCTGTGTATGACTTGTTTGGGCGCCCTCTGGTGGTTGAACTCCAGTTTGTGTTTGCGCAGTGCCTCTATGCTGTCGAAGCCGTCCTTACAGAAATAGCACTTATATCTGAAATTTGGGGGAGAAAATTCAACGATTATTTATAATCACATCCTACGAATATCAAAGTTTGAAAGATGGATGTATGGATATTTGTTTATCTTTCACGCAAAAACAACTGAACCGATTAGGCTGAAATTTAGTATGGGTATAGTTTGGGACCTGGAATAACATATAGGCTTTTTATCCCGAAAAAACACGGTAGAAGGCGCGGGCAGCAGATAGTGAACTATAAATTAGTCAACAACAAGCAAATAATTAGATGCTAGACTTTAGAGTGGCTTACTACTTTTGATGAATAATAAATCCTAACTTAATATCAGATTGTTTGCAACAGTCTGCAGTTAGCTCAATTGTTTCAATTGTAAATACTAGTTTAATTTCTTTATATTATTTGATTGTTATATTCTTTGTCAATAAAGACTAATATTATAAATGCGATAGTGTGTTTGTTTGTTCATCCTTCCTTCACGCCCTAATTAAGCTCATAACTCGTTACTTTACGTACACAGTTTCAGGCCTGCGAGTGTGCGCGCTGCGTTCATGCTTCAAATACACCTTGTGAGAGTCAAATGTAACGTTACATTGCAGGCAGGTAGCTGTCTCCGCCGGGTTTGCCTCAGCCTCGTCCTGGGAAAAAGGTAAATCATAAAATATAAAACTATCATAAAAAAGTTAAAATTATGGCTTATTGAAAAAGATTTTGTTAAGGAACTCATGGACCTAAAATTGAAACATTAGTAGGTACCTAATTAATATTACTGAATTTATTTTTTGTTAATTATTTTTCCATTATATTATTTTTCAATTATATTAATGAAGATCATTGTGGAATCTGTAATATAGGGGGCTGATTGAATATGATCTTATTCTCGACACCATGCCAGGATCGCAGCTTCCAGAACAGAGCACCAGACACACCCACTCGCGAGAGTACTAATAATAATTTATTCAGTAGGGAATTGTACGTCAATACAAAATATAGAAGATATTCAGTTTTCACGCAATTATATCCATCTTGTACGGCGGTTGAGATCGAACAGGCCAAGCGAAGGCTTCCTTTTCTTCCTCGTTTGTTCGCGGCAGGTGGCGTCTCGTTCGTTCGCCGATCTCCCAACAGCGGGTAGGAAGAAATAGGCGGATAGCCTCACTAGATTAAACTACCCTATATTTTTAGAGCAAAGATCGAACAATCGTTTAAATGTAATTTATATAGGAAATTTTGCATGCCAATATGTTTTGGTGAAGTATGTGACACTATTCTAATCTTTAAGAAGTTGTATTAAGACCATATTTATTGCAATAAATGAAGTGAATTGAATATCAAAAAATTATCTGAGCGCCTGGTCGAAGCGACGCGTGACCCTGAGCTGGTGAGTATCTGGCGCAGCGCATTAGCATTGCCAAACAGCGAGGCAATGCAGCCAGCGTCTTGGGGACGCTTCCGACTGGTATTGATATGGACCAATTGTGCTATCTGTAGATTGTTTGCAACAGTCTGCAGTTAGCTCAATTGTAAATACTAGTTCAATTTGTTTATTTAATTGTAATTTTCTTTGTCTATAATATCGAAAATACGGAAGAGAGAACTGTATGGAAATCCATGTCTTACGCGTTCAGCGGGAGAGAAAACACTATGGAAATCCATGTCTTACGTGTTCAGCGGATGAGAAAACACTATGGAAATTCATGTCTTACGCGTTCAGCGGGAGAGAAAACAGTGTGGAAATTCATGTCTTACGCGTTGAGAGGGACAGAAAACACTATGGAAATTCATGTCTTACGCGTTGAGAGGGAGAGAAAACACTATGGAAATTCATGTCTTACGCGTTCAGCGGGAGAGAAAACACTATGGAAATCCATGTCTTACGCGTTGAGAGGGAGAGAAAATACTATGGAAATTCATGTCTTACGCGTTCAGCGGGAGAGAAAACACTATGGAAATTCATGTCTTACGCGTTGAGAGGGAGAGAAAACACTATGTAAATTCATGTCTTACGCGTTGAGAGGGAGAGAAAACACTATGGAAATTCATGTCTTACGCGTTGAGAGGGAGAGAAAACACTATGTAAATCCATGTCTTACGCGTTCAGCGGGAGAGAAAACACTATGGAAATTCATGTCTTACGCGTTGAGAGGGAGAGAAAAAACGATGGAAATTCATGTCTTACGCGTTTAGAGGGAGAGAAAACACTATGGAAATTCATGTCTTACGCGTTGAGAGGGAGAGAAAACACTATGGAAATTCATGTCTTACGCGTTGAGAGGGAGAGAAAACACTATGGAAATTCATGTCTCACGCGTTTAGAGGGAGAGAAAACACTATGGAAATTCATATCTTACGCGTTCAGCGGGAGAGAAAACACTATGGAAATCCATGTCTTACGCGTTCAGCGGGAAAGAAAACACTATGGAAATTCATGTCTTACGCGTTGAGAGGGAGAGAAAACACTATGTAAATTCATGTCTTACGCGTTGAGAGGGAGAGAAAACACTATGGAAATTCATATCTTACGCGTTCAGCGGGAGAGAAAACACTATGGAAATCCATGTCTTAAGCGTTCAGCGGGAGAGAAAACACTATGGAAATTCATGTCTTACGCGTTGAGAGGGAGAGAAAACACTATGGAAATTCATGTCTTACGCGTTGAGAGGGAGAGAAAACACTATGGAAATTCATGTCTTACGCGTTCAGCGGGAGAGAAAAAACTATGGAAATTCATGTCTTACGCGTTGAGAGGGAGAGAAAACACTATGGAAATTCATGTCTTACGCGTTCAGCGGGAGAGAAAACACTATGGAAATCCATGTCTTACGCGTTGAGAGGGAGAGAAAACACTATGGAAATTCATGTCTTACGCGTTCAGCGGCAGAGAAAACACTATGGAAATTCATGTCTTACGCGTTGAGAGGGAGAGAAAACACTATGTAAATTCATGTCTTACGCGTTGAGAGGGAGAGAAAACACTATGGAAATTCATGTCTTACGCGTTGAGAGGGAGAGAAAACACTATGTAAATTCATGTCTTACGCGTTGAGAGGGAGAGAAAACACTATGGAAATTCATGTCTTACGCGTTGAGAGGGAGAGAAAAAACGATGGAAATTCATGTCTTACGCGTTCAGCGGTTTTTTTTTCATTTTGTAATGTTGGTTGTAATTTTTTAATTTTATTTATTAATAATATATTGTATTAATATACCTTCAATAAAGTTTTGTACCATAAAACCTAGAGAGGTTAGTTATGGTTCTCACATTCGTCATGACAATAATACAAGATAAGTACGTAGCTATATATGGCCGTGGGGCCGCGGCGTACGAATATCGACACCTCCAACTCAACCCGTGGATGTCGTAAGAGCCGACTAAGGGAACTTACCAGAGGAAGGGCAGCAGCTTCCTTCTGAGTATTTTTAAACACCAACACTGCGATCACCAATTCGCCTGCCAAGCGTGGTGATAATGGCAAATCCCCCCCTACATGGGAGACCATCCACTCGGATGGGCCGATGACATCGTAGCGGTCGCAGGGAGTCGATGGATGGAGGCGGCTCAGGACCGCTATTTGTGGCGTCGTACGGGGGAGGCCTATGTCCAGCAGTGGACGTGTATAGGCTGATGATGACGTAGCTATACAAAAACTATTTTTAGTTTGGCTTGTTCAGGCCAAAAAAAAAACACTTAAATAAACTTAAATTAAGCACGTTCTTATTGCGAATAGGTTATTAATTTTGTTCTATTAGCGGAAGCTGTTCTAGCTTTAATTGTTCTAGCTTTGAAATTTATGTTATTTAAGTAAGGTTTTTTATTCCCAAGTAAATAAAATAACTATTCTTACCTTGTGCTTGTACTTCCGGTGGAAAAACAGTCCTTTCTCTGAGACGAAGCTGCGCGCGCAGGCTGTGCAGATGTGTGCGGTTGCGTGAGCCTCGCGACGGTGATTGTTCAGGGTGGTCTTATTGCTGGAATTGAATATTACTATTACAACGGCATGTTACACATAATTGGGATGATGAGGGTACTTAACTAATAATTTAGCGCGTTTTAAAAAAACGATAAACCGACTTCAAATTCCCTAACTTTTACACTGTTTTAAAGTTTTGCTTAAATAATCTTCAACCCTCTGTGGTCGACGGCAAAACAACATATGCCGGGTCAGCTAGTAGCGGTCGCAGGGAGTCGATGAATGGAAGCGGCTCAGGACCGCTATTCGTGGCGTCGGTTGGGGGAGGCCTATGTCCAGCAATGGAAGTTTATGGGCTGATATTATATTTCACCAATAAATGAAGCCGTATGTGGAGGCCTACGTCTAACAGTGGACGTGTATGGGTTGATATGTTTATATTTTAGCAATAAATGAACCGTTGAACCGTTATACTCACGTGTAAACACTGAGGCAGGTCGGACAGTGGTACTCCACGCCTTTGTGCTGGTTGTAGTGATTTATCATCACGGAACTGGAACAACAATAACAGCAATAGCGAACTCTGGACGATGGAACGATGGACGAATAAACTAAAATAACAAATGTAGGTATCGCGGCTAGCTCTTCCCGGGTTGCTGATATAAAAGTCGAGTTATCGTACAAAATCTATATTGTATCAGAATCAATAACTTTATTTCTTTAGGCTTACAAAATAAGCACTTAGACAAGTCAAATTGTATACTATAAACATAGTTATTATTATCAAATAAGAAATAAGGTGTTATTGATATTCTCTTCACTTTAAAACTCTACACTGTATAAAACAACGACTAATTTTGCTATTTATGAGTGCGGTTTGTATGATTGCTGCTGATGCACTGACCTCCGTAGGCGCCCGGTCCGCGCTCGCGGCACGAGTAACCTACTTAGGTCAAACTGCTGATGCTGCTAATTTCCCTACGTGATCGATGTATAGAACAATAAATAAACACAATCCACACAGCATCATCTAGCCCCAAGCTAAGCAGAGCTTGTGTTATGGTAATACAATATAGATCGTTTTATTAACACACAGAAAATACCCTGAACAAATATTTGCAGATTACCACCTGCAAACATTTGTCCCGAGGCGGGAATCGAACCCGCAACCTCCTGCGTCGCAGGAGACCGTCGTCCGCCGCGCCACGTCGGTCGTCGTGGTCTGGTATAAGTAAAGATAGATAATACTTTAATGCACGCATAGAAATATTTACAAAAAATATCAATTATCGAATAACCGACAGTTGGCGGTCTTATCGCTCAAGAGCGATGTCTCCCAGACAACCTTGAATGGATAGGCTATTTTTTGTCCCGATAAAACGCGGGCGAAGGCGCAGGCAGCAGCTAGTACTACACACCACACGCTACATACAATTTTATTTTATTCGGAGAACAGACAGTTTTACACACTTTTTATGTACATATATAAACTGAAACAAGAGTGATTAGGTGTCTTCTAGACCTCCGTGATACACCGTCGGCCACATCGTCACTTTCCATCAGGTGAGATTGTGGTCAAACGAAGGTATATCGACTATTAAAAATAAAAAAAACTAAAGTACCTATACTCACAAGTGGTACGTGATGACGGGGCACTGCCTGCACGAGTAGACGACAGTGTGGTTGTTCTTACGGTGAGCCTTGCAGGTTGCCTTCGAGACGAACCGCATCGGGCATATGTTGCACACTATGTCGCCAGGAGTCGCCTGGGGAGACAGACATTACATTCGTTACTCTTTGTATATTAACTATACTCCTCCCACTCGATGGACCAACGACATCGTAACGGTCGCAGGGAGTCGTTGGATGGAGGCGGCTCAGGACCGCTATACGTGGCGTCGTCGTTTGGGGGAGGCCTATGTTCAGCAGTGGACGTGTACGGGATGATATACCCACACTAATTATAGTACTCCCAATACTCATAGTAATAACCTTTTATACTACACCTGCTCGGAAAGTTGCCTATACCTTTTTACCCGACTACCGAAGGACGAGGGTTATGAGTTTGACACCCTATGTATGTATGTAGCCGATTTTTATGTTCCCTCGTAGCGTTGAAACTACTGGTCCGATTTCGACAAATGAGGTGTCATATGATCCGTCTTAATAGCCCGATGGTTATAGGCTGTGTGACGTCAGGTAAAAATGGGGGTCTAACGAGATAGCGGGGGTCTAAGTAAGGGTCAAAAATCTCAATGTTAGTAAATATGCTCGTGTGTGGTATCGTTGCAGAGGTCTTTGTTTTTACTTTCCGAAACCGTTTTTCAAACTTTTGTGAGATTAACGATTCTCAAGCTATTAGCAAAAAGGTGTAAAAAAATATAGTTGGTAAAAACTAAAACCCGACTACATAAAAGTCTTAAACAAGCGTTCACATATTGTCCTTGTCATTTTCTTTTGATACTAGGAGGTAGTCGGAGGCACCCACCCCATATACCTACGGTACAATTAATAACAAGGGCCTCCGACTACCTAAGTATAGAATATAATAGAATAGAATATATTTTTATTTGTTATAAGACTTACACCGAATACATAACAAACTTAACTAAGATGAAACATAATATTTGAAGTGTAAGTCAAGTAACAAAATGGCTCTGCCTCAGCATGTGTTGGTTGACTAGCAAACTAGCAACCAACGCTGGTCTTCCGTCAGAGCCACTTGCTGGCGTTACGGACTAACTACGCGACGACTAACCTACAAACAAGAAACACATTCACATGAAGAAAACTCAATCAATATAAATTTAGGTAAAATAAAAGTGAGGTATGCTCGCATTGAAATAAAGTGTCAGCTACTGTTTAACAAAGGTAAGTAAATTAACAAAATATTATACTTAACATAAACAATAATTACAAAAGAAAAAATACAAAAAGGCGCTTTTTACATATTTCTACACCATTTAGTATATATATATATAAAGTAATGTAATGTAATACGACCACTATTAAATCTTACAAAACACTTGTGTCATGTCTTAGACCTTCCTGTTCCTTCTGATGGTCAAACAAAAATTTCTTTAGTTTAATTCTAAATCCATGTAAACTTTGCAGGTTCCTTATCGGTGGCGGGATATTGTTCCAGCACTTCGAGGTTGCATAGCGGAAACTGCCTCTGAAGCAGGCAGAGCTGTGCCGCTGTGTTTCTAGCTGCTTCGAGCACTGACGAGAGCCACAAGATCTAGAGCTTGATAACCATGCCAACTTCTCGTAAAGATAAGACGGTGATTTATATTTCACAACACCAAACATAAGACATGCAAGGTGCAATTTGCGACGATGCTACATTTTCAAGATGAAATGATTATTTAAGAATGGCGTGACATGAGCTCTAAATGGAACATCGAAACAAAAACGGGCGCAGGCATTTTGGACACGCTGAACTAGTCTTTGCGTTCTAGAGAATAATCGAGGTCCAATTACAACGTCCGCATAATTTAACTTCGAGAAAACAATGGAATCTACAAGCTGGATACGCAAGTCGATACTGAGGTACGGCCTCATTTTGTAGAGTATCTTTAATCTATAGAAACAGTTCCTAACAGAATCAGCAACATGCTTCTCATAGCGAAGGTGACTGTCGACATGCAGACCGAGGTTACGTGCCTCGTAGACACGCTCCACTGGCTCACCCATAAGAACTACACTCTGCGTGGAGCTCAGACGCTGTAGCTGATACTCAGTGCCGAAAATTAGTTATTTTGTTTTGTTTGGATTTAACAAGAGTTTATTTCTTCCTGACCACAGAGCAATATTAAATAGATCATTATTGAGACTTTCTATAGCATTATCAATTTCAGACGGTTTGAAGGAGATATAAATCTGAATATCGTCGGCGTATATATGAAATTTACAATGCTTTATGACACTTTGAACGTCAGCTGAAAAGATTATGAATAGAATTGGACCCAGAATTGAGCCCTGCGGAACCCCTTGTATTACAGGCAGAATATCTGAGATCAAGTCAGTACCATCACTGCGAGTTATCTTAGTAGTCAGTATCAAAAGAAAATGATAAGGACAATAGGTGAACGCTTGTTTAAGACTTTTATATAGTCGGGTTTTAGTTTTTACTAAATATATTATTTCCAAATATAAGATAGAAAGTAAGTCATTGCAGGCGTGTAGGAATCCAGGGGAAAAAACTCTATGGAATTTCATTTCTCCCTCGTTTTAGCGGGAGGGAAAACTGTATGGAAATCCATTTCTAACGTGTTATTTTTTAATTAACCTAAAGATCGGCCGGTAGCTATGGTTATTTTCATAATAGGTCAAACGACAAAAATTTTTTACTCCAGTCTGCTCGCCTCTTCCGATTTCCGAACAATATTTTGAAAAAAGAACCCAAGTGATAAAGGCTGGCGCGGGAAGTTCTTCTAATTTTGAATTTGGTGTAGGCAATTTTATTAATTCTACAGAATGTCGTCGAGTGATAGTGAAAGTTATGTGTATAAGACACCGCCAGAAATAAAATATTTATTCTGCTTTTTATTTTCCTCGAAGGTGTAGTATAAAGCACTATGTATGACTCGGCAGAAAGTGCGATTCCTACCTCGTGTGGTTTAAGACACACTCGATAGGAATCAGGCACGTTCTCGCCTAGGTGAACAATGTACTATTACAAACATGAGGTAGAAAGTACCTCATTGCAGGCGTACTAAAATGCGGGACTGAAACTATGGAATTTCATTTCCGCGTTTAGCGGGAGAGGAAAGTGTATGGATATCAATTTCTAGCGTGTTATTTTTTTTTCTGAATAACAGCTATGGTTATTTTCACTATAGGTCAAAGGACAAAAAGTTAGTAAATGATCGGAATCTGTAGGGTAAATTTTTATTGACAAAGAAAATAGCAATCACATAATATAAACAAATTAAACTAGTATTTACAATCGAAACAATTGAGCTAACTGTAGACTGTTGCAAACAATCTACAGATAGCTCAACTGGTCCATATCAATACCAGTCGGAAGGGTCCCCAAGACGCTGGCTGCATTACCCCGCTAGGGTAAATGATCTAAGTGTCAGAAGTTCTAGAACCGGTGGTACTCACCTTGTGCCATTTGTTGTGGTAGTCGAGGTGGCTCTGCGCGTCGAAGCCCTTGAAGCAGAGCTCGCATTTGAAAGGAGCCTCCAAATACGCGGCGCCATCGCGCCGCCGGTTGAACTCCTGTCGAATAAATAAATAATAATAAATAATGCTGGAAAATTCACACAACATTATCTAGCCCCAAGCTAAGCAGAGCTTGTGTTATGGGTACTAGATAACTGATATACATAATACAATATATGACATAAACAGATATTTTTTATTATACATAGAAAAACGACCAGAACACCCTGAACAAATATTTGTAAATCGTACAACATTGTCCCAAGGCGGGAATCGAACCCGCAACCTCCTGCGTAGCAGGCGGACCTTCGCCCACCGCGCCACAACGGTCGTCAAAATCAGTTAAATTAATTTTTATCGCCGGGTACTGTAAGGACCTGAAGTTTCTTGTCATCCGTGTCCAAATACTCGACGTGGAACACGGTCTCATACTCCGGATTGTACTTCCTGAGCAGATAGAGGAGGAAACGACGGAGCTTCTCGCCCAGCTCGGGGGAATCTGGGAGAAAATAAAGAACAGTTAAAAATTATTAAAATTATAATAATATTTGTAATTTTATAGTATACTAGCTGCTGCTCGCGCATTCGCCCGCGTTTTATCGGGATAAAAAATAATAGCGTATATGTTATTCCAGATCCCAAACTATACCCATACCAAATTAGGCTGAAATTCTTGCATTTTTAAAAATTTATGCAAATAAAAAAGAAATTGTGCTGCAATACTTCATGAAGGCCCTGGCTTAGCGTAATATTTTCTATTTGTCTTCAAAATAATTACATAATAATAATTATTATATGTACGTATAAATAATTATATAATATCTTACTGTAGCATAACAAAACAGCGCGCAACCGGCCAGAGGCACGGCGCTCCCGCCGCTGCAAAATTGATGACAACGCGCGGCGTCAGCGCGCCCCGCCGTCCGGCCCGTCCCTATAAAAGCCGCAACACGGCTGTACTCGCCAGTCAGGGGATTGAAATTTTTCAATCCCCTTATATCCACCATGCCCGATTATCCCATTGACGACCCTCCCACGAGTTCTCTCCTCCGTAGACCGAGACACGTTCTCGGTGACCCCGTTGACCCAATCACCGC
The DNA here is from genome assembly GCA_947859395.1 of Eupithecia insigniata. Taxonomy (NCBI): domain Eukaryota; kingdom Metazoa; phylum Arthropoda; class Insecta; order Lepidoptera; family Geometridae; genus Eupithecia; species Eupithecia insigniata. The sequence goes on from OX402020.1 coordinate 7,924,779, forward strand.
CGCTAACCCGGAGGTGACGGCAACCGATTCGCTTCCGCACACTACACAACCGACCAAAAACCGACCCCGCCGGATGCGGGGTCGAATAATTCCCCGCTTCCGCCCTTAGGTGCATTCGTGCACCTAGGCGAAACCTCCATTACCCTCTTGTAGCATCTGGCGACAGCCCAAGCCGAGGCTCGCACCTAAGTGGTGGCCCTTGTACGTGTCGCCCCAACCTAACTTTACCGGCGAGGCGCCCTCTGCGCCTGCCAAAAATCCGGTAACGCTGTCATGGCCATCTGCGGTCAACAGCATTATAATCCTTTCGGAAAAAAAAACTCGCCAGTCAGTCGGTTCACTTCATCCGCAATGGGAAGGTGCTCCGACTAGACGCTCTCACACCGGTACTAGTGTTTGTCGCATCCGGACGCTCGCCTGGAACAGCTCTCGCTAGTAGTTGGTGGCCCTCACCACTTAAATTGATTGTTTTACAGAATATGAAATTGTTTGTACCAACTTCTGTTTCCCTTTCGCCAACCACCGCAGATAGGAAGACAAAGTACGCTACACTACTACTATCATGAATGTCAAAGTTTGTAAGTATGGATGTTTGTTCCTCTTTAAATCGAGGCTACGCAAATGGCTTCTGGAAAATTCGTTTTACTCGATTAACGAGTTCTACGAATTGCCAATTTGTTAACAAATTTTATTTTAAGTGTATAATTGATAATGTTAATAATTAATTTGTATTGTTATATAATTATTTTTTTTATTCTGAATTTATAACTATAATATGAGATATGTTATTTATAAAAATAACTGTTACTTGAGTCCTCGACGTATAACGTAGTGTTATCAATAAAGATATTGTATTGTATTGTATTTAACGCAAAAACGACAGAACCTAGGCTGAAATTTGGTATGGGTATAGTTTGAGACATGGAATAACAAATAGGCTATTTTTTTATCCCCATAAAACCCGGGCGAAGGCGCGGGCAGCAGCTAGATAGCATTAATTAGAATTGATAAACTCACCTGGCTTCATAGACAGCATCCTCATATCGCATTTATCATATCTATTAAATATCTTAATGAATATGTCTTTACTCATCTTAACATTATCTCCCAGATCATTAAACTGACCCGTCTCAAGTATATCTAATATTCTATCCCTTAATCTCGCTTTATTTTTAAGGAATTTCTGTCTCGCTTTTATAATTTTATCGTCTGATCCGAGCTTCTCTAGCTCTGCTAGAGCTATGTCGTCTACCTCTTCGTATTTAACTTCGGTTTTCTTTTTACTCTTCGCTTTTGTTACTTTTGTTTGTTTTGCTTTAGTTTTGTACTCTTCAATATCACTGAAATCTAAATTCTCTTCCTTGAAATTACTGAGAGGTATATCATCTTCTAAAGAGCTGATGTCTTCGTCATTTCGCAGTTCTAACGTGTCTATTAGCTCATTCTTTTGCAGTTCAATATCGAACCTTATTTCTTCGGGGAAATCGATCTCTTTCGTAAGAAATACACAACTGCCTTTATCATCTGTCTCTGTTTTTATTTGACCTTCAAGGTCAGGAAGGTTTTCCAGTGTAGGTAGGTCATTTTTATTGAACGTGACATCTGAGTCATGGTCAGGGTCCAGGTCTTGTCGGATCTCATAGAACTTGTGTCGGGCTTTGCTGTGGCAGATGGAAATAGGCGATGGTAATTGTTCGTGGAGATTTTCAGGTATATCCTGAAAACAAACATTCAAAGTAAATAATATTCTAATCTGATTTTTGTTTGGATTGTATCATGGATGTATGTTTGTTACTTCATTACTGATTAATATTAACACGTTAACTGTCCGTGCCCTACATAAAAAATAAAATAAAATATTTTTTATTGCAATTACATAAATACCTATAAATACAGTTCCTTGGCCGTGGGGCCGCGGAATAGAATATCGACCCCTCCAACTCAACCCGTGGATGTCGTAAGAGCCGACTAAGGGAACCTACCAGAGGAAGGGCAGCAGCTTCCGTCTGAGTATTTTTAAACACCAACACTGCGATCACCAATCCGCCTGCCAAGCGTGGTGATTATGACAAATCCCCCCTACATGGGAGACCATCCACTCGATGGACCGACGACATCGTGGCGGTCGCAGGGAGTCGATGGATGGAGGCGGCTCAGGACCGCTATTTGTGCCGTCGTACGGGGGAGGCCTATGTCCAGCAGTGGACGTGTATGGGCTGATGATGATGATGATGATGACAGTTCCTGGGGTCACCGTTTAAGCAAAATTTGCTTGTGTTAGTAGACCCCGCTCTTACCAATAATAATATAACATTATTTAAGTAACAAATTAAGATACTAAGCTTAGGGCTTAAAGTAAAAATATAACAGCAGAAATTACTTAAACTAAGAATAAAGGTTTTAAATTAATAATTACATATAGGGCAGTGGATGTACCGTGCTAAGGGGTCGTCCATTGATCACGAGAGGTTCGGAAGGGGGAAGGGGTTCGACAAATATCACGAAGAGCGAGGGGGGGTGAAGTGAAATATCACGTGTATTTATTTTGTCGTTGAACGCGATATTTCTAAAAGGATGGAGAGTAACATAGGGTACTTTTTGTCTCGGTAAAACATCAAATTCCCATGGGAGATTTACGACTTATACGGCTTAAGAATTTGACGCGGGTGAAACCGCGGGGAACACCCTACATAATTATATGTAGATTTTTTCGTAATGGATTATCGAGTACATGTGCACTTCCTCCTAAAAGGGTACTACTGAATATCTGCACCTTATTTGGTCCATTTTTTGTATACTTTTTTTTACAATATTAGAATGAAAATATACTCGGAATTGTTACTAAATATTTTTTCATTCTAATATTGTGCAATGGATTTCCGCAAAGTAACGCCTGAATCTATTATTTTCCTTTTTTTATTTGAAAAGTTGTTCATCATCATCATCAGCCCATATACGTTCACTGCTGAACATAGGCCTCCCCCAAACGACGCCACGAACAGCGGTCCTGAGCAGACAAAAAAACTAAGGTGGTGTCATAAAAATTTGGTGAACATCTAATAAACATCTTCGGCTTGAGAAGCCCGAGGTAAGCTGTTTGAAGAGCTCCTAGTTAGATCTTGGGAATAGCATAATATCTTCATATACCTATAGACTTCTTAATGCTCAATATTTTATATATGTAAACTCTTTAAACTTAGTAGATATTTATTTACATTTATATCATCATAATCATCAGCCCATACACGTCCACTGCTCGACATAGGCCTCCCCCGTACGACGCCACAAATAGCGGCCCTGAGCCGCCTCCATCCATCGACTCCCTGCGACCGCTACGATGTCGTCGGTCCATCGAGTGGATGGTCTCACATGTAGGGGTACATTTATATATCAGTAGGTAATTGTTTATGTATGTTCTGTATAGTATACATTAGTCTTTAATACGCCACCGTCTGTACCTATACAATAATTACGTGTCCATTCAAAGGTTGCCTGGAAGAAATCGCTATTAGCGATAAGGCCGCCCATTGTGCAACTACTTCTGTGTTTGTGTCCTCTCTTGTTATTCTATCTTGATGTGCAGTAAAGAGTATTTCTATTCTATAGGCTACTTTTAACCTGGAAAAACGCGTGCGAAACCGCATGCAGAAACTAGTAATATTATGATTAGTTACTTTAAAATTATGACGCCAGGAGCTCAGCAGCTTGTGTGCCCGGCTACACCTCACTCTGAAGTTGTGGTACTTCCTCAGCAGATGTTCACAAATACAGCAGTATTTCAGTTGATTGTTCTTGTAAATCTGAAATTTTAAAAATAAATTAATGAACACTATTCTACAAGAAACAAAGGAAAAATTAAATATCTTAAATCCAAATATAAAATATAAAAATAAATAATGGTGGACAACTCACACAGCATCATCCAGCCCCAAGCTAAGCAGAGCTTGTGTTATGGGTACTAGATAACTGATATACTTAATATAATACACTGCATAGATAGATATTTTTTTATTATACATAGAAAACATCCAGAACACCCTGAACAAATATTTGCAGATCGTACAAACATTTGTCCCGAGGCGGGAATCGAACCCGCAACCTACTGCGTCGCTGGCGGACCTTCGCCCACCGCGCCACAGAGGTCGTCGAATGTATCTACAGGGTGTTACTGTAAACAGTCTTGTCCTTCAAACCAGCGCGGTTTAGTATCATGAGTCGAGTCTAAAATGAGTGAAAAAAATTAATGTTATTTTTTTATTATTTTTGATTAAAAAAATCCTCATAAGTTACAAACGCTTTGCACCCTACACCAAGTACGTTACCCGTACACGTGCACCGGCGCTACGCGGTACTCTCTGTTGGTATCAAACCGCCCGCAACACCGAAGATCACCGACCGCGCCCGCGACATCCCCCCTGTCCGGCCCATCAGTCAAAGCGCGCCTACATGTTCAGTCAGCACGTCTCATCTCGCGTCCATGCTAATTCCGATTTGCACGCGTTAATTGTGTTATGTACTTACTACTTACCTGGTAGAAGTGACGATGTCGTTTCATGGGCGATGAATTGTGTAAATTCATGTTACCTAATGTAAGAGAATTTCCAACGAAGATAATGCTAAAGAATGAGATTGTTGACTTTGTAGACTCTACTGTTTTCTTAGGGTGACATATTGATTCCACTCTTCAATGGAAACCCCAAATTGATGCTCTCGCAGGCAGACTTAGTTCAGCGGCCTATGCAGTTCGAACAATTAGATATATTACCGATGAAGATACAGCTAGGTTAGTTTATTTCAGTTACTTTCATAGTATTATGTCTTATGGTATTTTGCTTTGGGGACAGGCAGCTGACATCCAGACTATCTTTGTTCTCCAGAAAAGCGCGGTACGCGCAATTTACAAATTAAAGCCACGCGACTCTTTGAGAGAATTATTTAAAGAAATAAATATTTTGACAGTAATATCGCAGTACATCTATGAAAATCTTATGTATACGCACAAAAATAGAGATAGCTTTTTGAAAAAGTTGGATTTCACAATAGAAATACAAGAAACAAGAACAAATTACACATCCCAGCATATAGATTACGAAAGGTAGGGAAATCATTTATGGGCAATTGCGTGCGCTTCTATAATAAGCTTCCATCTGAAGCAACTGAACTCCCTATTCGTAAATTTAAACAGTACATTAAACAAAATCTTATCAGGAAGGCCCTTTACTCCATAGATGATTACATCAATGATGTTAATGCTTGGCCAGATGTCGCTCCGTTTCGCACTGACAGTAGTATGTAAGAAATTCAATGTTCTGTTTAGCTTTATGGAAATTTTTGACATGTAACTAAATCGTATTAAATTTAGATTTAGAAAACATGTATTAGACACTTAAGTGATATTATAATGTGCTAGTGGTTTCTTTTTCACTTCTTCCACTAGTGGACAAAAAATTGTAGTGAAGAGAATATCAATAACACCTTATTTCTTATTTGATAATAATGACTATGTTTATAGTATACAATTTGACTGTCTAAGTGCTTATTTTGTAAGCCTAAAGAAATAAAGTAATTGATTCTGATTCTGATTGGTCTTGGAGGACCAGTCGCGAGGCCAGCACATTCACCTGACCTCATGCCCTTGGATTTTTATTTGTGGGGAGATTAATGTCTTGCGCAGATTTTACGCCACTCGTTTTCGCTCTACTAGACAATTAAAAAGTCGTAGATATTCTTATGGAGTTCAGGGAGAGGTGAGAAATGACCAATTTGTGTTTGTTTATCAAGTACGCAATACGCAACTTATTACGCAATAAGTAATAATCTAAGACGTGCGGAGTGCGGAGGCTTGCGTGACTGTAGGTAAGTGAATCAAACTGTAAATTTAACTTTTTCTTGACTGGCAAATGTGTTAGAGTAGCTTTTTTAGCCTGTCCTAAGCCAGGATCAGTTCCATCCCAAGTTATGTACATAAAATTCGACTGGTTCGGATACCTATGCCCGCCGCCGCCTATGCGGGAGGCGGCTGGGGTGTCCATGAGATAACGTACGATAGCACAGAAATGAATTGTGAAAATCCATCAAAACTAATTGTTCAGTTATATTTTTTTCACCCATTTTAGACTCTACTTATTATACTAAACCTCTGGTTTGAAGGATAAGACTGTTTACACTAACATCCTGTATAAATAATTTTATGTATGTTAAAGTAAGAAGGGTTTTGGGGGAGGCCTATGTTCAGCAGTGGACATGTACGGGCTGATGATGATGATGATGATGAAAGTAAGAAAAATTAAAAATGACTTCAAATTCCTGTGTAGATACACTGTTTTTTTTTTAAGTTTTTCAGGACAAATAGTAATACTTTGTGAATAATAAAAATTATTTCTGTCAAAACTGAAACCAAACCTTCAGTCTGTGTCAGTTTTGACCGCAACCGAACCTTTTTTAACATAAATAAATATACATTGTATAGAATAATAAACCACGCAACTACAGAACCTAATTTATTTCGCTCAACACACACTTGGCTGGTTTAAATTTTATTTTGAAAACCCAGCTTTCAAATGCATGAAACAATTTAGATATTTCTTTCTTTGAAAGGTGGCTTCGTTTAATGTACATATAGTGGTGGAGGAGGGCTAGGTTAGGTGAGGAAGTACTTGGTCGGCCTTTAAACCACAACTGTTTGGAAGAGAGGAAGGATAGTTGGAAACTATTCCTCGATGAGAAGCTGTATCATAGGACTTGGTAAGAGGGGCTCGAGAATGGGGAGAAGAAAATACAGTCTTAAAAAGAGACTGGGAAGCCTTAAGGGTGCAGCAGACTTGTCATAGTTCGATGGTTGTGACAAAAAAGTGACGAAAACAATGACTAAATTGAACACTGTGACATTCACACAACAGCCACAGGCTGCTTGTCTATTATCAAAAAATATAAATAAACAAGTATCTGCAGATCATACAACAATTTGTCCCGAGGCGGGAATCGAACCGGCAACCTCCTGCGTCGCAGGTGGTACTTTGCCCACCTCTGGGGTCGTCGTTCCTTAAAACTTCGTCCACAAAACCGATAAGGTTTCTGTAAATCTGAACAGGATACTATTTTACTAGGGAATAGGCCATGCAAAACTCTAGATATAAGCTTCTTTAGCAAAATGAACTTACATCATAATCACAAATTTCGTCGTGTAAATCAACGAGGCTTGGATCAATATCTCTCACGACAACATCAGTCCTGAGGCAGATACGGCAAACGGTTGTTGGCATTTTTAGAAGGCTGTTTGGAGGAAACAATTCCTTTTTCAAGCCGTTTGTTGGTTCTTATGTATTTTATTCATACTGTGTGTTTGCGTAGAAATTTGAATTGCAGTATATTTGGGCACCAAAATTATTTCTAGTCAAATTTTGCATACTTTTCGAAGGTAAATATTTGCAAAAATTCAGTAAGCGATGTTTCGCATGCATACATTTTCTATAACAACAAACAAGACGAAATAAATGTTGTTTTTGTTTATTCGCTATTTACACGTAATTTGTTTTCTTGGATCATGATTTTTCAATGAAATTATCAGGTGGTTTATTGGCCAGCCACACACTCGACAATACAAACTACTAGAGATGAGTCCGGTATTCAATAACTAACTCAGTACCTGTTAGCATGGTCCTAAAATATCTAACGCTATTGTAAAATCCGCATACCGCTAGGGAATAACTGTGCAAAGCGAGCATCGCGCCTAACCGACCGTGAGCCATAACTACCCAACGCTTCAATACCTATACTTACCTAACCTATCATCTACGCATAGATACTAGCGGACCGTTCACCCGTAAAGTTATGTAGCTGCAACAAGTATTTGGTATTTCTAACCAAATCGGTTAGATGGTATTTCTAACCAAATCGGTTAGGTGGTATTTCTAACCAAATCGGTTAGAAATATATTGGGTAGAAATCAGAACAGGTATAGAGTATTGTAACGTTATTGGGTACCAGTTGGTACTAGCGGTATTGAAACAAAATACCCAACTAATAACCGGTAGCCAAAATATCCAATAACTCCCATCTTACAAACTACACTCGACAAGTGGCATATTATGGTAAGTAGCGAGGAAAGGAGGCAGAGACTTGATAGTGTGGCAATGTTACTCGTCATGCCGCATGTCATGCTCTACGGCCTGCCCATCCATAGATTGAGGATTTTTGCTTATGCTCAGTCTACCCCATCGCTCCCTATTATAACCCGGCTACACACTCAAACATTTGTGCATGCAGATTGTACAAACTCAGTTTGCGCAAGCAAGATAAGCCGGCCACACGCTCCATCTTGCTGCAAGCAAATTCGCGCGGATTTGTGTCAGATTTCGAGTCACGGAAAATTTTCGATCGAGTTAGAAAAGCCGTGCTGGACTATCTAGGATGGCTCGCAAATCTGAAAAGATCTTCAGTGATCCAGATTACTTTATTTCTTTAGGTTTACAAAATATGTATAGTATAAAATTTGACTAGTCTAAGTGCTTATTTTTTAAGCCTAAAGAAATAAAGTTATTGATTCTGATTCTGTTTATAAAACTATCTCAGGGATACTGTGTAAAATATCAGCATTATTTATGTTATGTTTTGTTTTCAGGCAACTTATGAAACTATTATAGGAGTCAACCTGGGGATGAAACAGCAATTGTCTATGGGCCCGATGATGTTCACAGACTTAAATGATGAAACACCCAACAATAGTTCTCAGATAATCAATAAAAAGGGACCTATATCAGTCAAAATAGAGGAAAATGTAGAAGTTCCATTATTTGACACTGATTCTGTTGATACTCATATATCTGAAGAGTGTATAAAAGTGAACTCATATTTGAAGAAGATAGAAATGATGGTGATGTTTTTATTGAACACTTGACTGACATAGATGATGATCCCCTGGAACTTAAAGCAGAGACTCTCAAACTTGAGACAAACCAGACGATCAGCAAAAAGCATAAAGTTGAAGTAGATCAAGGAGATTCAATGCTATTTATATTCTATTGTGATATTTGCAATAAAATGTTTTTAGCTCATCAGAAGCTCATGAAACATATTCAACTGTCACATATGACAAAAAAAATTATAATCAGGTGGATCCTCAATGTCATTCAGGAACACACATGAAAGTTCACACTGGTGAAAAGCCGTATGCCTGCAATAGTTGTGACAATTTAATAACAGATATACTTTAGTTAAGCACATGAGAGTTCATATCAGAGAAAAGCCATATGCGTGCAATATGTGTGGCAAGCAATATTATCTGAAATTTGATTTAATCACACACATCGTCGTATCCTACGAATAAGGTCACAGTTGCAAAACACCAACTTTACAGGAGACGGTTTTTTCTTATTTGTTCGAAAAGTTTCTATTACACGAGTATGATTTTTTTTTTCTAAAACGTTATATCATATTTTTAGCTAAATTATAATGTAGGTTTCATAAATAAAATAAACGGTTTTCCCTAGTTTTTGTCCCTTATCACCTTATTCCGCGTGCAAGTTTCAAATCGACGCTGTTCTAAGCGCCTTTGTGACGTTATTCCACGGAGATTTCGCTTCACGACCTCAACTAGGATGGTAACAAACGCCTTTGTAAACTTATTCGACGAAATTTAAGGGACAATTACAAAAATAAAATGATTTTATTTTACTTTCCTTTCAGAATTTCGTTTGGTACCTTGATAATTAGAGTCAGATACTGTTTACTCATGCTGCACGGGATGTTTTACTACCCTGAGACGATATTAGATGGATTTAGCTTGCCCAGCACCTAATTTACGACCTTTAAGGCGTAGCGGGCAAAGTCCGCCAGCGACGCAGAACGCGGATTTGATTCCCGCCGCGAGAAGGCGAGACAAATGTTTGTACAACTACTATCGCCGAATTTTCAAAGTTGTAGGTACTGCTTGCTTAAATGCAACAAATTACTCAAAATTATTTGAAAGCTAAAACCGAGTTAGTATGAACTTGTTGGATTGCTGACATACTACGAAAAGTAGAGTTGTTTTTTGTAAATTATGCAAAACTCAACCTAGCTAGGTATTCTGAATGTTTGATTCAAATAAATAAATTGTAATTATACGTTATAATTCCTTTCATGTATAACAAGGTAATTCAGCATAAAACTTTTATACGGGTTATTAATTAACACTAAAGTCATTTCAGTATTCAGTTATTCCGTTATGATGGCGCATGAAACTGTGTCGAAATATTGGAAAACTCATAACTCAAATTATGATAAATAACCCGTTTTAAATGATTTTAATAGTGCACTAATGAATATTATGTTATATTTGCCCTTAAACATTCGCATAACATTCGCGTGTTTTCTTGCGAATGCGTTTATTGAAAAAATCTTGCGAATATTCGTTACATCTTCATGGATAAATGGTGTATCTATTAGATTATTGTCATAATAGATTGATAGAGTTTCTGCATAGCGTATTTATTTTCCACACTGTCATTTAGCCGTGAAGGCCATTTATTAGATTTTTTGTTGCTAGTTTCTTGTGACCTATTTTATATTCATATAAGCTGTGGGACTTCCTTGAAAATTCATAAATTAATTACTAACTAATAATTAAAAATAATAATGAATAAATTATAATTAATTATCTGCAGATATTTGACCGGGTGTTCTGGTTATTTTCTATGTACATATTATAAAAATATTATATCTATTGTAGTAGTATTGTATTAAGTCCTCTAAATTAAAAAAAATACTTTACGAACTTGGAGTGTCGCTTATCAGTAAAGTGTAATTATATTCTAATTTAGATATTATCTTTAAGTACAGGTGGCATTTCGGTACCAAATTATTATTATAAAGTTATTAAAAGTGATATGCTATTTCGAATGCTAAAAGTATTAAGCTTGCTACGTTTTGTAGGTACAGGTGAGTATAGTTTATATTTGTTTTAATTTATTTGTATTTATTCAAAAATATTACAAATATTAATTTCCCTAAAACAAAAGAGTAGTCATCAAAATAGTTATGCAAGTAAATCAATAAGCAAAATAAAAACATACGTGTCAAAAAGCAAAAAAAATCAATGATTTAATAAAATAATAAGCAAAATAAATTAATACAATTTTAGTGTCAATAAACAAATAATTAATTACATCAATGAGGCAAAAAAAATATATATAATGATTCCGTAAGTCATAATTTGATTTGCAACGTAACAAAATTACTATTGTTTACCATAGTACAAAAATAATAAAGCTCTTAAGTTAAGTCTTTCAATTACTAAAATTAATTATTAGTAACTATTATTGCATATAAAAGTGTGTTTTAAACAAGGAACATCGGACATCATCGGGTAAGTGCAGACACTAAAAAAAATAAAGGTAAAATATCATGAAACTGACATTGATTATTTCGGGCCGAGTAGTGTACCTATGTATGTATATACATAGGTACACTACTTTCAGGCTGCAAGATTAGTTCTTCTTACGAAGCGTGACGTGTGTTGTGTAGACCATGTCATTTAAAGGCTCAGGGCAAAAGTTTTCTTTTTACTCTGAAAATAAAGATTACTTAATAAAATCAGATTTTAAACAGAGGCTCTAATATCAATCTATGATGACAATAATCTAATAGATAAACCCATTAATCTATACTAGATAACGCATTCAAATTCGCGAACATTCGCAAGATTTTTCAATACTCGCATTCGCATTCGCAAGAATGGACGCGAATGTATTGCGAATGTTTAAGGGCAAATAAAACTTTCTATTTATTAGTAACTGCACTGAATTATCTTAAAGTCATTAAGAACGGGATATTTACCATAATTTGAGGTAAAAATCTTCCAATATTTCGACACAGTTTCATGCGCCAACTTAATATCTTAAAATTACTATAATGTTAATAACCTGTATAATCGATTCTCCAAGTTTTATGCTGAATTATATGAAAATACTTATAAAGTATAGTTCTAATTTATGTGAGTTTTTCATAGTTTACGTTAACACGACTTTAAAGATAAAAGCTTTTTTTTATAAAATAAAGAAAGCGTTCGCGTTCGCGAATGTTAAAAATTGACATTCGTTACCTCTCTAGTTCAGACTAATACTATAAATGCGAATGTAACTCTCTGTCTGTCTGTTAGTAACTTTCACGCTTTAACCAATTTCGATGAACTTTTGTTGTTATGACGGCCATGGAAATATCGATCGATCTACACAATTTGTATGGTACAACTCTGTACTGGCAAAGGGTTGTATCATACAAATTAAGTTTGTAGGACGGACGGACGTAGAACCGAGCATTAGTACCTTTGGGGTAGGTAAATGTAACAAATATAATAAACCTAGTACCTAAAATATTACCTACTATAAAAAAATACTTACCAAATCAAGTTCCGAGGATGATTGATAAAAGCTCGATTTCTGTTTCATTTCCTTGTGACACTAGAGATACCTACTCTTTTTAAGCACAGCGGTCACCCGCGCCCGCTCGGTACATTATTACCTAATGTTGGAAAGTGTAACTTTATTCGCCGGGAAATATCGATGTCGGTTGCGTTTTGCACATGAAAAAAAGTGCTCAAGCTGTTCGTTACCTTATTCGTCGGACTAAATCCATCAGTGCAATTGTAACCAAATTTTAAAACTTTAATAACTTTTTTAAATTCATTATTTATTTACTTTTTTCGAACTGGTATGATGTAAATGATAATGGAGATTCCAAAAATGCAATAAAAATAAAAGGTCACCCTGGCGACTGTAACCTTATTCGCTGGATACGACGACATTAGAACTCACACTGGAGAACAGCCATATGGAGAACAGCCATAGTTGTGGTAAAAAGTTCAATAGGAAACAGATTTGGTTGTACACATGGGAGTTCACAGTGGAGTAAAGCCATTTGCTTGCAGTATATGTTTTAAGCAATGTGCTCATAAGTCTAGTTTAGTATCACACAAGAGAATTCACTCAGGTGAAAGGCCATATGCCTGCAATAATTGTGACAGAAAATTTAATAAGAATTTTAATTTAATATCACATAAGAGAAATCACACTGGAGAAAAGCCATATTCCTGCAGTATATGTCTAAAGCAATGTACTCAAAAATCAACTTTAGTTAATCACATGAGGATTCACACTGGAGAAAAGCCATACGCTTGCAGTGTATGTGATAAAAATTATTTAGAAGATTTAATCATAGATCTAATGTTAGAACACACATGAAACTTCACACTGACTTAAATACAAAAATTTTGTTATTCCAGGAAAAATAATAGATTCAGGCGTTACTTTGCGGAAATCCATTGCAAAATATTAGAATGAAAATATATTTAGTAACAAATTTTTATTTTTCTGCGCGGAATCGTTACTAAATATTTTTTCATTCTAACATTTTTGAATTCCAGGAAGTTCAACCCAGTGGCTCATCTCTGACACTGGACCAAGTTTCAACCTTGTACTACTTACATGTTTACATTATGATAAAACTCGCCCCGGCTTCACACGGGAAGTATATCACATAATACGAAGAAATAGTCAGCATTTGTGATGAAAGCTCCCGGGCGGCTTGACTTTTTCCGACATTTCCAACAATTACACAAAACCTTGACAAATTATACTAAAAACTTCCTCATAAACCACTCTATCGATTGGTGAAAACCGCATAAAAATCCATTCAGTAGTTATTGAGTTTATCGCGAACAGACAGACAGACGTGGCGGAGGACATTGTTTTATAATATGTATGTAGTGATAACAAGCTGTCAATATGAACCAACATGCGTATAATAAATAGAAACATGAGGTGGCTATATACGATAATTATTTGGCTTTGGTGTAAATAACCAAAGCATATTAATAAATTATATCTAAATTGAAATACATACATAATAATCACATACTGAGGGTTGCTTACAATTTGACCATGCTTTTTGCCAAATAATATGATTATAGATCAACGGGAAGTACCCTCATCACAAATTTACCTTGATTGAGAGAAATATTTTTGTTCTATGTACATAATATGAAAAAGATGTGATTACGGTTTTCAGATTTTTCCCTTCACGTGTGCTTTAAGACTGGTTCTTGCCAAATTTCATGGGTCTATACTCTAGCTACATCAACGGGAAGTAACCTATAGGTTTTGTGTGCAAGTGCTTCTCTTGGAAATTTCAAAATATGTGGACAAGACGTTACTTTTCGCTGTTATTTTTCACGGCTTCAAGAGAAAGACTTGTTTATTAAATGTTGATTTCCCTCGATACCTCCGAGTTCCTGGTATAAGGAGGTTGACAGATAGACGGTAAACATCGAGATCATTTTGTGTATTTCGAGCTTTCATTTATAAGTATTTTTTTATTATATTATGTTTGAGTTAGTTTTACTTTCCATTTCATTATTTTTTGTTTGTATTTATTGTGTATTTAAATGTAATTTTATGAGTCATGTACTTGAAATAAACAATTTTTATTTATGATCTAAATTGTTTTTTTGTTTGTTATATGTAATGTAAGTCTGTTTGCACAAATAAAATTTTATTCTTATTCAATAAGGTTTCCTTTTGAGGTGCAGAATATATACCCTTACACCTTAAAATTTTATAATTATTTAAGTTCGTCGCAAGAATAATGAACGCGGCACATACATACATGTATTGAATATACAAAAAAAATTACATTAAATAACCCACCCCTGAACATTACTTTGTGCCCTGACCTTTCCCGGTGCAAAGGTGCCGATAATGCTTGCAGCATTACCTCGCTGAATAGCGATGGAAATCCTTTGCACCAAAAACGACCCGGAGCAGTCTCCTGTCACTTCGTTAAGTTTACGACCTAATTCTCCCACTAAACACTTCGCATCCACACTCCAACTGCCCATGGTATAAGAAAACATGTATGCTCTTCCGAGACACGATGGTCACGTGGGTGTCGCCAGGCTACGTCACCGTCGCCATCGGCGAATGAGAAGACGACTGTGTTACCAGTAGCGTACAATCGTAACTCCCCGAACTCCTGTATGAATGAAATCCTGATAAAACTATGTGGTTTTGCATTTACCAATTATTTATCACATTGAATTGTGTTTAAATATATCTATATCATTATTATCAGCTGCCAAATCGTTATATTGACGACACATCCTAATAATTGGGTTATAAAACGATGTATTATTTTTGTAAATCCTCAACGAGAACGTATTCGGGTTTCGACACCTGTAGTAAGTGTTTATGTCAGGTTAGGTTAGGATAAAAGACTAGAACAGTCTATTGAAGAATGTAAAATTTTATGAAGGGTTATGAGATCTATGCGTTTTCTGCGATTATTAAGGGAGGTTATTTTAAAATCTTTTAATTTATCAGTATAGTTCTGGTGTTTTATTTTGTTCCAATTGCGATTGATTTACAATTGCGCATTTATTAGTACCTGTATACATCAGTGTAGGTAATCCCTAATTTTGAAGATAAATCTATCTTTTTGGATTTGAAAGGCTCTCGATTCTCCAATAATTTTTAAGCCTGTTCAGATCCACCTACGTATATATTAGGCTATATTAAAGCGAAAGCAGAGTGGCTATTCGAAACCCTTTAACAAAATAAAATTCGATGTGCTAACCTGCCTTTTCTATCTTATAATTAGGTACGATATTCAACGAAATTTACAAATATCTAATGTACAGTACACACCTATCATAAGCTTTTTCTAATGTCTAATATTCTTCTTTTTTCCTGAATAGCAAAGTCGCCACCGAACTCTTCGATTCTCCGTTTATATTATACGAAACTAAACCATTTCAAGAGGGATTAAAAAAGCTTAGGATATGTATAACAAACTGTACCTACATTGGATATTTAAAACTCTTGTGCCTAACGTTATTAAAAATAATATGACGTGTTTTAAAAAACGATAAACCGACTTCAAATTCCCTTACTTTTGCACTTATTTCATTATTGCGAGATAAATAATAATCCCCTGGGGATAAAAAAATTATGGGACCCCTTCGGGATAATTTTCTATATAACAGTGAAAGAATTTTCAAAATCAGTTCATAATTGGCGGAGATATCGCGTAAGATACATACAAAAAAACATACAGACGACCTCCTTCTTTTGAAGTAGGTTAAAAATAGGCAGTGGCGCTAGTGTTCAGCATACAACTGCCTTAAGTTTTGTTTCGCCTATTAATTCCGTACATTGATTGGGGGTGATAGGTATTTCCGTTCGCAACTAGATTTGCCTTCTTATCGGTCCCGTACCGCACCGGTTGCGATCGAAGAGCTTCCGGTCCTTGCAAATGAAGAAGAAAGCGTTGACGCAGCACGACTTGCAGTCTGAGTGTGTGCTTACCCCAGCAGAAAAGTTTCTTCTAGAATGAAGTGAATTCCACTGAGTTTCGTTTACCCCTGCCCTTTGGGGCTGCCATACACGGACTGCAAGAGCAGTTAGCCATTGTTGATCAAAGACACGGTCCGCTCTATCAGTCATATTCACAGTAGGTATAGTGAACAAGGCATGGGATTTTGTACTGCGAATTCTCAAGCATCAAGATTCCATAGATACTTTGTACGTACGATCGTAGTCATCTAGAGTACTCTTCACAGGTTTGGAATCCGTTTTATGACGTTTATATCACTCGTCTTGAACATATTCCGAAACGGTTTTTGCGACACTATCGAGCTAGTTCTTTCTACCTGACTACACGGCGAGATGTCGCAAATTTAGAAAGATCGACAGAAAATACTTTTATTGCACACTTAAAACTAGAAAACAGTTAACAAATGAGACAAAAACAACATTAGTGACAATGGGCGGTCTTATCGCTCAAGAGCGATCTCTGCTAGACAACCCCAATTTAACTTTCTTCCGCTTCAGGAACGTAGAAAAATAGCGGACTTATGTGTTATACGTTGCAAATGGGAAGGTTGACTGCCCGGAGCTTCTTGAAGAGATAGGACTGCGAACTAAATATTGAAAAACTCAGGAAACCGCAAAAACTTGCAAAATATACCTTTTGCAAAAAAAAGTTATAGGCAAAATTCGTTCAGGGCTAGCAGATGTTTTAACACTGTGGTAAAATATCCTACTAATAGGTATTATAACTGTCAAAGTTTGTATGGATGGATGTATGGATATTTGTTACTCTTTCACGCAAAAACTACTGAACTGATGAGGCTGAAATTTGGTATAGGTATAGTTTGGGATCTGGATTAACATATAGGCTATTTTTTATCCCGATAAAACGTGGGCGAAGGCGCGGCTATTAGCTAATACTTACATAAAAGTATGCCTCCACAGGGACCGCGACTAACACCTGCAAAGCTTAGGTTTAAGCTACAAAAATTCATTCGCTCGCGCAATTACAGCGTCGTGGCAGCTCTCTGTGTAAGACTGTATTAACATTTAAGCACTATGTATATTTTAACGTGCATCTCTGCATCTGTCGCTGCCGAAGACGCCTGCTCAATGGTACGCTGCTTTACCATTTTGCACCTGTAGCAGTGGAGACCTTGGGCAGTTGCATGGTATAAGAAAACAAGGTATGCTTTTCCGGGAGTGTCGCCAGGTGACGTCACTGTCCAGTTGCCACTTCATTTCAACAAGAGTAGAAGTAGAAGTACAACGTAGAAGTTGGGAAACAAATGTGATAAGATAAGAGTCTATTGAAAAATCAATAAAAAAATGACAATCGTCAATTATATTTGTTAGATCATTCAAAACAGCGTTAGTTAACAAATTCAAAGTCAAAGTTTCTTTATTTCCGTAAATACAATAAATGTACACTTAGAACAGGTCAAATTCTTAAAATTAAACACTGATTTGGAAATAAAGTGACATTTTGATTTCGGTCGCTTCGGTATGTAGACTAAAGTAAAGAAGCGACGAAGAAACCTTTAGCCTGTTAGGTGTTATTTTTAGAGTTATTTTTCGAGTTGGAGCAAAATCCGCCCCAAGCTTTTTTATCTTCTAGATAGTCTGAAATTTTGTAATAAGCCTTTTTACAAAGGATATGTTTGACAATTTGTTTAAATTTATTTATAGAAAGTTTTTGCAACTCGCTAGGGGTTTTGTTGTAGAAGCGTATACATTGCCCTCTAAAAGATACATTAACCTTGTGTAACCTAGTTTTGGGCACAGCGTGTTTATTCTTATTTCTAGTATTTACATTATGTATGTCGCAATTTTTAGGGAACCGATCGATATTTTTATGAGTGTACAATAAGTTTTCATAAATATATTGACATGGTACTGTCATTATATTTATTTCTTTGAATTTATCACGTAGGGATTCTCTAGGACCCATGTTATAGATTGCACGAACAGCCCTCTTCTGCAGCACAAATACGGTATTAATATCTGCAGCGTTCCCCCACAGCAATATACCATACGACATAATACTATGGAAGTAGCTGATATAGACCAGTCTGGAAGTATCAACGTCTGTAAGATGACGGATTTTTTTTACTGCGTACGCTGCAGAACTAAGTCTCTTCGATAGCTTATCTATGTGTGGGCCCCATTGAAGTTTACTATCTAAGGTTATTCCTAAGAATACGGTAGTGTCTACAATTTCTAACGTTTCTCCTTTTACGTTTACATCAGCCTTAACTTGTTTTACATTTGGTAGAATAAATCTAAGACATTTAGTTTTAGTTTCGTTAAGCAAAAGATTATTAACACCAAACCAGTGGACTACTTTTGAAATTGCAACTCGAACATCAACAAATTTCGCAAAATTATTTCGACTATACTGAGCAATTGTATATAATTTATAACGATATAAATGTATTTTCTATTGTATAAGGTTTAAAAATACACAGCAATATAAATTATATTTTAGGGAAATTGTTTTGGATATGTTTGCAACACTTTTCTAATCTTGTTATGTTTACATCTAGGTCTACAATCTGGTTCAGTACTGTAACTCTATTTATTGCATTAATTTGATTGTAAACTGCTTTGTGAACTGGCTCATTGAGCAATCCTTTTACAGGATTGATGAATTTCTGAGATAAGACTGTACTTTATTATTATTCATGTGATTTCAATTATTAATTAATTTTAAATTTGATTCATGGAATAAATGTATTTTAGTGTAATTTAATTAATATTCTTATAGAATTATTGTTATTATAGATGTTATAATTAACTATTATATACAAACAACTTATACTTATGTATAATAAGGATTGACGTGTAATAATTATTTTACCAATAAATGAACATGAACTTATTATAATAAAATAAAACAATTATAAACTTTACATTTATACTTTAATCATTAACAAACACAGCGTACGTTATGCCAATCTTGTTAAAATGGCCAAATGAAATCAACGCATAACGTGAAACCTACTTAATTATTTTGACTCATAGTCTTAGGTTTACATAAAACAAATATTTGTTCAGGGTGTTTTATGTGTAGTAAAATTCTATATCTATGTAGTTTAATGTATTATGTATATCAGTTATCTAGTACCTATAACACAAGCTCTGCTTAGCTTGAGGCTAGATGATACTGTGTGAATTGTCCAGCATATTTATTCCTAAAGTTACATTCCTGTATCCAGATTAGAGTTACAACATTTAATAAAAACAATAAAAAAAAACAATTACGTAAATATGTAGATTTAAAATAGTTTCAAACACGTTCCCTGCTAGGGCACTGCTATGTTTACTAGCCGACTATACTCCGATTTAGAATCCAAGATATTTCAACAAAAACATTTAGGAATGAAAACTTAGCAAAATGTGATAACAATACCATAAAACAATAAGGTAACAGCAAACTTATTATTAAAAACTAAAACACAAACTTCAATAACGAATAATCACAAATTGCTACACATGTGTCGCAATTTTTTTCAAATCACTCCAAGATCAGCTGGTCTATTTAGAAACTCCAAAAAATATTTACTAAAAATCAAGACAACATATAACTAAAAGCTTGTTATAAAGCCTGTTTATGAACAAAGAAAATAACAATCAAATAAATATAAACAAATCAGAAGCACTGGAAATAGGTACTATTGATATATATACAGGGTTACAGGTTAATTCGACCTGGAGGGGGTTGTAGTTTTCATAATTCCTGACTGTTTTGACTATGAAATACCCTACCCCAAACTTAACCGTTTTCAAGATATTGGAATTTGAAGTTTTTTTTTAAAAATACCGCTTTTTTCTCTATTTGACCACTTTTTTTTGGGTATTTGATCTCTTATTTATTTGTGTCTGCGATAGGTATCTGTGTAGTAGGTGAGTTGCTTTCTTATTCTTAACACTAAAATTGCAGTCAACTGAACCAACTGGGTCGCAGTAGATGATTGATTGTTATAAATTGAAATAAATTCGTAAAAAATATTTTTTTCAATGGTACTGTTTCGAAGCGACGAACAGACCTCGGTAGGCCACGTGTCAATGATGATGAAGAGCAAGACAATGAAATAGTAGAACGGTTTAGATTGGATCCAACTACTTCTACTAATATTGTTGCCCGAGAACTTGGACTATCGCAGTGGAAAGTGTGGTTTACGGTAAATACTGCCGGCCTTTACCCCTATCATTACACGCCAGTGCAAGTTATTGAAGAAGGAGATCCTGTGAGGTTGGATTTCTGCAGATTCATGCTCAATGCAGATTTAGAATAAGATAGATATATATATATAGATAAATAAGGGATCAAATACCCAAAAAAAGTGGTCAAATAGACAAAAAACCAGTATTTTTAAAAAAAACTTCAAAGTCGGATATCTTGAAAACGGTTAAGTTTGGGGTAGGGTATTTCATAGTCAAAACAGTCAGGAATTATAGAAACTACAACCCCCTCCAGGATCTAGTATATATATATATATAGACAGTATTGTTATGGATCAGTTGAGCTACGTTGTAGATTGTAGCAGTCTACAGTTAGCTCAGTTGATTCAATTGTAACTAGTATTTCTACAGTTTACAATTGAGCTAACTGCAGATTGTTACGTTACAATTACAATCTACAGTTAGCTCAACTGGTCCATATCAGTCGGAAGCGTCCCCAAGACGCTGGGCCCAGCTGTATGAAAATGCTAATGCGCTGCGCTGCACCAGCTCTCGCGTCCTAAAAGCCTCATTATATAGTGCTTATCGAGCACATGGATTCATAAAAAATGAGCTACGATTTGTGCAAAACTAGTTTTCATTCCATCCAGAACGTAGAAAATATTTCAATTTCGCGTGAATACTTTCCAGATTCTGTGCCGAAGACTCGGAAATAGAGTTTCTGTATGATATTCTACAGCATGAAATTAGTGATGGTGGAGAAATTGAGAAAATACATGCGTTTATTAGGTACCCACACTACCTACCTATTATATTAGTCTAGTGAACTACTTAGTTTCAAACATATCTCGCAGATACCAACAACCTAGATGGGATAGTAAGAAATAATTAAGTTGGTAATACATAAGGAGTCTACAATGTGGCCGAACTCCAAAGCGGGTTGCCGACAAGTTGACAAAACACCTGCCTACAATTTTGATATACTGAAACCTCGCACCAAACCGTCGGGCTGTGAGACTTTGGTGTGTAAACTCACTAACAAACTAAGGTCACATAGGCATTATTCATTTATTTATTGTTTTAACAAAATCTACAGCCCTTAAACCTAGAGAATTCAAACCTTAATGGTATAACTAAGGGTATAACTTACGGCCAATCAAAGATTTATATTTTATAAAAGAAACATCCAAAATACTGACAGTCATATACCACTAAACAAAAATAAAACTTACATAAAACTAAGTTTTCGTCAAGTTTATTAAGTTTTGTTAAATAGAATGATTTTTGTTTTATCTCTATTGTAATTTAAAAATACGGGGGTGACATGTTCGGCACAAACCATCATGCACCAAAAAAATAGATTAAAAAAAACGATTGGTTCGTCAGTTCGTTCCCAAGCTGAAAATCAATCTGGATCGGAAATATGACTTCTTATATGGACACAATGACTAACATACTTTTATGGTATTGATATGAACCAGTTAAGCTATCTGTAAATTGTTTGCAACAGTCTGCAGTTAGCTTAATTGCTTCAATTGTAAATACTAGTTTAATTTGTTAATATTATTTGATTGTTATTTTCTTTGTCAATAAAGTTGTACATTTAGTTTAATATTCTATAACCTACTTTTTCTACATGTGTTTATGTATCTCATACATTGCAGACAATCGTTACTTGTGAGTTCTCATATGATAAACTAAAACATTTTTTTGACTAAAATGTTTATCACAAACATTGCAGGCATATGGCTTCTCACCAGTGTGAGTTCTCATATGAACATATAAACCATTTTTATAATTGAAATGTTTATAACACACATTGCAGGCAAATGGTTTCTCACCAGTGTGAGTTCTAATATGAGCTACCAAAATATTATTGTGTATGAAACGTTTATCACAGACATTGCAGGAAAATGGCTTCACATCAGTGTGAGTTTTTAAATGGTAAACTAAATTACTTTTTTGTTTAAAATGTTTATCACACACATTGCAGGCAAATGGTTTCTCGCCAGTGTGCGTTCTCATATGATCAACTAAAATATTTTTTTGATTAAAATGTTTACCACACACATTGCAGGAAAATGGCTTCTCACCAGTATGAGTTCTAATGTGTGTAGCCAAACTACTATTCATAGTATATTTCTTATCACATATATTGCAGGCAAAAGGCTTCTCACTATTGTGTATTCTCAAATGATCAACTAAATGACTTTTCACACTGAACTGATTATCACATAAATTGCAAGCAAATGACTTCTCACCAGTATGAGTTCTTATGTGTCTCGCTAAATTATATTTTTTATTAAACTGTTTATCACACAAATTGCAGGCAAATAGCTTGTCACCAGTGTGAGTTCTCATATGACCAACTAATTGACTTTTTCTAATAAATTGTTTAGAACATACATTGCAGGCAAATGGCTTCTCACCATTGTGTATTCTCAAATGATCAATTAAATGACTTTTCACACTGAACTGTTTATCACATAAATTGCACGCAAATGACTTCTCACCAGTATGAGTTCTTATGTGTCTCGCTAAATTATATTTTTTATTAAACTGTTTATCACACAAATTACAGGCAAATGGCTTATCACCAGTGTGAGTTCTCATATGGCCTGCTAAAGTCCTTTTTTGATAAAAATATTTCTCACATATATTGCAGGAGTATTTCAATTTTTTAATATCGGCATGTGTTATTCTTGAGTGTGATATGAGTGCACTTTTATCGAAAAATTCTTTGTTACAATTATTGCAAGTAAATATCTTTTTTGAATCATCTAGTTCTGTTTGTTCATTATGAATATTAGAAGGAAATTCATCCATATCATTATCTCGATCACTATCTTCTTCTAATGTTAATTTGCTATTTATAGCATTCTTCGGAGAGGCAAACTCAACTTCCAATTGTGTTTCTTCATCAATTACCTGAGTATCTTCATTACTTTTAAAGTAATCATCAATGGAAATTAACTGCACATTGGCCACAGACAAGTGTTGGTCCAACCCGAGTTTGACCTCAGCTATGTATTCATGAGTTGCCTGAAAATAATAATTGTTTATCGATACTAATCAAATCAAATCACATTTATTTCAGAGTACAAAGTTACATACACAGTCCATATATCGAGACACAATGAAAACATTATAAGATAAGATATTTTATCTACTATATAAAAATAAGTCGGGTTTTCCTTCCTGACGCTATAACTCCAGAACGCACGAACCGATTTCCACGGTTTTGCATTCGTTGGAAAGGTCTCGGGCTCCGTGAGGTTTATAGCAAAGAAGATTCAGGAAAAATTTCAACAGATAAGCGGGAAAATCTTTTTTCACATCTCTGATACATAGCATGTACTACAAACCAATATTTTAAGTAGATGGCGCCGGTGCGTGATACATTGTTTGACAGCTACTCATTGTTCTCTGCTCAGTTAATTTCATAAACGAAATGTTACATAAAACGAAGCCATCTGGTGGCGAAACGGAGTTCGCCGTTCTGCTGTTCATTATAAAAAACACAAACTTAAATACTTAAAAAAAATAAGTCCGTGGATTATATAATATTCACTACAGAAGAGCGGCAGTCCCATCAGCCACTTGTATTATTATAAAGAGGAAAGATTTGATTGGTTGTTTGCATTGAATAGGCTCCGAAACTACTGAACTGATTTGAAAAAACTTTCACTGTTGGGATGCTACACTATCCCCGGGTGACATAGGCTATAATATATTTAAAAAAAATTGGGATCTAGAAATTTTTGTTGAATAGCGATATTAGTTAGTACTTTAATAATCTTCAACACTAAACAATCAGTGGTCGATGGCAAAACAATCTTTGCCGGCTCAGCTAGTTATAAAAATCTATAGTAATATCGAGGTAGTAATTTACTTTAAGGTTTAAATAAATTTAATAAGATACCAAAAAAAAATTAGTCTTCGACGGGACTTGAACCCGGAACAAATTTTTGGGATCTTGTTCAATTTCTTAGGAATAATGAATTTGTTTATGGGATTGAATATCCCATAAACAATGGAGTATGTATGGCGCTTCGATCATCAATACATTTTTGTTTGAAGGAAGGAAATGTTCTCTGGAACGACTTGTCCAATTTCCAGGAGCGGGTTCTATTAAAAGATCAGGAATTGCAAAGTAACATAAGCGGTTTATTAACATTTACATGAACAACGAACAACTAGGTGGTTACACCACAAAAATAGCGTCTGCACAGGGCAAGGTACTCAAGCCAAGTAAGTAATTCAACAACACTTAGATATATATATATACTTGTCGGAACGATACAACTATACGCAAGAGTGCACGTTCGAACAGCGCGACGACTTGTAGTAGACTGAGCCTCGGGACGAGGTGTTGACTCAACGGCGGCGCGTGGCAGAATGAGGGAGCGTTTTTTTTTTTTTTTCGAAAGGATTATAATGCTGTTGACCGCAGATGGCCATGACAGCGTTACCGGGCTTTTGGCGGGCGCAGAGGGCGCCTCGCCGGTAAAATTAGGTTGGGGCGACACGCACAAGGGCCACCACTTAGGTGCGAGCCTCGGCTTGGGCTGTCGCCAGATGCTACACAAGAGGGTAATGGAGGTTTCGCCTAGGTGCACGAATGCACCTAAGGGCGGAAGCGGGGAATTCTTCGACCCCGCATCCGGCGGGGTCGGTTTTTGGTCGGTTGTGTAGTGTGCGGAAGCGAATTGGTTGCCGTCACCTCCGGGTTAGCGGCGGTGATTGGGTCAACGGGGTCACCGAGAACGTGTCTCGGTCTACGGAGGAGAGGTGAGGGAGCGCCGTTGCCTGCGCGCTATATATATCCGACTGGTCTGTTGTGACTCAAACGCCTTAGTTCTCATCTAACACTACTAATTTTAGAAAGGTACCAGGAACGTCACAAGCAGTAGGTATTATAACTATACAAAACAATTAAATTAAAATGTGCGTTTATTAAATTATAATAATAATAGCTTTTTACTAAGTGTATAAGAAAGTAATTAAATAATATACCAATTTGACTCCAGCGGGACTTGAACCCACGACCTTGAATACGGGACTGCGCAAACCAACTGCGCCACGAAGACAAGTACCCGACTAGTCGAAAATCTTTTTTTTACTTTTATTTAGACAAAAAGCGTTCTATCCGCTCAATCATATTAAATTAAACCCATGAAATTGTACTATGCCAGCAAATCCACAGCACAGAGAGAAAGAAGAAAAATTCGTCAGTACCTCAATATTGTGATGTGTAAGATAACTGAAGATCTTTTCAGACCTGCGTGCCATCTCAGAGAATGTGTTGTATCTCAGCAGCTTCTGGTAACAAAATGAGCAAACGACTCTCGGCCTTGCATCCTTGGAGTTGAACTGAAACAATCCTACCAATATTATAAATGTCAAAGTTTGTAAGGAATAGATGGATATTTTTTACTCTTTCACGCAAAACTACTGAAACAATTTGGCTAAAATATGGTATGGGTATAGTTTGGCACCTGGAATAACATACATATAGGCTATTTTTTATCCCGATAAAACGCGGCGGAAGGCGCGGGCAGCAGCTAGTCATTCATAATATTGTACGTACTATTGGATATCGACATCAGACTATAAAGGGAATTATGTAAAAGGCCATCAAATGTAATGCAATGTTTAAGCTTATTTCAGTGAATATTATTCTACATCCTGATGCTTGCAATAATAATTACATAACTCTGTATTGTACACCACAAACATAAATAAAACACATAGCCATTAATATAAACATGTACAATGGGCGGCCTTATCGCTTAGAAGCGATTTCTTCCATGCAACCTTTGGATGGATAGAAAATTTACAATTTAAGAAAGGCAAGCGTGTATACAGCATTAATACATACTCGTAAAATAAAATAAAATATTTATATAAAGTCCAAAAAAAGTCCATAAAGTAGAAAATATATTATGTACCTACCTATATTTCTATATTTACTAGTATACACATTTTTAGATTAATGTTAAATACACCAGAGTATTATTACAATCTAGCCATAGAATTGGCTAATGGGTAATTTAGTTTTAACTTATTTTTATAAGAACTTATTACTAAGAACGTGTCCATTGGCACTTTTCTTATTGTCTCTATATAGGTACTTAAGGGGAAGACACTTGGTTCATGTGTTCTTAATGATAGCACTTATGTACATACACTATAGTTATACTAACTCAAAAGGTTTTGTTCTTTTGAGCCTTCTCACTATGTCCGTGTTGTCGAGGAGCTGGATCGCCTCGACGTTCACATGATGATGAAGCCTATGTCCGTGAGCCTCTGCGTATTTTTGTATGACTGTGTCGACAAATTCAATATTCAGGTCCCGATGAATATCGTCATTTCTTAAATACCAAGGAGCATTAACAATTGACCTGAGTACTTTGTTCTGGAATCTTTGTATGATTGCTACGTTTGTCTTTTTGGTACAGCCCCAGAGCTGTATACCATAAGTCCAGATTGGCATGAGGACTTGTTTATATAATAGGAGTTTATTGTGTACTGCTAAAGTACAATTTCTTCCAATCAGCCAGTACATCTG
This sequence comes from Eupithecia insigniata, assembly GCA_947859395.1. Lineage (NCBI taxonomy): Eukaryota > Metazoa > Arthropoda > Insecta > Lepidoptera > Geometridae > Eupithecia > Eupithecia insigniata. The sequence goes on from OX402020.1 coordinate 7,951,875, forward strand.
TTTGTAGCGAATCTCTAGCTCCTCTTTTTTCTTCTTGACATGAGCTTTCCAGCGCAGCTTGGTGTCAAAAGTCATGCCCAAATACTTCGCTGTATTTTCGCATGGTATGATGGCCCCGTTGATGAGAAGTGGATGGTATTCGTTTCTTTTATTTGTGAAGTTGATGTGACTTGACTTCGATTCATTTAATTTTATTCGCCAGGTTTTGGTCTAGTTGTGTATTTTATCAACCGCAACTTGAATCTTTTCGGCTGCTTCCGCATGTGTTCTTTCGTCTTTGTATTCAAAAAATATCCATATATATAAGTTTAAGAATAAGAGTATATAATATTATACAGACAAAAGTTTGTATGAATGTTTGTTCAGTTGTTACCCAAAGACTACAAAGATTTTGATTAAATATAGTCTACTTTTGATGACTATTCTGATTGTTCTAAATGTTAAACATACAAATACTTCAAAACAAAACAAGTATAATAACTATAACAGAGGAAATAAACAAAATAAAACTCCTCAATACTACCCGAACAACTGTTAGTAAAAGCCTGCAATTTAGACTAATTAAAATATTTGAATATAAATAACAAACTACCTGAAAAGTGATTCAAAAGGAGGAGGTTATCAATTTGTCTGTTTTTGTACATATGTTATGCGATATCTTCGCCAATTAAGGACCGATTTTGAAAAAACTTTCACTATTGTATAGAAAATGAGAGAAGAGGTCCCATAAAATTGTCATCCCCAGGGGATTAGTATTTATCGGGATAAATACTAATCAGCTGGGGATAACAATTTTTTTCAAAACTTAAAATAAGTGTAAAAGAAAGGGTATTTGAAGTTGGTTTATCGTTTTTTAAAACACGCCATATTATTACTTTAAGTTATATAATTAAGCTTATCTACTTTTACTTATTTCAATTCAAAATACCTAATTGTAAAAGAATTGTTGTGCCCTGACCGGGGTTTTATGCATTGTGTACTTACCCACTAAGACTACCTGTAGGTAGTCATAAGTGTACTTATGAACAATACCTGTAGGTATGTATGAAATCACAATACATGATATGAACATAGAGTAAAAACTCGCTGCTATCTCAGGATATGAATATATGAATTTATTCATTCATGCAGTTCAAGCATACAAAAAACTCGCAAATGACCAGTATATATAATTTAGGTACCTACCTAGGTACCTACTTACCTTGGTGTTAGACAGTTTTTCATAACTATTTATGAGAAGGTTGTTTTTCAAGGAATGTAGTGTCGTATTGCCGGCGGCTAGGCAAACTCTGCACACGGAAGTCATTTTCCTTTCGTTATTTAACACCAAACCTTTTTAGAAAGAAATAATCAAATGAGCTGCAAGCAGAGTGAAATAGTTATGTGGTTACCTCTTTTTATTTTAGAATCACGTGTTTTTTTTCTACACAAACAATAACAAACAAACCATTTTTTTGATGTTTACAAAATAGTAACCGTTGAATTAGGACTATTTACCCGTAAAACTTTTGAAATCTATCATGGTTATATAAAACACAAGTTCAATAAAAAAAAATCGCGGTAAATATCCAGTCTTTAGTGTTATTTAACCGTACATATTAACACGTGTATTAGGCTTCCCACATGGACACAATAATTACTTACGATGCAGTGTACGGCCGCCGGAGGCCATACCTCCAAGTTATTTGGCTTCTCATCTCAGTCGATGCGAAGAACCGAACTACGACGACCCAGACCCATCAAAATCGGTCCAGCCCTTTCGGAATATAAAGTATTTTTTGTTAAAGTAGTTCCTATACTACTGCTATTCAACCTTATTTGATGTTCGAAAAAAAAGAAGATATTTTGTATGTGTCAAAAAAATATCTGTAAGTAAGAAAAAAAGAGTAATATTGAAAATACGATTTATATACATGTGCTATATTTATTAATTTACGAGTAATTTCTACGACTTAAGTGATCGTTCGATATTCGCTGAGAACAGTAGTGTCTCCCGCGTCCGCGCGTACCTACAGTGCAAAAGTGCAAACGCATCACAACAACGTCCGCAGAAGGCGGCCGGACCGCGACAATGACCTAGTTATTATGCGCGACGGCACGTTCTATCACGAATCATATTGTTAAGGCTAAGCTATACTGTCTTAACAATGGATACACCATCTAAGGAAGGTACAATAAGATTGCAAACAGAGTTAGAGCATACTCTTTATGACCGACTCAAGAAGGCACAGGTCTTCTACAGGGAAGAAAGGCAAGAGCGGGAAAAGCTGCAGGGTCTTGTTGAAGACCTGCAAAATCAAATTGAAATTCTCCAAAAACAGCTTAAATGCGTAGTGGAGTCTACAAACAATGCACCAACAACAATGGAAACTTCTTCAGTCCAGGTTGAATATGGCACGGACGAGGAAGAGCTTGCAAGAGAGACAGGGTGGATAAGAATGAAATCCAGGAAGAAGCGAAAACCGAACACCTCGCCCACTCTCTCACCTCAGGAAAGTGTCAACATTCCAGTCATTGAAAAGGTTAAAAAAGTTCCTCCACCACCTCCTATTATAGTGGATGGGGTAGTCAATTATCAAAGCTTTTATGACTCCTTGTCACTAAAGCAGCCCGCTGGCACCTTCAATATCAAGATGCTGAACGGTGACAGTGTTAAAGTGAACGCCTGTAACAGTGAAGCGTACAGAGCCATTACCAAATTTCTAAAAGATAGCAACTGTGCATGGCATTCCTATGAAAATAAACAGGAGAGGCCGATAAGAGTTATGGTTAAGAAACTGCCTTTCACGTGTAAGCCTGAAAGGATTGTCGAGGACCTAAAAGAAAATGACTTCAAGATTGAAGAAGCAGTTAACAAACTGAGCTGGAAAACTAAAGAACCACTCAACATGTTCATGCTCACATTCAGCAATGAAGAGGACATCAAAAAAATATATGCAATTAAACATATTATGGGGTGCATGGTTGAGATACAGCCACTAAGATCCGCCAAACTAATCCCTCAATGCAAAAGGTGCCAAGTGTACGGCCATACTCAAAAGTATTGCTCCAAAGAGCCGAGGTGTGTTAAATGCACAGGGAAACATCTTACCAAGGACTGCACAAAACCTACAGAAGCAAAACCAAAGTATGTGCATTGTGGAGAAGCGCACCCAGCTAGCTACAGAGGCTGTATGGTAGCCAAGGAAATGCAGAAAATACGAAACAAAACAACTAAGAAGACACCAACTACGCAGCAAATCTCTAGCAATAAACATCAGGTAACTCTTTCAGCAAACGTGAGCCATCGATCTATTTCTTACGCGCAAGCAGCTGCCAAAGACACACCAGCCATGCAACGCACTGAGCCAATAATTAGCAATAACAGCAAGCTCGACGAAATCTTAAAGTTCATGACATCTTTTGATGAGCGATTGAAGAAAATAGAAAATAGCACCAAATCAGCTATTATTAAGAACAAAAAATGATTTATAAACTAAAAATAATGGCTTGGAATTGCAATGGGCTACTAAACCATCAGAATGAACTGCAAGTAGTCCTTGACATAGAAAATGTCGATTTGTGTCTCGTATCCGAAACGCACTTCACTAAACAATCTCACATCACACTTAAAGGCTATAAAATCTATCCTGCCCTGCACCCTGACAACAAAGGTAGAGGAGGCAGTGCTGTTATCGTAAAAGAAAACATCAGACACTTTGAGGCAAGTAAACATGAAGAACCAGATATTCAATCCGTAGCTATCTGCATCAATGCAAAGTTGTATCAGTTAACGGTAGCAGCTATATACTGCCTACCTCGTCACACTATACAAAAAGACACATATACAGCCTTTCTTCAAACTCTAGGTGAAAGATTCGTACTCGGAGGAGATTTCAATGCCAAAAATACATATTGGGGGTCTAGATTAACGAACACAAAGGGTAATAACTTAATGAAAGCTATTAAAGAGGTAAAAGGTGACGTCATATCTACTGGCTCACCGACTTACTGGCCAACTGATCCAAACAAAATTCCGGACCTAATAGACTTTTTTGTTTATAAAAATATATCGAATAACTACCTAAGAACAAAACAGAGTTACGATATGAACTCTGATCATTCTGGAATATATTTAGAAATAAGTGAAAAGATCTTACGTAAAGATAACACTCTGACCCTAGTTAATAAGAATACTGATTGGGAGAGTTTTAAATTAGAACTAGATTGTAATATAGACTTAAAGGTTCCACTGAAAACCCATGAGCAACTTGACGTAGAAGTAGATCATTTTACAAAATTAATACAACAGATTGCCTGGAATAATACACCAGAAAACAAGATAAGAGCAACACGAAACCATTATCCTCACGATATTCTAAAACTTATAAACGAAAAAAGAAAACAGAGAAACCACTGGCACCAAACTAGATCTCCGCAAGATAAAACGATGCTGAATAATCTCACAAAACAACTAAAAAGGAAAATTCAAACACATAACGATGAGTCAACAAACACTTATCTGCAAAACCTTTCCAGTGACCGAAGTACAAACTACTCCCTTTGGAAAGCCACTAAAAACATGAAACGACCCATTACCCATATTCCTCCAATAAGTATAGGACCTGGACAATGGGCTGTGAGTAATGAGCAAAAAGCTAAAAGGTTCGCAGAACACCTGGAAGATATATTTAAACCTAACGAAAGCCAAAGTACACCAACGCCAATAGAAATTTGTGATGAAACATTAATGCTAAAGTTCGTATCGCCCAGAGAAGTCTGGAGTGAAATAAAATACCACATTAACCCACGAAAATCACCCGGATTCGATCTTATCTCGGGAGAAATACTACATAATCTCCCTAGAAAAGCACTTGTGAAACTGACGAACCTTATCAACGCCTCATTCAGACTGAAGTATGTACCAGATTTATGGAAAGTTGCTGAAGTTATCATGATAGCAAAACCAGGGAAACCACCTCAAGAGACTTCATCTTACAGACCAATTTCTCTACTACCTATTATGTCAAAATTATTTGAAAAACTATTACTAAAAAGACTTAAGCCTTACATAGAAAATAAAAATCTAATACCAGAACATCAGTTTGGATTTCGTGAACAGCACTCCACAATAGAACAAGTTCACAGAATTACAAATACAATTGAGAGAACCCTCGAAGATAAAAAAGTATGCTCAACTATATTTCTAGATGTAGCACAGGCCTTTGATAAAGTATGGCATGAAGGTCTTCTACTAAAACTAAAGAAATTGCTTCCATCAGATTTTGCAGATATAATAGAATCTTATTTAACAGATCGCGCTTTTAGAATAAGGCAAGAAGATGCCTACTCAGACATTAAGAAAATAAGAGCTGGTGTCCCACAAGGAAGCGTATTAGGCCCGGTCTTGTATCTTCTATACACAAGTGACATCCCCGCACTAAAAAATAACACTATTGCTACCTTTGCAGACGACACTGCTATAATGGCTGTCGGAAGCACACACGCAGAAGCAGCCGAAAAGGTACAAGTAGCAGTAAATGAAATCTATGACTGGACTACAAAATGGCGAATAAAGCTGAATGAATCTAAGTCCGTCCACATCAACTTCACTAACAAGAAAGATGAGTACTATCCTGTTTTCATAAATAATAATAAAATCCCATATGAAAACACAGCCAAATATCTGGGTATGACGCTTGATGTCAAGTTACGCTGGAAAGCACACGTCAAGAAGAAAAAAGAAGAGCTAGAGTTATGCTACAAAAGGATATACTGGTTGATCGGAAGGCAATCCGCCCTATCAGTGCCCAACAAACTTATATTATACAAACAAGTCCTGATGCCTGTATGGACTTATGGAATACAGTTGTGGGGGACCTGCAAGAGTAACATCGAAATTATACAACGATTCCAAAGTAAAGTTCTACGGGGCATTATAAATGCACCTTGGTACATAAGAAACGAAGATCTACACCGGGACCTCCAGATCGAATTCGTCAATAAAGTAGTCCAGAGATACGCAGAAGCTCACGAACGAAGACTTCATCACCACGTGAACGTCGAGGCCATCCAGCTCCTCGACAACACAGACATAGTGAGAAGGCTCAAGAGAACTAAACCTTTTGAGTTAGTGTAGTGTTAAATATAAATAGTGAATAATTAGTGCTAATTTTAATGAACACATAAACAAAGTGTCCTCCCCTTAACTAGAGACTCTAAGAAAAGTGCCAATGGACACATTCTTATTTTAATAATTACTATAAAACTAAGACAAAGCAAAATTACTCATTAGCCTACTTGGCTAGATTGTAATATAATTAGGGTAAAGCATTAACGCTGTACACTAAATAATAAAAAAAAAAAAAAAAAAAAAAAATTCTACGACTCTACGTAATCTATAGGCTTAACCCGCTTGGAAACCACGCTCTGCTACCACGACAGGTTATGGTCACAGCTGCGCGATGGAGAGTTTAACGAAACTGCAGATTGGTTTGTTAGAAGGAAAATCGAATTGGGATACATGGAAATACAAAGCCATCAGTCTACTACGTACCGTTCCACACGCGCTGGAAGTAGTAGAAGGTGCGTTCCTGAAACCCACAAGCCCCGTTCCTGGAACAGCAGCAGAAGCAGTAACTACGTACAAGGCCGAACTAGAACGGTTTGTAAAAGCTGACGCCACTGCTCTTCTCGTCGTAACAACCAATATGAAAGAAGAGACACTCAGAAAGGTCATGAGATACACGAATGCGAGAGACGTATGGCTTGAACTGCATAGACTATTCGACGGGACAGACGAAGATAAGTCCTACAATCTATGCATGAGTTTTTTTGGCTTCAGAAAGGATCCGGCAGACGACATAGCCACCCACATGTCAAAATTGAAAAATATTTGGACACAGCTTAACCGGGAGTTAAGTAAAGACAAAACAAGCGAGCTACCAGAACTGCTACTCCTTTGCAAGATTCTTGATACGCTTGACGAAACCTACTTCTCCTTCAGAAGCAGTTGGCTACTATTGCCTAAATCTGAACGTACAATTGAAAGTCTCACTAGCCATCTATGTGCGTTTGAGCGAGCTCTTCAAAGCAACCATACCGTGCAACAGGAAGCTCTCGTATCAAACTCCAACGCTACGTCTACAACAGAGAAGGATAAGAAGTTAAAGTGCAATTACTGCCAGGCAATTGGTCATCGCGTTAGACACTGTTTTAAGTGGATCAGAGATGGCAAGCCACCGAAGAGCTGTAATCCTAAATCAAAATCTTCTACCTCTTAATCCGTGAACATGGTTCTGATGTCTATAGAGAGCACAGAAATATTTTCAATCGTTCCTGACACTGAAAATTGGTACGTGGATAACGGCGCCACGAGCCACGTGACAAACCGGGCTGACTTATTCCAAAACTTTGAATGCTTTGGCTTCAACGAGATCCGTACTGTAACAACAGCTAGTGGCAACATGATTCATGCTAAAGGCAAAGGTTCAGTAATAATAGAAGCTAATGTAAGAGGGAAGCTACAACGAGTAACCCTACAAGATGTTTGTCTATGTCAACGGAGAACCCTGCTTAATAGGAAGACGTGAAAAAGAAGGAGGATTGTACAAACTAGACTTAAAAGTTGTACATCCTGAGAATCCCGCAGAAGTCTATGCGACGTCCGATACAATGCAACTCTACCATGAAAGGCTCGCGCACCAAAACAAGAGGCATGTTAAAGCCACAGTTAAACGCGAACTGGACTTAGATCTTCCTCTTGATAAGGAGCTATGCGAAGGCTGTATTTATGGGAAAGCTCACAGACTTAAATTCGGTACGAGAACCCGAGCTACCGCGCCAGGAGAGCTCGTACACACAGACGTTTGCGGACCATTTCAACCAAGTTATTCAAAATTCCAGTATTACGTGTTGTTCAAAGACGACTTTACAGGCTACCGTATGGTATACTTCCTGAAATACAAGTCAGAGGTTAAGGATAAGCTCGCCTTAATGCTAACTCAGATGAAAACAGAAGGACATACCCTAAAATGCCTGTTAAGCGATAACGGTGGCGAATTTGACAACAAGTCCATTCGAGAACTGCTAGACTCTCATGGAATTCGACAAAGACTGGTGATGCCTTACACGCCAGAGCAGAATGGTGTGAGTGAGAGAGAAAACCGCACCTTGGTTGAAACTGCGAGATCTATAATGTATGCGCATGATCCTATGCCACAGGAACTTTGGGCAGAGTTGATAAATACCGCCGCATACATCCTTAATAGAACTGGTCCGACAAATAACAAAGATAAGTCGCCTTACGAACTTTGGACTGGAAAGAAACCGGCTATCAAACATCTGCGTATCATAGGATGCAATGCCTACGTCCACGTTCCAAAGCAAAAACGTAAGAAGATGAACAAGAAAGCCATAAAAGGAAGGCTCATCGGCTACGATGAAGACGGCTACCGGATTTGGATCACTGACGGAAAAAATAACAGACTCATTCGTTCGCGTGATGTTACTTTTGATGAGAAACCGCTTCCTAACAGCGATGTTCCCCCAGTTTGCGTACACAACGATACAATAACGAGGGAGTACACATTGCGTCTGCCTATGGACAACGCCAACAGCAACGAGGAACCGGCTTTACATCCTGAAGAACATCATGATCCAGATCATTTACAGGTCGAACCCGAGGGAGACATCGAAGATGATCACGCATCTGAGTCCAACGATCATGATCTTGGCCTTGAGGGAGATAATTTGGAACTCGAACCAGTCCAAGAAGCTTGCTTGTATTACAGAGACGTACCCGTCGAATTTTGATGACGCGATGAAACGCAATGACTCTGATGAATGGCGAAAAGCAATGCAAAGCGAAATGAAGTCGCTGAAAGAACTCAACGTGTGGACGGCATGTGATTTGCCGAAAGGGAGAAAAGCGCTTCCTTGCAAATGGGTTCTACGAACGAAATGGAATCCAGACGGCTCAATCGACAAATACAAGGCACGACTAGTTGTGAAGGGCTTTAAACAAAGAAAACGAATCGACTACGATCAGACCTTCAGTCCTGTCACACGTCTGGCAACTGTCAGAGCCTTATTGAGCGTCAGCGCTCAAGAACACATGCACCTTGTCCAATTCGACGTTGTTACAGCGTTCCTCAACGGAAAGCTCGAGGAGGAAATTTATATGACTCAACCCAAAGGCTTTAGTGACGGAACGCCTAAAGTCTGGAAGCTCAATCGAAGCTTATACGGCTTAAAGCAAGCCCCAAGATGTTGGAACTCTTGTTTCGAAAGCATTTTACTGGAGATGGGCTTTAAGCAATGCGAGGCTGACTGTTGCCTATACAGCAAGATAATTGATGGCAAGAAGCTATTAATCACACTTTACGTAGACGATGGATTAGTAGCCGCAACCGATGAAGATCTGGCGAGCTCATTTCTAAACGATTTGCGACAGCGTTTGAAGATTACGACAAAGCCCGCGTCGTATTATCTTGGACTACAAATCGTACGAGACAGTGATGGTTCTGTCTTCATCAATCAGGAATCGTATGCGAAAAAAATCCAGGAGCGTTTTGGCATGAATGAATGCAACCCAGTCACAAAACCCATAGAGAAGGAAACGGTTCATTCAGGGAAAGTTGAAACCGGAAATAAAGAAAAGTATCCGTACAGAGAAGCCGTCGGAGCTTTGGCTTACTTAATGGTTGGAACACGTCCTGATATTGCTTATGCAGTGGGTGTTGCTTCGAGAAAATTAGAATCTCCTTCGAAGGAAGAATGGCTCGGAGTAAAAAGGATCTTGCGTTATGTGAAAGGAACATATTCCTATGGAATTAAGTATGGACAACATAAACCAGGAATACTAGAAGCATTCAGCGATGCTGACCATGGAGGTGATCTGGAGACCAGTCGATCAACTACAGGCGTTGCCTGTCGCTATGCAGGAGGTGTTATATCCTGGCTCAGTCAACGGCAAGCGTCGGTTGCTATCTCTACTACCGAAGCTGAGCTAGTAGCAGCCAGTGAGGCAGCGAGGGAATTAGTTTGGCTGACCAGAGTAATGAAGGTGCTGACTGAACTCAAGTACACTCCCGCACTACATGTTGATAACGAAGCAGCTGTTCGCTTGGCACATAACCCCGAATTTCACAAGCGAACAAAACATATTCGTATTCGACATTTTTACGTTCGAGAGCAAGTTGCTGAAGGAGCAATAGAAGTCAAGAGAATTGGCACAACCGATCAGCCAGCTGATATGTTAACCAAAGGACTACCAAGGCCAAGATTCTCTTCCCTTTGCACTGCCCTTGGAATAGTGTTGAATAAGGGAAAGTGTTAAAGTAGTTCCTATACTACTGCTATTCAACCTTATTTGATGTTCGAAAAAAAAGAAGATATTTTGTATGTGTCAAAAAAATATCTGTAAGTAAGAAAAAAAGAGTAATATTGAAAATAAAAAACACGATTTATATACATGTGCTATATTTATTAATTTACGAGTAATTTCTACGACTCTCCGTAATCTATAGGCTTAACCCGCTTGGAAACCACGCTCTGCTACCACGACATTTTTCTACGGTACCTATTTTTTTAGATTTAGTAGGTTTCTTAGATTTAGGGTCCATCGAGCAAAAAAGAAAAGAAACACGTTCAATCAAGAAATCCGTTTATTATACCTAATGGTGGCACTTCACATGGCTATTTGTGTTTGTGTATTTGGCATATTTGGCAAACAATTACCATGTGTGGACAGTTTATTTGACAGTGTTCGCCTTATTTGTCTATTTGACAAATACGGCCAATAACAAATACGTGTTACCGTGCGCTTGTCGGATTCTCGAGGCACATCAAAGCTGTTGTTATTTGTGTGCCATGTGTGGATGGTCGTACTTGCCTCTTTTTGCATGTTCGTTCTGAACGTCATATATTTTGCCAAATACAACAAACACCCAATAGCGAACAATGGCAACATGCCACCATTATGGTGGCACTTCACATGGCTATTTGTATTTGTGTATTTGGCGTATTTGGCAAACAATTACCATGTGTGGACAGTTTATTTGACAAAGTGTTCGCCTTATTTGCCTATTTGACAAATACGGCCAATACCAAATACGCGTTACCGGTCTTTTTAATACTTTGTATTTTCTGACGCATAGCATGTAATAGTAACATGCATTTTTTTTTATATAAAACCTACCTACTAATGTTTACCGAAATTCTATATTGTACCAACCTACATAGTTAATATTTTGTAAGAAATGAATAAATGTTTATTTAAATAATAAAATCCCTCTGCGAGTTGTAGCACGTCCATATTGTTGGTAAACTCCTTGCGTTCTGCTCAGTCTGCTGCCAAATGTTTGTGTGTTTGTTATTTGTGTGCCATGTGTGGATGGTCGTATTTGCCTCTTTTTGCATGTTCGTCTAAACGTCATATATTTTGCCAAATACAACAAACACCCAATAGCGAACACAAATAGCCATGTGAAGTGCCACCATAAAATAAACAACACAAAAGAGATTACACGGCTTGACAATTAATTTAACAAAGTTACAAAAACCTTTATTTATACCAATAAAAAATATATGTCTATATTCTTATTATAGAATCTTTTAATAACTGTAACAGGTCAAAATCTGTACATGAAGTATTTCGATTTTTTTTCTTTCATATCTATTTGTCTGTCTGTATCTTGGCCGCGCATCATGCCGAAACTACTGCATGTATTTTTGGCATGCTTTTTTGGTTGAGTAGTGTAGCGCCTACGAGTAATATTTGATCATTTTATGGCGCTACTCAGCCCTGACAAAAAAATGCCAAAATAAAGAAATACAGATTTATTCATAAAGCCGGTTTACATGTCAATAACTTATTATATATTAGTATACAAGGTGTATACAAGTTTTTAATTAATTCGAATTATACATAGAGTCAATACAGAAATTGTAATTAAATAAAAATTGATAAATTATTAAAAGTCAAACAATTTACATAGAAAATAATAGAAAATTAGTTATCATTAGCCTCATTTTTTTCGAGTAGTTTACCTACCGAGTAGATGTTCTGCTCGACAAGCCAACGTTTCAGACGGAACTTGAAGCCAGATAGACTGCCAGTAGCTGATACAGTCTGGCAGTTTGTTGTATACTGCCGGACCAAAAACGTGAGTCAACTTTGAGGACTTGGTGAGGGAGCGGGCGATAGTCGAGAGCTTATCTGCGTTCCGCGTCCCGTACGAATGAGTGTCGCCGTTCTTCATATACTTATTAAGGTTGAGGCGAACATACACCGCCACTTGCATTATCACAATGCTGGGCAGTGTAAGTATGCCTAGTTCTTTGAAATATGTCTGGCGGAGACGTCACATCGTATGTTAACTAAGATGCGTATGGCTCAAATAGGCAGAATAGTCCTAAGCTTACTTGAGATAATGATGCCACAGAAAGTTTCTCTGTGCGTCCTTTGGTAAAGGATGCCCCCAGGGTTGGCATGATTAAAACAAATGGTTTTAAAACACATGTTTAAAACAATGTTTAAAACAGTTTGATTTTAAACCGTGTTTTTTATCACACGTTTAAAAACACAGATTAAAACAAGTTTTAAACATTGTATAAAACGATGAGAAAAAAACAAGCTTTAAAACTACTTTTCATTGCGAATGAATGATATAAAATGAAAGTAATATTTTTTTGATAAGTTATTTATTCAGTCAAACAAAGATCTAAGTACCTACCAAGTACCAGGATTTATATGGGTAATGGGATAAGATAACACGTATTTTTGAAACATGCATTAGATAGTACAGAATATTAAAAATTTCAATTTAAAATCAATCAAAAACAAAATTATAACAAACAAAATTACCTATATTTAATAAACATTATAAAATCAAAATTGTTTGTCAGTCAGGAGAGTAAGACAATATGACAAGATCAAGATAACAATTATTTTTTCTTTTCCTTATTAAGGTATTTAAAAACTGTAACAAGTTTTGCAGCTTTCTCTGTACCCAGTTTATTTCGTACGTCAGAATGAATAAATCCAAATGTTGAAAACAGTCTTTAAATTCCAGCACTTGAAGCTACAGCAGTGTGAAGCTGAGCCACTAAGTTCATTGTTTGACCATTAATTTGTTTTTTTAATGACTGCCATCATTCGAGAGGTCCGACCTGATTTACTACATGATCTTCAAATAGAAAGTTATGAAAGGGATCTGTCATTGCCCTGTATTTAACAACATAGGGCATCGCCTCTTTGTGATAAGCTTCTATAAATAATAAAGCCTCAGAAATATCTTCACTCGTGAGTTTTTCACCCCTGTACTTAGGATGTAGTAAGTTTGCTGCAAAATGAGCTGGAGACATTGCCATTTCATAACGAGCTTTGAACTTCCTTAAATCATCCAATGAATACTCGGTCTCACGCAGTCGTACATTCTCTCCCTCAAACATATTTTTAAGCTCTATCCATGCTTCAGTCACTTCGCCAATACAGCAGGATGTCTTTTGGGAGATGTCAAGTGTAACTGCGATGTTTTCCAGTTTTTTGTAGAGAGCCTGGACTTGTTGCTTCAGCGCCATGTCATTTACTTTCAATGAAATTGACAGATCTATAGCAGTTGAATGATTTAAGCATATATCTGACATTATATGCCAATTTTCTAATAACACTTTTAAGCAGTCAGCCGTTGTGTTCCACCGTACCTGTTGTGGTATAACAATTGCTTTTCCACCAGCTTCTTTATATTTGGCAGATGCAAAGTGAGTGTATTTGAAGTACCGCATTATCGACTTAACTTTATCAGTAATATCTTCTGCATTCAAATCCTTTGCTAGAAGGTTTAATATATGTGATGAACAGCCGTATGTAAGTATATCCTCGTGAGAAGCTAGTTCTTCCTGTTGGGCTAAATCTCGTCTCATACGGCTCATATTTGCTGCGTTGTCTGTCACTACACTTCGCACCGTACATTTGTAAGTTTCACATTGTTTTATTGCCGCAGTAGTAACTTTAACCAAGTTGTCAGCTGTATGGCTTTCGGCTCCTGTGTCTATTGTATCAATTAAATGAGATGAGTCTGTCAACACATCGGTAACACAGAAACAAACTATCGAGTCCTGCCTGACATTACTCCACCCATCAATTGCCAGATTAACAACTTTGTTTTTCAATTCATTTTTTACGGCTTCTTGAGTCGAGTTGTAGACTTCGTCGAGTAGCTTGCTAGCAATTTCTTTGCGGTTTGGAGGTTTATATCCTGGGCGTAAAATTTCCATTAATTTCAGTAACTCTGGGTGTTCTACGTGGTTAAAAGGCGTGTTAGTAGCAAACATATAACGAGATAATTGTAAATCAATTTTCTTCTTATCTTCTTGACTTGTAGCAATAATAAATCTTTTCATTGAAATGTTCACGCTCGCGCTGCTGCTGGTACTGGCATTTTTAGATTGAAGAGTAGTAACAGAAGATGTGGGTGTAGCAGAAGAATTATCTGAAGATCGGGAAGAACCAGCATCACTCAACAACTCCTCCTCCACGTCCCTGTCCGCGTCAAGATTTGCGTCAGTGTTAGAACCGGTGGTGGTGCTACATTGCTGGAAGTGTGCCTCCATTCTTTTCACAAGTCCAACTAGTTCTTTCTTACATTTTCTGCAACGCACCCTATTGGTCTTCAGTGTGGTATTTTCTTGGGGGATCGATGTGAATTGTTCCCAAATTGCATGCTTTTTGCGTCCTGGAGTTGACATTTTTATGAGGTGTTATCAGTCGCAGAATTAATAATGAAATGAAATGTGAGAAAGAAAGGCACTCGTATTTATAGAATTCATATTAAGTAATTCCCCGCCGGTAAAGTCCCGTTAGGAAAGTCCCTAATGGATGGCTGTCGAATGGAATAGTGGTTATTTTATTCCCCTCATTTAAATATAAATATTAGGGATGGGCCTAACTTCGGCATTCTTCCGAAATTCGGTTGAAATGCCGAACATTCGGTATAAGAAAAGAGTGAAATAGTTGCACAATTTTGATTTTAAGATTAATAAAACATAAAAAAAATCAAATCTGTCATACTCACTCATACCTGATTAAATAAATAAGCCTTTTACATAATTTAAAATCATGGTAATTTATTTATTAATCAAGTAACTAACTGTCACTATCAGTTTCCTTTTTCGACATTTCAATCTTAAGTTTTAGAATTAAAAAATCAAATTCAATAAGTTCTTATTAAATTAGGAAGTCTTATGATTTGAAGCAAATAAACTTTTTGAAAATTCAATATATTAGTTATTTATAGGTATATTTTATTGTTGTTTGTTAGTTGTTACCATATAAGTGCAGAATAAAAACCGAACTTCGGCATTTTTGATTTTTACCGAATGTTCGGCCGAAATTCGTATTCGGTTCAAACCACATTCGGCCCATCACTAATTAATAAATATTGGGGGTGCCCCTATTCATAGAATAGAATTTATAGTTTATAGGTATTTCCCCGCCGGTATAGTCCTGCTAGGAAACATTCAGGGTGAATGTAAATCGTTTAGTAGTGATTAGAGATACGCAACATAAAATAAATGTTTATCCATTGATCGTTTTTTGTCAATATTTATTTTACTATAGAAAATTTGAAAAGTCAAAAGATCTAGTCTGGAAATGAAACATTATAGGTCGAATTAATTTAAAATAATGCCCTAAACTAAAAAGGACAAAAAAAAAACAAAAAAAAACAAAACAAACACTTGTTTAAAACAATTTGAACTGTTTGTTTTATAAAATTTTAAAAAAACTGTTTTTTTTCCAACCCTGGTCATTGCCCTGTATTTAACAACATAGGGCATCGCCTCTTTGTGATAAGCTTCTATAAATAATAAAGCCTCAGAAATATCTTCACTCGTGAGTTTTTCACCCCTGTACTTAGGATGTAGTAAGTTTGCTGCAAAATGAGCTGGAGACATTGCCATTTCATAACGAGCTTTGAACTTCCTTAAATCATCCAATGAATACTCGGTCTCACGCAGTCGTACATTCTCTCCCTCAAACATATTTTTAAGCTCTATCCATGCTTCAGTCACTTCGCCAATACAGCAGGATGTCTTTTGGGAGATGTCAAGTGTAACTGCGATGTTTTCCAGTTTTTTGTAGAGAGCCTGGACTTGTTGCTTCAGCGCCATGTCATTTACTTTCAATGAAATTGACAGATCTATAGCAGTTGAATGATTTAAGCATATATCTGACATTATATGCCAATTTTCTAATAACACTTTTAAGCAGTCAGCCGTTGTGTTCCACCGTACCTGTTGTGGTATAACAATTGCTTTTCCACCAGCTTCTTTATATTTGGCAGATGCAAAGTGAGTGTATTTGAAGTACCGCATTATCGACTTAACTTTATCAGTAATATCTTCTGCATTCAAATCCTTTGCTAGAAGGTTTAATATATGTGATGAACAGCCGTATGTAAGTATATCCTCGTGAGAAGCTAGTTCTTCCTGTTGGGCTAAATCTCGTCTCATACGGCTCATATTTGCTGCGTTGTCTGTCACTACACTTCGCACCGTACATTTGTAAGTTTCACATTGTTTTATTGCCGCAGTAGTAACTTTAACCAAGTTGTCAGCTGTATGGCTTTCGGCTCCTGTGTCTATTGTATCAATTAAATGAGATGAGTCTGTCAACACATCGGTAACACAGAAACAAACTATCGAGTCCTGCCTGACATTACTCCACCCATCAATTGCCAGATTAACAACTTTGTTTTTCAATTCATTTTTTACGGCTTCTTGAGTCGAGTTGTAGACTTCGTCGAGTAGCTTGCTAGCAATTTCTTTGCGGTTTGGAGGTTTATATCCTGGGCGTAAAATTTCCATTAATTTCAGTAACTCTGGGTGTTCTACGTGGTTAAAAGGCGTGTTAGTAGCAAACATATAACGAGATAATTGTAAATCAATTTTCTTCTTATCTTCTTGACTTGTAGCAATAATAAATCTTTTCATTGAAATGTTCACGCTCGCGCTGCTGCTGGTACTGGCATTTTTAGATTGAAGAGTAGTAACAGAAGATGTGGGTGTAGCAGAAGAATTATCTGAAGATCGGGAAGAACCAGCATCACTCAACAACTCCTCCTCCACGTCCCTGTCCGCGTCAAGATTTGCGTCAGTGTTAGAACCGGTGGTGGTGCTACATTGCTGGAAGTGTGCCTCCATTCTTTTCACAAGTCCAACTAGTTCTTTCTTACATTTTCTGCAACGCACCCTATTGGTCTTCAGTGTGGTATTTTCTTGGGGGATCGATGTGAATTGTTCCCAAATTGCATGCTTTTTGCGTCCTGGAGTTGACATTTTTATGAGGTGTTATCAGTCGCAGAATTAATAATGAAATGAAATGTGAGAAAGAAAGGCACTCGTATTTATAGAATTCATATTAAGTAATTCCCCGCCGGTAAAGTCCCGTTAGGAAAGTCCCTAATGGATGGCTGTCGAATGGAATAGTGGTTATTTTATTCCCCTCATTTAAATATAAATATTAGGGATGGGCCTAACTTCGGCATTCTTCCGAAATTCGGTTGAAATGCCGAACATTCGGTATAAGAAAAGAGTGAAATAGTTGCACAATTTTGATTTTAAGATTAATAAAACATAAAAAAAATCAAATCTGTCATACTCACTCATACCTGATTAAATAAATAAGCCTTTTACATAATTTAAAATCATGGTAATTTATTTATTAATCAAGTAACTAACTGTCACTATCAGTTTCCTTTTTCGACATTTCAATCTTAAGTTTTAGAATTAAAAAATCAAATTCAATAAGTTCTTATTAAATTAGGAAGTCTTATGATTTGAAGCAAATAAACTTTTTGAAAATTCAATATATTAGTTATTTATAGGTATATTTTATTGTTGTTTGTTAGTTGTTACCATATAAGTGCAGAATAAAAACCGAACTTCGGCATTTTTGATTTTTACCGAATGTTCGGCCGAAATTCGTATTCGGTTCAAACCACATTCGGCCCATCACTAATTAATAAATATTGGGGGTGCCCCTATTCATAGAATAGAATTTATAGTTTATAGGTATTTCCCCGCCGGTATAGTCCTGCTAGGAAACATTCAGGGTGAATGTAAATCGTTTAGTAGTGATTAGAGATACGCAACATAAAATAAATGTTTATCCATTGATCGTTTTTTGTCAATATTTATTTTACTATAGAAAATTTGAAAAGTCAAAAGATCTAGTCTGGAAATGAAACATTATAGGTCGAATTAATTTAAAATAATGCCCTAAACTAAAAAGGACAAAAAAAAAACAAAAAAAAACAAAACAAACACTTGTTTAAAACAATTTGAACTGTTTGTTTTATAAAATTTTAAAAAAACTGTTTTTTTTCCAACCCTGGAGATGCCATATTATAGTCTAGCTGCGCCGCGCCTTCGCCCGCGTTTTATCAGGATAAACAATATTGCCTACATGTTATTCCAGGTCCCAAACTATACCCATACCAAACAGCCCAATCAGTTCAGTAGTTTTTGCGTTAAAGAGGAACAAACATCCATACATCCATCTATACTCAAAAACTTTGACATTTATAGTAATAGTAGGATCATATTATTATTCACTATTTAGAGACAAATTAAATTATAAAAGCAACACAAACAAAGAAAATAATCCCTAAACTACTTTATATGAGCTTCGTCAAAAATAAACTTAAACAGAATAATTGTAATATCAATTGCTGTAAAAGGGCATTGTCAAAATTAAGATCCTAAACCTACCTTACATAAATAAGAATGTGTTAAAGTTAATAAGGGCTCACACAATTAATCTTATACCTTTAAACGAGCAATTCTTGTATATATATGTATATGTATAATCTGAATCTCGGAAACGGCTCCAACGATTTTGATGAAATTTAGTATACAGTGGTTTTCGGGGGCGATAAATCGATCTAGCTAGGATTCATTTTTAGAAAATGTAGTTTTATTCGTTTTTCATTAATCAGTTTTATCGATAGGGCACTCCCATAGACAAGATTTCAACGCTACAAAGCCTTCATGTATCATGTATGACAGTTTTTTAATTTACTGCACATAAGCGGTTATGACGTCACAATGGGGGAGGAAGAAGTTTGTCAGCTAAGATCCGAGGCTAAGATAGATGAACTCATAGACATAAAGTCCATTATTTTTGTTCGTTGTTAAAAAGCCGTGACATAAACTGAAAAATTTGACTCTTCCTGACATCTATTGACGAATAATATTACTATTATTTTTTAAATTGGGAGCAACTAACTGCTCTAACGACACAACAACACTAAAGCTACTCCAGCAGATGGCGTTGTTAAGCAACACTAAGCCAATGAGTGCTTGGTTCGAGGTTAGACCAAGAAAAACAATTGTTTATTTATATTATTTGTGTCTTTTTAACTCGCGTCTTAAATATAATTTCTAAAAAACACAATATACCCAAAAAATAAAATATGCTGAGCAAAGCTCGGTCAACGCGGTACTATTTCTTACATGACAAGGACAAAGACTCCGTGGACACGCAAATGCAGCACACGCTTCACTAAGTTCAAGGCACTTAAATGACCACAACGCCTTTCTTCACGCCACAGAATCGATTGAGACCGTTTTATTATCGCTTGACACGATCTACTCCTTCGATAGGGGAACTATGTGTCTTCTACTATCTGCTGTTACAAGGTCGAAATACATCCCTTCAAAATATACTTTCAAAAATACATAATATTAAAATACCTGCCCGCGCCTTCGCCCGCTTTTTATCGGGATGAAAAGTAACCTACATATTAGTTATTTCTGGTCCCAAACTATACCCATCCATACCAAATTTCTGCCCAATCAATCCAGTAGTTTTTGCGTGAAAGAGGAACAACCATCCATTATCACAAACTTTGGCATTTATAATATTAGTATGATCTTTATTAACAAAGAAATTAACAATCAAATAATAGAAACAAATTAGAACTAGTATTTACAATTGAAACGATTGAGCTAACTGCAGACTGTTACAAACAATCAATAGCCTACCTAGCTCAACTGATCCATATCAATACCAGTCGGAAGCGTCCCCAAGGCGCTGGCTGCATTGCCCCGCTTTATGGCGATGCTGATGCGCTGCGCCAGATAGATACTCACAAAATATAAATACTTACCAGGTTTTCAAACTTTTATCACATTCAATTTTATCAGCGTCTCTGTTCCAAGCGACGCGTGACGACGTCTGATTTGTATTGATTTGCATCAGATGAGTTACCTCTAGATTGTTTGCAACATTCTGTAGTTGGCTCAATTATTTCAATTGTAAAGACTTGTTTCTATTTTCGTTGTTAAATTAGCTTCAGATCTACATCGGCCTATGTTACATTTCCCCTTTGTTCAGAATACCTATTTATGGCTTTGGCAGAATACCTGTTCGCTCAAGCACCTCCCAAATTCACATTTTCGCAAACTTTTGTAGGATATCTGATGAAATTGACTACACTTACTGTAACTAACAAAGTAATACAGCCGTGTAGCAGACCTCCTTTAGCATTGAATAGAATGTAACATTAGGTATTTTCAGATACGAATACGTGCTATTACTTACTCTCATCCTGCCGTACCCTGTGTCCGTTTGCTATCAGTTTCGGATCGGACTAGGGCGCATTTATATGCCAAACAGGTATTTTTAAAATACAGAGGAAATTATACCTACCTAATTTGCGGGATCAAGGCTTTTCTCGCGCAGGGCATGACGAGGTATTAAACTATCCTTGTAAAGCATTTTGTTTAATATATTGAAATAAATATCATTTTCTGAAATACTAATAGTATTATTTCTTGGTCGGTCGGATCGCATCCATCAGTGTGGTGTGCGTCCAGTTTTATGGCTCTGTTTCGTTACATCTTAACACTGGGATAAGTGTGTGGGAAGACCTCCCACTCGTTGGACCGACAACATTGTAGCGGTCGCAGGGAGTCGTTGGATGGAGGCGGCTCAGGACCGCTATTCGTTGCGTCGTTTAGGGGAGGCCTATGTTCGGCAGCGGACGTATACGGGCTGATGATGATGATGAACTGTGATAAGATGGCGAGCCTAAATTCGCATAGGTAGGTTTCTACAGGTTGTCAAATCTGTCATCATGAAACTGTTTACAGCTCAATCCCCCAGTTTTCATTGTAAATGCGTCCCGATGCAAATACAAGGCATATCGACGTCTAAGCTTCACTGAGCTCGAGACGACAGCTGCAGGCTATATCGGAGCGAAAATTAAAAATACCAGAAGGCTACTCGGCGGAAGGGCGGTAAAATATGACGCTCGGAATGAAGGAATAAATATCCCTCTGGAATATATTCCTTCCGAGTAATAGTTTAGGATCTTAAGGCGAATTGAGGTGGAATCGTTTCTAAATTATCACGAAAGCTTGCTACAGTTTTTGCGTAAGTTTTGAACGGTTAAAAAGGTTTTTGTAATTCCTGGTTTATAAGTTTTTTCTCGCATAGGAGGAAAACATATTTCCTAACTTTGTCAGTGTAGTTAGGCATTATAATAAGAAGAATCTTCAATGAACCAAGAAGGTCCTTCCATGAATTTATTGAGTTGCCTCAATAAAGTTTCACAACAAGTAATTTGCTTATGCCATTACCTCCGAGTTTATAGAGGACCAGTAGGTACCTACATTACCAAGTTTCGCAACCAACCAAGGGGCCAAAGTTATCATTTTACGTACAAACGGCATACATGAATTCAACAGCAGTTTATATTCTGACGTTACAAACGCCGTTTACACGCAAATTTCGTACTATAGCAAGATGGTGAGACTCTGGAGCTAAACAGCATAAGATAGTTGGAAAGTTTTGAGGACCATTTTGACTATAAATAGGGGAACGTTTATGGACATTTCAGTTTTAAGAAACACTTTGATTATATATAGGGGAACGTTGTTGGAAGAAAGTTTTATAATAATTCTTCCATTAGTAGAGCTTTATTACTAAGATTTTTGCACAGAAGGCAGCTGCTGCTTTGCCTCTGGTAGGTTCCCTTAGTCAGCTCTTACGACATTACGGGTTTTGTTGGGGGGGCTGGGTCGATTTTCACGACGCAATCGCAACGGCAAACCAGCCAACACAATAACAATTGATCGATAAATGGTTTAGCTTTAACCAAGTGCATAAACTACACTCATGGAGGAACACAAAAATAAGGTAGAACGGCCTAAAATATTTTCTTCTTCCCAAGTCTGTTTTTCGTAATAAAATAAGAAATTTCGTAATGTTATAAGATATCGACAAACTAGAGAATATATCAGACGTACAGGACGCTAGCAAAAGAGTAAAAACAGAGAGGGACGGCAGATTTATTCTAAGCAGTTTTCGCTTCGACTTGTTCCGAGGTACGAAAAAACTACAGGAAGTTCGACAAGTGTAACAGTTAGCACCAAAACCATAAGAAGTGGTCTAGGATTAGCCGGCTATAGAGGCCCATTACTCACCACAGGTCATCGAGTAGGTCGGTCCAGCTTTGCTTGTTCGCATCTTAATTGGGATGATGATGATTGAGAAGAAGTACTCTTTACTAACGAATCCAGATTCTGTCAGAAAGCAGTTGATGGAAGGACCAAAGTATGGAGATGACCCGGAAAAAGATACGCGCAGTGTAACATTATTGGAAGAGAGACTTAAAATGGAGAAGTTTGCCTACATTTTTAGCGTCCTGTTGTCCATTGTGTATTTCTAAAATGGCCGAGAAGAGAACCAAATTAAAAGCATAGGTTATGAAATGCGTCAACTGTCTTAGAAAATTAACAAATAGCCACACTCCATCTTGCGAGCCAGCCGAGACTATTTAAGGACCGTGAGACAAACTTAACCCTCAAATAGCATGTAACTTGAGAATAACGAATTTAGCCAATCTTGGACCCTTTAGCCAATTATTAGCATATCCTTCAATTATACAATGCCCGCATCTATTCGCCCTGAATGATCGCAATGACCGGTTGACAGACCGTTGATGGTACTTTTGAAGGAAGATCAGGATGTGTTTCATCAGTGGAGAACTCGTTGAGAATGACGGTTTGACAGCCCAGGGTTTGATTTGACAGTTTAGTAGCGTCTTGTCGTGCATGTCGTCTTGGTGTCATCGTAATGGGGATAGCATTCAATCAAATGTATTTTTTTTAATTCTTTATGAAGGGCTTTGACGCTCTTGCAATTATGATTGTTTCTTGCAATGATTTTGTACTAGCGCACAGTGATTTACTGCATTGGACATAAAACCGTCAAGGGCGAGTTGGACTCGCGCACCGAGGGTTCCGTAATTATAAGACCTTGTTTCTTGCTAAATTTCAGGACTCTAGGTCAACGGGATGTATAGGTGTAGGTAGGTTTTGATCGCTGTTTTGTGAATATACTACAAAATTACTGTTTCTGATTTTCCCTTTAATTGTGCTATAAGGCCTTGCTTTTTACCAAATTTCATGATTCTAGGTCATCGGGAAGTACCCTATAGGTTTTGTGTGCACGTGCTAAAGTTGGAAATTTCAAAAAAATTGGGCATTAACATCTGTAAATAACTTTTGATTGCGTTGACTTAGAAGTTTGTTTTATATCACGGCTCTAAGAGGTTACGGACCTGGATATTTTATGTTAATTTAAACTCGATAGCTTCACGCGTTTCTGAATATAAGGGTCCCGTTTTTCCTTTTAGGGTACGGAACCCTAAAAATAGCTAACAGAAGAAATTAAGGGTCTTCAAACAGTGTAAAAAAATCCAAAAAATCTCGTATGAATAATGAGAATTTCGTCGTCCCTATGTTTATCGTCAATGTCAACCCCTATTACATCAACAAATACCGGCGTAGGCCGACGACAGGATATTTGCATGCAAAAATTGTTTATTCAAGAAGAAAATTCAGCTGTTAGATAGAACTCATGGACGTGAACGTAGTACCTAAGCCGTAGACCGGACTTAAAAATTCTTACGACGCAACTTGACAGGTATATAATAAGGCGTGTTTAAAAAAACGATAAACCGACTTAAAATTCCCTTACTTTTACACCTATTTTAAGTTTTGCGGGATAAATACTAATCCCCAGAGGATAAAAATTTTATGGGATTATTTTCGGGATAATTTTCTATACAATAGTGAAAGAATTTTCAAAATCAGTTCATAATTGGCGGAGATATCGCCTAACATACATACAAAAAAAACATACAGACGAATTGATAACCTCCTTCTTTTGAAGTCAGTTAGAAAGAGCTTTTCAATAAGGATAATATTCAAAGCTTATTTTATGTACAGAAAAGTTGGTACTTATTGCTAAATACCTGGTAAGATTTCTATACAATATCAGAGCAGCCTGAAACATTTTAGTTTTTAATTTGTTCCGTTCCAGCGCTTTCGCTGAAAGGCAAGAAATAGCGAAAATAATTTAAGTTTTTAACGGAATTGCAAACTACTAAGAGATATCTCATTATGAGATTGTATGAAATATTAAATAAAGAGAATATAGTATGGAAAAACCTATAAAGAATTTCGCAGAAGCAGTCCAATTTATCGTGTTACATACATTATTTAGTAGGTACCTTATTGAATTTTTGTCCGGTCCATTATGTATCATATACATATATTCCAAGAAAAAGTCACAGCTCCAATTCTATGAGTGACCAATAATAAAACTGATAATAAAATATCAGCCCCTATTTTCAATAATGAAAGAACCATATTTCTATGCTGGTGTTTAATGCATGCAATGTTTTCCATACCTACGTACGTATACAAACTACATGCATATTATGTATATGAGAGTGGGTAAAGGCACATGGTAGGTAGGTAGTTTGGCGCCACATTTCATTCCCTGTCTACCATTAGGTCTTTACATGATTGATATTGTTGTAGTAGGTAGTAGTAATAGTGGATATACAAACGGTTTCAGTGAATAAACTTGAGAGATGTTTAAAATATGTAAATTCCAAATTGTACATAGGAGGAAAGGACGAAATCCATGTTTTTGTCTGTTTAAATGTATTTAAGGAAAACGTTTGCTTCCATATAATTTCTTTATTAGTAGAATTGCTTTGATATAACCAATGTGAAACAATTAATAGTTTTTTTAGCCATACTGTAACTAGCTACCTGCGTTGGCTCAGGCGGAACTTCAACGCAACACGCCACCGAGGTCGATTATAGTATAATATTGTAAGGTACTTACTTTTGAAACAAGGATATGGTGCATCAAACCCTGGAACAAACAGAGAAGCCAGTTAGAAGTCATCAAAAATATAGTTATATAGTTATAAACTAAAACCGGACTATGTAAAAGTCGTAAACAAGCGTTCACCGATTGTCCTTATCATTTTCTTTTGATACTTGCGTAGTCGGAGGCTTTTGTTCTTACTGGTTCCGTAGATGTATGATGGGTGCCTCCGACATAGGGTGCCAAGCCAAGCCAACCTCATACCTAATCCTCTTCCGTCAAAAGACTCTAGAGAAAGGCGGCATGTCTTAGGGCCGCCATACACGGAGTGCTTGAATCAGTCATTATCGACTGCTTCATTGAGACATTGGTCTATGACTCCGCCACACGGTAAATGTTATTACTTTAGTGGGATGCTTTGCTCACATGTAACCCTGTGTATTTCAGTATTTAATTAAAGCGGGGTTTAATATAAGCTACAAATAAGTGGGACTTGGGATATTAGGAATTTTACAAGGCAAACATCTTTCTGAAATTAGTTTTAACCTACATTTTAGGGTAACTAACATTGTGGAATTTACATAATTTGAAAATTTATATTCTCTCCAATACGCCTGGTGTTGTAATGTCTATTCCTTACTCCGTAGTCCACAGAGTAAAAATGAAGTTAAGCAAGCCTGTAAACTGCAGTTTTATTTTAATTTATTCTCATCTATCATAATCAAACTGTTTTTCGGATAAGATAACTAAACAAGTAGAGTAGTAGAGTAAATAGAAATCTGTTTGTAGAGGTAATGATGATTAAAAAACTTCTATTAATAAAAAAATATCCAATAAAACAATGTTTATGATTTTGTTTTTACCCGACTACGAGAGGGTTATGATTATGACACCCTATGTATGTAAGTATGTATGTATGTAGCCGATTTTTATGTTCCCTCGTAGCGCTAAAACTACTGGTCCGATTTGAACAAATGAGGTGTCATATGATTCGCCTTAATAGCCAGATGGTTATAGGCTATGTGACGAAAATGGGGGTCTAACGAGATAGCGGGGGTCGAAGAAAGGGTCGAAAATTTCAATGTTAGTTAATATGCTCGTGTGTGGTATCGTTGCAAAGGTCTTTGTTTGTACTTTCCAAAATCGATTTTTAAATTTTTGTGAGATTAACTGTTCTCAAGCTATTCGGAAAAAGGTATAAAAAAATATAGTTAAAAACTAAAATCCGACTTCATAAAACTCTTAAACAAGCGTTCACCTATTGTCCTTATCATTTTCTTTTGATACTTAGGTAGTCGGAGGCACCCACCCAGGGTTGGCATGATTAAAACAAATGGTTTTAAAACACATGTTTAAAACAATGTTTAAAACAGTTTGATTTTAAACCGTGTTTTTTATCACACGTTTAAAAACACAGATTAAAACAAGTTTTAAACATTGTATAAAACGATGAGAAAAAAACAAGCTTTAAAACTACTTTTCATTGCGAATGAATGATATAAAATGAAAGTAATATTTTTTTGATAAGTTATTTATTCAGTCAAACAAAGATCTAAGTACCTACCAAGTACCAGGATTTATATGGGTAATGGGATAAGATAACACGTATTTTTGAAACATGCATTAGATAGTACAGAATATTAAAAATTTCAATTTAAAATCAATCAAAAACAAAATTATAACAAACAAAATTACCTATATTTAATAAACATTATAAAATCAAAATTGTTTGTCAGTCAGGAGAGTAAGACAATATGACAAGATCAAGATAACAATTATTTTTTCTTTTCCTTATTAAGGTATTTAAAAACTGTAACAAGTTTTGCAGCTTTCTCTGTACCCAGTTTATTTCGTACGTCAGAATGAATAAATCCAAATGTTGAAAACAGTCTTTAAATTCCAGCACTTGAAGCTACAGCAGTGTGAAGCTGAGCCACTAAGTTCATTGTTTGACCATTAATTTGTTTTTTTAATGACTGCCATCATTCGAGAGGTCCGACCTGATTTACTACATGATCTTCAAATAGAAAGTTATGAAAGGGATCTGTCATTGCCCTGTATTTAACAACATAGGGCATCGCCTCTTTGTGATAAGCTTCTATAAATAATAAAGCCTCAGAAATATCTTCACTCGTGAGTTTTTCACCCCTGTACTTAGGATGTAGTAAGTTTGCTGCAAAATGAGCTGGAGACATTGCCATTTCATAACGAGCTTTGAACTTCCTTAAATCATCCAATGAATACTCGGTCTCACGCAGTCGTACATTCTCTCCCTCAAACATATTTTTAAGCTCTATCCATGCTTCAGTCACTTCGCCAATACAGCAGGATGTCTTTTGGGAGATGTCAAGTGTAACTGCGATGTTTTCCAGTTTTTTGTAGAGAGCCTGGACTTGTTGCTTCAGCGCCATGTCATTTACTTTCAATGAAATTGACAGATCTATAGCAGTTGAATGATTTAAGCATATATCTGACATTATATGCCAATTTTCTAATAACACTTTTAAGCAGTCAGCCGTTGTGTTCCACCGTACCTGTTGTGGTATAACAATTGCTTTTCCACCAGCTTCTTTATATTTGGCAGATGCAAAGTGAGTGTATTTGAAGTACCGCATTATCGACTTAACTTTATCAGTAATATCTTCTGCATTCAAATCCTTTGCTAGAAGGTTTAATATATGTGATGAACAGCCGTATGTAAGTATATCCTCGTGAGAAGCTAGTTCTTCCTGTTGGGCTAAATCTCGTCTCATACGGCTCATATTTGCTGCGTTGTCTGTCACTACACTTCGCACCGTACATTTGTAAGTTTCACATTGTTTTATTGCCGCAGTAGTAACTTTAACCAAGTTGTCAGCTGTATGGCTTTCGGCTCCTGTGTCTATTGTATCAATTAAATGAGATGAGTCTGTCAACACATCGGTAACACAGAAACAAACTATCGAGTCCTGCCTGACATTACTCCACCCATCAATTGCCAGATTAACAACTTTGTTTTTCAATTCATTTTTTACGGCTTCTTGAGTCGAGTTGTAGACTTCGTCGAGTAGCTTGCTAGCAATTTCTTTGCGGTTTGGAGGTTTATATCCTGGGCGTAAAATTTCCATTAATTTCAGTAACTCTGGGTGTTCTACGTGGTTAAAAGGCGTGTTAGTAGCAAACATATAACGAGATAATTGTAAATCAATTTTCTTCTTATCTTCTTGACTTGTAGCAATAATAAATCTTTTCATTGAAATGTTCACGCTCGCGCTGCTGCTGGTACTGGCATTTTTAGATTGAAGAGTAGTAACAGAAGATGTGGGTGTAGCAGAAGAATTATCTGAAGATCGGGAAGAACCAGCATCACTCAACAACTCCTCCTCCACGTCCCTGTCCGCGTCAAGATTTGCGTCAGTGTTAGAACCGGTGGTGGTGCTACATTGCTGGAAGTGTGCCTCCATTCTTTTCACAAGTCCAACTAGTTCTTTCTTACATTTTCTGCAACGCACCCTATTGGTCTTCAGTGTGGTATTTTCTTGGGGGATCGATGTGAATTGTTCCCAAATTGCATGCTTTTTGCGTCCTGGAGTTGACATTTTTATGAGGTGTTATCAGTCGCAGAATTAATAATGAAATGAAATGTGAGAAAGAAAGGCACTCGTATTTATAGAATTCATATTAAGTAATTCCCCGCCGGTAAAGTCCCGTTAGGAAAGTCCCTAATGGATGGCTGTCGAATGGAATAGTGGTTATTTTATTCCCCTCATTTAAATATAAATATTAGGGATGGGCCTAACTTCGGCATTCTTCCGAAATTCGGTTGAAATGCCGAACATTCGGTATAAGAAAAGAGTGAAATAGTTGCACAATTTTGATTTTAAGATTAATAAAACATAAAAAAAATCAAATCTGTCAT
Source organism: Eupithecia insigniata (assembly GCA_947859395.1). NCBI lineage: Eukaryota > Metazoa > Arthropoda > Insecta > Lepidoptera > Geometridae > Eupithecia > Eupithecia insigniata. Next base: position 7,980,950 of record OX402020.1, read on the forward strand.
ACTCACTCATACCTGATTAAATAAATAAGCCTTTTACATAATTTAAAATCATGGTAATTTATTTATTAATCAAGTAACTAACTGTCACTATCAGTTTCCTTTTTCGACATTTCAATCTTAAGTTTTAGAATTAAAAAATCAAATTCAATAAGTTCTTATTAAATTAGGAAGTCTTATGATTTGAAGCAAATAAACTTTTTGAAAATTCAATATATTAGTTATTTATAGGTATATTTTATTGTTGTTTGTTAGTTGTTACCATATAAGTGCAGAATAAAAACCGAACTTCGGCATTTTTGATTTTTACCGAATGTTCGGCCGAAATTCGTATTCGGTTCAAACCACATTCGGCCCATCACTAATTAATAAATATTGGGGGTGCCCCTATTCATAGAATAGAATTTATAGTTTATAGGTATTTCCCCGCCGGTATAGTCCTGCTAGGAAACATTCAGGGTGAATGTAAATCGTTTAGTAGTGATTAGAGATACGCAACATAAAATAAATGTTTATCCATTGATCGTTTTTTGTCAATATTTATTTTACTATAGAAAATTTGAAAAGTCAAAAGATCTAGTCTGGAAATGAAACATTATAGGTCGAATTAATTTAAAATAATGCCCTAAACTAAAAAGGACAAAAAAAAAACAAAAAAAAACAAAACAAACACTTGTTTAAAACAATTTGAACTGTTTGTTTTATAAAATTTTAAAAAAACTGTTTTTTTTCCAACCCTGGATGCCCCCATGCATTCCAAGCACACACTATCAGTATAAACCATAAATAAATAGTCATTGTTCAATGCTCAGCATTATGTGGATTTCTGTCCAGTGTGAATTGTCATATGAACAACTAAACTGCGTTTTTGATTAAAGTGTTTATCGCATACACTGCAGGCAAACGGCTTCTCACCAGTGTGAGTTCTTATATGAGTTATCAAAACATCCTTGTGATTAAATTTTTTACTGCACACATGGCAGGCAAATGGCTTTACACCAGTGTGAATTCGCATATGAATAGCTAAACTACTTCTTTGACTGAAATGTTTATAACACACATTGCAGCCAAATGGCTTCTCACCAGTGTGTGTTCTAATATGATCTATTAAAACTTTTTTATAATTAAAACGTTTATCACACATATGGCAAGCAAATGGTTTTTCATCAGTGTGGGTTCTCATATGATAAGATAAATGACTTTTTTTATTATATTGCTTATTACATACAGTGCAAGCAAATGGCTTCTCACCAGGGTGGATTCTCATATGATCAACTAAAATATTTCTTCTATTAAATTGCTCCTTACACACATGGCAGGGAAATACCTTTTCCCTAGCATGAGTTTTCATATGACTGCTTATATTCCTTTTAGAACAAAAATATTTATTACATAAACTGCAGGAAAATGGTTTCTCACCAGTGTGAGTTCTCATATGATCGACAAATATATGTTTTCTATCAAACTGTTTATTACACACATTGCAGGCAAATGCCTTCTCCCCGGGGTGTCTTCTCATAATATGATCAACCAAAATATGTTTTTTATAAAACTCTTCCTTACACACATGACAAGCAAATGGCTTCGTACCCATGTGAATTTTTGTCATGTGTCTGAGTAAAACCCCTTTTTGTGCAAATCGTTTATCACATGCATTGCAGGCAAACGGCTTTTCGCCAGTGTGAGTTCTCATATGAATAACTAAACCTGTTTTTCCACTATATTGTTTATCACACAAACTGCAGGCATACGGCTTCTCACCTGTGTGAGTTCTCATATGTGCGACTAAATTAACTTTTTGATTAAATTGTTTATCACATAAATCGCAGGCAAAAAGCTCATTATCCGCATGTGTTCTCGTAGGAATAGCTAAAGAACTTGTTAGATATTCTTTTGTATCAGGTTCATTGAAGTCATAATGCTTTTCTTTATATTTGGAAAAAGATTTTCTTTGTAAAATGGGTGTCATATTTGAGTCATCTGATATGTTTTGTTCAACGTCAGTGTTAGGATAATTTCTATGATCATCACTTTCTTCTTCTAATTTTAATTCAATTTTTGCACAATTTTCAGGATAGACAGACTCAAACTCCACTAATGGATCTTCTTCTGACGTCACCTCTTCTTTTTCCAGTATTGGTTCAACTTTAATGGTGACAAGAGAACTTTGATTGGTGCTAGTGTTATCCATGGATAACTGGGTGGTGTCCACATTCGTGTGTTGTTCTATTCCAAGATTGAGCTCAGTAATATCTTCATGAGTAGCCTGAAAGAAACGACAGTATAAATAAATAAATATTTATTTTATTATTTATCAGCTCAGGGCTTCGCTGATGCTGTACCTGGCTGATACATCCTATGTCACTCAAGAATCAGAATCAATAACTTTATTTCTTTAGGCTTACAAAATAAGCACTTAGACAAGTCAAATTGTATACTATAAACATAGTTATTATTATCAAATAAGAAATAGGGTTTTATTGATATTCTCTTCACTTCAATTTTTTGTCCACTAGTGGAAGAAGTGAATAAGAAACCACTAGCACATTATAATATCACTTATGTGTCTAATACATGTTTATTTTGCCTATCTAAATTTAATGCAATTTAGATACATGTCAATATTTCTTTAAAGCTAAACAGAACATTGAATTTCTTACATACTACTGACAGTGCGGAACGGAGCGTCATCTGGGGGCCTACTCGGAAAAGGAAAATCGAAGGTTCTTTTTCGTAAACTTCGATTTCGTTTTTACGAGTACGGGCCCTGGCCAAGCCTGGACAAGGATAATGTAGCTTTCGAATAGAAAAAGAATTTTGTAAATTGAATCAGTAGTACCAGTTATAACTACTAACTCTTCATAATATTAATGTAGATGTTAAAATTAAATTAAGTAAATCTTGTATTGGCCATAGGTTCTATAAATGAGTTTGTCAATCTTAGTTTCTAAGGCCTGGATTTTGTATAATAAATAAATAATTATTCCTGGGTAGTTCATCCTCATCATATCAGTCGATCGACGTCCACAGCTGGACATAGGCCTCCCCTTAGGATCTCCACAATGACCGATTTTGCGCTGCCTGCATCCAGTAATTTCCCGCGACCTTCACTAGGTCGTCGGTCCATCGCGTGGGGGGCCTACCCACATTGCGCCTTCCGGTACGTGGTCACCACTCTAGAGCCTTGCGGCCCCAGCGGCCGTCGGTCCTACCAGCTATGTGCCCTGCCCACTGCCACTTGAGTTTCGCAACTCTGAGAACCACGTCATCTTGGTTCTTCTGCAGAGCTCCTCATTTCTGCTTCGAGCCACTAGCAGCGTAAGAGGTGCGTTCCGCCCCGGGTTCCAAGTTCCGAGGTTTGCAATCTTGGCCCCCCTGACTTGTCACGCACACAGTCAGACCATAAAAATTTTCGCTGCTCGCCATTGATTCTAAAGTCTTCTCGAACACTGCCCATCCGAGCTGGATTCGACAGTAGTTATTGCAGATTATTTACCTATTTTCCCAGAGGTTTCAACAGATTTACACACCGTTTTAATTCCGCGACCATGACATGTGTAGACATGTTGAAAAATTACAGAACAATCGGTAAATAACCGCGATACTAGAAAATAATTCAGTTGGCAACACAAACCTTTATTCAATGTCATTGACCTGTACTCTTGAGCTACTCTTCAAAAGGTTAACATCCTCTGCTTGACTTGAAAGTAGAAGATGCTGTCTGAATTGTCCAGCTGATTAGATAAATGCAGAAATGGCTCCCAGGTGCCTTAACATGATAAGCAAACATAAGGAATTTCTGGATACCTCAAGGCCCCTATGGAAAAGCTGACTGAAGATTTTTTCAGATCTGTGAGCCTTCTGGGAGAAGGTGTGGCATCTCTGCAGCTTCTGGTAGCACAGACAGCATAGAGCTCTCGGCCTTGCATCCTCAGAGTTGAACTGAAACAAGTCATTCAAAATACTGTAGCAACAGTTAGATATCTAGGCCAGTAAGTAAAGGAGTCCTAGGCCTGTTGTTACCAAAACATAGGTATGGCACTCCATCATATATAGTTAGTTTGGCTAGTGCCTAGTGATGGATTATTTGATTATCAGATTATCAGTGTTAGGCACCGTTTAATGGTCAGGCTGGATGGCTGCCATGTAACTTTAAGTCAATTTTCCAGATTCATTACCTAAAACTATATAATATCTTTAAGTTGTTTGCTGGAGACTGGATTATAATGATTACTTTTTAGCAACAAAAAAACCCTACCTACTCAACCAATTCTCAAGAAATGATTGTTAAAAATCATAAATTCTCTTATTGAAGCAATTTATAAAGGAATTGTCAGCATTAGGTATTTAATTCAATTGTTTCATTCACTGCAGAAAAAGATAACATGCATAGCATTCATCCTTGCATTTTAGTTTTTATTCTTTTTCCCATCCTTATCCCACACTATACCCCAATTCAAATCCTGGATATTTTATGACCCAAGGTGGAAAATATTTAACGACAGTGGTATCATCAAAGCAAAGCAAAGAAGCAAGAAACAATTTTTGGTTTTGAAGGTTTTCATTTATCATTTAATTGATTTTTCGTTCATTTTCGAAGACAAACTTAAGCATTTATTGCTAAACAAGTGAGATTATGTGTTGTTGAAGTTTGTGTTTTAGTTTTTATGGATAACTTTGCTATTTTCTGTTATTGTTATCAGTTTTTGTTAAGTTTACATTCATAAATGTCTTTGTTGACATAAAATATCTGAGATTCTGAATTGGAGTATAGGTGGGGTCAGCACATGTATTTTTCTTACACTCTCCTCTTACTTACACCTTTTTTGCCATGTCTTCCTTCACACAACCCATCCATGTTTTCTCCAGTCTTTCTCTCCCCTTATTTAAAAAAGAAAGTGATTTAGGTGGTATGAGGGATATGTTTACATTATCTTGAATAACTATATAAATATTGCATTCTCGTTGATTGCCAATAGCAAGCAAGTCTTGAACGGGCATAAAATAACAACGCCAGTGACTAGCCGTTATTTACCTTGGTATCGGACAGTTTTTCGTAAACATTATGAAGGATCTTATTTTTCAAAAAAATCAGCCTTTTATTGCCAGTGAGACAAACTCGACACACAGAAGTCATTTTCCTGTTTCCACTTCACCAAACATATGTAGATCACAGCGAGCGAGCGACAATAGAAAAATATTACTAGTTTTTTAAAACTTCACATTTCACAATAATCGCTACGAAGTATACTAACTGGTCTATGATGATCGCCAACCATTTGTGAAACCAAACCAAATCCCAATAATGCGGCTATTTACCCACCCGCACAACCTAAGGAAATCCTACCCTGACGTCATATACTTACTGGTCTATGCCTGCCGTAGATATAGCAATTGCCACTTGGCCTCCGAAGACAATAATAGGTTTAAAAAAATAAAAATCTTATATATTCTTTTTACCCATAGCAGTATGCTCTGTTATTTCTCTGTTTGTATTTGTATTATAAAGTAACAAGACGATCGCACATGTACAAGCATTTCTTATCCGAGCTGGGTTCCAAAGAGATTAACCTCACTCAACACGTAAATAAGAAGTCAGTTGGTTCGTGTGGAATTGGATTCTATTTCAACGGAGGCACCACAAAGTACTTCTATCGTCACTTACCCTCGTTATACCTATGTATCCTTGCCCTCCCTGACGTGGTATCTGCCGGCCATTGACATGTCCACCGTGTGCCGAGTGTGCCTCGCCGGCAACGTGACGCTGTGTCCCATCGAGAATGTCTTCCTCACAAATGTTTATGAAAAACTCACGGATTCCCAGGTAAGTAGACATAAAGCAGTGCTCCAACCATATAGAATGAATAATGGAAAGTGCCTCATGCTGGGAAGTATCTATAGCTACATTTGAGCCTAACTTTGGTCTAGATTAAGAGTGACAAAGTTAAATAAAATACTATTAAGGATAAGAGTAGTATTTTATATTATTATAGTGCCCTTAGACTACTACTTTCCATGTACCTGATAAATGTCCATCTCCTTCAGCAGGGTATGATCTAGCTCACTCAGATCCATGCAGACACACATGCACAAGTATTTTTACACCTCTGTGGCATGGTTGGCGAAGGCCTGCGATACAGGAGCTTGCGGGTTTGATTCCCGCCTCGAGAAAAATGTTTGTACGATCTGCAGATATTCATTCTGGATGTTTTCTATGATAATAAAAAAATATCTATCTATGTAGTGTATTATATTAAATAGGTATATCAGTTATCTAGAACCTATAACACAAGCTCTGCTTAGCTTGGGACTAGATGATGCTTTGTGAGTTGTCCAGCATTATTTATGTTACTTTGCGGAAATCCATTGCAATATTACAAACTTAAAAGGATGTCCTAACAACTGTCTAGCACGTATAAAACATATTTTATACAAATAAACAATTTTCAATTTTTCACTGCCGTAGTTTACTTTAGAGCGAAAAGGAAAGAGACAGAACACCTTTTGGTTGTGTATTATAAGTGGGAAGAATTATCCAGGTAAGTTCAGCCTGTTATGATGAAATGTGTACTTTGTTTTAGTTCTCGTCAGAAGATGGAAGGCCGAGAGTTGTTTGCTGTTTCTGTTATCGGAGGCTGACGAGATGCTGGACTCTCTCTGAGATGGCTCGCAGATCTGAAACGATCCTCAGTGATCTGTTCATTAAGGGACTTGAGGTATTAATGATTTTTTATTTATCTATGTTATTATTTATTTATGTTTATAAAAAAGTTTTGGGGAGAAACATTCGGCACTTATAAGTCCAAATGAGAAAATCAAGTTAGCCATCTTAACTGGAATCTGCTTACTTTGAGGATATAGGCTAGCAAGATGATGCACTATAATATACTTCGTTATCATCATCATATCAGCCCATACACGTTCACTGCTGGACATAAGCCTCCCCCATACGACAAATAGCGGTAATATAATATACTTACAGCATTATTACTACTACTAGCTGAGTGAGCTACTTAGTACCAACCCAATGCTTACTAGTCTTACCCCCGAATACTCAAACGCAACTCAGATTTAGGTACGTCTCAAGTGACGAATTTTTGACAGATTTTCATTAAAAACTGTCAAGCGGCGTTAGTACCTACCTACTTATTGTTCATCTGTGTATTGTCTATGTGTTATCTAGTAGGTTCTAAGTAGTCTTTTATTTCTTTGTTTAACTGTGTGTTGTGTCTAATAAATTATTTTCTTTTCTTTCTTTCTTTCATTATTATTTCTTCTCTTTTCAGGCAACTCGTGAAACTATTAAAGATCTCAACCTGGGGACGGAACAGCACTTGTCTTTGTCCCCAGTGAAGTTCATTGACTCTGAAGTTGTTACATCTACTGATAGTTCTGTAGTGATCATTAAACTAGAACCTGTGAAGAAAGAACCAGCTGAAGATGATCAATCGGAGACAGAGTCAGCCAACAGCTATATAACTGAAGAATGTTTAAAAAATAATATAATATGCAAAGAAGATAGTAACAAAGATAGTTATTTATATGAATGCTCCCTTGAAGTGAACGATGGACCACTGAACTTTGCAACAGGCACTAGCACACTGGAGTCCGACTTGATGCAGAGCCAGAAGCATGAAGTTGAAATCATACCAGATGACTCAAAATCATTTCAGAACAAACTTAAGTTTTATAATCAGCAGACTCACAAAATACATGACTGTAAAATGTGTGATGAGAAATTTAGTGGAGAAGTCAATTTGAAAAGACACATGAGAATTCATACCCCATTTTATGCCTGCAATAGATGTGATAAGAAATTTATAACGAAACAGTTTTTACTATTACATAAGAAACTACACACTGGAGAGACCCCAGCAAAACATAACTGCCCTATATGTGATGAAAAATTTGTTATGAAGTCTGTATGGAAGGCACATATGAAAGGACATACAAAACACCACCCGTATATCTGTGATATATGTGATAAAAAATTAATTAGTCGACCTGGTATCATAGCACACTTGAAAATTCATACTGGAGAACTAGCTTTATTGAGAAGACATTTACCATCACACAAAAAGCCATTGTTTACTTGTAAGACATGTGATAAAAAATTCACGAGGAAATTTTATTTAACAAAGCATATGAGAACTCACACAGGCGAAGAAATAGAAAAGAAATACAGTTGCGGTATATGTGGTCAAACATTCCGTCAGAAACATACATTAGTAAATCACAACATGGTATGTCACAATGGTGAGAAAGCAGGCGCCTGCCATGTATGTGGTAAACAATTTAATCAAATATCATCTCTGAGGAGACATCTTTTATCACACAGTACAGTAAAACCATCGTTTACCTGCAAGACTTGTGATAAAGGGTACTCCAGGAAATCTACTTTAATAGAGCATATGAAACTTCACACTGGAGAGGAAAAGCTATATGCTTGCAATATATGTGACAAAAATTTCAATCGGAAAAATAATTTAAAAATCCATAAGAGAATTCACACTGGAGAAAAACCGTACATATGTAGTGTATGTGATAAACAATTTCGTCAAAAAGTAGGAGTAGAAGATCATATAATGAGAGTACACACTCATGAAAAAACATACGCCTGTGATATATGTGACAGAAAATTCTATAGGAACTCTGAGTTGGTACGTCACTCGTCAAATCACACTGGAGTACGTAAGTATGCCTGTGACCAATGTGGAAAGAGTTTTAATTTAAAATGTGTTCTGAAAAAACATACGCAACAACAACACTCTGATGAAAAGCCATTTGCCTGCAATACATGTGATGAAAAGTTCAAATACAAATGTACTTTAGAAAATCATATGTCATCTCACACTGGAGAAAAGAAGTATCCATGTGAGATATGTGGCAAGAGATTTAACAGACAACCAGTGCTGAAGAGACATCTGAAACAGGTACATGGCACACAAGGAGAGCTAAATGTCGTGGTTGTAGGAAGCAGTCCAGCTGGTGTACCTGAATGTAGTAAATCCTAGATTTAGTTCAACAAACAATGCAAATACAATTGATGGAATGACAGTTAACAAAAGTTACGCCGATGACATGGTGCTGCTGAGCCCATCGATCAGTGCCCTCCGGAAGCTGTTGAAAATATGTGAGAGTTATGCGGAGGCTCATGGGCTCAGATATAATGCCAGCAAAAGCGAGCTGATGAAACCTATTCTACAGTTCCATCAGTCTCGCTGGCAGGCATTGAACTGAAGAAAGTAGCTGAGTTCAAGTATCTGGGCCACCGGGTCTCCGAGACTCTCAGATGACCTAGATGTAGAAAGGGAGTGCAGGGCATTATCAGTTAGAGCAAATATGTTGGCCTGCAGATTCGCGGGATGCAGTACAGCTGTTAAAATAAGTTTGTTCAGAGCATACTACCAATCTTATTATACAAGCAGTCTGTGGGTTAACTTTACGCAGAAATGCTGGAATGCCCTGCGCGTCCAGTACAATAATGGATTCAGAGTGCTGCTGGGGCTGCCCCGCTTCTGTAGCGCGTCCGGAATGTTTGCAGAGTCCCGCGTTGATGACTTTTACGCAATCATCCGCAACAGAACGGCATCCCTGATGCGCCGGGTGAGGGGCGGTACCAGTAGCTATCTGAAACTTATAGCTGAGAGGTTGGACACAGACTGCGCTTTCATGAAGCACTGGACGCGCACACATCATGTCATGCGTTTGTAAACCAGTTCTAATTTTGTACCCTTTAAGATGTTTTTAATTAAGCTATGGCTGAAATATGCATTGTATTTTAAGCTGAAATAAACGCATTGAATTGAATGCAGTATCTTTGTGCTTCCTGTTTAGTAAGCCTTGTAGAAATATCTTCTTCTTCTTTTAGCTTTGGCTCTGCATCTGGATTGATACAATTCTGCCAGTGTCAGTTAGGTATGAATTGCGGAATTTGGATTTTTCTGAAAATAAATAATTTATATAATCTCAATCAAGTTCGTATAGGTACAAAAACAAACAGAAACAACCAAATTAAAAGTTAAATAAAAAGCGTTAACAGAAGTGATCAATGTGCGAAGTAACATAAAATATATACCTACGTAATCTAAAAGCTACAATTGTATACTATTTACAGAAATAAATCTACAAAGTTTAGATACAAAAGGGGAAAATACTAATGGAAGAAGGGTCTTGGAAGAGAAGGGACGGGGGATTTCAGGAGGTATAATATCATGAAGAGAAATTTTTAGCCTAGGACAGACGAAAAGAAGATGTTCAACATCTCCTTCATCCAAACCACATTCACACAGAGATTGATTGCTGACCCTTATCTTAGTAAGAAACACAGGGGTACATACATGGCCCAACCGGAGACGGCATAAGATGGACATGCTGGTTTTGCTGGCCTTTTTAAATTTGAAAAACCAAGGTTTGAGAGGAATTTCTGGTTGCAAATTAACATAGTGCTTGCCTTTTAAAAGTCTAGATGAGTTCCACATTTGAGACCAAGAAGTAGTTAGATGGAAACTAGGGGCTGAACAAAGATCATGAGCAAAAATTTTAAGGTGTTCCTCTGAACCAAACTGAGTTGCTTGTTTCGCACAATAGTCAGCCGTTTCGTTTCCTGGAATCTCAGAGTGACCCGGGATCCAAGCCAAGATAACATTAATGCCACGACTTTTACACCTGAACAAAGATTCACGAATTTTAAGAATGATTGGAAATCTAGATTTAGACCGAAAGGGGCAAAATAGGATAGACTGAAGAGAGCTTTTAGAATCAGAAAATATTATGGAATTATTGAGGTTGTGCGAGTCTACAAATTTAATAGCTTTCAGCAATGCTATAGATTCCGCAGTAAAAACCGAGAAAATCGATCGACATTTATAATTTAAAATTATCTTGGACGAAGGAATCCAAACTGCAGCGCCTACAGGACTAGACTCATTTAATTTTAAAGCATCTGTAAAGATGGAGAGCCAACCATTATAATTAGAATCAAGTTCAGCTTAAAATTTTTGCTCATGATCTTTGTTCAGCCCCTAGTTTCCATCTAACTACTTCTTGGTCTCAAATGTGGAACTCATCTAGACTTTTAAAAGGCAAGCACTATGGTAATTTGCAACCAGAAATTCCTCTCAAACCTTGGTTTTTCAAATTAAAAAAGACCAGCAAAACCAGCACGTCCATCTTATGCCGTCTCCGATTGGGCCATGTATGTACCCCTGTGTTTCTTACTAAGATAAGGGTCAGGAATCAATCTCTGTGTGAATGTGGTTTGGATGAAGGAGATGTTCAAAGTTCAAAGTCTTTATTTGTAAACATGGGTCACAAAGATGGAAGAGTAGTAAATAGTAAGCACCATACATGTTTTGCCTAAATATAGGGCATGCAAATATAGTCAGTACAAGAGTCTAGTTAAGAACAAATTAAGTTACATACTTATGCATTGAGAATATTAAATTACAAATATATTAATAATTAAATTAGTAAAATAATAATTAATTAGGTAGTACATTCAATTTACTCATTCATCAATATTTATGTTCTTATCTAATAAAAAGTCATTTATGTTATAATAACATTTTGATGTCAGTACTTTATAAAGTTTGTTCTTAAATAATGTCAGTGGTAGCAACTTTATGGTGTTGGGCAGTTTATTATAAATTTTTGGCGCCATGCCCCAAAAACTTTTTTAGTAATGCGGTTTTACCCCTAGTAGGACACAGGCGGGTCTGGTCGCGTCTACTGTGTGTATTGATTGGCTTTTCAAACAGATTATTGTTGTTTTTAACAAAAACAGCCATTTCATAGATGTAGAGTGCCGGAACTGTTAATATATTTGAAGATATAAAATAGGGTCTACAGCTATCGGTGGTTTTCAGGCCATACATTGCTCTTATGCACCGCTTCTGCGCCTTAAAGATTGTTTCCCTTTCAGTACAGTTTCTAAAAAATATAATGCCGTAACGCAATTTAGAAGCGACATAGCTGTGATAAACTGTTTTCAGTGCATCTAGACCAACTACTTTCCTGAGTTTGTAAAGCATATATGCAAATTTACTAAGTGCCTTACATACCTCTTCAGCTTGTATGTTCCAGTTTAGTTGTCTGTCAATTACAAGACCTAGAAATTTTGTACATGTCGTATTGTCTATTATTTGGTTTTTGTATATCGTTTTTATTTGGGGTATAGGCATACGTTGAGAAAAATGCATAGTTTTTGTTTTAGTCAGGTTTACATTTAAATTATTATTATCAAGCCAGTCTATTATATTACGTAAAGTGTCATTAATTTCAGTTTCATATGTATCAAAGGATTTAAATTTTACTATGGCAGTACTGTCATCAGCGAATAGGACCATAGGATGTTTGGTGATTTGGGGTAGATCGTTGATGTAGATTAAGAATGGTCCCAATACACTACCCTGCGGAACACCAAACTTGATTGTTCTTCCATTAGACCTATACCTAATTTCTTCCTTAGTTTTCGTACATATTCTTGTTACTTCTGTGTATTGCGTTCTATTTTCGAGGTATGATCGTAGAAGGTTATGTGCATTCCCTCTTATTCCGTATCGAAAGAGTTTCTCCAGGAGTATTCCGTGATCTACATAATCGAACGCTTTTGTCATGTCCATATTATATGGCACATATAGGCGTCCGTTCATCTATTCCTCTTATTATTTCAGTTAAAAATTTAAAAATAGCTAAATTTATCGACTTTCCTCTTCTAAATCCGTTCTGTTCATTTGCTAGTACATCATGTTTCTCCAAGAATGAATTTAGTGCATTAAATATTACTTTTTCATATATTTTGGAGAAAGCGGATGAAAGCGCTATCGGGCGATAGTTAGCTATGCCATTTTTTTCTCCCTTCTTCTTATAAATGGGTTTGACTATAACAGGTTTGAAGCGCTCTGGGAAAACGCCATCAGATAACCCAAGATTAATAATGTAGCTTAGGTGGGGAGATATATAGTTACTGACTAGTTTTATTACTGCAATAGAAAAGTCATCGTAGCCAGTGCTTTTTTTATTTTTTAGCGATTTGATTATCTTGTCAATTTCTTGGGGGATAGTAGGGGGTATAAAGATTGAGTTGGCTGTTGAATTTATTATTTTATTATTATATAACGATTTATTTTCACTTGGTTTTATTTGATCAATGAAGTAATTATTAAATATAGTTGCTATGTCTAGTGGTTTAGTATAATTAATATTGTCAAATGTTATGTCAGTTATATTTTCATGAGGTATGTTTTGTTTAGTCTTATTGATAATTTGCCAGACAGTTTTTGATTTATTTATAGAATTTTTGATATTATGATTATTTTGTGACAATTGTGTTAATTCAATAAATTTTTTTAGTCTGGTAGAGTATTTTTTTAAGTTTAGTTTATTTGAAATACTAGATCGTCGTCGATACGCCCACAGAAGCTCCCTTTGTTTTTTTACTGCAGAGTTTTATCCCTTTAGAGATCCATTTTGGTTTTCTTTTAACTGAAAATTTTATTTTTATTTTAGGAAAGCTTAAGTCGTAAAATAGACCAAAAGTGTCCAAAAACATATTAAATGCTTTGTTTGCGGTTTTCGTTTGGTAGAGTTCGGAGAATGAAAGACTTTCCATACATGATTTGAATTTTGACATGTTATCACAACTGTAATCTCTCCTAGATACGCTCCAGCTGTTTATTTTGGAAACTCTACTGACCGGATACGTTAATGGTTGAGCTGTATGGTCTGATAGCCCGATGTCTAGTACCTGGCTTTTACATTTTGTTTTAGAATCAATAGCAAAGTTATCAATGCAGCTTTGACTAGATCAACGAGTTGGCTGACTTATTACTAACTTAAGGTTATAACAAAGTAGTAAATTTTTGAACTCCAAAGAAATTCGATTACTCTTTAAGATATTGATGTTGAAATCACCACACAAAATAATGTTGCTTTTCGTGTTACAGATTTTTGATAATAGCTCATACAAAATATCAAAAAATAAATAAAGCTTTTTAGGATTAGGCACCCTGTATATGCACACTATGGTAAGTTTATATTGCCCAAGTTGAACGGCACAACATTCAAAAACACTTTCCACACAAAATTTTGTTACGTCATATTCGTTAAAAGTTATGCCATTTCGGACCAAAATGCATGCTCCTCCACGGTTTTTAGGTCTAGAGTAGCATGCTGAAAGAATAAAGTTAGGTATGCAAAGTAAGTCTTGTTGTCCTGCTGAAATGAAATGCTCTGTGATGCAGAGCACATCTATGTCAATATCGTGCTTTCCATTTATCTCGTCTTCATAAAGGGTCAATAGGTCAGATTTATTAAGTAGTCCTGCGATATTTTGGTGCATTATGTGAATGTAATTATTCAAGAAAAAACTGCGCCTTAGTTTGTTCTTGATTGTCCGTGGGTTCTTCATTTGTGCTTGAGATAGTAAGGGGTTGGTTCTGTTCAGCTATGCATTTAATTAACTTTCCCAGGTCATGCAGAATGATTCGGAAACCACGGTTGTTCACTTTTCCATTTATTTTTGAGAACATTCTGAAGTCGTAAGGTTGGTTAAGGTTAGAATCAAGTAGGTAGACATATTGCTTCAATTCACTGTCTAGGTAGAGCAAGTTGTTGAAGTTTTCAATTCGCCAATTGAGCATCGTTGCATATTTATGACACTTAAATGTTGGTAGGCATATTATAATGTTCGTATACTGTACTTTCAGTAACGTTTCTCTTATATATATCACTGATTCTAAGTTATTATTCGTAGTATAAAAATCCTCTTCTCCTAGGAATATTATACAGAAATCCTGCATAGTAAAATCCTTTAGTTTCGCACCAATTCCCTTCAGTAAAGGTTGTATGCCACAGACCGGCTTCCTATAGTGACAGATGTCATATGTGTTAATCTGCTCATTTTCAACGATTGTTTTGATGTTGAACATCTTCTTTTCGTCTGTCCTAGGCTTAAAATTTCTCTTCATGATATTATTCCTCCTGAAATCCCCCGTCCCTTCTCTTCCAAGACCCTTCTATTAGTCTTCTATTAGTATTTTCCCCTTTTGTATCTAAACTTTGTAGATTTATTTCTGTAAATAGTATACAATTGTAGCTTTTAGATTACGTAGGTATATATTTTATGTTACTTCGCACATTGATCACTTCTGTTAACGCTTTTTATTTAACTTTTAATTTGGTTGTTTCTGTTTGTTTTTGTACCTATACGAACTTGATTGAGATTATATAAATTATTTATTTTCAGAAAAATCCAAATTCCACAATTCATACCTAACTGACACTGGCAGAATTGCATCAATCCAGATGCAGAGCCAAAGCTAAAAGAAGAAGAAGATATCCGGTTGCGCCCTACACTAGGTCTGGAGAGGAAATATTTTTTTTTTATACTGAGACCGAGTAGTCATCGTCTATGGCGATAGTACTGCGTCGCTTAGTGCAGGAACGTGTTTCGGGGCAGGGAAGAATAATTGTCTTATCCGGAGGGTCGGGTGGATCTGGCGGCGGGCAAGAAAATTGATGGGTCAATGTCCATGATGGACAATGACCAGATTATTTATATGAAATCTATATATATATAAAAATTACACTACTTACAGTTAAAAATATATACACAGCACTAAAGAAAATAAACTCGACTGAGAAGAAAACACCGAAAATAAAATTTGGAACTCAAAAACCTGACAGTCCAAATTTTCGTTCCCTTGGCAATCCTTTTTACTTTTTATTCTGCGTTCATTTTACCGATCATATTATTTTGAAGTTTATGACACTCCATACTGACACTGGCGGAGTCGTAGCGAAAAGCAAGCGGCGCCATAAAAAAAAGAAGACTTATTTTCTGAAAAATCCAAACTCAACCTTAAATTTTTATCTATTGTTCCTAAATGCGCAATTCATACCTAACTGACACTGGCAGAATTGCATCAATCCAGATGCATAGCCAAAGCTTAAAGAAGAAGAAGAAAAAAAGAAGTTGAAGTAACTAGGACGCGTTAAAAATAGTTTTGCCAACCCTAACCAAAAACCCTATACATCTCATAAAACTGACACTCTCCCAACGTGGACTGGTATACCATAGACCTGTATTACATACATACAATTATTGATATTTCTACAACTAAATGCGCAATTCATACCTAACTGACACTGGCAGAATTGTATCAATCCAGATGCAGAGCCAAAGCTAAAAGAAGAAGAAGATATTTCTACAAGGCTTACTAAACAGGAAGTACAAAGATACTGCATTCAATTCAATGCGTTTATTTCAGGACATAGGCCTCCCCCATACGACGTCAAAAAATAGCGGTCCCTAGCCGCCTCCATCCATCGACTCCCTGCGACCGCTACGGTGTCGTCGGTCCATCGAGTGTATTATTATTAGTTATCTGTGATTGTGACGGTACATATAAATAAAATGTATTTGTAATATTGTTTTTTATTCAGATAACATAAATAAATTCAACTTAAAAAAACATTTTAAAACAAGCTTTAATATAGCACCCCTCACGCACGTTAGTTTTCAAATTATCTTACGTACCTAAGACCCTGACCCTGGCGAAAAAGAATTTAGAACTGCTTCGAAATTTTCGTCTCCTTATTCACTCCAAAATGTTTCTTTTTAATATGCAACTTCAAGGAGTTCTCACTAGCACACCTCAAACCACACACAGAGCAGGCATATGGTTTCTCTCCTTTCAGCTTCAAATGCATATTCGCTATATGAGTTTTCATATAACTAGCATTGACGCTTCTAAACTCGCATATATCGCAGGCGTATGGCTTTTCACATATATGCTTCCTTTTAGTATGTCTGTTTAGGTCATACTTTCTGCTGAAAGCCATGTGGCAGATTTTGCAGGTAAATGGTTTATTTTCTGCATGGGTTAGTATATGGAGTTGCATATTGCTTTTCCTGTTGAACTTTTGTTTGCACACGTCACATTGGTAAGGTCTTTGTCCCGTGTGGATTCTCATATGCCTTTCCATGTCTATTTTCTGTGTGCACTTGGTGGGGCAGTGGTCACAAGAGAATCTTTTCAGTTCGCTGTGACACAGACTATGTTTTTTTAAAGTGCTCTTTGTGAAGAATGCTTTACCACAGGTCTCACAGCAGAAGTTTCTAGAGGGCTCTCCTGCGCCTGAAAATAAAGAAAAATAATTTACATATTTGAATAATTTCTGGACATTTTTACACAGTATCAGAATAGCAGTTAAATATTTTGTCCACAGTACTTGCTGAAATAAAACCGGGCAAGTGAGAGTTGACTTGCACATGGAGGGTTCTGTATCATCTAATTCTATGAGATGGGACTCGAACCACGGTATTCTGCGTCGCAGTCGACCGTGCATTCTAATTGGCTACCTTATCAGTTGAGTCATGTGTAATTTTTTAAAGCCAGAAGCGTTTAACACTGACTCGCTGCGTAGCTTGAGCTGGTAACCGGGGCGGTTTTCTACCAAGCACCCCCCAACCCTAAACCGAAAATACTGAAACGCCCGCGCCGTGGGGGTTGACAACAGTTTTTAAGAATGCGCATTACGCGCCATTTTATAAAAAGGATAGCAATAGGATTTTGCGTTCATAGGAGCGGGACAGAGCATACCGTTTTGGAAAGGCGTAAGCGCAAAAAGTGTGTTTTTAACTAATTACAACTTAATTAAACCACCAATTGAAGAATTAAAAGACATAACTAAAGAAATACTTCTAAGTCTCTTTACAAAACAAAAGGCCAACAAAAAAGTGAGCTGTTCCCGAGATAAGTAAATAGCAAAATACAATATTTTAAATAATATTAATAAATAAATCCTTTATTCAGAGCATTTTTACGTCTAAATCTAAATAGGATGCCATTGAAACGATATCAACTCATTACTGAAGCTTAACATACTGTGTGGTAGTGTCAACGCACAACTCCTGAATTTCTGAATAATTAACATTAAACACTCTACTTATAATAAGTTACTTATTTGCCACAAAAGGTACTTAATAACATGGTGGTTACGAAAAATTTAAATGTTGGATTTTCTGTATATAACACAAGCTATTACCCAAATAGACAAATTCATATGATATTGAAAAAAGCAAAAAATGTCTATTTGCAGGATTCGAACCTGGTATGCTCGCCATGGGGGATAAGCAAGCGATGAGAGCCTCTGTAGGGGTAAGCGGTAGCGTAAAGCGTTACGTGTACTCATTTCGTCAATACGTGTGTGAGTGACTGTACTCGACTGACTCATGAGTCAGTTGAGTACAGTACAGGGTAACCGGGTAAACACAGTGCACTGTTTAAGTTTTTACTCGGTTACCCTACATAAATATGCTGAAATTAATAACCTCCGTTATGCATCTTTATATGCCGCAGCAGATGACATCTGTGCGTGTATGTGTTCTCGCACCGAGGGCAGGCGTGCTTGACACGCGTTTGACCGTCCCGATCCGTCACGACGGTTTCGTAAGATTTCTTTGGCTTCTTTGATTCTGTAATGTTTTAAATACTTATTTTATATATTTCTATCTCCGTGCCCGCAGTCCCCGGAGCGTTTTCTGTGATATAAGTCGTTTTCCACAATAAAACCTATGTTTAGTATTGCGTTTGTTTGAAATCCGTTCAGTCATTTATGCGTGAACGGAATATAAAGAAAATGAGATTCTTCTTGCATTAATAACATAATATATAATAATAATAATCCATAGTTTCCCCCATAGCCCATTTACCCAGTCCATCCATTCACCACAATAACATGGCTTTTTTGTTATTTTCATTTTCCTTTGCAATAGTCTCTACACCTGACGGATATCATCTTCGGGTGTATCATATTGTGCAACCAAGGATGATACCCGCTATGTGTAGCTCTCGCCTTTAGATTAATTCTCATAAAGGGCCTCTGTGCTGTTGGCTTCGGCCCCACACATGCCTCCCAAAGGACCGGGTCACTATATGGCCCGTGATCATGGAAATGAGAAACAGAATAATAATAAATAGATAAAATAATTTTATTCAAAACAACTTAAGACTAAATAGTCTTTATTGAAAAAGAAAATAACAATCAAATAATATAAAGAAATTAAACTAGTATTTACAATTGAAACAATTGAGCTAACTGCAGACTGTTGCAAACAATCTACAGATAGCTCAACTGGTCCATATCAATACCAGTCGGAAGCGTACCCAAGACGCTGGCTGCATTGCCCCGCTGTATGGCAATGCTAATGCGCTGCGCCAGATACTCACCAGCTCTCGTGTCACGCGTAGCTTCGACCAGGCGCTCAGATAATTTTTTGAAAACCCGGAGAGCCTCGGTACCCCACGGACCTAGGGTCTCGACTCCAAGGGGAGCAAATGCGTAGGCTCTGTCGAGACCTGCATATTTGCTCCTCTTGAGATCCTCGGCCAAATCTGCCGCCGAACCAGCCCTCACGGATGTCCTTGAAAGATGGGAAGGTGCAAGTGTGTCGACACATGTAACGTCCCACACAATAGGCCTCCCCAGCTCCCAAGGGACTAAAGTCATGCCATCGGGCCTCTTACCATCGTCACGCAACAGACCATTCGGTTCGAGAATAGCTGGTACGTTAGCGGTGACAAAGGCCCGTCGCATGATGTCGTTAAGGCTGGCATGGCGAAATATCCGACCGGCAGCCCTAGTACACGATAATCCGTGATGACCAAGCTGTTCGACAACAGTACTGCACTGGCATTGATGAGGCGCGCAACACCTTGCACCCAACCGAAGACATGTTGCGTGCTATACGGAAAGTTACGGGAACCAATAGAGTGCCAGTATTATATGAAGGAAGTGCTTGCAACCAATGTCCTCACTCCCATTTAGAAACGGCCAGGATCCGGGCACGATCTGCAGAGCTGGAGCACGTTTGTAACAAGCAATTCCGTGTCAACTCACACAGAGGCCCGTTCCATTACCGTTTGGACAAAATATATTTTGGGGGAGCAGCATCAGGGCAAGCACAATGCCAAGCCATTCGAGCCTCGTCTAAAAACGAAATTTTTAATGAATTTCCAGGTGAGACCAAAGACGGCTTTAAAATTTTTTCCACTAAAGAACTAGTGCTGTAGACAGAAGACAAGAACGCTGGCAGGGCGACACTTGAAATTTTGCGGATACCTAAGCCTCCCAATTTGACAGGCAGGGAGGCCTGCGACCATGCCTTGTCATCGAAACAGATATTCAAAACCGATGATAAAGTATTCTTTATTATGTTGTCTAAGCCTTCTAAGAGTTCGCTGTGTTTCCACAGTTGACAACATCTCAAAGAATACGTAAATTTACGTACAAACAAGCAAAACCGAATAATTATAAAAGCCATATATATGGCTATTAATTCTGAGAAGTCTGTCCGAGGTTTTGTTGAAATTTTGAATTTTCTCTACTACAAATGACTGAAAAGACTCATCAAAAATTGGTGAACCAAGGAGGCGAAGTGAACATTTATCTACAACTGTAATGTTGGGAGCCAAACTATTGAGTTTTATTATGATACTAGCTGACCAGTGTCCACTTCGTTGGGTCCTTCCTCGTAGTATGAACTCAAACCCTGCCAAGTTTCATTTGAATACGTTCAGTAGTTTCGGCGCTACGCGCAGCCAAACAATTTTATTTTTATCCCCTCTCCCAAGGGAACCCTATTAAAATCTGAGATAAAAAGTATCTTATGTCCTACATCATAGTATGATCTCAAATTCTGACAAGTTTCATTTGAATACATTCAGTAGTTCCGGTGCTATGCGCAGCCAACAAATTTTACTTTCATCCCCTCTCCCAAGGGAACCCTATTGAAATCTGGGATAAAAAGTATCCTATGTCCTACATCATAGTATGGTCTCAAATCCTGCCAAGTTTCATTTGAATACATTCAGTAGTTCCGGCGCTATGCGCAGCCAACAAATTTTGCTTTCATCCCCTCTCCCAAGGGAACCCTATTGAAATCCGGGATAAAAAGTATCCTATGTCCTTCCTCGCAGTATGAGCTCAAATCCTGCCAAGTTTCATTTCAATACGTTCAGTAGTTTCGGAGCTATGCGCGGCCAAGATACAGACAGACAGACAGACAGACATGATGGAAAAAAATTACATTTTTGGCATCAGTACAGACAATAGAGTGCCCTCAAAAAAAAAACTAATTATCTTCAATGTACAGAATTGGACCTTACATATTGGATTATTACAGTTTTATTATAAGTATAGATTGTTTTTGTCTACACAAGAGTCCGAAATAAAAAGCTCGCACTTTGAAAAATTTAGGTCTAAACCTATTTGCCGAAATTCATCTGTGATGATTTTTAGATCATTAAAAACTGTGTCCACGTCTCCCCCTACCGTTCCGTCATCTAAATACCAAACATTAAGTTTGGATTTAAGACGTTGAATTACTGATTGGATAGCAAGGCTAAATATGGCCGGACCAAGAGGCTCGCCCTGCTGACAGCCAACCGCGGACGAATTGACATTGTTTCTGTAAAATAATTTTGACGGTGAACCGTAGCATTGCCAGAGAAAAGGATAAATTTCTGGAATTTTGTCTTTAATTTCTTTTAGCAAGGCGCCCCTGTCTACGGAATTGAAGGCGTTTTTGACGTCTACCTTCAGAATGACCTCCCATCATTTTTGTCCAAAAAT
Source organism: Eupithecia insigniata (assembly GCA_947859395.1). Taxonomy (NCBI): domain Eukaryota; kingdom Metazoa; phylum Arthropoda; class Insecta; order Lepidoptera; family Geometridae; genus Eupithecia; species Eupithecia insigniata. The sequence goes on from OX402020.1 coordinate 8,002,586, forward strand.
GTACGAAGGGAATGTAGTGCGGCCTCACATCCGCCTCGCGAACCAAAGCCTAGCTGAATTGGTCGAAAATAATCGCCTACGTAGTCGGCTTCTTTCCGACAGCAGACTTTAGACGCGAGGCGGCGGTAGGTGGTGCCCACGGCTATGGGTCTTATTCCTCCATCCTTCTTTTTTAGTGCGCAAAGATTCGCACCGTACAAGAGTTCTGTGATCTCGCTGTTGACTCGACCTGACAGCATCAGGTTGATTAAAGATGTCAAGTTTTCGAGAAGGACTTCACCTGCATGGCCAGACCCGCCAGATAGAAGATCTTTTAGATGCTGTGGCGTCACAGCATCCAGGCCGCCGGCGGAGCCACTCTGGAAAGACATGACAGCTTTAAGCACATCCTGGCTGATCGTGTCCACAGTGACATCACTCTCTTGCGGTGGATCGGGGAGTAAATGGATTACAAGAGTCAATTATCTTAGTCTCAAATAATACATTTAATTGAAAATTTTCTGTGACACACATTGAGCGTTTTGTGGCGAAGTACCTACAGCTGCCGTCATAGGGAGAAAATCCGTAAAGTGGGTACACATGATCCTTCTACAAATTGGTTCCGCGCCCCAAGAGAGGCGGTCATAGGGTTCGCGAAGGTAATGACCGTCGTTATCGAGACTAAATATTATTATTACTCTGTTTCTCATTTCCATGATCACGGGCCATATAGTGACCCGGTCTTTTAGGAGGCATGCGTGGAGCCGAAGCCAACAGCACAGAGGCCCTTTATGAGAATTAATCTAAAGGCGAGAGCTACACATAGCGAGCATCATCCTTGGTTGCACAATATGATACACCCAAAGATTATATTCGCCAGGTGTAGAGACTATTGCAAAGGAAAATGAAAATAACAAAAAAAGCCATGTTATTGTGGTGAATGGATGGACTGGGTAATTGGGCTATGGGGGAAACTATGGACGCCTGCCATAAACATACTCTCTTATTATTTTTATTTCATTTATTTTAAATCTCATTAAAATACATTTTTTACTATAGAAAATACAATAGGTAACATATAAAACTAATCTACAGTAAAAAATATATCAAAACGGTGGATCACCGGCCGCGAAGCTAGGCTCAAGCGGCCGGTGACTAGGGCTGCAGAGAGAGGAATTTCCTGACGATACGCGCCGAGTCCAGGAGTACCGCCTTTTGAATCTGACCCTTGATCCAACTTCCTAGCGAGAGTCTCATAAGATGTTGATCGAGGCTCTTCGCTATTACGCCATTAACTGAAACGACTATCGGAACGATGGTCGCTGAATCAACATCCCACATGCTGACAACCTCGTTAGCCAAGTCAAGATATTTACTGAGTTTATCTTTCTCAGCTTTAACGAGGTTAGCATCATGTGGTATGGTGACATCAGCGAGCACCGCCCTCCGTTCTAACCGATCTATCAGTACAATATCAGGCTTATTCGCGAGAATAGTCCTGTCTGTAATGATAGATCGGTCCCAATAGAGCGTGGCACGGCCGTTTTCGAGAACTGGCGCCGGTGTGTACTTATAATACGGAACTTCAGGACCGGTAAGGCCGTATCGGAGAGCAAGTTGCTGGTGTATAATTTTGGCTACTTGATTGTGTCTGTGCAAGTACTGAGAGTTAGCAAGGTGCGAACAACCCGAAAGTATATGACGGAGGGTCTCCCCAGGAAGATGACACGCTCGACAGATATCGATCGTGCCATCTTTCATAATATACTTCCGGTAGTTGTTCGTCTTTACCACCTCATCTATAATTGCACATACAAAACCTTCGGTTTCCCCAAAGAGGTCACCGAAGCGTAGCCAATTTACTGAACTCGGGAGATCTACATCAGGTCCGGTGAGAACCTTGTAGAATCTCCCGTGTAGCTCTTGGCTCTCCCATATAGCCTTCCTATCCTGAATGCTCATCACCGTAGGTTTGCGCCAGTTCTCGTTAGCTAAGGAGAGAGGGGTAAGGTTCTTATCAACTGCAACCACATCGCGATGCATCTGGTATTCGGCTTGAAGGAAGTAATTTCTGAGATTGCATGCCTCACGGTTTTGTAGGGTCTTGGCGTTTAAAAAGCCTCGACCACCACATTTCCGCGGGATATACAATCTCATAACCGAAGATCGGGGATGTCGCATGCGATGAGTGGTTAAAAGTTGACGAACCTTACAGTCCAAGGCGTCTAGTTCAGTCTGAGTCCATCTTAGTATGCCAAAAGTATAAGTGAGCAGTGGCATAACCCAGCCGTTGAAAGCGCGCACCTTGTTGCCACCTGATAAAAGGCTATTTAGCACTTTTGTAAGGCGACAAAAGAAACGTTCCTTCACCGACTGCTTCATGTCCCTGTCCACTATACCCAACGCTTCTGGCATACCAAGGTACTTGTAAGTTTCACCTTCTGAGAGAGATTTGAGGGAAATTATCTCTGAAAGTTGTAAATTACTAGAATTTACAACTTTCCCCCGATGTATTTGTATGACCGCACACTTATCAACGCCGAACTCCATGTTAATAGCACTACTGAATATCTGTGTGATATTCAGGAGGGCCATTAACTGTGTTTTATTCGGCGCAAATAGTTTGAGATCATCCATATACATCAAGTGAGAAATAACCTCACCATCTCTTCGAAGGCGATAGCCTATCTCTGAATCTTTCAGTAGAGTACTGAGTGGATTCAGAGCTAGGCAGAACCACAAGGGACTCAGGCTGTCGCCCTGGAATATACCCCTCTCTATCCTTATCAGATCATTGGTGGCAGATGGATCCATTCGGCTGCCTGGATGACGAAGGACAGTGGTCCACTGCCTCATACATGATCCCAAGAATGATCTTAGAGTATTATCTATTTTATAAATCTCTAAGACCCTCTCAAGCCAAGTATGAGGCACCGAATCATAAGCCTTCTTATAGTCAATCCATGCAGCCGACAAGTTCCCTCTGCCACGTTTGACCTGTTGACTAATGGCCATGTCAATGAGGAGGAGCTCCTTAGTACCACGGGACCCAACCCTACATCCATTCTGAGCAGGTGCCAAAATATTGTTTGTAACAATATGTGTGTTAATTTTTGTAGTCAGAATGGATGTAAGCAGCTTGTAGATGGTAGGTAAGCATGTTATAGGTCTATAAATTTTTGGTTCCGCAGTACTACCAGACTTATGGAGCAGGAAAGTTACACCCGTCGTCATAAAACGTGGGAGTGACCCGATCTCAATTGCTTCTTGGAATTGTGCGGCCAGAACCGAATGTGAGCATCGAAACCATTTCAGCCAAAAGTTATGCAATCCGTCCGGGCCAGGACTTTTCCAATTTTGGGCCGAGCGGATTGCATTACTTACATCTAACGAAGAGATAGTAATAGCGTCCATGGTTTCGATGTTTTCACATTCAGCTCTTACCACATTCATCCAGTCCGCCTCCGTGTGTTCGACCGGTGTGGACCAGATGCCTCGCCAAAATATATTTCCAGTTTCGGCATCCGGTACCTGACCGTCGGACACACGTAAATCGGGTTTATCCCATTCGCGGTAAACTTTCCTTTGGTCACTTTGAAAAATGCGATTCTGCCAAAATCTGTCAACTCGCTTCTTATATCGTTTTATGCGACTTGCCCACGCATAGACTTTTTGCTTTAGGTAGTCTATGCGCTCTGTGGCACAGGCTAAATACTCCCGAGGTTGAACTTCAGTTCCGTCAAAAGCCTGTGTCACAAAACGCATAACACGAGGTCTATGGTTGCCCTCCCTAAAGCAAATTAGCTTAGCTATGAGGGTCCTGAACCTACTAATACGCCTCTCTATTCTCTGTTGCCAAGTGGGGGTACTGCAGGCCCGGCGTGGGGCACGGTTATCCGGGAACTTTACCCGTGCAACTCGGCAAGCCGCAATAGCCCCACAATAGAGAATAGAGTGCGTATCAGTAAGATCACTACTAGTCTGCAGATATGGGACTAGTAGTGGATTCAAGGCCCCCACTATAGCCAAAGCACGTCTATGAGTGGGGAAGCGAGGCAGACGTGGCTTTACAGTCGAATTTCTATAATTTAGAATCGCATCTTCCAAAGCCCTCCTCAATTGCTCATTATTCTGGGTACTTAGTTCAATGCTCTCATGACTAACCTCTTCCACAGCGTAATCAGGCTGGGAAATCACTGGTGTTGATATGATGTGTTGCGGTGGCAACGCCACAGCCTGGTTACACGGCGGATGGTCCACCACTTGAGCACTGAGCACTTCACGTAGGAGTTGATCAAGCACAGTGTCATTCAACAATTTTGAGCGCTGGATGACCCGTACCTGATCAAATAGTCGCTGCTCGTTAACCGCGACTGTTGGTTCAAGGGCCTGAAACAAAGGCAGCATCTTAGACCGGTACGCGGTCAGGTTAGCACCACCCTCAGTAGCCCTATAGAACGCGCGCATGACATTTTCATTCATCTTCTGTGTCCACTTCATGCGCTGCGCTCTTCCGTCAGCGGCGGGGACCGGTCGCTGGGCAGTGCGCCCTGCAGGTCCCAAGCCAGCTGACAGTGGGGGTCGGCCTCGCCGCACAGGTGTTCGCGGCGGTCGAGGCGACGGCGGCAGCTCGTCTTCGCTGCTCAACACATCACTCGTCTCAGGCGGCGTTTGGAATTCCTCTTCATTTTTATTATTATTACTGTGTTTCTCATTTCCATGATCACGGGCCATATAGTGACCCGGTCTTTTAGGAGGCATGCGTGGAGCCGGCATGTCTGTCCCTATAAATGCTTAGATCTTTAAAACCACGCAACTGATTTTGATGCGGTTGTTTTAATAGTGATTCAAAAGGAAGGTTTATATGTATAATTTAGTATCAGCATTGCACCCGTGCGAAGCCGGGGCGGGTCGCTAGTCCAAAATAAATATACATCTAGTGTTTATTACAGACATATTACCGCTCATATACATTATTATATACCGACAACAAATTCAACACCTCTTGTGATAGAATAGACTTCTGAAGGCCCGGCATGCATGATTGCACAAACACAGTTTGCGCAAGCAAAACGTAGCGTGTGGCCGGGCTCAAACCAGTTTGCGCAAGCAAGATGGAGCGTGTGGCCGGTTCATCTTGCTTGCGCAAACTGTGTTTGTGCAATCTGCATGCACACATGTTTAAGCGTGTAGCCGGGCTATTAGACCAGAAATATAAAGATGTGTCCAAACACAGCATGGCATGTGAGCTTGGCGGCGGCGGCCGCGCGCAGTTAGCCGCGCTGTGATAGCTGCCGCTAGCTACCTGCTGCTCGCGAACGGATCATTGTTCGTTCGCCAATGGTCTCCGTCATTCCGCGCAGCACTGGGGCCAAGTCTGCGTATCACGTGGTACTTTATCGAGTGATACTCATTATCACAGGATAAAAATATCATGTGATAAATATAGAGGGTACCGTCAAAAACTGCATTCTCCTGAGACTTAACGAGACACTCATCAAAGAGAAACCCTCGATAAATATCGAATTTCTAATTTTGAGAATACGCTTGCTTATCACTAGCTATGTGCCCCGTACTCCCCACAAAACTCCATTTTCCAATTAAAACAAATTCTTTGTTGAGGTCAATATTATTCAAAACGTTTTTTTGGGTTTCTAGTATCCGGAACGCAGTATGATCTAACAATGATTGTAATTCTTGTTCAGCAGATAATTCAGTGACAAACTCTTATAGCCCGGCTACACGCTCAAACATCTGTGTATGCATGATTGCACAAACCAGTTTGCGCAAGCAAGATGAGCCCAGCCGCACGATCCATCTTGCTTGCGCAAACAGTGTTTGTGCAATCATGCATGCATAAATGTTTGAGTGTGTAGCCGGGCTATTACGATGGATGGATACACCGCTTCTTAGCTTCCAACGCTTGGATAAGATGGTAATGCGTTCGGTGATTTTGTATTAATCAAGTCTTTTCACCTAAGATACTGATTTTTAGTCAGTTCACGGCCGAATACTCAAACGCAACTCAGATGTAAGCACGTCTTATGTCGCGTTATTTTGACAGTTTTCAATGAAAATCTGTCAAAAAATCGTCACTTGAGTCGTGCTTAAATCTGAGATTCGTTTGAGTATTCGGGGGTTAGTCTCATTTATGAGAGACAAGACTTCGTAAGTGTTGAAATTCAAAGAAGCAGTGTTAGATCGACTTGAATCATGAAGCATGATTCAAAGAATTTATCGCGGAATTGTCTACTTTAATTGGCTCTTCAAGCCTGATGCGTTTTGATCTCTTGCTACACTCCTCGAAGTATTTCCTGTGCTGATGCTGTTGAGTGCTTGTCGAAGCCTCTGCCGCTGGCCGTTGAGTGTCGTAACTCCCTGCTGCAGCACGAGTCGGTAGAACACAAACTTCAATTACGTTCAGCCAGTGTCCGTACTTAGAAATCAAGTAACAATGCTTGCGAGAGACTTTCTTCCACATAGCTACAAATCTTTTACAAATATTAGTAATTCTTTTTTCCAAGTTATCAGCAATCAAATTCTCAACATCAGGCAGCAACTGTTTAAGGGCTTGAAATACTCTACGACGTCGCTCGAGTTCTGATTTGCTGTCCTTAATAGACAGCCAAGTATCTAGTACGAGCATTCTTTTGAAAGAACACTCAATATTAGTACCTAAAACAAAACAAAATACAATAAATATTTCGTAGCAAGTGCTCAAGTAGAAACAAAAAAGTAAAAGCTTCAAGATACAAAAAAAATATATATATATATGTTGTGTTTTGTTTTAGGTACTAATATTAAGTGTTCTTTCAAAAGAATGCTCGTACTAGATACTTGGCTATCTATTAAGGACAGCAAATCAGAACTCGAGCGATGTCGTAGAGTATTTCAAGTCCTTAAACAGTTGCTGCCTGATGTAAGAAGTAAGATGTAAGAAAAGCTGCGGCGGCGTACCGCAGCTTTTCTTACATATTTATTTCTGTATTTTTTTATGTTGAAGCTTTTTTTTATGTTTTTTTCTACTTGTACCATTCAAAGTCAAAGTTTCTTTATTTCCGTAGTACAATAAATGTACACTTAGAACAGGTCAAATTCTTAAAATTAAACACTGATTTGGAAATAAAGTGATATTTTGATTTCGGTCGCTTCGGTATGTAGACTAAAGTAAAGAAGCGACAAAGAAACCTGTTAGGTGTTATTTTTAGAATTATTTTTCGAGTTGGAGCAAAATCCGTCCCAAGCTTTTTTATCTTCTAGATAGTCTGAAATTTTGTAATAAGCCTTTTTACAAAGGATATGTTTGACAATTTGTTTGAATTTATTTATAGAAAGTTTTTGCAACTCGCTAGGGGTTTGTTGTAGAAGCGAATACATTGCCCTCTAAAAGATACATTAATCTTGTGTAACCTAGTTTTGGGCACAGCGATTTTATTCTTATTTCTAGTATTTACATTATGTATGTCGCAATTTTTAGGGAACCGATCGATATTTCTATGAGTGTACAATAAGTTTTCATAAATATATTGACATGGTACTGTCATTATATTTATTTCTTTGAATTTATCACGTAGGGATTCTCTAGGACCCATGTTATAGATCGCACGAACAGCCCTCTTCTGCAGCACAAATACGGTGTTAATATCTGCAGCGTTCCCCCACAGCAATATACCATACGACATAATACTATGGAAGTAACTGAAATAGACCAGTCTGGAAGTATCAACGTCTGTAAGATGACGGATTTTTTTTACTGCATACGCTGCAGAACTAAGTCTCTTCGATAGCTTATCTATGTGTGGGCCCCATTGAAGTTTACTATCTAAGGTTATTCCTAAGAATACGGTAGTGTCTACAATTTCTAACGTTTCTCCTTTTACGTTTACATCAGCCTTAACTTGTTTTAAAAGAAAGAAAGAAAGAAAGATTTTTATTTACCTTACGAACTACTACAATGTAACTCTAAAATATTTAATACAATGTTTAGTGGGTTTGATTTTGTGCGTAGCAGAGCGCAAGGCAAACGGGGCTCCGCTCAGCATTGTGCTGGATACACACTGATGTATGCACCCAACGCTGGTTTTCAGCGGGAACCACACGAATCACGTCACGACCCTCTAGAGGTGCAAAAATACCTACAATATAACAATAAAAGATGAATATAGAATAATACTAGGTTCTTATACATTATAACAATTCAAACTATAAATACAAAATACAAAAGTTTAACTTACGTAGGTCTACAACTATATAAAATTAACAGTACCTATATATATAAATATAAAAAACGCTTATTTATAAAGATTTATGCTAACGTAACATTATATTTTAGTGTGGGAATATACCGGAAGTAATAGGTCACCTGAGGACACCAGTCTCTTAAGAGTCTTGGCATCAGGAGACACCAGTGGTGTGTGTGTGTATGCGTGTTTGTTGTGTAGTATGTACGTGTGTTTATGACTAGTGCTCCTGGGGACACCGGTCTCTTAAGAGTCCGGGCAACAGGAGACACTGTGAGTGTAATGTGTGTTTGTATTGTGCGTGTGTAGTGTGCAAGTATTTGTGAGTTTTGCTCCTGAGAACACCGAACTCTTAAAGAGTCTGGGCAACAGGAGCTCCATCAATTTGTGTTATATTTTGTTATGTATGTGTACAGGATATGTGCAATAAAAGTAACACATTTAAATTTCAATATTAATAATTTATGTTAACTCTATTTTAATTTCCGTCAAACGGTCTCCGTTGGTCGGCTCAGTCAGTCAGTCTGACCGTATTTCGCCGTGTGTATGTACTTTCAGCGAAAAGGGTAAATTTATAATTAATTAAATTGGTAATTGCTTGGATTAAGTATGATGAATTTATTATAAAGTTAAAAGTAAATTAAAATTTTATGGGTGAAGTACCCATTTACAAAACACTATATAACGGACCGATCATTATCTTTTAGTCTTTCATCCTCCTTCTGAGCGCAAAGGAGGAACTGTTTTAATTTTTGTTTGAACGTGTTTATATTTGTCATATCCCTGATGGGTGGCGGAATATTATTCCAGCATTTTCTTGCTGCGTAACGAAAGCTACCCCTAAACGCTGCAGAAGAATTTTGAGGCGTTGCTAGAATAGGGCAGCATTTTCTTCTTGTTCCTCCCTTCTTAAACCAAGTTAGTTTATCATATAAATAAGAGGGCACGCCGAACTTAACGACCCCAAAAAGAAGTGTCGCTAAGTGAAGTTTTCTTCTTGCCTTCATTCTTAGGATGTAGTGTTGGTTCAAGAAAGGGGTGACATGCTCTCGTGGAGGTACAGCAAAACAAAACCTGGCGCAAGAATTTTGTACCCTCTGGATGAGACGCTGAGTACGTTTTAAGAGACGGGGACCGAAAACTGAATCAGCGTAGTTTAATTTGGACATGACTAGAGATTCTACAAGTTGTATTCGGAGTTCTTCGCTCAGATGTGATCTTATTTTATAAAGAACCTTTAAACGGTAGAAACAGTTATGAACTGACTCTGTCACATGTTTTTCAAATCTGAGGTCCGAATCCATAAGCAGCCCTAAATTTCGTGCCTCGTAAACGCGCTCAATTGGCTCACCCATGAGGAGAACATTTATCTTCTTTGGTATTTGCGTAAGTTTATGTTTCGAACCGAAGAACAGATATTTCGTTTTTAAGGGGTTAAGAATAAGGTTGTTATTGTTTGCCCATTTAACAATATTATTAAGGTCTTCTGTCAGACTGCTAATTGCGGTGTCTATATCATCGGGCTTAAAGGATATATATATTTGCACATCATCTGCATATATGTGATATTGACAATGTTTTAAACAGGTTGTGATATCTGCACAGTACAGGGTGAACAAAATTGGTCCTAGTATGGATCCTTGTGGAACTCCTCTACGTACAGGTGTTATGTGAGACATTGACGAAGATCCACTGTTATTTTTGAGTTCTACAAATTGAAAACGGTTACTTAGATAACTATTGAACCAATTTTGAGCAGATTGATCAAACCCGTAGTAATTTAATTTCGACAAAAGTAGCTCTATATTTATCGAGTCGAAAGCTCTAGAAAAATCTAGTAAAACCAATAGCGTACAGAGACCTTTATCTTGAGCAGACAAAATATTGTCCGTAACATCTAACAATGCAGTGGCTGTACTCTTGTTTTTACGGAAACCTGATTGCACATCGGGCAGGATGTTATTTTTCTCCAGGTACATAGTCAATTGTTGGCAGACAGCTTTTTCAACAATTTTAGAAATACAAGGTAGTATGCTTATCGGTCTAAGATCCTTGACTTCTTGTGGATTATTGTTTTTAGGGAGAGGCCGAAGAATTGCTATTTTCCAAACGTCCGGAAATGTTGAAGTTCCAATTGAACTGTTTACTATACGTGTTAATACCTCTAGAGATTGTGGTAAAGTAGAAAGAAGCATTTTCAATGTTATGCCATCGTAGCCTTCAGCGTTACTTTTTAATTGTTTAATGATTTTTACGACATCTTTTACTTCTATCGTATTAATTGTAAATGTAGAGTTGCTAAATCTATGGAATAAATAATATGTTCGTAAAGATATTTCAACGTTAGTGCTACCGGGAACATTCAAAAAGTGTTGGTTTATTATGTCCGGGTCTGTGAAGTGTGGAGGCAATTCGTTAAGATTTTTAAATGGTAATATTTCTGATTTTAAGTTTTTCCACAGTTGCTTTGGGTCATGTATTTGGTTATTAATATTAAATTTGAAATAAGCTGATTTCTCATAATATAGTGATTTATTGACTAACGATTTCAGGCTAAGGTAGTATTCTTTTTTGCTAAAGGTCTTATGTTTTTGATAATCTGAGAGAGCAGCGTCCCGTTCACGCATCATGATTTTAACGGTGTTAGTTAACCACGGAAGGTAGCGTTTTTTTAAAAAAACAGTTTTAATCGGCGCATGTAAATCAAATAAAACTTGAATACAACAATTGAATAGATTTACCATCTCGTTGGTGTCATTATTTGTAAATAAGTGTTCCCAACTGATACCGTTAAGGTCTTTATTGAAAAGTTCGGGTAATATGTCATTCAAGGGGCGATATTTAATAGTATAGGGCCTAAGTTTTTCTTTTTTTACGTTAAATTCGCAAACAATAATGGAATGGCCGTTTATATTTCCCACTGGCTCAACACTGATATTTCTCGATTTTAAATCAGTGCAAACGACGTCAATAAGTGTCTGGCTTTTTTCATTACATCTACACAATGACTATCCATTTTCACTAAAAAATCATCATGATTCGTACCAAGAGATCCCGCGTTGAACAAACCTACCTTTAGGAATTTAATCATTATTATAGTTTATAAACAAATGAGTACACTGTAAATAGTGTACGGTATTGGTAGATTTGTTCTCGTTATTTTTGAAAGCTGCGGTAAAGGTACGAACATCATGAAAGTTATTTATACTAGTTTTCAAAAACAAATACATAATATGGCAGTTAAAACAATGCAAGTTACTGTAATATAAAACATAGACGGTATGACAAAGTGTAGAGCATAGATGTAATGGCTTACAATATAGGCGTAAATTATATGATAACTTATTTGTTATACATGCAAAAAATATGTGATATAAAATTATAATAATAATAAGGCAAGCATTAAAATATAGTTTGAAGTTTATGTATCTCATTTTATCATATAACTTGGCATATTCAAGTAATTGACATGTTTTTGTTAATCTAATCTGCAAAGTATAACATAAGATGACGCATAATTTATGTACTCTGCTACGCACAAGTAACACACTTATTAGCTTAAAACAATAACACAAAATGCAAAAATAGAAATTAATCAGCACACGACGAAATAAAGTTAAATTAGCAAAGTAATACACTATATTATACGTGATAAAACAAAGGACATATAATGTGAGTACTTTATCTTGCTCAAATTTACGCATACGTGTAATTAAACGGAAGAGGACCCAAAAACCCGCTCCAAATCTTTCTCGCTGCGAATTCGCATGACTCCCGAGCCGTGTTCTTTACGTACCTGGATGTGGCCCGCTTTTGTCCAGCAGTACTTCCACTGGTGACTGCGGCACGCTTCTCTTGCCTTAGCGAATAGGTGCCTGTTACCTCTTGAAAGGCGCTCGTTGACATAGACGCGTACTGGCGAAGTAGGGCAGACGCCGATGTCGGCAGAGGTGAGCCCGCGGCGGACTCGCGCCGCACGTAGTTATTCGTCATGGATAGATCGACGCGCAAAGCGTACTATAATCCTGCGCGTCTTTACGGCGGCCTGCAACGACGCCTCGTTTGACTGAAACCGCGCCACCGCGCCGATTCTCTCCACCAAGACTATGTCGCGCTCTTCAAGCGTCATTCCCATGGCAGAACCTAAGACGTTCACAAGATGAGAAGGGTTCTCGCCTTTTTCCTCAGGGATACCAGATATCTCAACATCATTCAGGAAGGACTCCTGCTCACGGTCATTTAGTTCCGCTTTCAAGTCAGCTATTGTACGTTGAAACTCTTGCAAAGTAGAGTTTTCCTTTTGAGCCTGTGCCAGCTCCAAGTTAGTCATCCGCCTCTCTACCTCGGCCGCTCTCTCGTTACATGCCTCGACAGTCGCTCGCAATGAGGAAAGTTCAGCTTTTAATACCTGCATATCTGAGCAGTGGCTGCGGAATTCTCCTCTAAAAGATTTCAACTCGGTCATATAAGCTTCATGCATTTTTTTAACATCAGCGGTAAATTCCTCTTTTAATGGTCTCAGGTTCAGCTGATTCTCCGCATCTGAGAGTTCAGGGGCGATATGATGAGTCGCGTCGTCCAAAGTCACAGGCTCAACACTAGTCTCTGGTAGCTCTTGGGCGGAGAATGTGTCCTGGCTACTACGAACGGGGGTGGAGGGGTCCCTCCCCTTTGGGGCATTAGCTTGACAAGCAGCACAACACTTTTTTACATTTGGTAGAATAAATCTAACACATTTAGTTTTAGTTTCGTTAAGCAAAAGATTATTAAAAACAAACCAGTGGACTACTTTTGATATTGCATTGTTTACCTCGTCAAAATTTGTGTTTTGTCTAATCATCTTAAAAATTAAAGAAGTATCATCAGCAAACAATACAATCTTGTGATTATTTTTAACGAGATGAGGCAGGTCGTTAATATAAACGAAAAATAGGAAAGGACCGAGGATTGATCCCTGCGGTACACCCATTGTAACTACAGATCCCGAAGACCGTTTCCCATTTACGTCAACTCTTTGTATCCTGTCACTCAAGTAAGAAGTAAGAAGATCCAAAGAGTTGTCCTTTATTCCATAGTGATGTAATTTCCTGATTAATGTTCCATGGTGTACACAATCAAATGCTTTTGACAAGTCACAAAAAACGCCTAAAGCATCTTGCGACTTCTCCCAAGCATCGAAAATATGCGATTGGTATCGCATATTTTCGATGCTTGGGAGAAGTCTCTACACCGGCATCAGTAGTTGACCTGCCGCGAGTAAACCCGAATTGCTTACAATGTAGCAGGTCATTGCCATTGAAATGCCTAAGCAATTGATGTAATATAAGTTTTTCAAAAACTTTGCTGAATGTAGGCAGTACTGATATCGGTCTAAAGTTAGTGGGGTCAGACCTACTACCCGATTTAAACAGTGGTATTATTTTACTATGTTTCATCAGATCAGGAAAAAAGCCACAATCAATAGATTCATTAAATATAAAAGCTAGATCTGGTGCAATAGTATCAATCAATGGTTTAATGATTCTAACGGAAATGCCCCAGAGATCTGCAGTTTTCTTTTTTAATATCGTTTTCATCGACATGTTGGAAATAAAATTTATTTTCGCATGCAGGTACATTTTCTTTCAGTAATGACTCAGCGATTAATTGAGAAGAGTTCAGACACTTTGTAGTAGAGATTGGAATGTCAGTAAAAAAGTTTTCAAATGCTTGGGCTACTTCAACGTCAATTTTGACTGAGCAATCGTTCATCTTTAAATTGTAATCATTAATGTAGGTACTGACCTTTCCAGCCTCACTGTTTATTATTTTCCATGTTTATTTTATTACATCAAATTATATTAGCTCTAAAATTAGAAACAGTGAAAGTTTCTAATTTTAGAGCTAATATAATTTGATTTTGCTATTTGACAAACTTTTCTAAATATTTTTGAATAATTTTTTACTTTGTCTTTGAACTCCTGGCTAAAATTGTATTGTTTTTCACTATACAGTTCATACAATTTATTTCTACTCTTATGTGTGCATTGAGTTTGGTATTAAAATGTAACTTACAATTTCTACTTCTAGGCTATAAAAATGTATCTGCAGCGCCCTGCATCTGTAAGGTGGAGCTAGGGTCTAGGCGCGCGCCTGGGCGCACACAATAAAAAAAAAATTGTTAATGCAAGATAGTTAAGTCAATGAATAATACAATATTATAGATTGGATTTACAATAAATAAAGTGTCCTAATAATTGTGACAAAGTGCCCTTTATTTCCCTTTACATTAATGAATTAGATTAGAATTAAGGTAATAGAAAAAAGAAAATTACTTATTGCATGCATAAAAATTACCTAATAAATATATTAATTTGATTATAAATACGAGTATATTAATTTAATAATAAAAACCTACCTGTAACTTGAATATCCATTGCAAAATAACAGGTGACAGATAAGTTGGAACTTGACGCGTCGCTTCTTGGGCTACTTAGCGCTTGGTGATAACACGGTTTATGACTTATTAGATGTGTTCACTTCCGATGCCGAAAAAGAAATGTTGCGAACAATAGATTGCAAAACCTTTTATACATAGCGGCACGTAACTTAAGCGCTGACCGTTATTGCGCAGAAGTTTAAAAAATATAGTTAAAAACTAAAACCCGGCTACATAAAAGTCTTAAACAAGCGTTCACCTATTGTCCATAGCATTTTCTTTTGATACTTAAGTAGTCGGAGGCACCCCCTCCGACTACTTAAGTATCAAAAGAAAATGATGAGAACTTGTGACGTGTCCAAGAGTCCTGTAAGGTCTAAAGGACTTTGATATTTTAATGAGTGTAAGTGGTTACTTGTATGACCGTTCTCTCTCATTAACTAAATAAATTGAAAATTATTTTATAGATTAGGTTTTTTATTGGTAACCTTATTACGTTCACTTCCTCTAAACTCGCATATTTCAAGTTTCCCAGACCCATGTGTGACTTGGTCCCCCAGAATCAAGTCTCCTGGCAACCAGGATCAAGTCACCCGTATATAGGGTACAAATGTTACGAAATCCGTTTTTTGGTTTTTGTTGAATATCTTTCAAACTTAAGTTAAATCTATAAATAGTCTTTTGGTAATATGTTTCGCTTTGAATCCAATGAGTACCAAAACATGATGACAGATAGAACTATAACTTTTGTTTTATAGACCAAAGTGAAGTTTGAGTAAAGGAAGAGGAAAAGGTATCATCTGTCCCCAGTTTCCCCTAACCATGTTCGCACCTCCAACATAGTTACGGTTTCTCTTCTATGACGGTAGCGAAGCACTCGGGCATAGCGTAGCAGTCGGGCATAGCATAGCAGTCGGGAATAGCGTAGTACTTTTTATCTCGGAACTTAGCGTGCCGCGTGCGAAGCCACGGGTGGAAGCTTCTTATAAATATACTAAAATAAGGAAGACTTACTGCTTTTATGAGTTCCCTCAGGTCTGTGAGTGAATGCCACTTCAAACTCTGCAGGAATCTCTACCATCTCTTGTTTGATGACAGCTGGCCGTCTCCACATAGCGTCCTCACTCTGAAATGAATACATAATGCTGGATGGACTCGCACAGCATCATCTAGCTAGCCCCATCCAGAGTAAGAAAAGCTTGTGTTATTGGTACCAGATTCATCATCGTCTGTCCTTGTTGACCCACTAATGTGCATAGCCCTCTCTATGGTTACGCCATTCAATTTGTATACTTTTGCTTCCTCGTAAGCTTTAACGTGCGTCGTCGCTTTGGGCTGAAAGGATAAATACCAATCCCTGGACCACCTCGGGATTATTCTCTATATTAAAGAAATGTTTAATCAATAAATTACCTAGTAAGTAAACCATAAGTAAAATATTGTATGTCCATAATTAACGGATGAACTGTTGTTCCACCTAGCTTTTAAGATCTATTTGTACACAGTTTCTACAATACAGTGTGTCCCTGGATAAAGTGCAACCCCGAAAGGGGGTGAAACTAGATCAAAAATTATCGACAAAAAAATAGAAAAAAAAAATTAAAAACAATCGTATTTACTTTATTGATGAATTAAAATTTTTATTACTCACTAATGACTCTATTTAATAGAAAAATGATTTCTTCCAAAGTAGTGGGTCTATTTTGTTAAAATAAAAACCATAATCATGTCAGATATGTGACGATGACGATAAAATAACAAATAACTCACAAACGAGTTATCATGACTTAAAGTACTTTTGTATTAAAATTAAATTTTTTATCCTGTTTTTTTCCAATAATCTCCAAAAATCTTAAAATTAAGCCTATAATACTAGATATTTTTATGACTTTTTATTATTGCCTATCATAATAGCTTTTAAATAAAAAAAAAACCTACGTTCTAACATAAAAAATGCGCTGGCTAGGAGCTTTTAAAGTTGACCACTGATTACGTCACCACTCAGGTAAAATTTTAATTCATCAATAAAGTATATACGAAATTTATTTAATATATATTTTTTTTCTATTTTTTTGGCGATAATTTTTGATCTAGTTTCACCCCCTTCGGGGTTGCACTTTATCCAGGGACACACTGTATATCTATTTCATTTCTAGTATCAATAACATAAGCTCAGCTTAGCTTGGGGCTAGATGATGGCTGGTGAATTCTGCAGCATTATTTATTTAGTAGGAAATTACTTACCGTTCCAACTTCTTTGCTTCTTTCCTTTTTTACCATAGACTTTTCTACATCTGTGAGTTGCGTTTTCTCAGTTTTTATTTCAGTGTAGTTATTTTCGATGCAATTTGGCTCACTTACTTCTTCATAACTTAATTGTTCCTGCTTAATATTGAACATTGTTTGGCATCCTGTTAGTATTTCCTGAGATCCTGTTTGCTTTTCCTGTGCTAGGTCCAACTCAGTGTGTGTTATTAACAATACTTGTGTGTTGTTCATCTCTGCCTGTGTTTGGTTCAATACTTGTGTTTCATCACAGAGTTCGAAGTTACTAAGGTTATTCTCAGAGGGTTCTTGTTTGATTTCCAACTTGGTAGGATAGGGTTCATATCCTTGGTTGATGGATTGGGTTTGTATTGGTGTCCAAGCTAGTTTCCGGACGAATTTTCTGTCCAGGATTGATACGGTATCTTCATTAAGCTGAAATAATAGTTTATATATGTCATGAAAGTAAATTCGCCACAAACCTAATATTATAAATGCGAAGTGTTGAATTGTGAGGACAGAGTCATACCCCACACCATCACAGGTGTGCCATCCGCTGTGCATTACCTGAATCCCGCTGAGTGAGAGCTGTGTAAGTATCTCGTGGGTAGCCCGCGCAGTTTCCGCGAGCCGCCGGCCGCGCCGCAGCGCAGACAGGCACACCCAGCACACTGTCTTAGGTCTGCCATCCGCTGTGCAAAGCTGAAATTATTCATACATATATTCAGCAATATAGCAAGATCAGATAGGAAACACAAAGTGACAGCTGAATGATCATAGAGGACAGGCAAGAGTAGCATCCACATAGCTAACTACATGAAGTAGTGGATTAGGACATTTAGAGAGCATGAGCACAATTCTGCTTTAAAAATCAAAATAAAAGGTGCATTTGACACAATACTCTTCTCAATTTTATAAGTACAATACTTTCCCTCACTCTTCTCTCGACTCTGTTGTATTTTATGTATTTATTAATATTTATATCTAACTAACTGTACCTACGACTTTGCCCAATTGAATTAATAATTTTTTATGTACCTATTCTCCTATTCTGGACAAAGAGAAATCCAACAAATCAAAGATCATTAAAATCGGTTAAGCCTGTCGAGTTTTATATAAGTGGTGTAACTAACACGACTTTGTTATAGAATTTGTGGATAAACTTCGCAAGAAAATACTTGTATCGTTGAAGAGAAGGTCTGTACCAAATTTGAACCAAATCGGAGGTAACAGCTATTTGGAAGTTATCCCAGCGTGCTAAACAGTGTATACTCGAAATCGTCAACATTTCGAAAAATATTGCGTCGCCAAAAATCCTTTTAAGGGGACTCTTAAATAGTATAATGGAACGTCCATGTCCAAATTTCATGACAAAATTCGGTACCTATCTACTTTTCGGAAGTGCAGCCGAATTTGATAAAGGTAAATAAGCAATATAGATTTGTAAGAAACAAAAAAAAAAGTTATAATTAAATCTTTTGTCCTCTATTCATGCACATGTACCCACTTTTATAACTTTGTCTTCTGAAACTCTTCGAGAACTCTTTTTAGGGTTAAGCTCACCTTTGCTATAAATTTTCTTGTTAAATAGGTATTTTTAAAATATAAAATTTTTGTGCAATAAAGAATTAAGAACAATAACTTACACAATATGCATGAAATGTTATCAAGTAGGTAATAATCACAAGGCTAGCTGTGTTATTGTTGTCTACTAGGTAGAGTTTATTCCTGAAGGAGTTTATTCATGTGGCTGTGATAAACGTCTTCTGTTAATAGGTTCCAATTTACACTACTCTATTGCTAATAAAATGGTGTGCTGCAAGAAAATGCATATAGTCACAGGCCATTTTAAGACAGTGCCCCTGGGGTGATCGTTCTTCTTTCTTTATGATGATATATCTAAAATCGTGATACCTACTAGTTAGAGTAAAACCGAGTATGAAGCGGCGGCGGCCGGAAGCTAGTCGAGAGAATCTATACTTGCGTATACGCATAAGAGATAAGAGCAAAGAGATAATAACATTATGATTGTAAATTATATTTAATAAATAAAGTTAATAATTATAAGTTTCTTTCCTCTAGCTTCGGATATTTATAAGGAACAGGGAAAATTTGGTTGGTGTTACATACCTCCGTTGCAAGTTTTTCAAATATATCCTGATACGGTGTATTAGCAATGTGGTAAATCTTGGTGTTACTGGCTAGGCAAACTCTGCACAGAACTACGGACATTCTGATTGATTACGATAAATTAATTCCACCAGATGTAGATCTTGCATGAAATAATCAGCAATTAGACTTGACTTGACTTCTTTGTTATTGGCAATATGTGTCTGGGTTGCCACTTTTCTGCCAGTGTCCAGTTCATGGAAATTTCATAGTCATGGAATGGAGGCGAGTAATAACCTGTCGTCTGCGGCGCCTCGCGCGCTAAAAATGGCACATCTGCGCACGGCCTTCGTGGGTTGTACGCGCGCGTACGCCGCTTTGTCATTGATTGATGATTGTCTTTTATTTTACTACTGTAACTATTGTATCATTATACTTTTTTGAAATCAACTTGAAATAATCTAAATAATGAAATAATAATTAAGACTCGTTTGCAAACATGCCCTTAGCTGCTCGAGGTCAAAGAATAACTAAACGGATGGATCACCGATTTATGTGTAAAAACCACAAAATCTAAAAAAATAAAAGATTTTTGAATCAAATTAGTCTTTTATTTAGAAATATAAACACCATGTGTGGTTTCAAATTCAACAAAAGCATATCTTTCTATACATTTTTTACAAGAAAAACAATCACAAAAAGAGGTTTGTTATCGGCGACCCTAGCGCGCAGCTATACACAGTCATAACTTTCAAGATTGTTTATTATCTTTAAAAAAAGTCAAGTAACATATTTACTGACTTGAGTCACAAGAGTAGTTTACAAACACTATTCAGACAAAGGTTCACACATCCTAAGCACATTATTTACGATTTGTGAACAAAATACAAGACCTCTTGAAAATGAACACCAAATACAGACTTTCAATTTATGTGATGTAGTACAAAGTAGGTTCAATGAGTTAGACAAAAACATTAGTATCCAAAAACTGTAATATATTTACAATAGATCCATGATAAAATAATCACCTGTTACCATACAAAAACATTTACAAATTCATCTATCAAAACATGATCAAAACTTACAAATTTCTATGATATCAGCGCCAAGGATCTACCAACGTAAATGGATGTGGCATTTCAATATTTTCGCCGATTTTATTTCGATAATACCTTACACGAGTGCTATTGAACAAAAAACAAATAGCGAAAAAATTTACAGTATCAAGTATGATGTGGGTTCGATTTCCGCCTCGGGACAAATGTTTGTACGATCTGCAAATATTTGTTCCGGGTTTTTGGTCTGGTTTTCTATGTCAAATTAAAAATATCTATTTATTTAATATTTCCAACTGGTATTGATATGGATCAGTTGAGCTACCTATAGATTGTTTGCAACAGTCTACAGTTAGCTCATTTGATTCAATTGTAAATACTAGTTCTAATTTGTTTCTATTATTTCATTGTAATTTTGTTTGTTAATAAAGGCCATTGCCATTTTAATATATGTATCAGTATTAAATATATCAGTCGTCTAGTGCTCATTACACCCGCTTTGCTTAGCTTGGGGCTACATTTATTTGTTTATTTTGTGAATCGCAGATTGTGTATTTATGGCAAAATTTGTCTGTCTTTCTGAAAGTCTGTCCGTCTATTTGTCTGTCTATCTGAAAGTCTGTTTGTCTGTCTGTCTAATCTAAGAGTGAAGGGATCTGAAGCAACTAAATACGCAAACCGCTTTATTACAACCCACACAATGTGTTGGTGTGCGCTTATGGCAGATCACACAAATTCTGCGTTGGCGAGAATTACCCCTTGGAAGTAAAGGGTATTCACCAGGGTAGTGGGTCTTCACCTCATACACGTTTGAGTATGTTATGGGAGGGCAGGGGGGGGAATGTTTGGATAGCAGGGTCAATATTAATTTGGTACGGAAATCGCGGTGGGTCATGTGTCGGGGCAAATTGGGGATGTTTTGGGTTTTGTGAATGATGTATGCGTTTAAAACCGAAACATTCAACAATCGTCTAAATAATTTTTTGTACCAAACCCTCGTCCTCTTGCGCTCTATGGGGTATGTTGCCAGCATTTGATCCTTTTTATCTACCCCGCCCATGCAGACATTGTAGTCGCGGATAAGTATGGGCTTTGAGGTACCCTCTTCATCGGTGGAGATGGAGTTCCCATGGTATGTCGAGATCATCGCCACACGGTTCTGATCTCTCCATACCATGAGATCCACATCTCCTGAGGTGTACCCCGCCAACTCACCGGGACGCATATTGGTTTTGGTCAGGTTGGTTAACTCAACCGGCACATATTGCCGGTTGGTTCTTAATGTCCCGACGCAGTCAAAACCAAGAGTTTTGAGCTTACGAGCAAGGGCGGGGCTATTGTAAAAATTGTCCATCCAGACAGTGTAGCCTTGATACTCCAGATCTTTCAGCAAGCGGAGGACGAGAGTAGGCGTATAAGCAGACATAGGGTCGTCGGCTGAATTTATGGATGTGTTAGTTGCTCTTGGGTGGGCATGTACCTCAAATCGCCACAAATATCCACTCTGCGACTCACAAATTTCATAAGATTTTATTCCGACATGTGCCGCTTTATTGGGAATAAATTGGTTAATAGACAACCAACCCTTCCACTGCAACAAAGATTCATCAAGGGCTATATTTTTTTTCATTATGTACATGGCCGAGAATTTCTTATTTAAGTGCGTTATTACCGGCTCAATCTTAAATAACTTCGCCTCAGAAACATCCAGGTTGCGCCCTACCAGGTTGCAGCTGTTGTTAAAGTGCAAGCACTTGTTTAACAGCTGGAACCTTCTCAAAGTCATATGTGCGCGGAACCCGGGCGTTGTAAATACGTTTCCTACGCTGCACCAATATTCTTCCATCCGACTTTTGACGTCTAACGCTAAATAATTATCGCTAAATAAACATAAAGTTCATCGACGTTTGTTTCCTTCCATTCGTTGATCCTGCTTCTAGGTTGGAGGCTGCCGTCATTCATCATTTTGGCAGCATATTGCTGCGCGTAGGTGTTCGTTTCTGAGACGATGTGCTCCATAAATGGAAGATCCCACATGGCAATAAATATGTCGTATGGCTCTACCAATGGAACTGTGGGTCCAACATTAATGTGCGAGAACGTTTCTCTCCTCGATTCAGGAGGAATTGGAGGATTTGGAAACGGTCTCCATTCAAAATCAGTTAAAGATCTTGATAAGTGTTCCGGAAGATTTATGTTCTCTTGAGTTGGTCGATCCAGTCCTGCATCCCCCGGCGTCTCCAGCAAAACGGGTGGCTGCATTTCTGCATCCTCCGGTGTCTCCAGCAAAACGGGTGGCTGCCGTTCTGCATCCTCCGATGTCTCAAGCAAAACGGGTGGCTGCAGTTCTGCATCCTCCGGTGTCTCCAGCAACACGCGAACCGTTCTGGGTATTGGAACATCTGCTATGACATCGTCCTCATCACTGTCGCTAGATTCCTCATCGCTTCCTGTTAAATCAACCAATATTTGTTTTTATATTTTAGCACAAAATTAGAAATAAAAATATTTGAATTGAATTAATTGAACTCCATACCAGCATGCAGAATATCTAAAATTTCCCTGTCGTGAAGCCGTCTGGTGTCGTTACGTATAAATCTAGAAAAAGAGCTGTAATTAGTTTATATTTAAATGCGCTAAAAACAATAAGCTTGTAAATAATTAGCAATTTTATACTTACGGCATAGATGTTGCTGCTGAAGATGGGCTTGCAGCTTGTTCATCTGTACAATATTCGACGACACTGAAAAAATAGTTACAATTAGTTTATATTTCAATACACTAAAAAAACAATAAATTTGTAGATAGATAGCAATTTATACTTACGGCATAGATGTCGCCGCTGAAGATGGGCTTGCAGCTTGTTCATCTGCACAATATTCGACGACACTGAAAAAATAGTTATAATTAGTTTCTATTTCAATACACTAAAAAAACAATAAATTTTTAGATAGATAGCAATTTTATACTTACGGCATAGATGTCGCTGCTAAAGATGTGCTTGCAGCTTGTTCATTTGCACAATATTCGAAGACACTGAAAAATAGTTATAATTAGTTTCTATTTAAATGCACTAAAAAAAAAAACAATAAACTTGTAAATAAACAGCAATTTTATACTTACGGCATGGATGTCGGTGATGGAGGTGCATTGTCAACATCCATTTCCTGCTGTGCCTCGGCGGGCCATTCCAGGAATCTTAAATCATGGATAGTTTCTATGATATCGAAAAAATTTACTTCCGCATAGAATTAATGTTAAAGAAGAACTTACAATACCGGCGATGGCACGGGGCACTCAACCATAGCGGTTTCTGCTGGATCCCAGCGACGTCTTCTTTTTACTATTAGAGCGCGCTCCAGTGGCTGCCCTTGCGGTAGGTCTTCGACCCGTATTATACTGAGACTAAAAAATAGCGGAGACTATTATATATTATAAGTTTTTGGCTAGGAAATAATTTATTTATACAAAAATGAACAAAATAGTATTTTAACCTTTCAAGAGCTATTGGCCTGCTTCCTCTTCCACCACGCCCTCTACCTCTTTCACGTGGTTCCGGTACTGGTACCGAAATTTCATTATTTTCCGGTGGTGAAGAAACTACGACACCACCTCTACCACCACCACCTCTTGCCCCACCACCTCTTGCCCCACCACCTCTGGCACCACGACCTCGCCCTCTGCCAGCCTGACCACCTCGAGTGCGCACACGTCGTCTTTCACTTACCAATCGAAAACAAAAATAATACATGCCGTTAATATACCATAGTTCAACACACAAAACCAAGAAAATACCAACACCAAGAAAATACCTGATTTGCCCTCTATAAAACGGTCAATTGGCATTAGAGGTCAATGAATTCTACAAAAAAAATTTCGGTATCTTCTTTACAATACCTACATAATAAGTTACTGAATTATCAAAACATTTTTTTTTTCTTAACATTAACGTTGAAATCGAAATGATGATGATGATTCTGACAAACTGAAATGACGCATCCATTCCTATCTAGATCCGGCAATATGGTCGTCACGTTGACCTTGACCGCGTTTCGCGGACTGCGCATCGGCCCGGCCCAGGCCGATGCATGGAACGCTAGTATTTACTTCAGTATTTTGAGGAAATGGAATTAAAGTAAACCAACATAACACATAAATAACATAACAATATGTATTGTTGACCCAATCAATTGTTTTTTTTAGTAAAGACAGTTAGATTTTATGGCAAAACAAAAGGTTTTTGTTAGAGTACTTTGGAGAAAAATATTGGGTGGCTGATGAAATTAGCAAGATTTTGAATGAAAACTTTATCAAAACAGAAACCATTGAATATAAAAACATTAAACACTTACCTGTTCATTGTTATTTTACGCCGAAAACACCAAAAATATACGAAATTCACTTCAAAACCCCAACCAAAACACTGCCTTGAACTTCCGAACTGGCCGCAAAAGAGCGCGCAATACGACAGAATTTTCGAACTTTTATTCTTTGGGCGCCACTGTTATAAATGTTTGCTACCTCTCTCTGTTCTTCAACGAAGCCACTGACTTGGTTAGAGGAGTGTGGCGATAGGCGTTTAACGTAAATTCCGCGAAAAAACGGAGGCAGCGTGCAGACTGCGTATCAGCCCGCAGCGGGTTAGTCCGCAGCAGCGCCAAATTTGAATGGAACCCGGAGCGGGTTCATTCGCAGTTCAAAGGCTAAATAATATGAGCGGTAAATTATAACAAAAAACACCAATGAGATTTTTACATCGAATAAAATTAACTAGAACACTAAAGAGGAAAAATTAATTAAATTAAATTAAAAACATTGCATACGAACATAAAAGTCATCTAAGACTTCATAAAATAGATATAGCAGATATTTACAATTTTATCTTATTTACATCAATAAATTTACAAATAATATATATAATCGGAGGTGAAAACGTAAGGGAAAGTAAACAATTCATAGAGACAGGACGCGGAATATCAAAAGGGATTAAATCATACAGAGAATATTGAAGCAAGGGACAGTTAAAAAATATGTGATCCACGTTACCTTCATCTAACCCAAATTCACAGACCGAGGAATCTCTTATCCTGAGTTTGGCCAGAAAAACAGGACAACAAGTATGACCAAGGCGCAAGCGGCACAAAGTGGAAGTACAGGACTTATTAATCTTTTTAAACATAAAAAACCAAGGGGTTTTAGGGATAACGGGCTGAAGAGCACCATAATGCTTTCCTACGATTTTCTGCGTAGAGGACCATAAATTGGACCAAGACTCTTGGAGATAGACCTTAGGAAGCAAACATAAGTCATGTGAATAAAGGAGGAAGCCAAGGAGCCAATGTTAGAGGCATCCTTGGCAAGTGAGTCAACAACTTCATTGCCCGGGATTCCCGAGTGACCAGGGACCCAAGCAATTACAATATTAATACCCATGCGGCGACATTCGAAGAGAGATTCTTTGATTTTAAGGATGATAGGAAACCGAGACATAGAGCGGAAGGGATTGGAAATTATCGATTGAAGACAGCTTTTTGAATCTGAAAGAATTAAAGAATTATTTAATTTATGGGACTTAACGAAAAGAATTGCTTCTAAAAGAGCGACAGCTTCTCCGGTGAAAATTGAAGTTAAAGGAGGACATTTGAAACTTAAACAAATTTTAGTAAATGGGATCCATACAGCAGAACCCACAAAACTATCAGAGGATTCCTTGGAGGCATCTGTGTAAATCAGATGCCAACCAGGAAATAAAGAATCAATTTCATCATTAAATATTGTAAATGCATGAGGAGAATTTTTATTTATACCAAAATCTAAAATTATATTAGGTTGTGAAATTAGAGCTTCAAAAGAAGTAAGATATAAAGGATAGGATGAGAATTGATTAAACGAAAATGGTAAATTGGAAAATTTTAAATAGCTATGAAGAAGGCAGGGGTATTTGTCAGAAGGGAGATTGCTGTACAGATTTTGTAAATGACTCAATTTTGAAAAAAGTAGATGATTAGCATGTTGACTCATTCTGAAGAAGAATCTGTCAGACAGAAACTGTCTACGTATATTCAAAGGAGGGTCCACACACTCAACTTGCATCGCATTGATAGGGGATGACTTCATGGCTCCTAAAATAATGCGAAGACATTTTGACTGAATTTTATTTAATTTATACAAAGCAGATTTGTTGAAAAGATTCAGTAGGAAAGCACCATAATCGAAATGACTTCTGATTATGGCATTGTACAGAAGTTTTTGAGAATAAGGATGAGATCCCCACCAGACGCCCGAAAGAGAACGTAAAATGTTAACATTCTTTTCGCACTTCTGAACTATATTATCAATATGAGCTGAACCGTTCATTCGTGAGTCTAGAATAATTCCAAGGAACTTAGCTTTATCTGTTTGGGGGATGGGTTCATTATCTACATGTAACAAAACAGCAGGGATAGATCTTTTTTTAGTAAAGACTACAGAAGAGCATTTAGAGGCTGATAAAGATAGACCATGGATACAAAGCCAATTATTAAGATAAGATAAAGCTGAGTTAAGTCCAGGGTTGGAAAAAAAACAGTTTTTTTAAAATTTTATAAAACAAACAGTTCAAATTGTTTTAAACAAGTGTTTGTTTTGTTTTTTTTTGTTTTTTTTTTGTCCTTTTTAGTTTAGGGCATTATTTTAAATTAATTCGACCTATAATGTTTCATTTCCAGACTAGATCTTTTGACTTTTCAAATTTTCTATAGTAAAATAAATATTGACAAAAAACGATCAATGGATAAACATTTATTTTATGTTGCGTATCTCTAATCACTACTAAACGATTTACATTCACCCTGAATGTTTCCTAGCAGGACTATACCGGCGGGGAAATACCTATAAACTATAAATTCTATTCTATGAATAGGGGCACCCCCAATATTTATTAATTAGTGATGGGCCGAATGTGGTTTGAACCGAATACGAATTTCGGCCGAACATTCGGTAAAAATCAAAAATGCCGAAGTTCGGTTTTTATTCTGCACTTATATGGTAACAACTAACAAACAACAATAAAATATACCTATAAATAACTAATATATTGAATTTTCAAAAAGTTTATTTGCTTCAAATCATAAGACTTCCTAATTTAATAAGAACTTATTGAATTTGATTTTTTAATTCTAAAACTTAAGATTGAAATGTCGAAAAAGGAAACTGATAGTGACAGTTAGTTACTTGATTAATAAATAAATTACCATGATTTTAAATTATGTAAAAGGCTTATTTATTTAATCAGGTATGAGTGAGTATGACAGATTTGATTTTTTTTATGTTTTATTAATCTTAAAATCAAAATTGTGCAACTATTTCACTCTTTTCTTATACCGAATGTTCGGCATTTCAACCGAATTTCGGAAGAATGCCGAAGTTAGGCCCATCCCTAATATTTATATTTAAATGAGGGGAATAAAATAACCACTATTCCATTCGACAGCCATCCATTAGGGACTTTCCTAACGGGACTTTACCGGCGGGGAATTACTTAATATGAATTCTATAAATACGAGTGCCTTTCTTTCTCACATTTCATTTCATTATTAATTCTGCGACTGATAACACCTCATAAAAATGTCAACTCCAGGACGCAAAAAGCATGCAATTTGGGAACAATTCACATCGATCCCCCAAGAAAATACCACACTGAAGACCAATAGGGTGCGTTGCAGAAAATGTAAGAAAGAACTAGTTGGACTTGTGAAAAGAATGGAGGCACACTTCCAGCAATGTAGCACCACCACCGGTTCTAACACTGACGCAAATCTTGACGCGGACAGGGACGTGGAGGAGGAGTTGTTGAGTGATGCTGGTTCTTCCCGATCTTCAGATAATTCTTCTGCTACACCCACATCTTCTGTTACTACTCTTCAATCTAAAAATGCCAGTACCAGCAGCAGCGCGAGCGTGAACATTTCAATGAAAAGATTTATTATTGCTACAAGTCAAGAAGATAAGAAGAAAATTGATTTACAATTATCTCGTTATATGTTTGCTACTAACACGCCTTTTAACCACGTAGAACACCCAGAGTTACTGAAATTAATGGAAATTTTACGCCCAGGATATAAACCTCCAAACCGCAAAGAAATTGCTAGCAAGCTACTCGACGAAGTCTACAACTCGACTCAAGAAGCCGTAAAAAATGAATTGAAAAACAAAGTTGTTAATCTGGCAATTGATGGGTGGAGTAATGTCAGGCAGGACTCGATAGTTTGTTTCTGTGTTACCGATGTGTTGACAGACTCATCTCATTTAATTGATACAATAGACACAGGAGCCGAAAGCCATACAGCTGACAACTTGGTTAAAGTTACTACTGCGGCAATAAAACAATGTGAAACTTACAAATGTACGGTGCGAAGTGTAGTGACAGACAACGCAGCAAATATGAGCCGTATGAGACGAGATTTAGCCCAACAGGAAGAACTAGCTTCTCACGAGGATATACTTACATACGGCTGTTCATCACATATATTAAACCTTCTAGCAAAGGATTTGAATGCAGAAGATATTACTGATAAAGTTAAGTCGATAATGCGGTACTTCAAATACACTCACTTTGCATCTGCCAAATATAAAGAAGCTGGTGGAAAAGCAATTGTTATACCACAACAGGTACGGTGGAACACAACGGCTGACTGCTTAAAAGTGTTATTAGAAAATTGGCATATAATGTCAGATATATGCTTAAATCATTCAACTGCTATAGATCTGTCAATTTCATTGAAAGTAAATGACATGGCGCTGAAGCAACAAGTCCAGGCTCTCTACAAAAAACTGGAAAACATCGCAGTTACACTTGACATCTCCCAAAAGACATCCTGCTGTATTGGCGAAGTGACTGAAGCATGGATAGAGCTTAAAAATATGTTTGAGGGAGAGAATGTACGACTGCGTGAGACCGAGTATTCATTGGATGATTTAAGGAAGTTCAAAGCTCGTTATGAAATGGCAATGTCTCCAGCTCATTTTGCAGCAAACTTACTACATCCTAAGTACAGGGGTGAAAAACTCACGAGTGAAGATATTTCTGAGGCTTTATTATTTATAGAAGCTTATCACAAAGAGGCGATGCCCTATGTTGTTAAATACAGGGCAATGACCAGGGTTGGAAAAAAAACAGTTTTTTTAAAATTTTATAAAACAAACAGTTCAAATTGTTTTAAACAAGTGTTTGTTTTGTTTTTTTTTGTTTTTTTTTTGTCCTTTTTAGTTTAGGGCATTATTTTAAATTAATTCGACCTATAATGTTTCATTTCCAGACTAGATCTTTTGACTTTTCAAATTTTCTATAGTAAAATAAATATTGACAAAAAACGATCAATGGATAAACATTTATTTTATGTTGCGTATCTCTAATCACTACTAAACGATTTACATTCACCCTGAATGTTTCCTAGCAGGACTATACCGGCGGGGAAATACCTATAAACTATAAATTCTATTCTATGAATAGGGGCACCCCCAATATTTATTAATTAGTGATGGGCCGAATGTGGTTTGAACCGAATACGAATTTCGGCCGAACATTCGGTAAAAATCAAAAATGCCGAAGTTCGGTTTTTATTCTGCACTTATATGGTAACAACTAACAAACAACAATAAAATATACCTATAAATAACTAATATATTGAATTTTCAAAAAGTTTATTTGCTTCAAATCATAAGACTTCCTAATTTAATAAGAACTTATTGAATTTGATTTTTTAATTCTAAAACTTAAGATTGAAATGTCGAAAAAGGAAACTGATAGTGACAGTTAGTTACTTGATTAATAAATAAATTACCATGATTTTAAATTATGTAAAAGGCTTATTTATTTAATCAGGTATGAGTGAGTATGACAGATTTGATTTTTTTTATGTTTTATTAATCTTAAAATCAAAATTGTGCAACTATTTCACTCTTTTCTTATACCGAATGTTCGGCATTTCAACCGAATTTCGGAAGAATGCCGAAGTTAGGCCCATCCCTAATATTTATATTTAAATGAGGGGAATAAAATAACCACTATTCCATTCGACAGCCATCCATTAGGGACTTTCCTAACGGGACTTTACCGGCGGGGAATTACTTAATATGAATTCTATAAATACGAGTGCCTTTCTTTCTCACATTTCATTTCATTATTAATTCTGCGACTGATAACACCTCATAAAAATGTCAACTCCAGGACGCAAAAAGCATGCAATTTGGGAACAATTCACATCGATCCCCCAAGAAAATACCACACTGAAGACCAATAGGGTGCGTTGCAGAAAATGTAAGAAAGAACTAGTTGGACTTGTGAAAAGAATGGAGGCACACTTCCAGCAATGTAGCACCACCACCGGTTCTAACACTGACGCAAATCTTGACGCGGACAGGGACGTGGAGGAGGAGTTGTTGAGTGATGCTGGTTCTTCCCGATCTTCAGATAATTCTTCTGCTACACCCACATCTTCTGTTACTACTCTTCAATCTAAAAATGCCAGTACCAGCAGCAGCGCGAGCGTGAACATTTCAATGAAAAGATTTATTATTGCTACAAGTCAAGAAGATAAGAAGAAAATTGATTTACAATTATCTCGTTATATGTTTGCTACTAACACGCCTTTTAACCACGTAGAACACCCAGAGTTACTGAAATTAATGGAAATTTTACGCCCAGGATATAAACCTCCAAACCGCAAAGAAATTGCTAGCAAGCTACTCGACGAAGTCTACAACTCGACTCAAGAAGCCGTAAAAAATGAATTGAAAAACAAAGTTGTTAATCTGGCAATTGATGGGTGGAGTAATGTCAGGCAGGACTCGATAGTTTGTTTCTGTGTTACCGATGTGTTGACAGACTCATCTCATTTAATTGATACAATAGACACAGGAGCCGAAAGCCATACAGCTGACAACTTGGTTAAAGTTACTACTGCGGCAATAAAACAATGTGAAACTTACAAATGTACGGTGCGAAGTGTAGTGACAGACAACGCAGCAAATATGAGCCGTATGAGACGAGATTTAGCCCAACAGGAAGAACTAGCTTCTCACGAGGATATACTTACATACGGCTGTTCATCACATATATTAAACCTTCTAGCAAAGGATTTGAATGCAGAAGATATTACTGATAAAGTTAAGTCGATAATGCGGTACTTCAAATACACTCACTTTGCATCTGCCAAATATAAAGAAGCTGGTGGAAAAGCAATTGTTATACCACAACAGGTACGGTGGAACACAACGGCTGACTGCTTAAAAGTGTTATTAGAAAATTGGCATATAATGTCAGATATATGCTTAAATCATTCAACTGCTATAGATCTGTCAATTTCATTGAAAGTAAATGACATGGCGCTGAAGCAACAAGTCCAGGCTCTCTACAAAAAACTGGAAAACATCGCAGTTACACTTGACATCTCCCAAAAGACATCCTGCTGTATTGGCGAAGTGACTGAAGCATGGATAGAGCTTAAAAATATGTTTGAGGGAGAGAATGTACGACTGCGTGAGACCGAGTATTCATTGGATGATTTAAGGAAGTTCAAAGCTCGTTATGAAATGGCAATGTCTCCAGCTCATTTTGCAGCAAACTTACTACATCCTAAGTACAGGGGTGAAAAACTCACGAGTGAAGATATTTCTGAGGCTTTATTATTTATAGAAGCTTATCACAAAGAGGCGATGCCCTATGTTGTTAAATACAGGGCAATGACAGATCCCTTTCATAACTTTCTATTTGAAGATCATGTAGTAAATCAGGTCGGACCTCTCGAATGATGGCAGTCATTAAAAAAACAAATTAATGGTCAAACAATGAACTTAGTGGCTCAGCTTCACACTGCTGTAGCTTCAAGTGCTGGAATTTAAAGACTGTTTTCAACATTTGGATTTATTCATTCTGACGTACGAAATAAACTGGGTACAGAGAAAGCTGCAAAACTTGTTACAGTTTTTAAATACCTTAATAAGGAAAAGAAAAAATAATTGTTATCTTGATCTTGTCATATTGTCTTACTCTCCTGACTGACAAACAATTTTGATTTTATAATGTTTATTAAATATAGGTAATTTTGTTTGTTATAATTTTGTTTTTGATTGATTTTAAATTGAAATTTTTAATATTCTGTACTATCTAATGCATGTTTCAAAAATACGTGTTATCTTATCCCATTACCCATATAAATCCTGGTACTTGGTAGGTACTTAGATCTTTGTTTGACTGAATAAATAACTTATCAAAAAAATATTACTTTCATTTTATATCATTCATTCGCAATGAAAAGTAGTTTTAAAGCTTGTTTTTTTCTCATCGTTTTATACAATGTTTAAAACTTGTTTTAATCTGTGTTTTTAAACGTGTGATAAAAAACACGGTTTAAAATCAAACTGTTTTAAACATTGTTTTAAACATGTGTTTTAAAACCATTTGTTTTAATCATGCCAACCCTGGTTAAGTCTTCCTACTGATAAATTAATAGAGTCATGTTTCACATACGAAGCTAGGTCATCCGCGTATTGAAGAACTTCACAGAAGGAATCAACAGACTTGTCAAGATCATGAGTGTAAATACTGTAAAGGAGAGGACTTAAAACTGATCCTTGGGGTAAACCCTTCCAAATAGTTATAGGAGGTTGGAAGCCTTCAATTGTCTTTATGACTACGGATCTTTCCATCAGAAGACAGCTTATAAATCTAACAAATCTTTCTGGAACGTTAAGCCTATACAATTTATTCCTAAGGACTGAAAGTAACACATTGTCATAGGCTGCTGCAATATCGAGGAAGACAGCTACTAAGTACTGTTTTTCTATATAAGAAGAGTAAATATCTGATACGAGAATGCTCAAACTATCGGACGTACTAACACCCTTTCTGAACCCAAATTGTGTTTTCGAAAGAATGCAACTGTTCTCAACGAACCATTCCAATCGGTGTTTAAGTAACCGTTCCATAACCTTACAAAGAACAGAAGATAACGCAATAGGTCTTCTGCTATTAGGATCCGATGGATTTTTTCCAGGTTTGAGGACAGGGATGATAATTTGAGTTTTCCATTGTTCTGGGAGAAAGCCATACTCAAAAAAGGCATTAATTATTAAAAGATAGATTCTTTTGCAAGAATCAGGGGATTTGGATAAAAATGAATAAGGGATATTATCAATTCCAGGGGAAGAGTCTGTCAGTCCGTCTAGTGCTATGTTAAGTTCATTAGGGGTAAATGGTTGATCTAACCAGCTCTGGGAGGGGAGGTAAGACGGGAGAGGAGGAATAGAGTCAAAGGAGGGAACGAAAGGCGGGGCTAGCTTGTCCGAAAAGGATTCTACCCAAGAGGTAGGATCGTTGGATGAAGGATTGTCAATACTACAAGCGCCTCTAAATCTCCTTATCTGTTTCCAGATAATGGAAGAAGGGGTTTTTGGTGACAAAGATTCACAAAACCCTATCCAACCGTTTTTCTTCTTTTTTTTAATGATTCTTTTAAATTTAGCAGATATTTTT
Organism: Eupithecia insigniata; assembly: GCA_947859395.1. Taxonomy (NCBI): domain Eukaryota; kingdom Metazoa; phylum Arthropoda; class Insecta; order Lepidoptera; family Geometridae; genus Eupithecia; species Eupithecia insigniata. The sequence goes on from OX402020.1 coordinate 8,036,165, forward strand.
TTAAATACAAGGAAATTTTCTTGACTCATATTGGAAGAATAAGCAAGCTCAGCTGCTTTGCGGTCCGAAGCGGCGACAGAACAATCAGCATCCCACCAGGGAGTAGAGATCCTAAAACGTTTGTTGGGTTTCTTTAATGGAATGAGTGAATCAGCGCATGAGATAATAATATCAATAAAAGCAGAATAAGCTTGAAGAGGGGAACTATTAATAAGGGAAATAGGAAACGATTCTAATTTAAGATCAACAGAAGAAGAATATACTGACCAGTCTACGCCAGAAAGCCTATATTTTAAAGATGGAGAGGGATTACAATAAGGAGAACTTTTATTGGAGAGAGAGATGACTATTGGAAAATGATCACTACCGTATGATAGGGGAAGAACTTCCCAAGATACATAAGGAGAAAGAGAGGGGGAGCAAAGGGAAAGATCTACAGCACTTTTGGGATTTTGAGATGAGTATACTCTTCTTGTAGGAGAACCATCATTGAGTAAACATAGGTTAGAATCGTCAAATCCTTCAAGAAGAGAGAGGCCAAATGCATCACAAGAGTGATGACCCCACAGCGTATGATGAGCATTAAAATCACCTAAAAGTACAATAGGAGGAGGGACAGAGGAGAAAAGAAGATATAAGTCAGCTATTAGAGTAGAATTAGGTCGAGGAATATAAACCGATATAAAGGAGATGTCCAAGCACTTGACACCAACAGCATTGATGTCAAGAGGAAGGGAGGGGAGGGAAATACGAGAAAAGGGAAGAGTGCGCCTCACCAATAAGGCGCATCCAGCACGCCCGTCAGGCCTGTCATCTCGAAGACAGGAATAACCTGAAACTCGAAATTGAGATCCAGGCTTTAACCATGTTTCCGAGACAGCAATGACTGACGGGTAAAATTTTGAGATAAGGTGAAGAAGTTCAGGGAGTTTCGCACGAATGCTCTGGCAGTTCCACTGCAGAACGTTCGCAGAAACCATGTTGAAAACCAGAAAGGGAAACTAATTGTGTCAATTTTGCGGCAACGTTGGTCGGTAAATTTTGTGGGTTTGAAATAATTATATTAATTAATAATGTGAGGAGGGTGTCTAATATACTATCACTTTGAGGAAGCACTTGGTCGGCCTTTAAGCCACATCCATTTGGAAGAGAGGAAGAAGGGTTGGATACTATACCTCGGTGAGATACTGTATCATAGGACTTACCAAGAGGAGGTCGAGAACGGGGAGAGGCAGAAACAGACTTGACATGGGACTTTGGAGTCTTAGGGGCAGACAAGTTGATTTGATTTGGGGACAAAATATAAGAAGGGGAGGGAGAGAACAGGTCCTGAGAGGGAGAGAACAGCTCCTGGGAAGGAGAGATTAGCGACTGGGCAATTTCCGAATACGATCGTGCAACCCTAGGAAATTGAGAGGCTGCTTCCTCATAAGAAACAGCATTGGAAGCCATGACGGATTTTATGGATTTTTGTCTTGCTAATTCGGGACAGTTTTTACTGGTAGAAAAATGTTTACCTGAGCAATGTAAACAAGAAGCCATGTCCTCAGATATATCACAGGCATCGCCAGAGTGTTCCTGGCCACAACGAAAACAGCGGGGTTTCGACCTGCATTGGGCTTTGGTATGCCCAAAGCGGCAACAGGAGTTGCATTGAATGGTCGGGTACTGGTATATTTCGACGGGAATCGAATTATAAAATAAGAATACTCGAGACGGCAGAACTTGCCCTTGAAAAGTGACAACTATAGTTTGGGTCGGGACCCAAGTAGCCTTGCCTTCCTCTATTTTCTTTCTATTCAGTCTACGCGCTTTCAGAACTTTTGCACCTACTGGGTTAGTGACTGCCTCCGCAAATTCTTCCATTGATAGGTCTGTCGGAACGTTTCGAATGAGACCCATACGGGTAACATTATATGTAGGAATGACAGCGTTTAATTTATGCATTGACAAAATCGGGGAAGTAACAAAGGAGTTTGCATCTTTGGCCGATGAGAAAACGACGCTAATTTTATTCCGACCTACTTGTTTTACCCCACCAGGGATAATATTTTCAATTTTATTTTTGTGTAAAAATTGACCAAACTTAATTGTCCTAAGGGTTGTGCCCGCGGATTGGTCTGGGTCAGTTCTCGAAACGTGGACCACATAAGGACCTTTATCAGTAGAATTGTATGACTGAATTGCCCCAATCACAACGGACGGGTCAGTATATACAGTCTGCATAGAAGGTACAGAGAGATCAAGAGAAGCTAGTTGTTTATTCGGCGTGTGTGCCGACCTAGGAATTTCGTTAATTTCAATAATTTTACGTTTCAGAATGGGAGGAGCAGGGTCAGGTGGAACCGGAGCCGGCTTTTGAGCCGGCACCAAATCTTCAACGTCCATTTTTGATTTGGAGACACCAATCACACAGGATTTTAGTAACACTCCCAAAAACTGAGATAAAGTAGATAAAATTGCAAAAACTACGATATCTACTAACCAACACCTTATATGGACACCACGATGAGCATCTAAATCAAATTGGTGAATTCTGAGAGCAAAAAAATTGAATTTTCCCTCAAAATTTCTCCAAACACAACTGGTCGTTTCCAATGGCCGGCTGACATCCTCAGCAATTAGTATCTATGTTAGTAAGATTACAAAACAACCACGTCAATCAACAACACACAACACCCAAGAACAGAAAACAACACTTAGACACATTAATGCACATTGTTTTCTTGAATCATGTTCCCAAATGTTCCTTCCACATTTTCCAGCTATTTTACCGTTTGTTTACTTACCAAAGTTGACTTGACTTTTTGTTATTGGCAATGTGTTTGGTTTTCCCGGTTTGCCACTTTGCTGATAGAACACCACGCGCAGCCGCCGACCACCGGTTGGAGCCGGCCAGCCGCTCCATCTTGCTTGCGCAAGCCGGTGTACACAAGCAAAATGGACGTCGTGGCTGGCTTATCTTGCTTGCGCAAACTACACTTGCGAGCTATAAACTGGAATCACTTCATCGCTGGTTTCTGCAGACCATATTTTACAGTTTCAATGGAATAAACTGCAGATTGGTGTATACCATTTGAAAAGAAATTTTGTTAGCTTTCGAATGGTATAAAAATTATTTAAATTTAATTAAGTTTCCTACCTTCATTTAGTTCATTATTACAATAGGTCGAAGTTGTGGATGTTTAAATTAATAAGAAGTAATATGAGAATATCAAATTTTTATTTAAAATCTTTGTTATTTCCCGCTTAATATTTTGTATTGCCCCCCCTGGTCCTAATGACTGCTTGTAAACGGTTTTTCATTGACCTAATGAGTTTCCTGATGGAATCCTGTGGAATTTCCTGCCACTCTTCGATAAGAGCAGTTTTTAGGTCTTCTATTGACGCCGGAGCTGGATGGAGATCTTCCTCGTACCCACCTTTTCAGCTCGTCCCACAGGTGTTCGATAGGGTTCATGTCAGGGCTGACGGCTGGCCAGTCTATTGTGGGAATCCCGACTTCTTCCAGGTACACTCTAGTCGCACGAGCGGTGTGGCAGCGGGCATTGTCGTGCATTAGCAGGAAATTTTCGCCAATAAACCCGGCGTAAGGGAGTACATGGCCCAGCAGAATGTCGTTGATATACTTTCTGCGGTTAGTCCTCCTCCCCGACCTCCACCGGGTACGAATACCAGCTCCGTTTTAGCTTCAATTGAAATCCCCGCCCACATCATACAAGACCCACCCCCATATGCCACTGTTTCCGCTATACAGCATTGTGCGTATCGCTCTCCCGGTCTCCTGTAGACTCTCCGTCGACGGTCGCTGCCATGCAGGCACATCCTAGTCTCGTCCGCGAACAAAACTCGGCTCCATTGCTGTATATCCCAATCTAAGTGATCACGAGCAAACTGAAGTCGGGCTTGTCGGTGGGCTGTAGACAATTTGGGTCCCGTTGCTGGCCTTTTTGGGGTCAAGTTACCTTCTTTGAGTCTGCGCCTCACTTTCCACTCGCTGACAGTTCTCCCTCGAACTTCTCCGAGCTCCCGCTGGACGTCAACGCCGGTTAGATGTCGATTTCGGAGAGAAGTGCTGACAATAAATCGGTCATCTCAGTGGCTCAGATGAAGCTGTCGAGCGATAGTACGCTGAGAGAACCGTTGCTGGATTAGGGTGACGATTCCCCTTCACGAGCGGCTTCTATTGGTGTGGTTTCCATTTTCTTGTAATTCCAGTATTTTGAGTGACGTGATATATTGGACTGATGACAAAATTGCATAAATTCCCAGTTTTTATAGGGATTCAGGAGTTTTAAAAAATTGATGTTTCGTTCCAAAAATTTATGTCTTTTGTTTTCACGTTCCATGACATATGATGAACATTTTTTTCGCTATGATATCGAAATAGTTTGAAAGCTAATAAAATTATCTTTAAAATAATATACCACAACCTACAGTTTATTGCATGGAAACTGTAAAATATGGTCTGCAAAAACCAGCGATGAAGTGATTCCAGTTTATAGCTCGCAAGTGTATGTTTGTGCAATCTGCATGCACAAACACAGTTTGCGCAAGCAAATTGGAGCGAGTGGCCGGGCACATCTTGCTTGCGCAAACTGGTTTGGGCATGCATGTTTGCATAAATGTTTGAGCGTGTTAGCGGGGCTATAAGAAGCAAATTTTTATCACTCGGAACTAATCAGTTTTTTTTAATAGGTACAAAATACGTTATATACCTACCTGCCGGTGTTGTCATGATATTAGTATTCATCTAATAGTTGACCGGTTTTTTAGGTGTAACAAACACAATTATGATTCTAACCATATGTGATTAGATTACTGGCAGAATCTTAATTTTTGCTAAGTTTATGTTTATTGCATTTGATAGTGCAATTTTATGAAAAGTGGACAGCACTTTGAAAAACTATGTGACAGAGACTTTATTTTCTAAATAAGTGGCAACCCAGACACATTTCCAATAACAAAGAAGACTAATAATCTTTTGGATTTATTTTTTAAAACTTTTGATTTTTAATATATTGTAATAGCCCGGCTACACGCTCAAACATTTGTGCATGCATGATTGCACAAACCAGCTTGCGCAAGCAAGATGAGCCCGACCACACGCTCCATCTTACTTACGCAAACTGTTTTGAGCCCGGCCACACGCTCCATCTTGCTTGCGCATGCATGTTTGCACAAATATTTGAGCGGGTAGCCGGGCTATAAGGTTTATAACTTTAGTAGTACGAAAACTGGCAAAATTGTGTCGATCAGACGCAGAGCCATTAAAATTAAACCAAGAAACATTGAACGTATACATAATTCACGCATTTAGATTTATTATATAAGAACCACTAGATACCTACACATACAAAGAACTTGAAACATGTACTATGAATGAGACAGGTGTACACATAAAAGTAGACATTTCAAAACAGGAATTATAAGAGTAGGCAATATTATTCAACAGAACATTTGGTTATAATTTTAGTTTTCTTAGCTTTTCAAAATTCCATAGCGTCAAACACTATCTACCCCCTACTATATAAAACATTTTAATTAAAAAATCGTAAATAAAAGTAGTATTTTAAACCATAACTTTAAATGAAACAATTTAAAAAAAAACGATATAAAATGTCTAATTAAGATAACAAGTCAATTAATTGCAAAATATAAAAGTAATGCGTATTTTCAATAAAATTAATACTGTATCATATTATTAATATTTTATCGCACATCGCATATATAGTGTTCATGTTAACATTAGACATATTATTAACATGTTATATTATTCATTACAGACTAGCTTGTAACCACGGCTTCGGTCACGTAGTACCCGTACGAAACAAGCTTTTCAGTGATCTTACTATATTTATTAAAGAGTTTTCAAAATCTAACCAGTATAGTCCAGATTATATAAGGACCGTAGAATAGTTCGACTACATTATAATATGAATGTGGTTTAGAAGGATATCACATCCATCTAATAAAATGTTTAGTTTATACAAAGTTATCTCATTTCACATTGGAAATATTAAGTATACATTTTCAACAAAAAATGTGGAACTTATTTTTTATAAAATCACAGGAATAAGAAAAAATATTCCCTTTTTTTGGTAATCGAGCCCTACTGCAATATTGAGGCTGTTATACATATATTTTATTTACATCCAGAAATGAGAATGTACCCTAAAATTTCACACTTGCAACTATAGCTATCTTACGCCCGAATACTCAAACGCAACTCAGATTTAAGCACGCCTCAAGTGGAACTCAATAAATTGACCGCAAAAGTAGCAGAAGCAGTGGATACCTGGCGAGGACAAACCTGGGAAGCGAGGATTGATGAGGCAACGGAAAAAGAGACTAGCCTGCACGCTCTCATTCGACAGCTGACCAACGCACTAACACCAACATACCCACTTCTGAATGTACAAGGACAACGAAAATTTGCGCCAGCTGATCGTGCTGAAATCCTGGCACATCACCTCGAAACGCAATTCTCTCCACACCCGATCCCAACAAACGCAACGGAAGAACTTCTTGCTCACTACGATACTATAGAGACCACAGTAAATGACTTCTTGTCTAGGCCGACCCCCATACTCAGCGGAGGCGAGTATATATCCCCAGCCGAAGTACGAAGAACGATACTCCGTCTGCCAAAGCGAAAAGCCCCAGGAGACGATGACCTTCCAAACACCGCTCTTCGCCACCTACCACGAAGAGGCGTGGCCGCCCTCACCATGCTGTTCAATGCCATCCTGCGCACCGGCCACTTCCCCGACGTCTGGAAGGTGGGAAAAGTCATTGTACTCCCTAAACCTGGAAAGGACCGCCGATACCCTGCCAGCTACAGACCAATTACGCTGCTTGCTTCGACTGCCAAACTCTTCGAGCGCCTTTTTCTTCTTCGGTTAGTACCCCATATTAAACCTAGACCAGAGCAGTTTGGTTTTCGCAGCCATCACTCCACAACTCTCCAACTCACACGGATCCTGCATCATCTTGCCCACCAATTGAACAGCAACTGCTCCACTGTTGGGATCTTCTTGGACGTGGAAAAAGCGTTCAACCGAGTGTGGCACCCCGGTCTCATCCTCAAGCTGATCGCTTCTCCAACACCAGCAGTCATAATCCAGGTGGTTGCATCTTTCCTCCGTGGACGAAGCTTTTACGTTGCAGTCGAAGGAACAAAATCATAGCTGGAGTACCCCAAGGGCAACTCCCTTGTCCCTCTGTGCTCCAACACCAACCAGAAGAGGATTCAAGCCCAACAAAATATCGCCCTCAGAGTCTGTACAGGTGCGGGCCGATACGTGCGAAACTCGGTCATCGCACGTGATCTACAAACAGAGCCAATTAAGGAGTTTGTGGTAAAGCTGGCGCGCAAAATGTATGACCGTGCGGATAATTCCCGTTACAGTCATCTCAACGGAATCGCACCCCTGCACGCAAGACCGCCAGATATAAAATCCTCATGGCGACCACTACCCCGGGAAATGTTGGTATCCCCCAATGACGCTCCGGCTCTTGATGACCATCACAGCCAATCGGCTAATGAACAGCTTTGGAGAGACCAGGAGGACTCTCAAAGCGAAATCACACGACTCGAGTGATGTTTCGCTCGACGTTGAGGCCAGAATGAAGAACCTATGTTCGATTCTAAACCCGCATTTCGCATGGCCGAAAATGTTGAAGACCCCTGATGATGACGCCTCAAGTGACGAATTTTTGACACATTTTCATCGAAAACTGTCAAAAAATCACGACTTGAGACGAGCTTAAATCTGAGTTGCGTTTGAGTATTCGGGCGTTATACACTGAGATACTGGTCTCAATTCAGATAGAGCCAAAGTTAACAAATTTGACAAGGAAAAAAATGGTGCAGTCCTTCTCATATCGATAGAATGAAAAAGGAGAGAACACTAGCGGCGTAAGGTGGGTGGCGGTCGCCTCAGGTACCAAGCTCCGAGGGGTGCCATCTTGGCACCTCGCTGAGTGCCCTGGCACCCCGAATCCAAACTCGAAGGGATGACAACGGAAACTCTCACGCACAGTCAGATCATAAAAATCTCGAAGCTGTTTTCGGTATCGGAATAATCTCCGCTCATTGTCGTCTTAGCTTATATGTCTTTGTTACTAACCCCACCCCACCAAACTCAAACTCCAAAATTACAGCAGCTCGCTCAGATGGGATGGTATAATTTTTAGTTCCGTGAAATAAGTTTAGATATGGCGACATTGGAATTGTATCCATTTAATGCTTGATCCAACTCAACCCGTGGATGTCGTAAGAGACGACTAAGGAAGACCAGACTACCAGAGGAAGGGCAGCAGCTTCCTTCTGAGTAAGTTTTTTAAACACCAACACTGCAATCACCAATCCGCCTGCCAAGCGTGGTGATTATGGCAAATCCCCCCTACATGGGAGACCATCCACTCGACCAACGACATCGTAGCCGTCGCAGGGAATCGATGGATGGAGGCGGTTCAGGACTGCTATTTGTGGCGTCGTACGGGGGAGGCCTATGTCCAGCAGTGGACGTGTATGGGCTGATGATGTGATGTGAATCCTTGATTAAATTAATTACGTCTTTGGCCCCTTATGCATTGCCGTAGTATGCCTAACCAAACTGGATCTCTGACTAAATTTCTTAAGACAACTAGTGCAGCCGTATGGCTTATCTCCTGTGTGTATTCTCATATGAGTTGTAAAATTTGATGGCCGACTGAACGATTTATTACATTGTTTGCAGGTATATGGCTTCTCTCCAGTGTGATTTCTCATGTGCGAAACCAAATATGATTTAAGGATGTATTTTTTATCGCAATGATCACAAGCATATGGCTTTTCTCCAGTGTGATTTCTCAAGTGAAATTTCAAGTTTTTTTTCATGTTAAAACGTTTATCACATATATTGCATGCATGTGGCTTTTCTCCAGTATGAGTCCTACGGTGAGCTGATAAGGCAGGTTTTTGACTAAAATTTTTATCACATAAATCACAGGCATACGGCCTTTCTCCGGTGTGAACTCTAATATGCCTCCTCAATGCTGATTTATCAGTAAATTCTTTGTCACACACAATGCAGGCATATGGCTTTTCTCCAGTGTGATGAATTCTAGTGTGACTAATCAAAACCTGTTGTTGTTTGAACTGCTTGTCACATAGACTACAGGCATATGGCGCCTCTCCCGTGTGAATTCTCATGTGTGTTATCAAATTTGATTTATAACTAAATTGGTGTCCACACCTGTCACAGAAGAACAACTTTTCTCCGCTATGATTCTTCATGTGTGTTACTAAATGTGATTTATGTTTGTATTCCTTAGTACATAGATCACAGGCAAAAGGTTTCTCTCCTGTATGCACCCTCATATGCCGTATAAAGGCTGACTTCTCATAGAATTGTTTTTCGCAACTGTTGCATGGATACGGCATTTCACCAGAGTGAATTCTCATATGTCTCATCAGTGTAGATTTATCGTTGTATTGTTTATCGCATCTGTTGCAGGCATATGGCTTCTCAGCGTAGTGAACTCTCATGTGTTTTCTCAAGGCTGATTTGTCTGGAAAGCGTTCCAAACATTGATTGCAAGAAAATTCCTTTTCATGTGACTGCTCATGCAGGGCAAGTTCACTCTTGCCCTTAAATATTTTGCAGCAAATGTCACAGCAATACACTATTGGATTGCCAAAGCTCACATTTGGCACGATTTCAGGATTGCCACAACCTTCTTCCACTTCTAAATTTTCCGTTTCGGTATTCTGACTGGAATTTTCTTCTGGGTCAGTATCATCTTTCACATATTTTGATTCTTTCTTAACTCTTTCTTTCTTGGTTCCAGTGTCATTAACTAATACAGTGTATTTGATCGGGCTGACAGATAATGGGTGTTTTATTTTCGATTGCAACTCCTTAATAGTTTCATGATTGGCCTGAAAAAAAAAAACATTTTCATCATCATCAATGCACAGTGCAAGCTCAACTACTTATCTGCTAGCTATAACCCGGGCGAACTAACATGACTCCTGGTTCGGACAAAAACTTAACAAAAATCCATTAACAGATAACAGCAAGAGAATAACTCGAAAATTTTACATGTGTGACGGCAACTACGATGCTAGCTATCACTACTTCCCAGGCATAGTAAAGCGCCGCGCTGGAGGGCAATTCTGGCAATATATCTACTCGATAAATATGGGAGGAACTGTCAAAATATCTAGTGATAAACATGCATGTTCTCAAAATCTGCACCGCGATATTACCGTGGGTTTTTCTTTGATGAGTTGCCTGATAAGTCGCACGAGAATGCAGTTTTGGCGGTACTCGATATTTATCACAATATATTTTATACCGAGTATCCCTCAATAAAGGATCACGTGATACGCAGAACTGGCTCCCTGGGCTGGAGCATGTATCATGGTAATTCGCCCGGGAAGTACATTACTTGTTGACCATCAGCTTCTTAATGTCCACCACTGAACATGACTCCCGCAAACAAGTTTTGCCGTAATAACCATGTTTTGCAGGAGGCTTGGTGATTGCAGTAGGGGTGTTAAAAATACACAGTATGAAGCTGCTGCCCTTCCTCTGGTAGGTTCCCTTAGTCGGCTCTCACGACACAGTTTGGTTTGGTTTTGAGGCATTTGTACACCAAATCTCTGATCACATTGCTCTTAAATGTGTGTGTCAAAATCTCTATAATACCTATGTGGATTGTCCACAACTTATTTTCTTTAATACTTATTTGTATTTAATATTCTCTTTTCATGTTTAGCCGTAAGTTTCCTAAGATCCTAATCCTTCCATAATATATATAATTCCTGTTTTGTTTTTCTATATCTTGGTGTGAAATAAAGAGTATTTCTATTCTATTCTATTAATAAATAAAATAAAACCTGTATGGACCACCAATGATTAAAATAATTTATGGACTTATCCAAGCTAAATATACCTGAAGCTTGCAGAGTGAGAACTGTGTGAGTAATTTCTCTGCTGTCTGTGACATGTGTACGAGCCGCAGGCAGCGCTGTAACTGCGAGAGGCATATGTAGCACACCCTCTCAGGCCTGCCATCCGGTGTGCGGAGCTGGAATATATAACATCACTGTGAATTCAATGCCCAGCCTTGAGAGACCTGCTGGGACAAGTCACCTGCATGTGTAAGACTTTTATGTGTGTCAGAGATTTTTGTTTGTTAGTTATTAATAAAAATATTACATTATAAGTGACATTACACTTAATTTTTATTGGTGGAATTCCAGCCTTAATTAAAAATATAAGTCAATAATAAAAATAAGATAACTTGGAACTACACTTGCGAGCTATAAACTGGAATCACTTCATCGCTGGTTTTTGCAGACCATATTTTACAGTTTCCATGCAATAAACTGTAGGTTGTGGTATATTATTTTAAAGATAATTTTATTAGCTTTCAAACTCTTTCGATATCATAGCGAAAAAAATGTTCATCATATGTCATGGAACGTGAAAACAAAAGACATAAATTTTTGGAACGAAACATCAATTTTTTTCAAACTCCTGAATCCCTATAAAAACTGGGAATTTATGCAATTTTGTCATCAATCCAATATATCACGTCACTCAAAATACTGGAATTACAAGAAAATGGAAACCACACCAATAGAAGCCGCTCAAATCGTCACCCTAATCCAGCAAGGGTTCTCTCAGCGTACTATCTCTCGACAGCTTCATCTGAGCCAGTCCTGTGTCTCCAAAGTATACAAGAGTTTTAGAGAGACTGGAAACTTAGTCCGAAGACCAGGATCTGGACGACAGCGATGCACTTCGGCGAGAGATGACCGATTTATTGTCAGCACTTCTCTCCGAAATTGACATCTAACCGGCGTTGACGTCCAGCGGGAGCTTGGAGAAGTTCGAGGGAGAACTGTCAGCGAGTGGACAGTGAGGCGAAGACTCAAAGAAGCTAACTTGACCCCAAAAAGGCCAGCAACGGGACCCAAATTGTCTACAGCCCACCGACAAGCCCGACTTCAGTTTGCTCGTGATCACTTAGCAATGGAGCCGAGTTTTGTTTGCGGACGAGACTAGGATATGCCTGCATGGCAGCGACCGTCGACGGAGAGTCTACAGGAGACCGGGAGAGCGAGACGCACAATGCTGTATAGCGGAAACAGTGGCATATAGGGGTGGGTCTTGTATGATGTGGGCGGGGATTTCAATTGAAGCTAAAACGGAGCTGGTATTCGTACCTGGTGGAGGTCGGGGAGGAGGACTAACCGCAGAAAGGTATATCAACGACATTCTGCTGGGCCATGTACTGCCTTACGCCGGGTTTATTGGTGAAAATTTCCTGCTAATGCACGACAATGCCTGCTGCCACACCGCTCGTGCGACTAGACAGTACCTGGAAGCAGTCGGGATTCCCACAATAGACTGGCCAGCCGTCAGCCCTGACATGAACCCTATCGAACACCTGTGGGACGAGCTGAAAAGACGGGTACGAGGAAGATCTCCAGCTCCGGCGTCAATAGAAGACCTAAAAACTGCTCTTATCGAAGAGTGGCAGGAAATCCCACAGGATTCCATCAGGAAACTCATTAGATCAATGAAAAACCGTTTACAAGCAGTCATTAGGGCCAGGGGGGGGAATACAAAATATTAAGCGGGAAATAACAAAGATTTTAAATAAAAATTTGATATTTTCATATTACTTCTTATTAATTTAAACATCCACAACTTCGACCTATTGTAATAATTCACTAAATGAAGGTAGGAAACTTAATTAAATTTAAATAATTTTTATACCATTTGAAAGCTAACAAAATTTATTTTCAATTGTTATACACCAATCTGCAGTTTATTCCATGGAAACTGTAAAATATGGTCTGCAGAAACCAGCGATGAAGTGACTCCAGTTTATAGCTCGCAAGTGTAGTTACCAGAGTCAGTGATCACTGCTCTTTCCTGATGAGTTGGTCAATCTTATGTTTGTTTTCTTTTTAGGTTTTTAAATCCAAAATGTAATTATGTACAAAAATACATCTTTCAGCACAAATCACAATTTATCTTTCGCCTCATAAGTTTGCTACATTCAGGACAGAAGATGCTATTTACCTTTGTAGAAAGTTTTTCAAATATGTCCTGATACTGTGTGTTTACGATGTGGTACATCTTGGTGTCATTGGCGAGGCAAACTCGGCACAGAGCTACGTTGGACATACCTATTTATCTAGGAGCGAACAGATAGATACTAGAATACATGTATTTTATGTATTGAAAAATCAATATAACTTCAACTTCAACTTCTTTTTTTTTATGGCGCCGCTTGCTTTTCGCTACGACTCTGCCAGTGTCTGTGTCAGAGTGTCATAAACTTCGAAAATAGAATATGATCGGTACTAACGAAATAAAAACTGTTAATTTTGCATCAAAATGATTTTGTTAAAAGAAAAAACTACAAACGGACAACACAAACTAAAGGATAAAACAACACAACATGCAAAGCACAATGATTATAGCTATATACATAATATTCTTATATTATTTATGTACACTTATATCTACATATATTTTTTTTTATAATTTAATGTTATTGATTTTTACAAATTTACAGAGAATAAAATTTACTGTGGGGGAAAAGGTTAGAGATAATAGAATTTTGAAGGAGGTGGGACGGGGGATATCAGGGGGGAGAATGTCGTATAGGGAGAATTGTAATTTCGGGCAGTTGAAGAAAATGTGATCCACATTTCCTTCTTCAAGCCCGCACTCACACATTGAATGATCCCGGATCCGTAGTTTCGCTAGAAACACTGGTGTGCATGAAAATCCTAATCTTAACCGGCAGATAGTTGTTGTGACTACTTTACTTGCTTTGCGAAACTTAAAGAACCAAGGGGAAGAAGGAATATCCGGTTGGATTTGGGCATAGTATTTGCCTTTAATTAATCTTGAGGCATACCATGAATCTTTCCAAGATTTTTCAAGAAGAGGTTTAGATAGTAAGCATAGGTCGTGGCAATATGTATGAAAATGCTCAAGAGAACCTAACTGTACTGCGTCTTTTGCGCAAGCGTCTGCTGTCTCATTGCCTGGAATACCAGAGTGGCCTGGTATCCATGCAAGAATTATATTGATGCCTAGTTTATGACATTCATAGAGAATATGTTTGATTTCAAGAATAATTGGAAAACGAGAAATAGACCTGAAAGGATTGGACAATATAGATTGCAAGCAACTTTTAGAGTCTGAAAATATGATGGTTTTATTAAGGTTATGGGATTTTACAAAGCGGATAGCCTCTAGAAGCGCAACAGCCTCGCCGGTGAAAATTGATGATGATGAAGGACATTTAAAGCTTAGAGTGATGCTTGTGAACGGGATCCACACCGCAGCTCCAACTTCACTATCCCTTGATAGTTTGGATGCATCCGTGAAGATTGAGTTCCATCCTTGAAATTTAGAATTTATTTCAGCATTAAACATTCCTCGAGCATCAACAGAATTCTTGGCAATACCGAAATCTAAAATGATATGGGGAAGGAAAACTAGTGCATCATAAGGTATGAGATAAATTGGGTATGTTGGATACTGTCTGACAGAATTAGGTATTCCTGAGAGTGTTTTAAAACTCTGAAGGAGACATGGAATTTTATCCGCAGGACCAGACAAACTAAGTAAATGTTTTAACTTTGGAAGAAGGGGATGATTTGAATTTTGTGCCAATTTGAACAAGAACCTGTCACTAAGAAATTGCCTTCGAAGACTTAAGGGAGGTTCTCCACATTCAACCTGCATAGCGTTGATGGGTGAGCACTTCATAGCTCCCAGTATTATTCGAAGGCATCTAGACTGGATTTTATCGACTTTATTTAAGCCTGTTTTGTTACAAAGGTTAAGAAGAAATCCTCCATAGTCAAAATGGCTTCTAATTATAGCATTATACAGTAGCTTCTGGGTATATGGATGAGATCCCCACCATACACCAGAGAGACAGCGTAAGATGTTAATGTTTTTTTCACATTTTTGACCAATAGAATTAAAGTGGGATGTACCTGTCATTTTAGTGTCCATTGTGATACCCAGAAATTTGACGTTGTTGGACTTGGGGATCATTTCTTGATCAATGAAAATCTCTACAGAGGGGATGATTCTTTTTTTGGTGAAAACAACAACAGAGCTTTTGGGTGCCGAGAGGGACAAACCATGGTCAGTAAGCCAGTCACCGAGATAAGACAAAGCGGAATTAAGTCGGCTACCTGCTTCTGCCACAGATGAAGAGGGGACATAGAGACAGAGGTCATCAGCGTACTGTAGGACCTCACAGAAGGATGTTACTGCTTCCTCGAGATCAAACGTGTATAGATTATACAGTAATGGGCTCAAAACAGATCCCTGTGGTAGACCTTTCCAAACTGTTCTAGGGGGTAGGAGACCGAGAGGAGATTTAATAATGACAGATCTTTCCATTATTAGATTGCATATGAAACGTACGAGCTTTTCAGGGATTCTCAGCTGTAGGAGTTTCCTCCTGAGGACCGAAAGCAGGACATTGTCATAGGCTGAAGCTATGTCGAGGAAGACACCGACTAAATACTTTTTTTCTCTAAAAGCTATATGAATATCTGTCATTATCAAACTCAGATTGTCCATGGTGCCCATGCCTTTTCTGAATCCAAACTGAGATTTAGCAAGGACAGAGTTATTTTCGGCCCACCACTCGAGACGGCGCTTGATCAAATGTTCCGCAACTTTGGCCATTACAGATGATAGCGCTATAGGTCTTCGACCGGCGGGGTCCGAGGGATCTTTACCGGGTTTTAGGATGGGGACAATGATTTGGGTTTTCCATTGGTTGGGGACAATACCAAGATCAAAAAATGAATTTACAAGTGTTAAAAATGTTTGTTTTGTTTTTTCTGAAGCTTTCGTAAGGAAGGAATAAGGAATACCGTCTATACCGGGGGATGAGTCAGTCAGTCCGTCAAGTGTGAGTGTCAGTTCATTATACGTAAAAGGGGCGTCCAAGTTGCTCGTTGCTGGAAGTAAGGAAGGAGGTGTTGGAAATGATGAATTGGAAGGAACAGAGGGAGGTGCCAGTTTGTCCGAAAAGGCTTCAATCCATGATACGGGGTCATTAGATGAGGTGTTTTCTATGTTTAAAGAACATCTGAAACGTCTTATCTGTTTCCAAACAAGAGAAGGGGGAGTGCGAGGTGATAAATTTTCACAAAAGCCTGTCCAACTAAGTTTCTTTTTCTTACCAGTTAATTTTCTAAATTTGGCAGCTGCCTTTTTATAATCCAAGAAATTCTCCGCGGTCATTCTTTGACAATATGCTTTCTCCGCCGCCTTACGCTCAGTAACAGCTGCTGTGCATTCCGCGTCCCACCACGGAGTGGATATTTTAAAGCCCCGTGCAGATTTTTTACAAGGTACATAAAGGTCGGCGCAAGATAGCATAATGTCAATGAAGGTATTGTAGGAAGCGATCGAGTCTAAAGAAGGGGAGAATGAGTGAATTTTGAGGTCAAGGGAAGATGAATATGCTGACCAGTCAGCACCAGAGAGTCTATATTTCAAAGATGGGGAGGGATTACTAAAAGGGGTGACGCTATTGGGGTTATTTATATATAACGACATTAATATGGGAAAGTGGTCACTTCCATATGTTTGTGGTAAGACTTTCCATGAAATTTCAGGTATTAACAAAGAAGAACACAAGGAAAGGTCAACAGCGCTTTTCGGATTCTGGGTAGGGTATACTCTACGGGTAGGGGAACCATCGTTGAGGAGGCATAAGTTTGCCTCATCAATGATCTCAAGGAGGGAGAGGCCGAACAAATCTGAGTGGTTGTGACCCCACACAGTGTTATGGCCATTAAAATCCCCCATGATAATCATGGGGGGAGGGATAGATGAGAATAGAAGGAGAATGTCGGGTATCAATGACGAGTTAGGATGAGGAATATATAGGGATATGAAGGAAATACCAAAAGACCTGATACCAACAGCGTTGATATCAGGGGGGAGGGACGGGATAGGGATTGGGGAAAAGGTAAGGGAGCGCTTTAATAATAAAGCGCTCCCAGCATGCCCGTCAGCCCTGTCGGCCCGGAGGCAGGTGAAGCCCGAGATCCGATAATGGGATCCGGGCCTCAGCCATGTCTCCGAGACGGCAATGACTGACGGGCGGAATTTATTTATTAAGTGGATCAATTCATGAGTTTTTGCTCGCATGCTCTGGGCGTTCCACTGGAGAACTACCACTGGATCCATTACTGGTGGAAATTGTGACTAATTGTGTAAGTTTTGAAGCAACGTTGGACGGTAGGGATTGGGGGTTTTTTAGGATAATATCAATTAAAATGGAAAGGAGTGTTTCTATAAGATTATCATTATACTGGGGTGTCATTGGTTGGTTGTTGCCAATAGCACAACCATTTGGTAATGATGTGTCTGGTTGTGTAACTATATCCCTATGAGCAGCCTTGTTATAGGACCTACCCAGTGGGGTTTTTGGTTTAGGAGTGGCATACACGGTCTTTACATAAGAGCGGGGGGGAATGTGGGATGGGCCTGTAGGAAGGGGTTTCCTTAAAGAATTGGATGGGGTGGGGTTAGCAAAAAGTTCTTGTGCAACCTCCGAAAAGGAACGTGTGGTTTTAGGGAATTGGCGGGATGCTTCTTCATATGAGATAGAGTTTTGTGCCATTACCATTTTTATTGATTTTTGCCTGTCTTGTTCTGGGCAGTTTCTACTGGTGGAAAAGTGTCGACCAGAGCAATGCAGGCAAGAAGCATTTGCTTCTTGGACCTCACATGAGTCCCCTGAATGCTCTTTTGAGCAACGGAAGCATCTCGGCTTCGATCTGCATTGTGTCTTTGTATGGCCAAATCGACAACAAGTATGGCACTGAATGGTTGGGTATTGGTATAACTCGACAGGAAGGGAATTGTAGTAAAGGAAGATTCTAGGAGGTAGGCATTGCCCTTGGAAGGTAATGACAACAGTTTGTGTAGGTACCCAAGACACTTTACCATCATCTGTAACTTTCCTATTGAGACGTCGAGCTTTCAATATAATGCCACAGCCATCAGGGAGAATAGCTTCCCTGGCGAACTCGTCCATAGAGAGGTC
Source organism: Eupithecia insigniata (assembly GCA_947859395.1). Lineage (NCBI taxonomy): Eukaryota > Metazoa > Arthropoda > Insecta > Lepidoptera > Geometridae > Eupithecia > Eupithecia insigniata. The sequence continues at coordinate 8,054,282 of OX402020.1, forward strand.
TGTTGGGACATTACGTACGAGACCCATCCTTGTAACATTGTAGGTGGGAATACTTGCTACATATTTACACATGGGTAGTATTGGGGATGCCATGAACTTATTAGCATAGTCCGCTGAAGTGAACTCAACTGATACTTTATTGCGTCCAACTTTTTTGACTCCTTCACCACGGCAAACATTCTCAAACTTGTGGGTTGAGAGGAACTGGCCAAACTTAATTGGTTTTATGATAGTGCCAGAGGCAGGTTCAGATTCCACGTGCGACACATTTACAATAAATGGTCCTTTATCCAAGCTTGTGTAGGCTTGTATAGCCCCTACAACTATCGATGGGTGTGTGTAAACTGTTTGGATCGAGGGAACATTCAACTCGTCAACAGAAGTTATTACCTTCTTGGCAGGGGGGGATTGGCTCTCAGGCGCATGGCGTTTAATAGCAATATTTGTTACCTGGGGATCAGGCGGATCAGGAGGTGGTGGCACGGGAGGTACCAGATCGCATTCCATGATGCAAGTTGAGGCGGCAAAACCTCAAACTTGGATCACGGAGCGATTACAGCACTTACAACACTTACAACACAAAAACCAACACCACACAGGACAATACAAACACTTATTCAATTAGCAAAACCAAATTGGAGTTGTAAATCAACCAAAAATTCTCAAAAAAACAACCCGAGAAGCTTATTCGCTACCGAGGTTGACAGCCGAGTCCTAATTCAATCAATATAACAAAAAGCTAAATCTTTGACTGCTATTCCACCGTAAAAACGCGTTCAATAACGAGTCCAACAAACTAAACGAAATCCTCCCTCTACCAAACTACCAAACAAATAGACCGCTACACGCTCAAACATTTGTACATGCAGTTTGCACAAACACAGTTTGCGCAAGCAAGCTAAGGCGGCCACACGCTCCATCTTGCTTGCGCAAACTGGATTGAGCCCGGCCACACGCTCCATCTTGCTTGCGCAAACTGTGTTTGTGCATGTATGGTTGCACAAATGTTTGAGCATGTAGCCGGGCTATTAAATCATTTGTACGCAGATACCTTAAATTATTCTTGTAAATATTATTTATACCATATGTTTTTTGAATTTATGTGAAAGTGCCTCAGTAATGTATCATCATCATCATTAGCCCATACACGTCCACTGCTGAACATAGACCTCCCCCGTACGACGCCACAAATAGCGGTCCAGCAACCATCTGAGCCGCCTCCATCCATCGATTCCCTGCGACCGCTACGATGTCGTCGGTCCATCGAGATGTATGGATGTATGATGGATCAAGTAATGTATGGTGGTCAAGAACTGTATCAATTACCCTAGAATAAATAATGTTGGACAATGCACACAACATCGTCTAGCCCCAAGCTAAGCAGAGCTTGAGAATGCAGAACTATCAAAATAAAACCAGCCACACTAGACAAACATAGGGTCCCGTTTTCACCCTTCGGGTATAACCCAAAGAGAATACAATACTGACAAGGTATAACCGTAGAAACAGAAACGGTTAAAAAATGTGACAAATTGATAACTGAAAGCCAAGGAATTTTGATACAAAGTTACGTTAGTATATAAATTGCTTGGTTAAGAACCAAGGAATTTTTATACTAACGTAACTTAGTATAATAATTACTTGGTACTTAGTAAAAATCTGATTGGTGTTTTTCAAAACCGCTCATATTATTGTTGTAATCCCGCCTCCATTCCATGACTAAGAAATTTCCCAAAGAGAATACAATACTGACGAGAAATTTCCATAAACTGGACACAGGCAGAAAAGTGGCAAACCAAACCAGACACATATTGCCAATAACAAAGAAGTGAAGTCTTAGATCATTTTAACCTTGTCAGTACATATTGTATTCTCTTTGATTTTAACATTTTCTATGCAAGATGTATTGTATTCTCTTTGTTACTATTATGTAGCAGCTCCATGTGTGACTCTGGTCATTTAATTTGATATAAACTGTAAAGTGAAGACAGGAAATTGCCTTCCGTGTGTAGAGTTTGCCTAGCCGGCAATACGATGCTGCATTCTTTGAAAAACAACTTACTCATAGATGTCTATGAAAAACTATCAAACACCGAGGTTAGCATCGTGGTGATTTGAGATTTTGTTTATGACCTGTATCTTTTCTTAATCTGCTTGTTTGGCACATCATAAACATTATATTACCATGCCCGTCCATATTTCAGACTATATTCAGTATTTATTGCATTCATATATAGGTACTGATTTATGTATGAATGCAATAAATACTGAATCTTAAAAGAAGTCTTCATGATAAGGTGCGTTTATATAATTCACAGTAGGTATGTACCTGTTTAGGGTGTTGCAATGGAAGACTGGCCAGGTATCATGCCTTTTTACTTATGATGTACTTAATATTTATCTACTAGATAACTACACTAAATATTAAGAGTCGCTAATAGTATCGGTGAAAAAGTCGTCAAGTTCGTAAAAACATTTTTTTAAAAGCAGCTCTTTATTTTGGTTTCGAACATGTTATTGTTTTCAAGACATTTTATGTATCTGGGATTTTATTATAAATTTTTACGGTCATCAAGAAGGGGGAGGATTGATGAATTTTTAATTTTGAAGCAGGTTTAACTAGATTGTTTGTATCTTGTTTGGTATCGGCGAGGCTGGTATTTATATTTTGGAAAAATTCAGGGTAATTCCTTGTGTAAAAAAATATATCGTTTAAAACTAAAACCCGACTACATAAAAGTCTTAAACAAGTGTTCACCTATTGTCCATAGCATTTTCTTTTGATACTTAGGTAGTCGGAGGCACCCACCCCATATACCTAGGGTACAATTAGTAACAAAGGCCTCCGACTACCTAAGTACCAAAGGAAATGCTATGAACAATAGGTCAACGCTTGTTTAAGACTTTTATGTAGTCGGGTTTTAGTTTTTAACTATATATTTTTTTTTACCATACATATATAGATAAAAAATTTTCATTTGCCCATCTCTAGATGACCCGTTGCCATGGTAACAAATAAATAGTTTCCATGCCAACAGCTGTAAACAAGAGGTCTCCATAGCAATGGGTGTGTCATCCTTCACTCATCACATCAAACTAAATTAGACTCGAACTGTAACTAGATGTCGTCTCTTGCAAAATTTTATCGCGCTATCGAAGTGTTCCAGGTGTAATTTTGACCCAGCTATCTCTTAAGACCCTCAATTTTGTCGAACACCATATAGCCTATAACCATCGGGTATTGAGACGAATCAATCGATACCTCACTTGTTGAAATCGAAGTAGTAGTTTCAGCGCTATGTGGGAACAAAGAAATCGGCTACATACATACATAGGGTGCTGAAATCATAACCCTCCGGTAGTCGGGTACAAATGTATAATATCTTTTTGTGCAATAGGTATGGTTGCAATAAATGACTTGAACTAAGTTCAGCCCGCGCCTAAGCACGCGTTTCTTTTGAAATATTTAAAAATGATTTCTATCCCATGGGAACTGATTTAATGCGATAAAAAGTAACCTGTTTTATATTTTAACAGTTATTTCACAAAGCCAGCTACTTTTGGTTGATTTACTTACGTTTTATTGACTGTAAAGGTATTTCATAAATCAGAGACTAGACTTTACTAGTGAAGTCCAACTGCGTCATGTGTTGCTTATAGGGTTTGTACACAAAACTGCGATGCGACGCGATGCGAATTCGCAACGCAGAAAATTACGACACGAATTTCGTGCGGCAAGGCGTATTCTGTCATTTTTAAAGTACACGTCTTGCCCACACGTTGTCCCTGAGCGAACTAAAATGGCGTCAACAAGTGTAACGCAACATCGCAGGAATGCGCGATGCGAATCAATTCGCAAGTTCTTGCGATGCGTAGAGGGAGCTCGCAGATTTTTGGAATGCGACGTCGCATCGCAGTTTTGTGTACAAGCCCAATAAGCCGGTGCTCGCACACTCTGGGTCGGCCCACCTCGGGGACTTGTCCTGACTTGTTGAGTGGGTGTTGACACCACACGGGCATAGTACTCAAAACATCTCTTTTCAACATAATGATTTAAAATCAAATAAAAATTATTAACTAAATTAAATTGTTTTTAAACAACAAACGCCGACATGTATTAAGTATATTATCCTACTAATATTATAAATATTAAAGTTTCTGAGTATGGATGCATGGATGTTTGTTCCTGTTGCAAAAACTTTCTATAAATAAATTCAAACAAATTGTCAGACATATCCTTTGTAAAAAGGCTTATTACAAAATTTTTGCTCCAACTCGAAAAATAACTGTAAAAATAACACTTAACAGGCTAAAGGTTTCTTCGTCGCTTCTTTACTTTAGTCTACATACCGAAGCGACCGAAATCAAAATATCACTTTATTTCCAAGTCAGTGTTTAATTTTAAGAATTTGACCTGTTCTAAGTGTACATTTATTGTATTTACGGAAATAAAGAAACTTTGACTTTGACTTCCTCTTTCAGCCAAAAACTACTGAACTGATTAGGCTGAAATTTGGTATGAGTATAGTTTGGGAGCTGAAATAACATATACTTAGGCTATTTTTTTTTTCAATAAAACGCGGGTTAAGCAGCTAGTTCACAAGCTCTGCTTTGCTTGGGCCTAGATTATACTGTGTGGATTGTTCAGCATTATTTATTTATTTATTAACTGTTAGTAACCATCACAGAGATCTAGCTAACATTTTGAAACATTTCATTTCAGTTCAACTCTGAAGATGCGAGGCCAAGAGTTATATGTCGTTTTTGCTACCGAAAGCTGCTGAGATGTCACACCTTTTCTCAGATGACTCACAGATCTGAGAAGATCTTCAATCATCTTTATGATAAGGGTCTTCAGGTACCAACATTTCTGCTGTATTTACAGCATGTCATATGTATTTATTTTGTATTTATTTATGTACTTTAATGAATTTTTAGTATTGTTTTATTTCTAATTCATGTAAAAAAATCATTTTTCATTTCAGACAACTCAAACATATAATACTGGGGTCAACATAGATATGAAACACCACTTGTCTGTGAGTTCTATGCAGTTTATTAATATTGATGACAATAGAGCTAATGCAGGTTCACAGGTAACCATCAAAGATGAACCAAGACCTAGTGTTGATATCAAAGAAGAGGTCACCACAGAACAGGATAAATTGGTGGAGGTTGAGTCTATTCCTGAAAATTATACTAAAAGTCAATTAACATTCGAAGAAAGTGACCAAGAGAATAATGTGGAAGAACTTCCTTCTAATATTCATGTGGAGCAAACCAAACCAGATGTCTCTAAAACATCAATTAGTTGCAATGATTGCAAGAAATCATTTTTCCGTAAAAATAAACTCATCTCACACATAAAAAAATTGCATTCTCAACCAAACGGAAAGCAATATGCCCTTGTTAGACAATATACTGAAAAAACTACAATCATTGAAGACCAAATAATTCCCAGTGGAAAGAAATCATTTGCCTGCAGTGTATGTAAAAAACAATTTAAAAGAGAATTTAATTTAGTTAAACATATGTTTATTCACACAGGAGAGAAACCATTTGCCTGTCACATATGTAAAAAGAAATTTCAAACACAATGTTCTTTAATTAGTCACATGAGAATTCACACAGGACAGAAACCATTTGCCTGCAATGTGTGTGAAAAACAATTTAAAAGATATCGTATCTTAGTTTGTCACATGAAAATTCACACTGGAGAGAAAACATTTGCCTGCAATGTATGTGAAAAACAATTTCTCAGAAAATATTCTTTAGTTACACACATGAGAACTCACACAGGAGAGAAACCATTTGCATGCAATTTATGTGATAAACAATATTATAATAGGAGAGTTTTAGATATACATTTGAAATTTCACACAGGAGAGAAGCCCTTTCCCTGTAAAGAATGTGATAAACGATTTATTCAAAAATGTGATTTAGTGAAGCACACGAGAACTCATACAGGAGAGAAGCCATTTGCTTGTGATGTATGTGATAAACAATTTATTCAAAAAAATCATTTAGTTGAACACATGAAAACTCACACAGGAGCAAAGCCATTTGGTTGCAATATTTGTGATCAACAATTCCGTCACAAAAGTACTTTTATGCTTCATATGAGAGCTCACTCAGGAGAAAAGCAATTTGTCTGCAATGTATGTGATAGAAAATTATCTTCTAAAAGTCGTTTAGTTGAACACTTAAAAACTCACACAGGTGAGAAGCCATTTGTTTGCAATATATGTGATAAACTATTTGCTCACAAAGGTAGCTTAAATAATCATATAAGAATTCACACAGGAGAGAAGCCATTTGTCTGCAATGTATGTGATCGACAATTTAATCACAAAGGTTCATTAACTATTCACTTAAGACATCACACAGGTGAGAAGCCATATCCCTGCAATGTATGTGATAAACAATTTAAACGAAAAGGTGATTTAGTGTCACACATGACAACTCACACAGTAGACAGGCCATTTGCCTGTGATGTATGTGATAAACAATTTAAGATTAAAAGTACTTTAGTGAATCATTTGAGAAGTCACACAAAAGCGAAGCCATTTGCAGTGTGTGTAATAAACGATTTCGTCTAAAAAGCTACCTAGATCATCACATGAGCACTCACACAGGAGAGAAGCCATATGCCTGCAATGAATGTGATAAACTATATTATCAAAAAAAAAATTTAGCTTCACACATGAGAATTCATACAGAAAAGCAGCCATTTGCCTGTAATGTGTGTGATACACAATTTCATGTCAAAAGTTATTTAGTAAAACACATGAGAGTTCATTCAGGAGAGAAGCTTTTGGTATGCAATGTATGTGATAAACAATATTTTTATAAGAGAACTCTGACCAGGCATATGAGAACTCACACGAGATGTTAAGTTAGTTGCTGACACGTGTCAGTTCTCACTGTAGCTAATACTGGATTCCCAACAACTTTATATTTCATGAAACATATTTTTTTTTTAATCCGTTTTCTGGCCGGATACTTATTTACTCGATACCCGTTTCATCTCTATTATTGATTCTATTTATAATAATGGCAATGATTATGTTTGCACAGAACCTAAACTAAACTGGCGTAAAAAGGAGACAGCAATAGTTTTAGAATAGTTCAGATTCTGGTGTCGGGCAGAACTCTGAGAGTAATATTGTTCTGAGCAACATATTGCTGTGAAAGCTTTTTTTGTTAATTTGTTTGTACCCTTTTTTCACATTCTGACTTGTGTCTGGTCACGCGTGTATTATTGTTAGAATAATTTGATTGTTTTTAATAATAAAAACAGACTTCAAATTCCTTAATAATTTCACCGTTTTCTAAGTTTTGTTTGTCTAATATCACAGAAATTAAGTTTTTATTGAACAGTCTCGGGATAATTCTCTGTATAGGTATAATAGGTTAATAATCATTCAAATCAGTCCATATTCAGGGAGAAATCAACGAACATAGGTACAAAAAATAACATAGAGATGAACATACATCCTCCTCTTTCTTTGAAGTAGGTTAAAAATGATATTTGGCACAAAAATCAAACCAATATGTTCCCATACCAGTTTCATATAAAAATGTATTATATCTATTAGAAGGTACATATGTAGTATGTACTTGCGTACCTAAATAATTCATTGTTGAGCCTATGTACCTATTGATTGATGCATTGTTCTGTTTATAGTTTATATTACATAATATAAGACCATCACAGACGTAGCTAAAATATATATATATTAATATACCGTTCTTTAAAAAGCAAGCAATACAAGCGATTACAGCAGCCATGGTATAAGAAAACAGGTATTCTCTTCCGAGACACGATGGTCACGTGGGTGTCTCCAGGCTACGTCATCGACGCCATCGGCGAATGAGAAGACGAATCTGTTTCCTGGTGATACCAGTAGCGTTAAATTGTAATTCCCCGAGCTCCTGTATGAATCTGATAAAACTATGTGGTTTTGTATTTACCAATTATTTATCACATTGACTCGTGTTTAACTAACGCTGTGTTGACTAATCTAACAAACATAACTGACGATTAATTTTTTTATAGATTTTTCAATTGACCCTTATCACATTTGTTTCCCAACTTCTACATTTTGTTGAAATAAAGTGGCAACTGGACAGTGACGTCACCTGGAGACGCTCGCGCTCCCGGAAGAGCTGACCTGTTTTCTCATAGAAAAATAAATTATTATGGGCTTTCGATTGTACTTTATGTAAATTAGTTTTGTACACAAGATATTAAGCTATGAAACATCCCTATTGTCCTCTACTATCAACCTAACCGTATAAATAAACGTCAATGTGTAATTCTCATACAAATTGACTTGTAAAATATGCATTTTGTTTTATACACTAGCTACTGCCCCAAACGCGCTTCCCAAGAAGCATTCCTCGATCCCCGGAAATAGCAGGGTTCTTTCGTTTTCAAGCAAATCAACTCTTATGTCACTTGCATTCTTACATAATATACCTAAAGCCCATCACAGCACTTCATATGCAACTTGCTTATGATAGCGTCCGTGTACTAGTAGTCCTATTAATAGACCCCCTGATAGAGAGAGCTTATATTAGGCCATCAACGAGTTTAAATACGAATACATAAATATGTTCCAAAAACAAAATAAATACTGGCGAGCGGAGCGAGCCCCTGTTTGACTCATTTCGATAGTTGTATATTTTTGTAAGGAAAGATTATTTATATCTCATGGGCACTAAATAAATTGGGATATATAGTAGCCTATGTTTTATTCCAGGATCTCGACTTACATCTATACAAAATTTCCGCTCGATCTGTTCTGTAGTTTTGATGAGGTGTACAGACATCCAAACATCCATCTAATCTTCGGCTGGTTTAAGTGTCACGCTCACCATGGCGCTGATAGGTATTGACCTATCAGCGCCATGGTGAGCGATGATGTTTGGTTGCTATAGACGCTTATTAGAATAATGCTGACGAGCTTCAGCTCTGAGCGGTTCGCGGCCGTACGCGCCGCGTGTCGGCGTCGCTAAGCCGGCCGTCGGCAATGCGCCTCGGTCTAGCAGAGATTCTGGGGAGAGGACAGAGATTACTCGCAATGACGATCGGCGCGCGCGACCACCTACACGTCTAATTCTCCGCATGACAGTTAAAGCAGCCTTACACATTTATAACATTAGTGTCAGTGTGAAATCACTTAAGAGGGGATGCCCCTTTGCACGTCGGCAGTCATTAAAGGTTATAAACGTAAACAAAATAATGAAAAGGGATCAAACATGTTTTTATTTAACTCTTTATGATGAAGTTTTTTTATCTTTCCTCACTCTCCGCTGGTGTTGGTGCACCCCTCTGATGTGCGCCGTCAGAGCACTGGCGTGTATGAAACTCGCGGAGCAGACATCGCATATGTAGCGACGGTCGTTTATGTGAATCTGTACATAGAAATGAATAAATAAACTGGTGGGAAATACAGGTCAGGAGAAAATGGCGATTTCTCTTATCGCAGACCAAGAAACACTGCGGAATGAGCCATAGGATCTACTCCTATAGGCCTAAGTAATAAGACTGGATCTTAAACTATACTTCAGCCAAATTTTATGCACGATGTAAACAAGCCGCCCATACTTAACCTAAGATTCACTCTGCTGCCGCGTCTTTCTATAAAAAATTTTAGTTCTTTCTTCCAATAAATACCTATTGCCAGTGAGTTTTAGTTTTCTATTTCGGGGTTTGTTTACAAGCATTCAACATCTATGCTAGTATATAAATTACGATGCCAAGTGGCAAGGTAAATAAATAAACGAAACAAATAATGCTGAATCTACACAGCATCATCTAGCCCCAAGCTAAGCAGAGCTTGATGTATGGGTAGGTAGTTCAGTAACTATACATCAGCGTTAGCGTCAAATCCGGTAGTTCTCCTCTATCCGTGATGTTGGCCCAATGAATAATCCAATTTTGTAACCTCAAGCGTCGAACGCAACTTTGTCAAAAATCGGAAAATCCGCGAAAATTTGGCATTTTTCAGATTTTGCCGATTATAACCTTAGAGGACAATTTTTTATAGTACCTTCTCATGACGTTTTTTAATTAGACTAAATTTGCTACAATATGAGACTGAGAATTGTGCGGCGACAAGGTTACTGGACTAGGAATGAATGAATAGAGGTACTAGATCGGCCGAGCGCTTGTGTGAGTGTTTACATTTACTCACTTTCATATGAAGGCTGAGATTGGATGTGGTTTTGAAGAGTTTCCCGCACAACTTGCACTTGTGTTTCGGCGGGCCGTGCCGAACTCTGTGTCTCCAAAGGGCGGCGGCGGTTGCGAAGGCTTGGGGACACTCCGGACACTGGTGCGGCTGAGCGCCTGTGTGGGTGTTCTTGTGATCCAGAAAATATGATTTTACCTGGAAAATAAATAACTGATATTACTAGATGACTGATATAGGTACAATACTTAATAAAATACAGTATTACATAGATAGTTTTTTTTTATTATACATAGATAACGACCAGAACACCCAGAACAAGTGTCTGCAGATCATACACACAATTGTTCCGAGATGGGAATAGAACCCCCAACCTCCTTCGTCGCGGGCGGAGCTTCGCTCGCCGCTCCACATAGGTCGAATATTGGAATAGATAGGAATACAGATCATTGTGAAATTGTAAGTAGGTATAGCTACCTACTTACATTTGTATTATTTCATTATTTTAGGTAGGTAAGTACATTACATTAAATAGGTTACTACTACCTACATATTACTTACCCACCGCTTATTAAGGTAGTGCAAATACCTACTTTGTTTATGGAAATTGGAAAACAAAAACACCTAGGTACATGTAGGTACGTATTATGTCCTCCGCGCCGAATTTCAGTCACGGCGGCGGACTGAACACGGCCACGTGGCACGGCGGTTTGTTAGACTCTAACTACATCTCTAACAGTTAGAGATGTAGTACCTCGGTACCTACCTACCTACTTACATAAACCGAACTTGCTTGAATCTCCCAATATATTAAGACTTCGCACGCTTTTGCCCGGGTTAAAAAGTAGGCTATGTCCATCTCCTGGATACCTTCTACTTATATCTCTGCCGAATTTCTTTAAATTTATTATATTAAGTCTGGATGTTATTGTATGTAAATACCTATATCGATCTGAAATACTTGTCGGGTCTTTGATTAAATCAATTCATACATGCAAACAAAACTGAACCTTATGGTGTGATCGTTATGGTACTCGTATTTGTTTCCCGACAAATATGTACGAACGATCGAGTCTTTGAGTGAGTCAATCAATTCATTAATGCAATGCAAAACAAAGTGAACCTTATGACGTGACTGGTAAGATAGTTTTTCCCGACAAATACGAACGATCGAACGATAGACTGCACGCACCGGCGCGGCATGGCAGTGGCAAGTCATGGGTCTGCGCGACCCGCGACCCGCGAAACGATCGAGTCTTTTTGATTCGATCTTTCTGCAAGTTCCATCGTGATCGAACAGGTCTTGAAAAATGATCGATCGACACAGGTCTAGAATAGACTGAATTTTTTTTTTTTTTTCGAATGGATTATAATGCTGTTGACCGCAGATGGCCATGACAGCGTTACCGGACTTTTGGCGGGCGCAGAGGGCGCCTCGCCGGTTATTGAATTTATTTGTTCATAGAAAAGCTTTATACCTCTAGACCGTGCGTTCTCGTCAGCGCGATCTAGAGTTGGATTACTTTTACTAGCGACATCTAGTTTATTGTTGTGAAAACTATGAGAGGCGACTGGACTAAACACCAATAAAACATTTGACCCTTAGCTGTAAAAAAGTTGCTGCGCATAAGTTTCTTTGCAATGGCACCATCAATATACATCAAAATCCCGCTCTCAATAGGAGAATTGCCTACTGCGATGTTTCAGAGAAAGCTAAAGACCATACTATCTGATACAACCTATTATTATACAGTTAAACAATTTATGAACGATAAGAATTTTGACAAATCTTATATATAAAATTTCCATGTCACAATGTTAGTTACCGTACTCCTCCGAAACGGCTTAACCGATTTTTACCAAATTTTATATGCGTATTCAGTAGGTATGAGAATCGGCTACCATCTATTTTCTATACCCCTAAGTGATAAGGGTTGAAGGCAAAACAACGATGACATAAGTCTATTTATTAAACTTTGATTTAATTGTCTAAAATATTCAAAGCGTTTTTACCATTAATAGAATGCATGTAAAACAAATAATTGCAAATCCTTAAGGGCCTACAATACCTCACCATTGTGTGAAAAGGACAGGCTTGGGATTTCGCGTTCATATGAGCGGGACAGAGTAGAACGTCATAACCGCAAAAATAATGTTTTTTTTTTACGGTAAAAATAATAATAATTTTGAAAATCTAAAACACACACCGTCTGCTTTATACTCTGATTGTTTACTGTACAAAGTATCAAGGCTTATTTAAACGTATCTATTGAATAGCGACGGTTTAAAGTACAGTTTAGAGTGAACTTTGTTCTTTTTTTCTATCGAGAAAATTTCATGTAATCGTGTTTTCGAAACACTAGTGGTCTAGCATCAATCCTGAACTATAACATATTAAAATCTCAAAGTAAATGCTTCAGAATTGTGAAAGATATGATCGTTGGAAATAACTGATTTCAGATAGTATCAGGGCCAACTCTAACTCTTTTACATTGTTTCGCATTTTTGTATGTACCATCAATCAATAAATTCATATACTTTTATTGTACTTCTATGACTTTGGAGGTATTCTAAAATTAATGCACAGAGTATGAACTGAAATTAACCGAATTCGGTACAAATGAAAACACGCGATTATTTAAAAAAACTATAAACTAGAAAAAAAAAATATTATTTTGAAATGTACTCGCATTTCAAAATAATATTTTTTTTTTATATTTTTATATATTGCCTTTTATGAGATCATACTGACAAAGAAAATAACAATCAAATAATATATATATACTAGCTGACCCGCCAAACGTTGTTTTGCCTTCAACCCTTATCACTTAGGGGTATAGAAAATAGATAGTAGCCGATTCTCAGACCTACTGAATAAACATATAAAATTTGGTAAAAATCGGTAAAGCCGTTTCGGAGGAGTACGGTAACTAACATTGTGACATGGAAATTTTATATATAAGATTAAACTAGTATTTACAATTGAAACAATTGAGCTAACTGCAGACTGTTGCAAACAATTGTTGATCATACTTGATTAATTGATTGATTCTAAAGGGGATAACCCTTTGAACTCCTTTGCAGTGCTCCGTCACTCGCGCTCAGTTTTGAGTTATATAAGTACCTAGTTTTCTTACCCACCCGGGTGGGTGCTTTCTAGGGAAGCCGCGAGCCGCAAGTCGAACAAATGAACGATGCGTTTCGTTCACTCGGACATTGCAGAGATGCGCGTAGATAACGCGCAGTCTGTTTTTTTTTGTATAGACGTTCAAAGGACTGAAAAAGTTTAGAACTATACCTACCATAGACAATATTTTACAGACCTGTCACTTTTCTTTTGAGAAACAATAATTCTAATATTTCACATGCTTTCTGTGATCTGAGATCACACAAAGTATCTGAAATGCGCCAAGTAAGTCTTGGCGCGAGGAGTTCGGAGAGGCAACATCACTGGCTGGACTTTGTCGGTGTTGCTGTGCTGACCAATCTCAATGTCAAGGTCGAGTATTGCGGTGTCCTGAAGATCCACGAGGAGAGACGAAACTAGTAGACAACATACTTTGATGAATACTATCAGAGTAGGTTATACGCGGAATTGTTACTAAATATTTTTTCATTCTAATATTACGCAATGGATTTCCCAAAGTAACGCCTGAATCTATTATTTATTATGTAATTTTTATCTACATTTGTTTTTGTTCACTGACTTATTAAGTACCAAAGGTAGGCACGTATTAGATTGCATGACAGAATTAGGTAGGTATATGTATAATATCCGAACGTTGTCAAAAACTCTGTAGGGTGAACCCTATCGACTCCGTGGCGTGAGCCAAGAGGCCGGCGAGGGGACTGCTGAGATAGGTGGGCGCGGGCTTTCAGCGAGCCGCCTCGCTGACAGTGAACAGAGCGTTAGGAACATTATTTCGACCTGTATAATGCTCGAAGTTGATTGGTGAAAACGACAGAGAGAAAGTGAGGTATCTGTTACGTAGTAACATTACCTCATCTGTTGCCTTTGTTTACCGCATTATTTCAAATAACTAAACAGGGTTAGTTATTGGTAATTAACTAACATTGCGTAAATTGCAGGTTCTGTCTGCCCACCATCACGAACACGTTTCGTCTGGCAGAATTGCGTCAATCCAGACACAGAGCCATATCGCAAGAAGTTGAAGAGTCAATTTAATTCAAGGTCTTAATTCCTATATTGTTATAATCATGCAGGTTGCACTGTACTCACGATGAACCGCTTCCCGCACTCGTCGCACAGGTAGTTATTGTCTGTGTTTGTATCGTCAGCCTGGTAGGTCACGCCCGGGTGATGCCTCTCGTGGTGC